>VDFB02373365.1:66930550-67123304 GCA_007258455.2 Sequoia sempervirens | reverse complement strand
ATATTCATTTCACAATCAAAGTATGTCAAATAAATGTTGAAGAAGTTTGGAATGGAAGATTCTAAACTGCTATGTACTCCTATGGTTATTGGTTGCAAGATAAGTAAGAATGACGAATCTCCTAAGGCTAATCAAAGAAAGTATAGATCAATGATTAGAGTATTGTTATATCTAACTACTACTAGACTAGATATCATACATGCAATTTGTCTTGTGGCTAGATTTCAAGAAGATCCCAGAGAGTCACATGTTGCAGTAGTGAAGAGGATATTTAGATACTTGAAGGGCACTATGAAATATGATTTATGGTATCCAAAGGATACTGATTTCTCTATGAGTGCTTACACAGATACTGATTGGTCGGGTTGTGTGGATGATAGGAACAATACAAGTGGTGGTGCATTCTTTCTTGGATGCAGATTGGTGTCTTGGATCAGTAAGAAGCGAGACTTAGTGTTTTTATCTATTGTAGAGGAATAATACATTACAACAACATATTGTTGCACACAATTGTTGTGGATGAGGAAAACCTTAAAGGATATTATAGTGGTATATGATGAACCAATTTCTATGTTCTGTGACAATACAAGTTCTATTAAAATTTCAAAGAATTCGGTGATGCACTCAAGGAAAAAATATATCTCAATCTGGTATCACTTTTTGAGAGAGAAGGTTGCAAAGAATGAAGTGAAGCTTGAGTATGTGCCTACAAATGATCTAATTGTTGATATATTCACTAAGGCTCTTCCTAAAGATAATTTTTGAGTATCTCTAGGAGAAGTTAGGGGTTATTACCCCTCCTTTTAACTAGATGCATAAGGATATGCATCAGTCCAGTGAATTTCAAGATTCACTCTTTGTTCTGGACTGATGTTGGAGGCTACCTCTCAAAGGGAGTAGGTAGTGCTTTGTTGGTTGTGGAAGTTAGGGGGAGTAATTATTGGTGTAGGTTGGTGTTTTCCTTTCTCAAATGTGTCAAAGGATATGTGCAGTGGTTGATGGTTAGTATAGTTTGTTGTGTGTTTCTAAGGGGGTGTATGCATAGCAGTAAAAAGAAAAATAAGTTGTAGAGTAGGTACAAGTATGATTGATGTCAAAGGGGGAAAGAGATGTAAATGTGTTTCCCTTTGCTATTGATGTCAAAGGGGGAGAGAAAGTAATGTGAAAAAGAGTCAATTGAGAAAAAGAGAGTAGTAAGATGAGGGGGATAGAAATTAAAAAGAGGAAAGAGTTGTTATGGAGAAGTGTGTTGGTAATCAGAGTTGTTATGTTTGTTGTTGGTGGTTTTTCACATCGTGTGTTTCCATCAATGACAAAGGGGGAGATTGTTGCAAGTATGAATAGTTGGTGTTGTCATTGATGCCAACAAGCTTATTTTTGTGTTGGCATTAATGTATGTGACTGATGGCCTAGTATGGGGTAACTATGCTTTATCCATATGGATTTGAAGCATACTTAAGCCACTAAGAAGCAATCCCAATAAGATCATTCAACGTAAATAAAGTGAAGAAGCCATTAAAACTAACATATTAAAACATGAAAACTTGAAAAAAATTTACTCTAAGATATTGAAACTTATCCTCTTGGGGGAGTGGTGTCACATTGATGTGGAATGGCTACCCTTTCCCAATCCCTTGGATAATGAGCTTGTTTCAATCATTTTTATTGAAGAAAACTGATGAAACCAATGAAAGATGTGTTGTAAAACATGATGATAGCTATTTTAACATGGTAAAAAGCTAAGATGATCGATGTGATTGTATGCAAAGATATTCCAAATGTATGCAAGATTTGAAAGGTTAAAACCTTAGTTTCAAAATATACTAAATGGATGCAACTAAGCTACCATGGAAGCCATTAATGGATGCTTTAAGCTACTATGATCAAGATTCTAAACTAAAAAAAGCTAAATGTATGCTAAATATGGATGCAAGATGAGAGTTATTTTAACAAAATAAGTTTACTATTAAAAGATGGATCCCTATTCAATAGATGCAAGGTCTATTTATAGAATAGGAAAAATGAAACTAATGGTCAAGATTGAAAGAATCAATCAATGGTCAGAACGAAAGGAGGATGGAGGCATGGATAATGGATACCCATCAAAGGTTGAGAATTCAAGTTGATATTTAATCAAGGGCTCACAATCATGCAAAGAAGCACACTTTCAAAACTTACTGGAGAAGTTTGTTGAATGTTTGTTACAAGGAAGAATATTCCTTTTTTCAAATGAGTGAAGAGGGAAAGAATATTCCCTTTTTGGAGGAAAATTAGCATTTAGTTAATTAAAACTAAATTTTAATGTGCAAAGGGGAAGGAATATTCCATGAGAATATTCCCTTTTGGAGAAATGTGCAAAGGAGGAATATTCTCAAGGAATATTCCCTTGCAGGTGGGAGTTAGAATTAATTAATAATTTGATAATTAAACAAAGTTTCAATTATGCAAATTAGGGGAATTTAGGATATTCATTAAATAATTAACTTATTTAATGAAAAGGGGTCAAAAAAACATTTAATTAAATAATTAGGATTATTTAGTTAGATGGGGACTTAGAGATTCATTTAAAAATTGATGTTTTGATTTATCCAATTTACTTAGGGATGAAGGTTAGCATGAAAGGGGAGAATTAACCTAGAATTTAGTTATTTATAAGATTAATAGATGAAAATGAGTCACGATTAATAATTAAAATAGTTAGAAACAAATTTAAATCACGATTGGAGTGTTAAAGTGGGTTTTAGAATGAAATGGTGTTGAGTATATCATATTTGGGGAGTGTGTTATATCATTAAAATTTTTTGCACCCTCTTTGGCTGAGGGTACCTTAGCGAGGTCCAACACTTTTGAGTAAAATTTTCTGGTAGGATAAAAAATTAAAAAAAATTCTAATTTTTTGGATGCCCACTGTTGCCCCAGTGGAAGGAATAAGCTAGTTCCTTGCCCCTTCAAGAGATTGGGTGAAATTTTTGAATTTTGGGTTGATATCTCGACAAAGGTAAAATATAGGTTTAGGTGCTAAAACATGCCCCAGGATGCCAAAAATGGCCTTAGAAATGCAAAAAATGGATCAAAAATAGGTCATAAAGCGTGAAAATAGGTAAAATAGGCCAAAACCCTAACTTCTAGCTCAAATTAGGGAAAAAAACCTTTAATTTTTAGGATTAAATAGGTGAGAAGGGTGCACTTCCAATTCATTTGTGCATTTAGCCTTTAGAGATTTTGTGCATTTGGAGCTTTGACACCTTGGAAAGATGGCTCACCATGCACTTCCACTTCACCTTTCAAAGTGGGTTCAAGAGTACCAACACTGAGCAGGCGTAGAACCCCAGGTATGCGATTTGAAACCTGTCTTGATTTTCACATTTAGGTGCATTTAATAGTGCCTCAAAACTAGGTTTTTAGGAGCGTCGCTATATAAAAATGCGCAAAAGGCATCGAAAGCATTGCTATTGATTTTTTAGTGATGCACTTGATTTTTAGTAGTGCACCATCATTTTTTGCTTGGGCGACACATTTGATTAGGGTGTCGATAGTTTAATATAGCGATGCATAGGATTTTTAGGTTGAGTGATGCTCAAAAGCAGTGGGCGACGCACATAGCAAATGGTGATGCACCCCAATTTTTAGCTATACCAATACATGCAAATTCCAATTCACTATTGAGTAACGCAACACGCGTCACTAAATTGGTGATGCACCCCCAAAATTTATACAGTGAAACACCCTTAAAATAGTGATGCTATTGATTTTAGTGATGCAATTGATGTTTTGGGATGCAGTCCTTCTAATTTTTTATTAGTTTTTTTACTTTTTGGAAAATTGACACTACATGTGCGATGCGTGCAGGAGGATCCTCTACCATTGATGTCATGAGAGTATCATTCTAATATTTTGGAAACAACACAATATTTTGATCACCTGGAGGTGGAGCAACTAGGGATGTTAAAACTAGGTTTCATCGCTTTCCTTCTAGAGGTCCGGACCCACTTGGCTATGATGGCTGTGCTCATCGAGAGGTGGCACAATGAGACATCTTCATTTAATTTTCCCATTGGTGAGGCCACTGTCACACTTGAGGACGTGTGGTAGATCTTGTGATTGCTGATACATGGAGATAATTTCATCTATGACACAGATGCCAAGAGGGATGCATGTTGCTCTCTTTTACACAAAGATCGGATTATTTTGGTGAGCTCGCAAATAGACTTGGATCTATATCATGGGAAGATGCCCATTTTTAGATTGTTTGTGGCTGCACTTATTTGTGTTGTGATTTCCCCCGACCAATAGGGCAGAGGCTTCAATCTAGGCTAGGGGTGGCATGGGAGGAGATGATCAGGAGGGTCTCATTATATATGCATGGGGTCTAGTTCTACTTGCTTCGTTATAACATGATATATACTAGGTAGTTTATCAGGAGGGTAGGAGAATTAGAGCAAGTGTTACACTACTTCATATTTGGGCATATGAGCACATTGTCATTTTGAGGCCACTGGTTGTTTTAGTTGATATTCATAAGGATGAGCCCATTGTCTTCAAGTACAAGGTTTTGATGATAGTACATCACATTGGCCCTACAGGTCTACCCTATTGGTGATGGTTCATTGATGACATGACCGTGTTTAGATGGAAGCCTTGGCTCCAGGTTCCTACATGGTACAATGACTAGCAGCAGTTGTATTTTTCTCGCCAAACTCGCTATATGTAGGGTTGAGAGCACACTATGATAGAGTGATACCTTTCGACCATGTGGCGAGGTAGTTTGGGGAAGTACAAGACATACCTCCCGATGATTATATAGTAGTGTTCATGAGATCTCAGAGAGAGGTCTAGTGGGGAGCACAAATTGACCCTGTAGTGGTGGTCAATGACTTTAGATAGCTAGTTGCCCAGCCTTGGGCATATGATCAAGGCTTGCTAGATGTGGAGACTACCCCCAGCTATGATGCATGGTTCAAGCCACCCATTCTCCTGAAAAACCCAATGAGGGATATCCCAGAGGTAGAGGTAGACATAGGGGTAGAGGTCGAGGTAGAGGCAAAGATGGTAGCTAGGATAGAGGTAGAGATGGGGGTTGAGGCTGAGGGCAATGACAACCAGACCAAGATAGGGCATAGGTTCCTAGGGATGGCATCAGTAGGAGGATTAGGGTCACCAAGACCTAGGGCATCAGGATGGCCGATAGGATGGCTAGTAGGACAGATAGGTTTCAAGTGCACCACCACCTCAGCAGCTAGATCAATAGTTACAGGCTCAAATATAGGCTCTCACAACTAAGAGAGTTCAGCTGCTGCAGTAGTTACAAGATTGACTGCACATAGGGATCATGAGGTTCAGTTGCAACAGTAGCTAGATCTATAGCTATCCCAGGAGATTGGTTGGAGGTAGTAGCTTGAGGCCATCACAGTGACCTCTTAGGGATGGACAATGTCTGCATGCATGTATAGAGAGGCAATCACTTGGGTTGTGTACTATCAAATGCACTATCATCATGATGTTCCCAGAGAGCTGCGGTAGCCTAATTTTTCACAAAGGAGTAGGGAACCTCCCAGGGATGAGGATCAACCATCAGTTAGAGGGGAGTTGAGCAGCCACCAGGGCTAGCCTTCCCATAGACATTTTTTTGATTAATTTCCTAATTATTTATATAGATATACATTCATAGGCTCATTTTTTATAGCCTCGTGGATATTATATTTTTTATTGATATACACATACACCGATTCAGATATTGTATCATGACAATCATTTTTGATACATATATATATATGAGATGGTTTAGACCCATGATGTGATGTCCTTTATTTCATTCTTTATGAATGTATCAATGCATATTTTATGATGTGATGTTATGTTTACATGTTATGATTATGTATGAATGTAATGTGATGGATGCACTTCTTTTATTTATGTTGATGTGATATTCAATCATGTAATGTTTATGATATGTGATGTTATGAGATGAATGCAATGCAATGGATGTATGGATGATTGCATTTATTTTTGTGTTCTTTTTCTCATGTGATTTATGATGTCATGATGCATGTATGTGGATGTATATAGATGTGTATATGGATGATGCTTATAGTATGGATGTTATGAATGTTCATGATATGCATGTTATGAATGATAATGCAATGGATTAAGATGCTTAGAATAAAAAATCTATATTATTCAAAACAACTTAGATGATAATGATGGTGTAGTGGAGTATGTTTTTCCATTAGTATGATATGTTGTAATGATGCAAGATGTATGCATGCTAATGATTTTGTGGATGCAAGATAGATATAGGATGATGTTTTTATTGACTGCCATGATACCAAGTTAGCATTGGATGGAGATAGAAGAATAAAATGATTTGAACATTGATTTGAAAGTCCAACAAGTCCTTTATCCATCGAAACTTTATTAGATATGGTGATGAAATGGATGATTTTCTCATATCTTGGGATTGGAATTTTTCCTCATTCCTTATGTTTGATATAACACATAGACACGATGCATCATGGCATTGATAACCAAGATGGCATTGTATCTAGTGTAATGGACTTTGACTTTGCAAACAAAGAGGATAGTTCTTGTTCACACCTTGACATATGGAAACCTCGTCAAAATTTAGTTTAGAAGTTTAGAATATATTGAACCAAAGCATACACAATAGTCAACAATATACTCCAAACAACCTCCCTACACACAACTAAGCAAGTATGTGCCAAGATTATTTTACAAGAATACCCACAAGCACAACAAATGAAAGATAGTGATCGATGCCCCATTCCTTTCTCTCTAAATTATTTTTATAGACATCATTGAGAGGTCCTCGAAATGGGTCATTGATATAAATCAGAAGAAAAGATCAAAGACAAACAGCCAGTGTTATCTATATCTCTTGCCAATTTAATATAGTTAAGGTGATGTCTGATGTTGATGTCCATTGTCAAAAGGATACATCCTAGGACATGTTTATCAAATGTTTTGATTAGGATTAGGTGGGTGATAAGTCATTGATACAAACTCCACTGACTCATTTACCTATGATCTAGACTTTAGATTTTGACATTGAGGTTCACAATTTATGACTTGTGACACTTGTTTTCTATTTGTTTTACCAAAGGTTGAAGATGATGATCGATTTATTATGGAAGAAGGTTTATTGCGAATGAAAGAAATATGGGATGGATGGTTTTGGTATTTTTGAAAGATTTCAATGTTTTTGGTGTTTCGAAATTTTTTGAGGTTGCTTTTGGTCTTTTTTGAAAGCTTATGTGAATGTTTTGGTTTTTGATTATTTGAGGTTGTTTAGGGGTTTTCTAAGTTTTATGATGTTTTTGTGTTTTCTAAGTTTTATGATGTTTTTCTGTTTTCTGATTTTTCAAATGTTTAGGGGTTTTCTAAGTTTTCAAATGTTTAGGGGTTCTCTGAGATTTGACTAAGAACCTAACCTAAAACACTATCCTAGGGGCCTTGGGGGCTTATCAAAGACGATCCTTGCCTACATTATACAAACAGAGACCACGTAGTTCAAGCCCGACGATGGAGTGCGGATACACTTCGGGTTTGTGCCATGACGACCACAGGACTTAGCCGGGAGTGACGGCACTTTCATTCCAGCTTCGAGCTTCATAGTACCAGCTGGGTTCGGTACGGAATTTTTGATAAATGTTTTTGGGCGGCTGCAGAGGTTTTTCATACATTTTGAATGTTTTGAATGCCCCATAGGCCAGTATATCATTTTTGACACCGCGGAATTTTGGATGGCTTTTGGATGGCGCGGTTTTACAAGTTTTAGAACGTCGAGTTGCCGAATCATTTAGATAGAATTCAATAATCTTTCCGCATTTCGAACAATCATCAAAATAATTCCCTAACCATTATGTAATGCTCAATCTCGGCGGAATAAAGCGACGCCCGCAAGGAATATGGTACTAAGGGATATGATACCTCAGCATCGGCCCATGATGGGTAATCTCCGGATGGGTGAATAAACGGAACCCAGGTGATCAGATGGATGGATGGGGTACAAATAATGATAGGATGAAAGAATAAAGATGATGGGTGCTGGCCACAAGGCACGTTTTGCCGGTGCCGCGAAATTTGCCACAGAAGTGATTTTCACTGGGGACAATTTTTTCATTTCACTATTTCAATCATTTTCGCCTTTTGGGATTTTTAATGTTTCATTTTTATATTTTCAAATTTATACCCTTCAAACCTATTAGCCTCATGCTTTTAAAGATGTATGAGTACCAGTTTGGCTTTGCAAGGGTTCACGCTTTGAATGATAATTATGCTCTTGTTCCATAGCTTTTACGATGAAAATGGATTGCTTAGTTGAGCTCAAACTTTCCTTTATTGATACGATTTTGATTTTTTTACGATACACTTGAGAACCTTAAAGGTTACACTTGCGTCTGACTTTCCTTGATCTTATGCTATGTATAAGCTCTATTTTAGTCAGTTTTGATATACTTGCAAGTGATTAAGGGAATCAAGATAACGTTCATCCAAGAATTTTAGCTCATTTAGCTGAGATACTTTGTACTCTTCATTAGTGATTAGGTTATGCAGTGAGACTTGTAGTGACAGAAGCTTGACCTCAATGGGAAAGATGGGTTTTGATCCATAGACCAAGGATAAAGGGGTTGCACCTGTAGGTGTACAAATACTAGTTCAATAGGCCCAGAGGGTAGGATTTAACTATAGATGCCAGTCACAGCTAGCTTCATTGAACATTTTCTTTATGATTTTTAGAATGGCCTTGTTTGTAGCCTCAGCTTGATTGTTTCCCTGTGGGTAATATGGGGTAGAGAATCAAGGTTGGATGTTAAATTGTTGGCATAGCTCTTTCAAATCCTAATTCTTGAAGGGTATTTCATTATCAAAAATAAGGGCTTGCATGGCACCGTAACTATAGATAAGGTAATTCAGGATAAATTTGGCAATTTGCTTCCCTGCTGTGTAGATCATAGGAATGGCCCACTTGGTAAAGTACCCATTGGCCATTATGATGAACTTGTGGCCATTAGATGAGGTGGGAGTAATTTTTCCTATGAGGTCAAGCCCCCACTATGAGAAAGGCCAAGGTGTGACCATCAGTTGTAACTCTTGGGCTAGAGCATGAATAAGATCTCCATGCAATTGACATTGGACACACTTATGCACGTACTAATGGGCTTATCTTTCCATGGTTGGCCAGTAATACCTCATCCTCAACAATTTCCTAGCTAAAGTCATACCACTAGAATGGGAACCACATATGCCATCATGTACTTTTTTTAAGGTAGTCAGGACTTCCTCTTGGTTGAGACATCGTAGTAATGTCACTTCGATTCTTTGATGGTATAAGGTATCGCCTAGGATCATGAATTGAGATGAATTTTTAACAAAGGTCTTCTTAAGGTTGGAGATGATATCAGATGGGAGGGTTCCGCTTCTAAGATAGATGAATATATCATAATACCACAGGGAACCAGGACCAACAATTACACACACAAACTCGAATTTTGGGATTTCAAAAGTTGGTACGAAAAGTTGTTATACCAAGAATTCACATTGAAGGATGTTGCGCGGCATATCTAACAATGATCCAATTATTGCCATAGCATTTGTTGCTTGGTTGTTCATGTGAGGAATCTTCTCAAAAGTTATGTCTATGAAAAATTCCTTGTGAATTTCTACCATCTTCTTATAAGGAGTAAGCTTATCATCCTTAGTTTTCTAGTCATCATTGACTTAATTAATAACTAGTTGTGAGTCTCCATAGACTTTTAACTCTTGTATCTGCCATTGCATTGTTATCCTTAGACCTGTTATTAGGGCTTCATACTTAGTGATGTTGTTAGTACATGGAAATGATAGCCTGTATGACTTTGTGATGCAATCACCTTGAGGGGTGATAAGAAGAATACCCTCCCCTTATCCATGTTAGGTAAATGATCCATCAAAATATATTTTCCACTGATTTTTTGTACTAAGGAACACTGATTCATTAGGAAATTCATATATCAAAGGGTTCTCTACATAGATAGGTGCTTCCACTAGTTGGTATGTGATCACTTGTTCTTTGATTTCCTTGTGATCCACATACTCTATGTAAAATTTAGTTAAGATCATTACCCATTTGGTCATTCGCCCAATGAGAGTTGCTTTGGATAACAAGTATTTCAATGGGTCGATCTTTGCAATAAGCTTGATTTGATGTGACAACATGTAATTTTTGAACTTTTGTGAAGAAAAAACTATTGCAAAGCATGATTTCTTAATGGATGAGTAGTTCATTTTATAGCCCACCAAGGTCCCATTGATGTAATAGATGGCTCTTTCTTTTTTGTTTTCTTCATGTTGTGCTAGAAGAGCACCTAGTGTTACCGATGTTGCTAAGATATATAGGATCAATGGCTTATTTGGTATCAATGGCATGAGCACTAGAGGTGTCAATAGGTAGGGATTGATCTGTTGGAAATATTTATCACACTTCTCATCCCATTTATAAGTTATTCCTTTATGGATAAGATGTGAGAAAGGGTAAAAAAATTCCAACAATTGGGCTATGAACCTTCTAATGGATTGCAACCTTTCGTGTAACCCTCTCATCTACTTCAATTTTTGTGGTGGTTCCATGTCTAGGATGGATTTCACTTTTGTTGGATCTATTTATATCCCTCTTTGTGACATGATGTAGCCAAGAAGCTTCCCTGATGTAACCCCAAAGACACACTTTTTCGGGTTCAACCATACCTTATACTCTTCGAGCCTATCAAAGATGGGTCCTAATACCGCTATGTGCTCACTTATTTTCTTTGACTTGGCCAAAATATCATCCACATAGTCTTCAATTTTTCTGTGGATCATATCATGAAAGATGAGGGTCATTGCTCTTTGATAGGTTTCTCCTGGGTTCTTCAACCCAAATGGCATCATGTTCTAGCAATATGTTCCCCATGGACAAGTGAATGCAGTTTTATGTTGATCCTCCTTGGCAATCATGATTTGATTATAGCTTGAAAATCCATCCATGAGTGATAGCATTTCATGTCTAGCTATTAAATCAATGATGATGTCAATGTTAGGTAGAGGGAAATCATCCTTTGGGCATACTTTATTTAAGTCTCTAAAATCCATGCATATTATGATGCCCCCAATGGGTTTGGAAATTGGTAAAAGTTTGGAAAGCCACTCAGGATAGTCAATCGATTAGATAAATCCAACATCAAGAAGCTTTTGTAACTCAAGTTTCACCAAGAGTGCTATTTAGGGTGCATCTTTTTCAAATTTTCCTTCACTGGTTTGGCTTTAGGATAGATTGCTAAGTGATGCACAACCACTTTTGGATCAAGGCCTGGAATATCTATATATGACCATGTGAAATTGGCTCTTCTCTCTTTCAGGAACACTGCTAGGTTTTTTTGTTCTTCATCCAACAAGGATTCAACATAGAAAGTGATTTTGGGTGCTTCTTCTATTCCCACATTTATTGGGGTTTCCTTTTCTAATAACACTATTGAATTTTTTGGATGCATTGCACTAAGGGGGAGATTGAATCCTCCATAGTGTGGTTTTCACTCAAAGATCTGCACGTTATCCATTTTGCAACTGAAGGATTCAACCATCTCCTCATAGTATGCCCTATGTTGAGCTCTATATCAAAACTCACTTTGTGATCTACCTATGCTAAGTTGTCACAGAGTCCCATGAATTCTGAGATTGCTTCATTATTTTTGAATAAATCTAGAATTGGTGGTCCCTGTTAGTCCTAGTCAATGAGTTGGGGGTATACTAGGCTTATTTTAGTGGTTTGGTCATTTGGGGTGAAAGATGTTGTGGATATCATGAAGAGAGAGAGTTATTCTCAAATAAGTCAGCAACATCGAGAGGGAAATCATCTAGGGTAGTATCATGTGATGTTGGTAACCAAGAGGAAGCCTTCACCCATTTAGCAGAAGTACCTTTGCCAATAAGGGTAACCTTGCCAGTAGTACATCCTAGGCCAAGATTCTTTGGACATATCTCAGGAACGATGGGTTCTAGAAAACCATTATCATTTTGTCCTAGTTTGTTGTTCTTGTTGTATCCCCATCCCTTCATTATCTGCAAACCTTTATTATCATCTTCCATGGGAAGAACGAGCATGAGGCGGTCATCTTGATAGAGTAGTTTAGAGACATCTTCCTCATTGAAATCTTCTTTGTTCAAATCCTCCCACTTGGTGAAGGTGGTAGATGCCATCTTTAATGTTTCGGCCACTTTGTTGATAGGTGTGGGTTTCCCATGAGATTTAGGAGAAAGAGGTATCTCTCCCAACACAAAAGTTTCCTTTGTTTGTTTATAATCTCCACAACCATCATCCTGGATCATTGCTTTGATGTTGGGAATGTTCTACACAATGGGTGTTTTTGTTTCTAAGGTAGATGCAAGGGATGATGGGTCAAGAAATGAGGAGGGTGTAGGCCCTTCATAATTTTTAGGGATTTGGGGTATTTTGTAAAACTTGGTCTGAAGGTTAAAGGCTCAGGATCTCCATAGATGGTAGCTTCTTTGTCCTCAAAAGGAAACTTTATACATTGGTGATAGGTTGAAGCTACAACTTTTAGAGCATGAATCCATGGTTGACGAAGCAAGATTTTGTAGGGGAGATCAAGGTCTGACACTTGGCATGTGGTCTCAGCGATGAAGGGTCCCACTTGGATGGTTAGCATGATTATGCCTTGTGATACTCACTCTTGATCGTCATATGCTCTGATGGTTGTACTCTTTGCTTTCTCAATAGCATCTTTTGAATAACCCAAGTTCTTGATCAACTGAAGGTGTAAATGTTCAGACCAACACCTCCATCTACTAAGAGTCTTTTAACCTTGTTCTTATGAACAATGACGTCAAGGTGTAAAGAATGATTATGAGATGGTTGCGATGGTAGTAGGTCTTGTTTTGAGAAGATGAGATGAGGGATAGTGATATGCCAGGTACCATAGCTTGAAACTCCTTTGTATCCATATCCTTAGGGACAAATGATGAAGATAAAGCTTTCTCTAAGATTTCCCTATGTGCGTAGGATAGCCTCAATAGTTCTAAGATAGAGATTTGTGTGAGGGTCTTCTTAAGTTGATCGAGGAGACTGCACTTTCTAGGGTTTGATGTTGGCAATGTATATTGTGCCCTATATTGAGATGGGACTCCTTGGATGGTGACCTTGCCACATCATGTGGTGACTCCACAGTTTGTACTAGGTCCTTTGATTGTGACAATGATGACGACACTATCACAAAAGGAAACCACATTGGAATAGAATTATTGCACGTTATTGTAAGTCTTCCCTTTCCCATTGGCATTCCCTTTGCTATGATGTGGCAATGAGGTTCTTGTATATATTGAGATCTTGGTTTCCGGTTGGTACCTCAATAGATATGTCTCCATTCTTAATAAGATCTTGGATAAAAAATTTGAGCCTCATGCAGTTTGATGTTTTGTGTCCCTTAATTTTGTGAAAGTCACAAAGATCTTTTTCGTTGTACCAGGGTGGTTTATCTTGTGGTTCTTGGTAGTTTTAAAAATTGGGAAGTGTTATCAAGTTTGACTCTACCAGTTTCTTCATGATGGTTTCAATAGGTTCTGACAACTGTGTGTGTTTACATTTCAGACAGTTGTTCCTATTGGGGGTTCATCATTATTGCATTTCAGTGTTATTGACCTTATTGTTTTGTGATGGTGTAGCTTGTTACACAGTTGGTTGAGTGTTAGTAAATTGATTGATGTTTGGCCTAGGAGCACTTAGAACCACCTTAGCATCTACCATGCCATCATTTTTTAAGTTCTTGTTTTTAGCCCAGACTCGAGGCTTGTCGCTTCAACTAGTCAAGATGGGTGGTTGTCCTTGTATGCTTGGGTATTTGCCTATGAGATTAGAGTGTGTTTGATGTTGAGGGCTCTAAGGACAAGCTCGTCATAGGTGGTAATGCATTGCATCTACAAGTGGAAGGATAGATCTAGATCAACATTCAGTATGATGATCCCACTTGTTACTCGTCGAGAATGGGCCACTTTCTCTTGATTTCTCTTCGTCTCCATTGTTGCAAGAAACTACCGAAAGATTCTCCTTTATTTTTCTTGGGAGTATATAACTCTTCTAAGCTTACATCTACGTCAAGATTAAAGGAAAAGTGATATATGAATTTATTGGTGAATTTCTTAGAAAGTTTTGGTACTTGGAGGCAACTAAGAAAACCAATCAATAGTTGGGCCCGTCAAGCTTTGTGGAAAGAGGTGCATCAGATATGAATCATTGTAGGCGACCTCCATGCGCATAACATTAAATTATTTGACATGGTCCACAAGATTTCCCCTCCCTTTGTATTTATCAAATTTGGGGACCTGAAAACTAGGAGGGAATGGTACCATTGTGATGTTTCAATCGAATGGATAGGGACATTGGTTATGTTGTGTATGAGGCTTCTTCATTTTACCTATCTGAATATCCTACATTTCTTGTGTTAATGCCTTAAGTTGTGATGCTACATGGACTTATGGATTTGGTGGAGAAACATATTGTGGAAAGGCAAATGAATTGTACATTGGATTTTGATATGATGGGGTGTTGTATGGTGGTGTAGGATATTATGAAGGTGATGGTGGTGGGGGTGTATATATTCCTAACATGTTCATATTGGCGATGTTTTGTTGGGGGTTATAGAACAAACCATGTTTTTGTTGTTGTGCGAGCAATTATAGTTGTTGGGCATATTGTTGGGCGTGTTGTTGGGTGTGTTGTTGTTGTTGGGCCACTAGGGTTGCTAAGGCTACTTGGTGTGCTTGTTGTTGTTGTTGGGCCACTAGGGCTTGATTTTTGGCTTGTTTCTATTGTTGCAATGCTAAGGTTTCTCGTTGGGCTTGTTTTGTTGTTAAGGTTGCTTCTTCTTGTTGTTGTTGTTATACTACTAGGGTTGCTTCTTGTTGTTGTTGTTGTTATTGTGTTGCT
Source organism: Sequoia sempervirens (assembly GCA_007258455.2). Lineage (NCBI taxonomy): Eukaryota > Viridiplantae > Streptophyta > Pinopsida > Cupressales > Cupressaceae > Sequoia > Sequoia sempervirens. The sequence goes on along the minus strand of VDFB02373365.1, from coordinate 67,108,330 downwards.
AAGGCTGCTTATTGTGCTTGTTGTTGTTGTGTTGCTAGGGCTGATTGTTGTGCTTCTTGTTGTTGTTGTGCTACTAGGGCTGCTTCTTGTTGTTGTTGGATGGCTTGCTGATAATCCTATTGTGCTTGCAATGTAGGATCGGTTGATTGTTGGGACATATGCAATGGGTTTTGGGTGTTTATGGTTTGAGTGGGTTGTGGGTTGTTGATGAGAGGTTTTGGGTTCCCTTGGTTTATCATTCCTTGTAGGATGGTGGATTGAGGTGGAGGAATGTAAGATTGAGGTCCCATTTGATTTTGCATGACATGGGGGACCAAGGGGAAAGATGATGTTGGTTCCACTTGGTATTGCGATGGTAATGACACATTCAGGCCTTGTAATTGATTGAAAGGGTTCCCTTGACCGATGGGTAGGGGATTCCCTTGCTATATTTGAGGTGTGACCAAGGTATTATCTTGGTTGATGGGATTCATAAGCAAGGTTTTGTTTTGATTTGGGTTGACGATGGATGGGATCGAGGTGTTATGTGAAACCAATTGTATGGATGAACCAATGAGGTGGTTGGATAAAGATGTCCCTTTTTGCATTAAGGGTTGATTATGTGTTAGGGTGTTGACATACCCTAGTTGGTCGATTTGAGACACTTGGCCTATACTACCTTTCATGATGGTGGTCACACTTGTGGTACTTGTGGGGATGGATAAAGATGGGTTCCCTTGATATGTTGAGGTTGTCATGGATTCATGAAGTGTAAGTGGTTTATGTTGATGTAGGGGGTGTTTAGGAATGGTAGGAGCACCAAAGGTAGATGTCCAAGTGGGGTTTTGGGGTGGATTAGTGTTCAGAGTACCCACAAGTGTGTTGCTTTCCAAAGGAATAGTGTAGCCAAAGTCCTTAGCAAGAGAAGTTGCAAGACTAGAAGTTTTTTTTTGAGTTAGCCTTAGTGATGGAGTTGATGGAAGCATGGATGAAATCAAGCCTTGTGTCAAGCCTAGTGTGAAAATGATGGGGGGATTGAAGTTAGCTTCTTTGTGGCTTGACGTTCTTTCTTATACTCAAGGATTTCTTCTTTGGTAATCTTAAATGGATTGTTTGTAATGTCTTCTACCTCATATGGTCCTTCTTAATTTTGAGGTTGTTGTGAGGGGTAGAATGACCTCGTAGATTGAATTCTTGAGGGTTGGTATCACTTGTGGTGGATGTGACTTTGGTTTTCTCCATGATTCTCTTATGTTGTGATCTTTTTGTTACCATAAATTTTAGGTCACCTATGGGACAGTTCTATTGGGATTTGTAATGTTTAAACTCTCTAGTTGACTCAAATTTAGGTAAGAGGGATGCTCGAAGTCATTTTGGAGAAATGATGTGAGTGGGAGATGAAAAGATGAATGATATGGGAAGTGATCTTTGCAAACATTTCGGGACAACAGTTTTGACTATACGTTTGATGTTTGATGTTTGGATAAAGGATGTTAATGAACTTGTGAATCTTTAAGGTAGACTTGTGACCTTCAAGATAAACTAGTCCACAAATGATAACTAAATTAACTAAGTGCATGGAAAAGGATTCAGTTCACATACAAAGTAGCTAAGTTAGGGTTTGGGTTGATAGATGTCTAAGTTCAAAGTGTTGGTGTGTTCAAAAGTTTTCAAAGTTTGGTGAAGTGAAGGATGAAATATGATGAAGGATGGATGAAACGTTTGACCCAAAATGTTAACCTAGAGTGAACCTTTGTTTTTGTAAGACCACGGTAGTGAAAAACATGCTATACCTCTAAAGTGATCAAACCCTAATAACTCAATGATTTAAATGAGAAGTGCTTGTGAAATGTGTAGATTTGGTTCATCTATGAAAGTGCATAGAAAATGTCTCCTTATTGATCTATCTTGGTTGTGATGATTCCTTAATATACATCTCCATATATACTTTGTACTATGATGTCTAAGTTTGAAATAATGGAATGCATACCTTCTCTTTGGGATTTTTATTTTGCGAGAGATAATTTAGAGAAGCACAAGATCATAAAAAAGAGGATATTTATTGCCACATAGGAAGTGGTAATATGGGCCTTCTAGCCACAATATCAATTTTTTCCTCTTGTTCATCTAAGACATTTGTTGTGTTTCTCCACTGGCTTGGTGTTTCCTTTGTTTCAAAAGTGAAGCTCCTCAAACTACTAATTATATTTTTTTTCTCAATCAATCAGTTCAAAGTTTGGTTGTATAATAGCGGGTGTAAGGTTTGGTTGTTCAATCAAAGCGATCAGATGCCAAATGGTCATGTGGGGTTCAATTTGTCAATTTATCTTGCTTAAATGAGTTTATTTTTACCAAAAACACTTGTCTTACTTAAGTTTCAACCTAAATGTCTATTTCAAAAACATCATTCATTTCACAAGGTCCATTTTGTGAAAGTCATGAAGTTAAAGCCATAGTTTCCTAGGTTAACTTTGGGAAGTATGGATTGATATGTAAACCAAAATATTTAGAAGTCTCTAAGGATAGAAATCCTTAGGAAAAGCATCAATATCAAGGATTTTTCAAAGGGTATCCGTACTTAGACAAAAGGGTTTGAAATTTTGAGAAATATCGTTGATGTTTGTTTGCAAATGTTTTGGAACCAAGCAAGTATCAAACTAACTCACAAGCATTTACAATCCTAGTTCGAGCGGGTACGTATTTCTTAGTAGCCTTACCATTATCCCCAAAGAGATGATTAATCCATGAAGATGGAATGTACAAATAGGCTATGTCAAGGAAATGTAATGTCTTGACATGCCAAGCAAAAGAGTCCCTTCCCAATTTTCTTTATTGCCTCAACCAAAAACCAAACATGGTAAGTAACTTCTTGGAATGGTGTTATTCTAATGCACTACCTCAAAGTACGTTTTAGAATTGGACTTGGTTAGCCACTACAAACAAGGATTTTAATGACCATATTCGGGATAAACTGGTGCTATACATGTGGCAATCCACTCAATTAAGAGGCCTCCCATCCCTTAGAAACATCTAATGGTTTTAACGTATCACATGGATACTAAGGGAGACATTCATCGGTATAGGACAACAACACCAACTAGTTAATGAATTTAGTCACAACCAAAATTTATTTATATAGCAGACCAAAATGAAAGCACCACTTGGGTCATTCCCTCTCACAAGTTGGGAGGTAGGCCCTCTAAAGGTAACACAGTTGGTGAAGCATAAAATTATTTTTGTCACCCAAGATTTTCCAAAAGGCACAAGGTGAGAGGATAGGTGTTTCCAAGAAGAAAAGTATACTTGTGTGTTTCTCTTCACCCAAGATCACATGAAGCACAAGGGGAGAGGATACACACAACAAGCATATGCAAGAAATTCAGGCACATGTTCATTTTAACTTTGAAAAGCATAATGAATTCGTTTTAAGCACCAAATGAAGTGTGTAGATTGTTTTGTTCAATTTTAAACCAACATTGCAAAATGAGGATGTGAGGGTTTAGTTTTAACCAATTTGAACGTTCATTTTAAACCCCAAAGGAAATCTAGTTGGTCCTAAAATGTGAAATAAAGCATCATAAAATGGATTATAATTGCCCCATAAGTGTAAAAACACTTGTTAAAATTATTATCAAATGACAATATGTTCCTTCACTTCAAATTTTATTGCCTGAACCTACAAAACCAGTTAGCCTCAAAAATAAAAACAAGAAGTCAGTGACATGTTAGCAATCAAACAAAATCAAAAATTTAAAACACGTGTCAAAATTCAGGTTTAGTTTTGTTTACCAGTAAATAGGGATGCTAAAATCAATTACATCGTATTTTCATCAAATGTGTCGCTATATCGAAAGTGTGTTGTATTGAAAAATCGGATGTGTCACTCTATAATAAACAGTGACATCAATAGCATCACTAGATCAAATGTGTCGCTAAATTAAAATTCATGTTGCGATAAAAAATGAGTCTAGCATCATTATTTTAATTAAGTGGTGACAAAATTTAATAGCGCATCACCAAATTAATAGGGTGTTGTTGTTTTCAAGATTAAGTGCGTCATTGTATAGTGAATCCAAGGTGCATCGTTGACTTTACTCAAAGTGTGTCGTTGAACTTGCAAACACAAGAAAAATGGAAATCTAAAGAGAAATTTGTTAGATTGATTAGTTCATCCCATCCCTCTAGTGCCAAAAATGTGATTGATGGCCTAGTATGGGTTAACTATGCTTGATCCATATGTTTTTTAAGCATACTTAAGCCACTAAGCATCAATCCCAATAAGATCATTCAATGTAAACAAAGTGAAGAAGACATTAAAACTAACATATTAAAACATGAAAGCTTGATAAACATCTACTCTAAGACATTGAAACTTATCCTATTAGGGGAGTGGTGTTGCATTGATGTGGAACGACAACCCTTTCCCAATCCCTTGGATAATGAGCTTGTTTCAATTAGTTTTATTGAAGAAAACTAATGAAATCGATGAAAGATGTGTTGTAAAACATGATGATAGCTATTTTAACATGGTAGAAAGCTAAGATGATCGATGTGAGTGTATGCAAAGCTATTCTAAATGTATGCAAGATTCGAAATATTAAAAACCTAGTTTCAAAATATACTAAAAGGATGCAACTAAGTTACCATGGGAGCCATTATTTGATGCTCTAAGCTACTATGATCAAGATTCTAAACTAAAAAAAGCTAAATGTATGCTAAATATGAATGCAAGATGAGAGTGATTTTAACAGTCTAAGTTTACTATTAAAAGATGGATCCCTATTAAATAGATGCAAGGTCTATTTATAGAATAGGAAAAATGAAACTGATGGTCAAGATTGAAAGAATCAATCAATGGTCAGAATGGAAGGAAGATGGAGGCATGGATCATGGATTCCCATCAAAGGTTGAGAATGCAAGTTGATATTTAATCAAGGGCTCACAATCATGCAAAGAAGCACACTTTCAAAACTTACTCAAGAAGTTTGTTGAAAGTTTGTTACAAGGAAGAATATTCCTTTTTTCAAATGAGTGAAGAGGGAAAGAATATTCCCTTTTTGGAGGAAAATTAGCATTTAGTTAATTAAAACTAAATTTTAATGTGCAAAGGGGAAGGAATATTCCATGAGAATATTCCCTTTTGGAGGAAAGTACAAAGGAGGAATATTCCCTTGCAAGTGGGAGAGTTAGAATTAATTAATAATTTGATAATTAAACAAAGTTTCAATTATGCAAATTAGGGGAATTTAAGATATTCATTAAATAATTAATTTATTTAATGAAAAGGGATCACAATGACATTTAATTAAATAATTAGGATTATTTAATTAAATGAGAGGACTTAGGGTGTTAAAAATTAGATATTTTGATTTATCAAATTTAATAGGACGAAAGGTTAGTATGAAAGGGGGAGGAATTAAGCTAATTAGATTATTCAGATTAATAGATGAAAATGATGCAATTTATTAAATAGCTAGGCTAATTTAATTAATTAAGCAAAAATAGGATGGGTTTTAGAATGAAATAGTGCTGGTATATCAGATTCGAGTGTGTGATATCATTCAGGACATTGTTTTTAAGTGTCTAAAATGTCAAGTTGTGATGATGCTTTGATTAGTTGCATTATGTTGTCATTAGTAAGCTACTAGTGTCAACCTCTAGTGTTACTTTGATAAGCTTATGTTTACGGATGTATAGTTGAGTTACAGTGTTGCAGTTGGCTTAGTGGTGATGAGGAAGTGCTAGAGAGGATGAGTATGTGTCTTTGGTACTTGTTTTCCAAGCTCTTTTGAGAAAATTTGAATAAGAGGAAATAGTGTGTTGAAGAGGTGTTCTGGTATACAAAGTGGTGTTCTAGTTTTGCTCTGCATTTATTCTATGTTGAAGATTTGGTTGTGTGGTTCAGATATGTTATTCAGAGGTTCTATATCTAGAGTCTCTTTGCTTGGATCATTGTGCAGAGAAAGTTTTGTTCACCAATGTGTGAGTTGCATTACAGTGGTGTCTAGGAGAAATGGTTTTGTTTTGCATCTCTTCGTAGTTTGGTTTTTGGTCTTGTGGTTATAGAAGTGTGTTGATAGGGTTTATATCTACATTCAAACAATTTTTTTTGTGGTTTGTCCTTCAAAAAAAAAATTATTGAGTTATAGTTTATGGAAGGTTATCTAGGTGAATAGGATGAGTTTGTTCTTTAGGCCAAAGTTGTTGCAAAGGAATTTGTTGGATTTCAGGGTATTGGTCGAATATTCTAGATTATGTTCAAGTGATGTTTGGTGTCCATGAGTTGTCTTTGGATCAAAGGAATCCTATACTTAAATGTTAATGGTGTTTACACAAGTTTAGTTGACCTTGGGTGTTTACACTAATTGTGGATTTTCTTCAGTGATTGTGGAAGCGTGGTGTGGCATGTATGAATGGATTTAGGTTTGAGTTAAGGTATGATGTGGCCCAACTTCATTCCTTTCCACTATTGGAATGTTTTGGTCCTGACCTAATTTGAATTTGCATAGTTGACCTTGGAAAATGTTTTCAAGGTTGAAGAAGGTATAAATGAGTGTTGTGTTGATGCAGGATTAGGTGTGAAGTATGTGATGTGAATTGTAAAAGTGTTTAGTGTGAGTTTTTGAAGTGTAGTGTGAACTTAAATGAATTAGACTATTGGAAGCGGTGAGAAAAAGGTGTCTACAATATTCAGATAGACTGCGAATGTGTTAGTGATGTTGTGGTGGAAATTTTTGTTGCACTAAGATGGATTTATCACTATAACATTCTTCTTTCTTCTTTTCTGTAATATGACATTTAGCCCTTCTTTCTTCTAGGTAGTAAGCCTATTGTATTCAGTGTTGCAATTACTTTATATTCTTCTTTCTTCTTTCTTCTTTTCTGTAATATGGTAGTTAGCCCTTCTTTCTTCTAGGTAGTGAGCCTATTGTATTCAGTGTTGCAATTACTTTATATTGTGAGCTATGGTTTTTCCCTTCTTGATTTTTTCATGTAAATCTGGTGTTCTATTATACATGGTGTTGATGTGTTTTAATTTTTGTTATTTTCTTTCATGTTAAATTAGTTCAACAGATCAAGGGTTAATTAAATTGATGTGGATTTGAATATTTATAAGGGTTTTGAGGTTTTAATGTACAACTAATTCACCCCCCTCTCAGTTGTCTTTTGCATTCAACATAATGCTCATCATACACACCACACACCTTTTAACAATCTTGATATTACATTTATTTTCTATGCAACACATCAAAAAAATTCTCCTTTGTCATCCAAGATGAGATACATAATATGAAATGTGCAACGGGCATGATAAGTCAGCTTCAAGACATCCGCAATAAGAGAAAACAAATGAGGTTCAAACCAAGAGATAATCAGGACCTATTTTACCTTAGAAATTATCTCCACACTGGTTCACACTTCTAAACACTTGGCACAATCACCTTAGTATACCAAGTCAGCCCAACAAACACTTATCCTTCTTTATATTAGCTCAAGACCAAAATTTGTACCAGAGAAATAAAAAATAACATCATATAGATCATGTCATGATCATTATATTCCTTTCCAAACATTCCTATACTCCCCTTTTACCTTTTCAAGCCATTTCATGCTAGCACAAACACTTAATATCCAAAATATCAATGCCAAACCAATTATAGTACAAGAGAAGATCAAACGTCACCTTGCAGTAAACATAGAGAACACTATGAGTCCCAAACATGCTTCTCATAACCTCTTTACTTAGTTCCAAGCAATTACTTGATAGTGCATGTCATTAAATCACCAACTGACCAACTTTCCAGATTGTCGAAACATAAACAACACATTGTCACTTATAGAATCATCTACAATGAACCATACCACATGAAATTTAAATTGAGGGCACATTATCTATATTAACATAAATCCAAAACCACAAAGAAAAATGAGATAATGTAGTGAAGAGCAATGACAGTTTTTCCAACCATAGGCAACCATTCACAAGAACTTGACTTGTTCTTATTCTACTAACTCTGGAAAACTTTGAGGTAACATTTATGCACTGAAACTTGGAACATACATACCTCATAGCTATATTGATATTTCCTCCAAACCACAAGGCCACAACCTCATTTGTGTAGAAATGAGGGGCATTTAATTGAGTTTTTGTAGTGGAATCTTTTGTACCTTTGACAATTTGAAGACTTGTACATTTTCCTAAATACCCCATGTAAGGTCATTTGTCATGAAACATGTGTAAAAAAATATTAAGAAAGTCATTTTGACAAGTGAGACCTATTCATGTGTTGCAATTATGAAGTTTTTGTCATTGATTTCAACAGGATGTCTATAGGATGGTGTTGTCATTGAAAGCAAATATGAGTTGAGGAAGTTTGTTGCATGATGAAGATGTTGAGGATATTGAGAAAAATAGGTTGTAGGTTGTGCATGTGTAGTTGAGATATTAAGGAAGTGTTGTGAGTACATGGAGCTATATTTTGTTGTAGTGTCTGGAGATGAGTTGGAATGAAGTAATGAGCTAAGATGATGTCTGGTACTTGGTTTCCAAGTGCTTTTGAGAAAATTTGATAAACAGAGAAAATAGTGTTGTGCAAGTGTTTAGAATGTGATCTAGTTTGTGATCCATGTTTATTCTATGTTGATGCTATGCCTATGTGGATATGATATGTTGTTCAAGGTTGTTATATTCATAATTTGGGTTTTTGGATCATTGTACAAAGTGAGATATTTTCACCAATGTGTAAACCAATTTTTTAGTGATTTTTTCTGTGGCCTGGGAGAAATGTATTTTCTCCACGTTTCTCCACCATTTGGCTTTAGGTTGTAAAAATTTGGGAAGTTTCTTATAATGTTTTTATCTTTTAGAATTCAAGGTTTCACTTGATTCGGTATAGTATAGTGTGTGTTTCATGCATCAATGTGTGAATAAGGTTTACCGAATGTTCTAGGTTGAAGTATTTGTATGATGTGAGCTTGGATGAAGTATTTGTTGGATCTCAAGTGGTTCAAGGGTTATTCTAGATCGTGTTCAAGTGAATTTTATTGTCTAAAAGTTTTATATTGATTTAAAGAAGTGTGTACTTAATATTTAATGGTGTTTAGCATGGGTATTGGCCGACCTTGTGTTAGCACTACATGTGAAGTTTATGAAAGGATGTTGAGGTGTGTTGGGACTTATTTGAGTCTTAATTAAGGATTTATATGGGTTGCCTTCATTCCTCTCCACCGCGGAAATGTTTGGGTTCCGACCTAATTTGACTTTGTAAGTGTAATGAATAGTTGTCGACCTTGGAGAAGGTTTTTGAGGTTAAGATTGATATAAATAAGAGTAACTTTTTTGTGATTTTCAAGAGAGAGACAAGATAGATGTGAGATCGATGCAAGTGATATGTATGATGTGAATTTGAGCAGAGCAATGCGAAATTCAAAGTATTGGATTCTTGAAGGTAGTGAGCTGAGGGTGTCTGAAATATTTCATGGAAGGTTGCAAAAGTGTTGGAGCATTTGTGGTGGGTCCCTTGTTGCATTGATGAGTTATTCTCTATGTAACATTTCTCTTCTATCTTCTTGTGTTCTTTCTATGGTAGTAAGCCCTAGCTGTGAGCCTTTTTGGATAATGTGTCCTATTCTGGTAGTGATCCCTTGTACCAGTTTTGTAATTACTTATATTGCAAGCTAATGCTCACCGTGGTTTTCTCCTCATTGGGGTTTCCACATAAATTTGGTGTTCTCTTGTGTATGGTGTTGTTATTTTAGTTTTTGTTATTTTTATTTCATGTTTAATAACTTTAATAAAATAAGGGTTTAATGGATGCATGTGGATCTAATTACTATTGAGGGTTTTGATGTTTTAATTTTCTACAACTAATTCACCCCCCTCTCAATTGTCTTGTTCATTCAACAATTGCTATTAGAGCAAGGTTCCTTGAAGAAGAGATAAATCACTTAAGGTAGATCTGAGATGGCGAACCAAATTGATTTCCCTAGATTGGATGGAACATATTATGCAATCTGGAAGACAAAGATGGAAGGATATCTAGTAGCTCATGGATTTGAAATTGAAAAGGCAATAAAGAATCAATATAGTGCACCAATGAATGGTCCAAGTACAAGTGATGAGATCAAGGAACATGAGGTAAATGCTAAGGCAAGATTTATTTAGATGAACAGTTTTTCAAATTCTAAATTGGTTAAAGTTATGAATCTGAAGACTGCTAAGTATGTTTGGGATAAGCTTGAAAGTATTTATGAAGGAGATGATAAGGTCAAACAAGCTAAGTTGCAGAATCTAAAGGCACAATTTGAGACTATGTGAATGTCTGAAGATGAAACAATTTCAAACTACATGAAGAGAGTTTATGAATTGGTAAATGCTATGAGAGGTCTTGGTGCACAAGTTAAAGAACCTAGGGTGGTAAAAAAAAGTTCTCAGAATCTTCTTGATTCATATAGTGAAAAGGTATTTTCTATTGAGGAAGTTGTAAATTTTAACACTTATTCTAGAGATCAGTTGATTGGTACCTAACTTCATTTGAAATGAGAAAGCTTGGTTTGAAAAATGGTAAAAAAGTGGAGACTGCTTTTAAGGCTGGAAAATCAAAAAAGATTGAAGATTTAGATGGAGATGATCTTGATGATGTGGAAGCTAACTTTGTAAGAAGGGTGAAAAATGAAACCAGTAAGTACAAAGGTAAATTACCTTTAAAATGTTTTAGCTATGGAAACGTAGGTCATTATGCTTCAAGATGTCCAAACAGAGCTGTGAATAATAAGAGTAAGGAGAATAAAGGAAAGATGATTAAAAGAGATTACTATATCAAAGAAAATGCTTGTATTTTTTATGATGAATTTGATTATGGAGATTTTGATCATAATGAATGCTTGTTCTTGGCTATAAAAGAAGAATCTAGTTCTACTAACTTTGAAAGTTGTGTGAAGGAAAGTGTTCTGAAGAAGAAGGATAATAGTGAAGGTACTTTGGTATCTTCTTTTCATGTTAAAGAAGATAAGAATTAACGGGTTTTTGATAGTGGATACTCTAATCACATGAATGGAGATAAAAGTAAGTTTATTAAACTTGAAAAGTATGATGGAGGATTAGTTAAATTTGGAAATGATTTAGGAGCAAGATTTGTGGAATAGGTTCAATTAGTTTTGATGGAAATTATAATACTAAAGATGTTTACTATGTTAAGGGTTTAAGGAATAATCTTTTGAGTGTTGGAAAAATGTGTAGCAAAGGATATAATCTTGTGTTTAAGGATGAAATATGTGAGATTAGAAAAGGGATGGGAATTGTGATTGTTGTTGGTAAAAGGACAGATGGAAACATCTATCAACTTAAGGGCAATGATGGTCATTGCTTTATGTCTCAAATTAATGATAGTTGGTTATGGCACCAAAGGATGTGTCACATGAATTTTAATAATCTAGTAAGAATCAGTTTAGTTCATGTTGTGAGAGACCTACCAAGAATTATAAATCCTATCAATGTTGTTTGCAAGAATTGTTAGTTTGGAAAGTAAGTAAGGAGTAGTTTCAAAGGAAAGGAACAATCTGCTACCAAACTACTGGAATTAATACATACATATCTATGTGGTCCTACAAGGGTGATAAGTATTCAAGGTGACAAGTATTTCATGCTTTTGATTGATGATTACTCTAGAATGACATGGTTTACTTTTCTTAAAGAAAAATCTGATGCATTAGATAGATTCGAGGCATTTAAAGCTATGGTTGAGAATGAAATGAATATGAAAATCAAATGTCTGAGGTCTGAAAGAGGTGGATGATTCACCTCCAATGAGCTTAACATGTTTTGTGAAGTTCATGGAATAAAGAGGCACTTATCTACCCCTAGAACTCCTCAGCTGAATGGAGTGGTTGAGAGGAAAAATAGGACTATTCAAGAAGTCACTAGAACTATGATGGAAGAAGCAAATCTATCAAAATTATACTAGAGAGAAGCAATTCATACTATTGTTTACATACTTAACATAGTTCAAGCTAAAGCTAATAGCACAAAGACTCCCTATGAGTTATGGTATGGAAGGATTCCTATTGTGAAGTACTTTAGAGTATTTAGAAGCAAATGTTATATCAAGAGAGATGAAGAAAATTTAGGAAAGTTTGATGAAAGGTATGATTAAGGTGTCTTCCTTAGATATTCTACTAAAATAAAAGCTTACAAATGTGTAGAGGAGGAAGAATAACCGCTCAATGACTCCAGGTCACAAAGAACCAGGAGTTGAAGGTTGCCCTAATCTACCTCAACCGTATAGGTGCTTAGGGAATTGTTTTTTGTTTAAGGGTAGAGAATGAAGAGCACTCTTAGTGCTTATGTCAATCTACTAACCCAAGAGTTTTAATGGGGCTAAAAAAATAGGTTTATGAAGTCCTATTTGTAACCCTGTTAACTCTCTACTAGAGGATAGTAGTGCAGGACCGCACTGTCATCTCACAAGTGTGCTTTCGTCCGTACGAACAAACAGTGAAAAAGTACAAACATAGACCTCTAGAAGCCTACTAGCGGTCAAACTAATGAGGTTTAAAGTGGTGATTGAAGTAATAAATAACAAAATAATTGAAATAATGAGAGAAATGATATAAGAATGATAAGAATGGAGATGATAATGATTCAACTCATAAAAAGTATAGTTCTCCTGCAAGCTCCACATCAATGAGTACCTACACACAACAAGATGGGGAAAAATCTTGGGGTTGTTTCAGGGCTTGCTACAGTCAAACCCCTGTTTTGGTGTTTCCACCTCCACAAACAACCAAATAGATAAAAAAGTAGAAATGTGATAAAGAAAGTAGTTGAAATGAAAAATATTGAATACTACAAGAAACACTATGCTACTCAAACCCAACAACAATGTAATAGTAAGCAAATGATACCACCCTCAACCAAAGGCACTCAAGGCCAATGAGAGAGGAATGCAAGTCTACAACCATGGAAAAGTTAGTGTGGCCACAGTGATGCCGAAGGAAGTCTCACAAGATACCAAGTTGCGGCTTATGTGGTAGATGTGAATAATGTTGTGATGTTGGGATGAAGCCAATAGTGTAGCAAGTAGCCAAAATGCGTGAGAGAATGTGAGAATTATCTTCAAAAAATTCCCAAGTCTGTAGAGAGTGAATGAGAATGAAGAATAGTCATTTGAAGGTAAATTAGGAGGGAAAGAGTCATTCAAAAGTCAGTTGAAGGGCACATATACGTTACACTTAAGCCCTAGTGGACAACGTAACACCTTTGCAGATTCCAAAGGTAGGAATCATGTTAGGATGACAACACACCACACATACATCCACATGTCATGCACGTGTCCTTGACGAAAATTCCCCCACCAAAACTATAGACAAGTGCCAAGTGGATGGGGTACGAACAAAGGACATGGAATTACATTGTCAGGTTTGATTTTTCTAAGGTGAAGGATGTAAAAGGGGAACTTGCAATGGGGTACAAATTCATGCCTATAAACTTTTCCCCCACTATAGAAAATATGAGTTCTAGTGAGTGCTCAATAAAGTAGGTCGAAAGAGTTCCAACAAAATATACCTAAACCATCGAGGAAGCAGACCGCAATCTAGCATGATTAAAAGTGTGGGGCAAGAAAATGGCTCCAAAGGTCCTTAGACCTAAGGAGAGTTGAAAAAAGTGCATTGGAGGCCCACAAACCAATGACAAATAGACCCCGCAGGATGAAAGCACTTCACAGGTCCTTGCACTTGCAAAGAAGGTACCCCCCAGCTGCTCAATCCTGAAGGAAGCTTGATGTAAGGGACCCCATAGAGTCAAATTGGAAAGTAGTTTCATAGGCGCACCTATAAAGAAACATGTTAATCTGAGAAAAAACATGTTAGATATCAAAAAGAAGCCACAAAGGCAAACAAGCAGACAGTCAAGAATTGATGGAAGAGCTTTTAAAGGGGTCCCTCGGGAACCCTTCAAAAGAAGAGGGGTCCACTCAAGGAACACACTATTTGAAAGTGCAAGAGTATTTTTCGCAAATAAATTCAACATCAAGGAATCCTTTTGAAATATTTCACTTCATCAAGGAATTTGAAAGGAAGAAAGTCCCCTAGCAAGGGGAAGGTCAAAACTTCGCTCGTAGGAAAAGGTGCTCCCTCCTTAGAGGAAAGTTTTTCAAATTCTTTCTTTATGAACCCATGATGAAGGAAAAGTATTCCGCTAGGGGTCCTTGTTGAGGAATGTAATTTTTTGAAAAATAAAGATTTTTGAGAAGGGATTCATTGGCCACCAAACACACCTTTTGAAAATCAAACGAATATGAGATCCCCCACTTAGGGTGGTGTGTGCTAAATTCAAAGGCACATGACATCCTAAGGAGAGAAAAGTAAGAATGAAAGTAATGTTGTGGCCCACAAAACATGATGAGATGTAACCACGGTAATGTTCTCGCACATGTGAGGGACAACACATCAACACCACAACATCACAAAATAAGTAGAGAAGAGAGAAATATGCAAATAAAGGAAAGAAAATAACATAACGAACAATAGACAGGGGGATCTAATATTTTAGGGTTAGAGTTGTTGATAAATATAGATAGATAAGTATAATAATATATAAATGAACTGTCATCAACCCCCTACTATATCAAACCATGTGAAGAAGGCACATGAAAAAAATGAAAATAAAAAATTGGGTCAACATAGAAGGGAGTCCTAAATTCCCCCAACACTTTGCATCATCCCCAATCGTCAAAAATCAATGCACGACAAAGAGAAGAATGATGTGACAAATAGAGGAATTTTTATGACATAAAAACACTCTTGTATCCAAGAACCTACAAGGGTGACAAGGTTCATCCAAGAACACATAAAACAAGGGCAGGGGAACACAACACACACACAATATAATCTACAAATAAAGAAGTGCCCCCTAGTCCTTATCAAGGTCAATAGGCCATCATTCTCCCAATCTAGATCATTATAAGGGGAGGGTAGATGATCCTGCAAGGGCGTAATATAAAGGGGGGTACCCTTCGAGCCTCCTACAACAAGAGCCAAGGAAGAAGGCCCCTCAAGGTATTCTACACTTAGTTTTTGTGAGGTGAATTTCAACAATCTCACAAAAATTGTCGATAAGGCCAAGACATCGTCTACAAAGTTGAACATGCACTTTATAGGAGTTCCATGTGTCAACTCATCAGACGATGGAGGTGACACCTAAAATCCACTACTAGGCTCATTGAAATATTCATGAGTAGTGACAAACTTCAAGGATGTTGGGGCTTCCTTCGTCACTAGGATGATGCAAGCCAATGCAGAACCACCCTCTGAAGAAGGCGAACCCTTCTTTTGACCCCCATTTCTAGCAGGGTCATCCTCCATCTTTCACTTCATTAGAGGATGTGAAATCCCCACAGATGAAGCAGAGGGCATGGAGGAAGAGGAGAAAATTATGGCGGACACCACTAAGGTATTCAACATGTCCATGGGTTTCAAAAATGGAAGGATGTCCAGAAGGGACATCATAAGGGGAGGCTCCACCAAAGAAGTATTGAATACCTACACCCTCTTCGGGCAAGGATCATTCATGCTCACAGGGGGAGATGGGAGAAAGACTGAGGTGGAGGGAACTGAAGTAGGAAGAGCAGAAGAGGAGGACACAATAGAAGATGTTGAAGCAAGAGCTATTGATTCCCCTTCCTTCTTATGCAAGGCGGCCTGCTCAGTGGCTAGAGCCTTCCACTAATGCTTGCGTGCAAGGCAGTTTCTACGACTCCAAGAGCTAGAGGTTGTAGCCTGAGAAAGGATAGAAGACTCATGTTCAACCATCAGAGTATCCATCACAACTATTTTGGGCAGAGGGAGGGACTCTTGGATGGGAATAGGAGGAAGAGATGGATAAGGTAATGGAACAACAGGAGGGGGAGCAGACTTGAGTGACTTAGCAGTGGGCCTCTTCCCATTCACTACCTTAGAGGTAGGAGTAGTAAGAGGTCATGGAGGCTGAGACATATAAGATGCCCCACAGGGACCCTTCCCCTTACCATACAAAACGGTCCAAGGCACTGTGGGTAAGACAGGAAGTTCTAACACTGGACGCTTGGGCTTTCGCCAAGTGTGCACCATCAGACTTCCTAGCAAGTGCATAGGATTGGAAATCAATGGCGTTGCAGTAGGGCGAGAGGAAGCAATAGGTGGGACAGTGGAAGAGGAAGAAGAGCCCTGAGCAGAATTCTCCTCTTCCCTTTTTCAAGCGGCCAAGGAAGAATCATGTTCTTCCTTATATGCAAGATCTATGTGAAATGGCATTAGGAGAAGGAGGGTATTTCACCTTTGGTGTTATTTCCCCAATCTTATATTTCACATAAGTTTGATACAAGAGGTCCATCCTAGGAGGAAGCGGACCAACAGGGGCAGGCCAAAAGTGATCTAGTGAGTAGCCCCCATGCGCAATTGTCAGTTTATAATTGGTTTCATGGACTACATGCACCAAACCTTCATGGGAAAACTTCAAGCACTTATGGACTACCGAGGGAACTGTATTCATGGAAACCAACCTGGGAATTCCTAGTTTCACTTTGAACAATTCAAACCCCGGGATGATGTCAAAGAGTGCATTCACAGTCTTGGGCCCAACCAAGACTAACAAGGTGATACAACCAATGGGAGGGATGGAAATTCCATTGTGTGTACGTATAGTGCTTCTAGACTCATCATATCCATCCTTATGCAGAAATTTTATCAACTTGATTTCCTCTGTAATAACATTCACTTAGCATGTAGGGTCAATGAGGACACCAGTTACGATATTTCCTTTGATACATGTGGGGATGTACAAAGGGAATGGCTCTCTATTAGATTTCATCAACAAATCCTACGACATAAATGTTATAGGAGAGATCCACTTGTAGGTTGCATAGATGGGATGGGTAAATGTAAGAAGGAAGCCATCTTTACATACACTAGATAGAACTTTCGCAGGAGCCCCCAAGGGTTTCATAATTAGATGGTGACCCACTCAAGGTTTCATTCCACAATGCTTAGGAAACCTCCCATCTATGCCACGAGGGGTCATAGGTTGGGTTGTAAGGCTAGGAACCTCGCAACACTCACACCCACAACACTCCTAGGATACGAGGGAAGGGTCTTTCAACACTACCAAATAGAACCAAAATGGTTCACATCAGGTTCACTAAAATATAGAGGGGGACCGACCACTCAATGACTCCAGGTCATGGAGAGTCGAGAGTTGTAGGCTACCCTAATCTACCTCAACCATGTAGGTGCTTAGGGAATTGTTTGCTATTTAAGAGTAGAGAATTAAGAGCACTCTTAGTGCTTCTATTAATCTACTAACCTGACATTTTTAATGGGGCTAAACAAATAGGTTTTTGGGGTCCTATTTATAACCCTATCAACTCTTTTCCAGAGGACAACAGCGTAGGACAATGACGACAGTGCAACGCGCTGGAATCTCATAGGTGCATTGTTATCTATACAAACAAATAATGAAAAAGTACAAACAAAGACCTCTAGAAGCCTATTGATGGTCTAGCTATTGAGGTTTAAAGTGATGACTAAAGTAATAAATAAAAAAATAATAGAAATAATGAGAGAGACGATATAAGAATGATAAGAATGAAGATGATAAAGATTCAACTCATGAAAAGTCCAGTTCTCCCGCAAGCTCCACACGTACAAGTACCTACACACTTCAAGATGGGGAAAAATGTTGGGACTATTTCCAAGCTTGCCATAATCAAACCCTTGTTTCGGTGTTTCCACCTCCACAGAAAGCCAAATAGATAGAAAAGTAGAAATGCGATAATGAAAGTACTTGAAATGAAGAATACCAAATACTATAAGAAACACTATGCTACTCAAACCCAAAAAAAATGTAATAGTAAGCAAATGATACCACCCTCAACCAAAGGTACTCAAGGCCAATGAGAGAGGAATGCAAGTCTACAATCATGGCAAAGTCGACGTGGCCACAATGACATTGAAGGAAGTCTCACAATACACCAAGTTGTAGCTTCTGCAGTAGATGTGAAGAATGTTGTGAAGTTGGGATGAAGACAATAGTGCAACAAGTAGCCAAAAATGCATGAGAGAATGTGAGAATTATCTTCAAGAATGTCCCAAGTGTGTAGAGATTGAATGAGAATGAAGAATAGTCATTTAAAGGTCAATTAGGAGGGAAAGATTTGTTCAAAGGTTGATTGAAGGGTACAGATACGTTACACTTTGGCCCCAATGGCGAACGTAATGCCTCTATAGATTCTAGAGGCAGGAATCATCTCAGGATTACAGCGTTCCGCATAGATTTCTGCTTGTTGCATGTGCGTCCTTGATAGAAATTCCCCCACTCACACTATAGTCAAGCGCCAAGTGGATGGGGTATGAATGGAGGATGTGGAATTACATTATCGGGTTTGATTTTTCTAAGGTGAAGGATGTAAAAGGGAACTTGCAAGGGGGATGAAAATTCATGCCTATACAAGATGTTACAATAAAAGTTTGAGAAAGATTGTTGAAAGTGCAAATGTTAAGGTTGATGAAATTGTGCAAAATTAAATTGCAGTAGATGGATATGTGTCAGATGAACTTGATTGTAGAAAAGAAGAAGAAGAAAAAGCTAAAGAAAAAAAAGTGTAGAATGAAGAGGAAGAAGCTCTGGAGGAGACCCATTAGACCCCTAAGTATGTGCAAAAGAATCATTTCAAAGATTAGATCATTGGAGACAAAAGGAAAGGAGTATTGACAAGAAGAAAAGTTGTTGAAGTTGAGGTGAATCTATGTTTACTTTCTAAAGTTGAGCCTAAAATAGTGAGTGAGACATGCAAAGATGAACATTGGATGAAGAAAATGGAAGAGCTTATGCAAATTGAGAAAAATAAGACTTGGGAATTGGTTCCTAGACCGGAAAACAAGAACATAATTGGAACTAAGTGGGTTTTCAAAAACAAGCTGAATGAGAATGGAGAAGTGATAAGAAATAAAGCAAGAATTTTGTGTAAGGGTTACTCAAAAGTGGAAGGAATAGGCTTTGAGGAGACATTTTCCCCTGTGGCTAGGATGGAAGCTATCAGAATGGTTTTGGCATTTGTAGAATACAAGGACTTTAAATTTTATCAGATGGATGTTAACTATACTTTTTTGAATGGTGAATTGGAAAAGATGTTTACATGGAACAACTAGATTTATTTTAGTTGTAAGATCAACTAGATATGGTGTGTAGATTGAATAAGGCATTATATGGATTGAAGCAAGCTCCCAGAGCTTGGTATGCAAGATTGAATAAATATTTGATATAGCAAGGATTCAATAAAGGCACCATAGATAGTAATCTTTACTTTAAAACTGAGGAAGATAAAATCTTGATAGTGGTTGTATATGTGGATGATATTATCTTTGGTGGAAATGAAGCTATGTGTAAGAAATTTGTTGAAGAGATGCAAAAAAAAATTGAAATGTCAATGTTTGGGGAGATGAATTTCTTCCTTGGGCTACAAATAAATCAAACAGATAAAGGGATTTTCATTTCATAGTCTAAGTATGTTAAAGAGATGTTGAAGAAGTTTGGAATGGAAGACTCCAAACCAGTATGCACTCATATGGTGACTAGTTGTAAATTGAGCAAAGATGATGATTCACCTAAAGCTGATCAGAGCAAATATAGATCTATGATTGGTGGACTGCTATATCTAACTGCTACTAGACTAGATATCACGCATGAAATTTTTCTTTTGGCTATATTTCAAGAAGAAACACATGTTGCAACAGTGAAGAGGATATTCAAATATTTGAGAGGCACTCCAGATTATGGCTTGTGGTATCCTAAGGATACTAATTTCATATTAAGTGCTTATATAGATGCAGTTTGGCCTAGTTGTGTTGATGATAGGAAAAGTACAAGTGGTGGTGCATTCTTTCTTGGATGTAGATTGGTGTCATGGTTAAGTAAGAAGCAAGATTCAATTTCCTTATCCACGACAGAGGCTGAGTATATTGCAACAACATCTTGATGTACACAAGTTTTGTGGATGAGATAGACATTGAAGGATATCAGAGTAGTATATGATGAGCCTATTTCTATCTTTTGTGATAATACAAGTGCAATTAACATTTCAAAGAATCCAATGATGCATTCAATGACAAAGCATGTATCAATTAGGTATCACTTTTTGAGAGAAAAGGTTATGGAGAATGAGGTAAAACTTGAGTATGTACCTACAAAGGATAGATTGTTGAAATATTTACAAGGCTCTTCCTAAGGATACTTTTGAGTATCTTCGAGAGAAGTTGGGGGTTATTGCCCCTCCTTCTTTGAACTATATTAATATGGAGATGCATCAGTTTAGTGGATCTATGGATTCATCTCTTTTTTAGATTGATGTTGGTGGCTACCTCTCAGGAGGAGTAGGTAATGTCATGTATTGTCATTGTTGCAAAGTTGTTGAGTTGATTGGGTGTACTCCTAAGGGGGATTATTCAGAGCAAGTATCTTGGTTTAGTGTCAAAGGGGGACAACAATGCAAAACATTTTCCCTTTTCCATTGATGTCAAAGGGGGAGAAACTATCATGTGAAAAAAATTATCTATTCAAGGGGAGAAAAAAAGGAAATCATAAGTGTGTTCAGAGATGTTATGTTGTCTTTGATGGTTTTTTCACATCTTGTGTTGCCATAAATGATAAAGGGGGAGATTGTTGCAAGTATGAAGGTGTTGTCATTGATGTCAATAGGATGTTTATAGGCTAGTGTTGTCATTGATGTCAACTATGAGTTGAGGAAGTTTGTTGCATGATGAAGATGTCAAGAATATTGAGAAAAATAGGGTGTTATAGGGTGTACATGTGTAGTTGAGATATTGAAGAAGTTTTGTGAGTACATGGAGCTATATTTTTTTGCAATGTCTAGAGATGAGTTGGAATGAAGTAATGAGTTGAGTAATGTTTTATGTGGCCTAGGAGAAATGTATTTTCTCTGTATTTCTCCATAGTTTGGCTTCAGGTTGTGCAGATTTGGGAAGTTGCTTATAATTTTTTTCTTTCAAAATTCAAGGTTTCACTTGATTTGGTAAAGTACAGTGTGTGTTTCATGCATCAATGTGCGAATAAGGTTTACTAGATGTTCTCGGTTGAAGTATTTGTATGATGAGAGTTTGGATGAATTATTTGTTCGTTCTCAAGTGGTTCAAGGGTTATTCTTGATCATGTTCAAGTGAATTTTGTTGTTTGGAAGTTTTAGATTGATTTAAGGAAGTGTGCACTTAATGTTTTATGGTGTTTAGCATGGGTATTGGCCAACCTTGTGCTAAAACTACATGAAAAGTTTATGAAAGTGTGTTGAGGTGTGTTAGGACTTATTTGGGTCCTAATTAAAGATTTATATGGGTTAGCTTCATTCCTATCCACCACGGGAATGTTTGGGTGCCGACCTAATTTAAATTTGTAAGTGTAACAAATAGTTGCCTATCTTAGTGAAGGTTTTTGAGGTTAAGATTGATATAAATAAGAGTAATGTTATTGTGAGTTGTAAGAGAGAGAGAGAGAAGATAGATGTGAGATTGATGTGTGTGATGTGTGTGATGCAAATTTGAGCAAAGCAATGAGAAATTCAAAGTATTGGATTCCTGAAGGCAGTGAGCTGAGGGAGTCTGAAATCTTTCATGCAAGGCTACAAAAGTGTTGGAGCATTTGTGGTGGATTCTTTGTTGCATTGAGAATTTTTTCTCTGTGTAACATTTCTCTTATATCTTCTTGTGTCATTTATGTGGTAGTGAGCCCTGGTTGTGAGCTTTTTTGGACAATTTGTCCTATTCTGGAAGTGAGACCTTGTGTCGGTTTTGTAATTACTTATATTGTGAGCTAATCCTCACCGTGGTTTTTCCCTCATTGGGTTTTCCACATAAATCTGGTGTTCTCTTGTGTATGGTGTTGTTATTTCAATTTCTATTATCTGCATTTCATGTTTAATCATTTTAACAGAATAAGGGTTTAATGAATGCATGTGGATCTAATTATTGTTGAGGGTTTTGATGTTTTAATTTGCTACAACTAATTTACCCGCCCTCTCAGTTGTCTTTTTCATTCAATATCATGATTTTTAGAAGATAAGGTACAACTATGTACAAATGATACTGATCCAACAACATTGCATCCCTTCATCACAACTCTTCATTAAAGACAACACACTAGTGCATTTGTAATAACAACATAAGTTGACATCAATGACAACACATCTACAACAATCTCCGCTTTGTCATTGATGGAAACACTTACTAGATGTTCTATTTTCTCCCCCCCCCTTTGACATCAAGGGCAAAGGGCTAGCAGCCTTCTTTAGTACACATCAAAAATAGTGAACTCCCCATGAGAGATATCAACAATTAATCCCAAAGAGATGTTTCTATAGAAAAATGGCTATGTTCTTTAGTTTTCTTACTGTATACATTGGTATAGTGGCTTGTTTATGAAAAATGCCACAATTTTTCACAGTATTATCCTTTGCATACTACTTTGGCTTAAAAAAAAATCACAAAATTTTGTCTTGTATCAAGACATGCTCTTCTTAATTTGATGGAAGTATATTCTTTTAAATTGACTTTAGTTGAGTCAAAGTGATATCCCATTGTTTCTTTGTTGAGGTTGGGATCTGGATTTGGCTTTCTAGTTGTACATAAATGTTTTTTCTTCTTCCAAAGAAGATGGTGAATGATTTTTCTATGAAACATTGTTTGCTTCTATTAAAAACCCAGTTAGTGAGGTTAACCTTAAGATCACTACTTCTCACAATTGTTTAATCTGACCTTTGATTTGCTCCCTTTGATATTGTACATGATTTAATTGGGAGTGAAATTTCTCTACTTGTGCCCTTATGGCACCATCATTATTCTACATCATATCATATATGGCATCCACATTTGTGATTTTCACTTCCATTGCATCTATTTGATCCTTGAGGTTATTTCTAGTTGCAAACCATTGTAAATAGAAAATATATAAAACCTTTGCTTCCTCCATACATTCTTGAATATTCTTTATGATTTCTTGTATTTTTCCATGTTCCTTGGCACATTTTTTGGATGTTTCAAACAATCTATTTTTGCTTATCTTTATCTCAGTTTACTTTTCAAGATAATAAGAATGTGCTTTGAATGAATCCATCAATTGTTTTATTTGTTGAGTGGGTGGAAAAGAGGAATACTTCTTTGTATTGGGATTTCTATTTCCAAAATTTTGATTGCCTCTAAAAAAATTTATGTACCTTCCACCTGCAACTGCAATATCTCTTTCCTTGTGGAGGAGTGAAGAATGTCACCAAGTTGCATCTTTTGAAGTGGTGGTATACCAAACAAGTTAAATTGTCCATCAAACATTGGCAGTTGTAGTAGTTGTGGAGCAACCATAAGATGAATCTATCTTTTTGTGCCAAAAGCTCCAAGTGATGGAGTCAATAGGAGATATAGGTGAAGAGGTCCTTGAATTATCTTGTATATTTTCTCCAAAAACTAGTATGTCTTGATCCACATGTTGAACCCATTGATCTTGTTGATCAATAATATCTAGAGGAGGGACCAATTTCCCTTCATCTGATATGGCTTGCTTCTCTTGTTGTTGTTGTTGATATTCATTCCCTTATTTTGTATTGTGAGGAGGAGAAAAATATTGTTCCTAATCTTTTTCAACATCATTTACATCCTCAAATAGCTTCAATGTTATTTCCTCAGTTTCTTTTAGCAATCTCTCCTTGTCAACTTGATCATTCTTCATTAGGGTGTTCACTCTATACTTTTTCCTTAGCATTTGGGCTTGTAGCTAGGCTAATTTCTCCTATTCTTCCTTAGACAAGTTTGTACTAGCCTTTTCCAATGCTTTTTTCCTTAGTTCTTCATCTTTTTGCAAGGAAATTTTGT
The DNA here is from genome assembly GCA_007258455.2 of Sequoia sempervirens. Taxonomy (NCBI): domain Eukaryota; kingdom Viridiplantae; phylum Streptophyta; class Pinopsida; order Cupressales; family Cupressaceae; genus Sequoia; species Sequoia sempervirens. The sequence continues at coordinate 67,084,450 of VDFB02373365.1, read as the reverse complement.
TTGTTTCCCCTTAATACATGAGCTAGAATATTAGGTATACACTCAAGAAATTTATCAAAAGGTTGATTGTACTTAATCATATGTATTACAATTTCCTTTTTAATTTTAGCTTTATTTTCAAGGGAGGCATTTAGATACAGACTAGAAGTTTCATCTAAAATGCCATGATGAACTATTCCATTGAATATAGCTTCCAATTGAAAAGGTTCTTGTTCATTGTGCTCAGGAGATACATGTTTCTCCTTTTTCTCCTTTGTCTCCTTCTTCTTAAGATTTGAAATTTCTTCTTCTCCCTCCTCTTCTTCACCGACATCTTCTTCCAAGACAATATTCTTTCTCTTGTTCTAAGACTTTGTTCTACTAGGCTTCTTTTCTATAGTCTTCATCTTAGACAAGGTCTCAAAAGCCTTCTTTATTCTGGTAGAATAGTCCGAGTTGATACTATTGGTTGTGGAGCATTAGTAGTTGTAGAAGTTGATATTCCAGACCTTCTTGGAAATTTCTCTTTAGAATTTGATGGAATGGCTTGAGGAACCTTGGTGGTAGCTTGGGATGCCTTCTTGGTTAAAAGTGGAATGCCCAATTTTTCAAATAGTTTTTCTATCCTCTTTTCATTAGTGTCCACATTTTTCTTGATTAATTTATCCATGATGTCCCTATAGGTGCTAAATATTTCTAATGATGGATCTTTAGGATTTCTCAACAAATTTTCAATGTATGCCTTGATTTTTATAGGTGAGACCTCATATGGAAACTTTGGAATCCAAGAGGTTCTTAGTTCCATAGCTTCTATATAACAATAGTCCTTATCAACAAGAAAAGAAATTCCATCCTTATACTTTCCCACCATATCATAGGGAATTTTGTCCATATCTTGCATTTTTATTTACAAATTCTTAAAGAATCCCTAACACATAGTGTTGCAAGCTTGTCTATCTCCAAATCCTCTCATATGATATTTGATTTGGGCAACATCTAAAATATGTCATTGCCACACTTTTCCCTTAAAACCCATTAATTCATTCAAAAAATAAAATTTTAGACAAATGATCAAAGATGCATACCTGAAATTATATTTGGTCTCCTTTGTTCTCTTGAGGTTGTCAAAAAAATGTTCCCTCAACAATTCACATGGATTAAAATCTTTCCCTTGACCATTTGGTTCACAGTGTGGATTGTAGTACCAGTTGTTGAGCCTTCTTTGCTTTTTAAGTATATCTTGTATGCAATTCCCATGGTATCGTGCTTAACCCCTAGATCAGTTATTTCATTGATTCTTAGGGTTCTCTTAAATGGTTTTTCTCTAGTCAACTCTATAACACTATCAATTTTTATTGCTTTCAACACAGGTACCAAAACAAATGAATAAAGTCTAGTGACATCCTTAATTACATCTTTTGTTATCTAAATAAATGAATTCATCATGGATCTGACTCAAAATAATTCTTACCCATTCATGATTGTCATAGAAGTTAGGGAAATATTTCCACACATCTAACCCCTTTGCTACCAAATTTTCAAATTTTGGTTTGTATTCGGTATAGTCCAATAGTGTTTACCAAAATTCTTCAAACTTCATATGGACATTTTCATTGATGGTGACATGAATATAGATCCTTACATCTTTTGTATGCACCATATTTTCAAGAACTTTGGACAAGGAAGCATCCTTATCCATCTCTATTGCTTTGAATGGATAGTTCTTGTATTTTGGCCTTGGCTTCTCAAAAATATCTACAATTTTTAGAGTAGCCATCTCACATTATTATTAATTGCAACACAAAATATTTGATTCTTTCTTCTAGGGTTTTACACTAGCTCCAACTACATTTCTCAACTACAAAGACTTCCACACACACTAACTATTGCACAGGATCACTTAACACATTGAACTAAGGTTTCACTCCTTTTTCTCTTCTCAATTTTCTTAAGAACTTGTAATCAAATGACTTATAAATGAATGAAAAAGGCTTATGTAGTCATCAATTAACTTAAATTTATGCATTTATTGCTCATTCGCTAGTTAGGTATATCAATTTTTGAAGAGCTTTGCAGGTTCACAAAAACCTAAATCCACTCAACAATCCTCCACAATTCAACCACTTATTTTAGACATTTGAGCCACTAAATCTAACTTGTTCAACTATCATATTTTTCAGACCAATTATTGTAAATCAATTTGCATGTTTTATCATTCAACAATTTATCCTTTATGGGGAGCTAAAATATTTTGTGGTTGTTAGCTCCCCCTAAGTCAATGCTCTATCTTAATCTATTATGAAGTTGTGTGCACAATGCACAGGAATAGTATCATCCTTCATCTCATTATCTTTCCTTTGTTTCCTTCTCTAAGATTTTGTAGTTTCCTTCTTCTACCTATTCAAGGTGTCCTCCACCTTCTTGTACTGCTTTATAGGTTTCATGGAATTAATCCTACAAAATCTTGCTTTACTTCAAGGGGGTTTCGAGTGAACCCCTTTTTGGGTTCCCTCGAACCCCCCCCTCGAGCAAACCCCTAAAAACCCAAAATTTTCTTCATGGGAGCGTTTTGGAAATTTTCCTTCCTTAACGGAATTGTAAACCAGTTTTGTGGGATCACCCTATGCCTAATTTTGTTGCACTGGTAGCATACTACATTATAGTTCATTAGAGGTACAAAGGAGTTGTATTTATTTCTTGTGACTTCATAAGAACCCCTACTCTTGTTCCATTTAACATGTCTTGCTTGAGTTAGATAATTACTTGCTTTGAGACCAAGGTAATTGCATTTGTAGAAAACAACATTATGATCATTTTTCCTAACTTTAGTTTTACAATCAATAGCCTTATAACCAAATTTATTGCATGAGTAACAATAACCATAAAAGAATTGAGAGAACTTGGGAGCAACAACCTGTCTAAGCGAAGATCTCTTGAAGCCCTTCTTTAGATCACTAGCCTTCACAAGGTCATCATCCAAATTCTACTTCTTATCTTTAGTCTTCTTAGAGTATTTAATATATGGGCCTCTTCCTTTTTCATTACAAACATGCCTTTGTGTATCTTTGGGTGCTACCACAATAGTGTCTCTTTTTTGGGACATGCTGATTTGTGCCTAAAATCACTTTTTTTAGAAATACTAATGATTTAAGCCTTGAGAGGTTCCATATAAAGGATTTTAATTGAAGAGGGATAGATAAGAACCCCTTAGATCAAACCCCCTTGGATAGAACCCCTCTAGTATTAAATTATACCCACAATGGAGTCTCCTTTGCACATATCAAAATGCTGGCACAAAAAACACTTTTTCTTTACCTTTTGAGGGATTAAATAATGTCATTTAGAAATTATATTTTGCAATATTGTAGCCCTCAAAATGAGCATTCCAACAAGTATAGTTTTGATATGTTTTCATTTTATCATGTATTTAATTTTCAGTTTTTACTAAACATAGGTTTTTCTCTAAACATCAAGCTCTTTGTTTCTATAGAGGTGGAAAAAGAGTAAACTATTGTAAAAAAATTCAAAAAATACCCTTTCCCTAGGTATTGATGTCCTTGTTTCACCAAAAAAAAAATAGATTTTGATATATACACAAGTTAGGTTGGAAGACACACACATATGTCCAAATTATAGTTATAGTGACTTCAAAAATTAATTAAAAAAAAAAGTGTAACAAAAATTATGAAAAAATATCCTTCCACTAGATATTGATGTTGAGAATCTATAGTTCAAAAATTAGAATTTTATCCTTTATAGAAAAAAAATTAAGTTGGACGACACAAACGTTACTTTCCGAAAATGTTGTTTCTATTTAAAACTAGTTATTAAAGGAGATGTTGAAAGATTCATGATTTATTTTGAATTTTTTTAAAATATATATTTAGAATCTACACACAAATTTCCACATATCACTAGTTCACATCATCTTCAAATTCTTAACGGTTTAACTAATATAGGTCTCAAAAGATGAAGATTCACTTAAAAATATTAATGTAAATGTCCTTGGGAAAAAAGTGAGACACAATATTGTGATTTCACCCATATATTTTTGAGTTTTGACCTTTTTCAAATCCAAGACTACCCTTATTCTTTAGAGGTCTTTGACTACTAATTATTTCATCAAGGATGTTGGTGCTTTTCTTGAGTTATATACCTTTGTTTATTTGGTCCTTTGATTTATCCAATTCTTTCCTTTCCTTAGAGAGATAATTTCTTCTTCAAGTTTGGAGAATTCAACAGCTTTATCATTGAGCTTAGCATTTAGACAATTTGCAACTGTCTTACCTTCTTCAACTGGAACTTTCAAATTAATAATTTCTTATTTTGATTCCTTGAGATTTATCTTATATTCTTCATTTTCTTTCCTTGTTGCATCTAGATCTTCTAGTACAAAAATGAGTTATCCTTCAAAATCAACTTCACAATCTTCTTCATTAAATGCTATCATATATTTATCATCTTTCAAAGGATTCTTATCATTAAGCAGTACTTCAATTCCCATGTGTTCCACTCCAAGATCTACCTTAACTGTTAGACTGTATCAAGGAACCTTACTTTGATACCAATTATTGAACACACAAAAGTATTGAGGAGGGGTGAATCATTACTTAATCAAATTCTTCATTTCCCAACAATAATTAATCAAATGAAAACATTTAAACCGTGATAAGTAGAAGAACACATAAGCACACAACCACAACACCAAATTTATGTGGAAAACCCTGGAAGGGAAAAACCACGATGACAAAGTTGCTTGGATCTACCATCTAAATCAATCCTCACAAATAAAAATAGGATTTACAACAATTTTTATGGGATACAATTTTAAAAAAGATGTAACTCCCTCAAGTGCTACAACATTTACATCCAAAATGAGGCTACAACCTCTGTACAAAAAAATACTTATCTCATTTAGATATTACTTTCACAAAACAAACTACTTCAACTTTTTGTTGGTCTTTCCAACCTCTACAATGCTATCTTACTTCTTCTCAACCACTCTACCAAGCTCTGCAACATCACAATATCATCAAATACCTCTTTTCTACCATCACAACTATCTCCACTATCTTCACAACAATATCACTACTGAACTATTATGCCTAAATTGATCCTTTCCATATTTCATTTTTAAAATAGCTTCTATGATTACTTTATTTGCATATTATCACCTTTTCATGCTTATCATACACACCATACACCTTTCAACAATCTTCATCTCACATTTATATTTTCTACAACACTTCAAAAACTTTATCCTTTGTTGGCCAAGATGAGACATATAACATAAAATATGTAATGGCCATGATAAGTCAGCTTTAAGATATCCGTGATAAGAGAAAAAAAATGTAGTTCAAACCAATAGATAATCAAGACCTATTTTAGCTTACCAAGCATCTCCTCACTAGTGCACACTTCCAAACACTTGGTACAATCACCTCAATAAACCAAGTTGGCCCAAGAAACACTTATGCTTCTTTATATTAGCTCCAGACCAAAGGACGTATCAGAGAAACAAAAATAACACAATGCAGATCATGTCATGATCATTATATGTCTTGCAAAACATTCCTATACTCCCCTTTTACCATTTCAGGCCATTTCATGTTGGTGCAAACACTTAACATCCAAAATATCAATTCCAAACCAATTGCAGTACAAGAGAAGATCTTAACATCACCTTGTGGTTCTCATAGAGAACACTATGAGTCCCAAACATGATTCTCATAATCACTTTCCTCAGTTTTAAGAAATTAATTATTGGTGCAAGTCTTTAAATCGCCAACTAACCAACCTTCCAGATTGTTGAAACACAAACAACATATTGTCACTTACAAAAACATCTATGATGAACTAAACCACATGAAATTTGAACTAAGCAGAAACATTATCTATATGAATATAAATCCAAAACCACAAAGACAAATGAGATAATGTGTTGAAGAGCAATGATATTCTATCCAACCATAGGAAAACATTCATGGGAACTTGACTTGTTCTTATTCTAACTTTAGAAAACTTTGCGGTAACATTTATGCAATAAAACTTGGAACATACATATCTCATAGCTATATTGAGCTATCCTCCAAATTTCAAGGCTACAACTTCATTTGTGGAGAAATGTGAAACATTTAACTGAGGTTATGTAGTGAAATCTTTTGTACCTTTGATAATTTGAAGACTTATACATTTTCCTTCATACCCTATGTAAGGTCATTCATCAGGAAACATATGTAACAATACATTAATCAAGTCATTTTGATAACTGAGACCAATTCATGAACTTCAAAAGATAAGGTACAACTATGTACAAATGATATTGATCCAATAACATCATATCCCTTAATCATAACTCTTCATTAAAGACAACACACTAGTGCATTTTCAATAGCGACATAAGTTAACATCAATGAGGACACATCTACACCACATACATTCAAGGCCTAGCAATTAAGAACACACATAGGAGACATGATTTTATGTGGAAACACTTACGAGAGAAAACCACGACAAAATATTGCTTATATTAATCTTCTTAAAAAAGTTTATAGCCACCAACCCACTGGAGACTCCAATCCCCATCACTGAGCACCAACCCAACAAGATACACCGATATCTTCTAGTAAGAGGCTCCAACTTCCATGAGAACAATATAATAATTTTATTTACAACTTCTTAGATTTTCTCTATCAATTTCTCACAAATATGTCATAAATCCACTCAGGAATTTGCAATATAGCCTTCAATATTTCTACTTAAATATCTGCCATGATCTTTCCTTTATGTTTATTTTCTTCTCACAAAATTTTTGCTAAAATTCTCTCATGAATCTGCATAAATATCTCTTGTAGATCTTCTCAAATATCCTTTTATTTTTTCTTTTCATATGAATGACTTTCCTTGAATTTATTACATATCCCTCTCTCTTCAAACTTCTATTTATGTATTCAAGATGCCCCTTTACCCAAGGGATATGACTCTCCAATGGGGTTCAACCTACTAACAAAACATTTATTTTATTTCCAAAAATTTGGGCGCACCTTTCTAGGGGGTCATTCCTTTTTTAAAAATAAAATAATTTATTTTTAAATTTTAAATCCTACTAACTTGGGCATCACACAAAAGAGGCCAAACAATATTGCATACGTTTTTATTTTAATTATTTTGGGTGCCAAACTTAGATCATGGGTCAGCCATCACCTTTGACATCAATGACAATAATTTTTCCAATAGGGTTCTGGACTAGGTTGTGTGCCTCTTCAAAGTGACATTTGGTTTTTGGTGATGTATTTAAGTTTTATAATAATATTTTATTGTTATTGTTGATAATTATTTGCACAAATTAAATGTGGTTTTATTTTTTGTATATTCCTTTAATTGTGTTGGTTAACATATTTTGCACTTCTCTAAAATTTAAATTCTTTACTCTATTGCCTAATTTGAATTCAAATCAATTACCAATAGTTGAGTAAACTATTTCTATGACAATTCCCTCTTCTTATAAGTAATATATATTTTTTTAAATAATCTAAAATCGGATAAGCTTTTAACCAAAAAGCAGAAAAGCAAAAAAACTGAATTCCAATATTTATATCTTTAAACACTAAATTTGATGAATAAATATTATTCCTGAAAAGCACTTAGCTCACAAACCAATTTACATTCCATGAAAAATATATACTAAAAACTTTTATAACTAGAGAAAATATCGAAACTGAAATGAATCAAGTAAATAAGATTACACATTCAAACAAAAACACAATAATCCCATAAATTAATCAAAATGCATAGATAGTGATAAATTTAATTCATTTAATGATCTATGTAACTCATTCACAGATGTAAAGCTTTCAATTTTAATTGTATTTCTCAAAAAATAGTTAAGAGAGAGTTCTTGATAACATATTACATATATATGTAATGGCATAAATTTGCACCTAGTGCAAATTTCCATTATATATTACCCTCGTTTTAGCCTTACAAGTTCAATAATGCAAAAACCCACCACATTTGCCCCGCTTCACACACATTTCCTCGTCATTTTGAGTTAGTGAGGGAATTTTTGTCTAGGACGCCCACGCATTGTGTGGACGTCTACGCACCACGCTTATGTCTTGACAAGATTCCTGTATTAGAAAATGTTGGAGGTGTTATGTTTTCAGCCACCCAGTGAATGTAATGTCCTTCAAACTTTGACCACCCAAGAATGACCTTTTACCTCCAAATTAGCCATTTGAACTTCATTCCTTCATTTTATCAACTTATTCTCACTCTCCCTAACTTCTACCACTTCACTCTCTTACTCTCTTCACTTCACTTCTACGCCATTTTGCTACTTTGGAACCATTGTTATTGCATGTTGTCAAAGCTCTACTCCATTGGCATGGTGGTTTTTTTCTTCTCCTTCCTCTCTCAACTTTGAGCTCATAGAAAGGAAGGGTAATATTAGTTTATTTTCTTATTTGCATTATCTTACTTGTAGAGTAGCATCTAGATTGACTTTGCACTCTACTATCTTGTGTCTATTCTCTCTATTCCTTTATCACTTTTCTATATCTTATGGTCTATCAACTATCCATGGAGGTGGGAACACCAAAATGGGGGTTTTGTTGAGGCAAACCTCAAAACATAGCCACAACATTTTTTTGTTAATGTGTGTGTATGTGCCATTTGATCATGAGGAGCTTGATGGAGAACTGGACCTTTAATGAGTTGGCATTCTTCTTCTTTCTTCCTCGTCATTTCATCATTAAGATAGTTTATATTTATAAGTTAAAGCATTATTGTTGTTGTTTTCTACATTTATGTGTGTTTCTGTTATACAACCAAACTTGAACTCTCAAGTTGTCAGTAAATGCAACATGTTTCACTCTATAGACTTGACCCCATGTCTATACAAGACACCAATTCATGCCTAAGACTCCACCATGGAATGCTAAAGTCTGACTCATGCATTTTCATCCTCTGGCAGAGAGCCAAATAGTCTATAGTTTGAGACCTCTAAGGTCTTCTCACTCATGTCCAAAATTTTTTTGTCATAAAGCATAAAGAAAATGGAACCCAATTTTTCCTTCCTTTTCAGCTTATTAGGTAGTCTAAGGTAGTTAAGGGAAGTTGACTCCCTTTAGGCTCTTTGGTGTCCTAGAGACTTGGGAGTAGCAAATCCCCCTTCTCTACATTTTGGTGAACCCCATGTGAACGTCTTTTTTCATTTAGGGTTAAATGCATAGGACAACTGAGAGGGGGGTGAATTTGTTGTATACTTTAAACATCAAAAACCCTCATTAACATTCAGATCTACATTAGTCCTTAAACCCATAATAACCATTAAACCCTTATCATGCAAGGAAAGAGGTTGTACTTAACTCAAATTGAAAGGAAAGAGGTTGTATTTCCTTTTCTTATTAATGATTACTCATGTCCTCATTTGGTACTTAAAAAGAAAAAAGAAAAAGGTTGATAATCATTAGCCACAATGTTTGCTAGTTGGTTTACTTTTACATTCTCTTCTCTATATGTGTGTTTGGATATCACATTGCTAAAGTTATACATGATCCCAAAATCCACCTCTAAATGTGCCTTCAATTTCAAATTTTGGATTGAGCAATTCCTTACTGCATTGATGATAATTGAGGAATTAAATTTTTAATTTTGAGCTTTATGCTCAATCTTGATCCAAGAATGAGTGCTTGTATTTTAGCCACATTATTTGTCCCAACTAGGAGAGGCATTTAAGCACTACATATTTTTAGACCCTTTGAATCCTAGATTGTGCATCCTATCGTGGAAATACTTGGATTGCCTCTAGAGACCCATAAAAGTTCATCTTATACCAACCACTTTGTGGAGGGTACCATTTTTCCAGCTCCCTACCTTTCCTACTTGCTTCCCCACCAGCCCCTATCACTTGAGGAGGTTTTAGATCAAACCAATATTTCAACATCCTACAATCCCATTCATACATTGATTTATTTTTTGTTTGGTTTGCCACTTTGTTATTCATTATCTCCATTATTGTTACTTCCAGATTGTTTAAGAATGATGGTAATGCTAATTCTTTTTCTTGGAAGATTCTTTTGTTCCTTTCCTTCCAAACTTACCAAATGAGAATGAAAGGACCGATTGTCCATAAGCAAGAAATTGAGTCCTTTACATTGAGAATTAGCCATAATTTGAATAAGCTTAAAACATCCCATTGTACCAACCCAATTTGGCACACAACCATTACCATCATTCCTATGAAAATGGGCACTCTACTAACAAATGATCCACATTCTCTTCCCATTTTTGACATAGAACATACTGAGAGGGGCCATGGAAGCCCATTTGGGTAAATCTATCCATTGTTAATATTTTCCCTTGCAATGTTGCCCATGCAAAAGCTCCAAATTTAGGAGGGACAAATTTATTTCAAAATAGATGAATTGGAAGTTATGTTTGTCCAACATTGTTTTCCATTAGCTTGTAACCATCTTTTGGATTATATTAGCCATTCTTAGCACCATTCTATTTTATTTCATCTTGTCCCTCCCTTGTTACATTTTTTTTTCTTTTTAGAATTCTACTTAGTGGCATTGATTCTTCAATTGGGACTCTTGTTGGCTCTAACCTTTTCCATTTCCAAAGAGCCACCCCTTCTATAAGAACTTCCTCCATATAATTCTTGACTCTTGTTCCCCATGACTGTATTAATTTTTTTTTTGTTTGGGTAAATTTGTTGTTATCCAATGGAGGATATCCTCCCCATGAGTCTTCCTAAAATAGATAAAATTTCCCATCATGGATGTCCCATGTTAAATATTCTATTATGATTGATCTACAATTTTTCATAGAGTTCCAAATCCTAGAGCCATAGGGAAGCCTTTCTATATTTAGTATTCAAGAGGGCTCATTGTTATCTAAATACTTATTCTAAAGTATTCTTATCCATTTAAAGTGTGGTTATTCAAACATCTTCCATATCAAATTTTCCCCTAATGCTTTATTTTGAGATGACTATTTTCTCAAGCCCACTCCATCCTCCTCCTTTGCTTTACAAATCTTATACTAGGCTATTAGAACAATTTTTTATTTATATGAAGAACCTTGCCAAAAAAATCTTCTCATTATTTGACTTAACTTATGAATAACACTTCTAGGAAGCACAATGTATGAAATTAAATAGATTGGTAGGACAAAGATTACAACTTTCAACATTAATATTCTCCCTACATATGATAGCCATCTACCCTTCCAAGCTACAACCTTGTTTTTCATTCTATCAATGAGAGGATTCCACAAATTGTTTGATCTTAGTCCCATTACAAGTGGACTTGTCCTAAATATGTACATGGGAATTTTCATTGTCTATAATTTAGGATTCTTAATATTTCCTATTGTTTCCTTTAAGGATTTGAAAGAAAATATATTTCTAATTTTTGTGCATTTATTTCTTGTCCTAAGGCCTTAGTGTATGCTTCCATAATTTCCTTAATCTTCTTCATTTCTCTCTTTTTGGTAGTTCCAAAAAGCACAGTATTGTTAGCAAATTGGTGTGATATTGGAGGTAGACTACTTGTGATTTGAATTCCTTCTATTTTGCCTATCCTATAGGATTGATTAGTCACCCTCTATAATGCATCAAGCATTATAATGAATAGAAATGGTAACAATGGGTCTCCTTGTTATAAAACCTAAGATACTTCAAAAAGACCTTCCAAAGAACCATTCACTAGGACTAAATACCTAGGGTAGGATAATTGAAAATCTATTTTATCAAATTTATATCAAAACAAAAAGCCTTTAATACTTTAAAAAGGAACCACAATCTACCTTGTCATGGGCCTTTTTGATGTCTAACTTAATTAACATTTGTTTCTTACCATTTTGTTGTGTTGAGTGAATTTTTTTTAGCAATGATAACCTCATCCATTATTGATATGCCTAGGATGAAACTTGTTTTCTCTTTTCTATAATGTTCGAAAGGAGTTTTTTAGCCTATTAGCCACTGCTTTTTCCATAATTTTGTAGAGTATTTCATAATGATATGGGAAAGTAATCATCCATAGAGATTGCTTGTTCTTTCTTAGGAATTAAAGCTATAAAGGCATTGTTTATTTCTTTCAATAGCTTACCCTTCCTTCTTGAGTCTTCTATAGCTTCTATTATGTCATTCCCAATGATATCCCGACATTTATGATTAAAATTTTCCAGGAAACCATCTGGACCTAGTGCTTTATTTGGATGTAACTACCTTGCAACTTCTTTTATTTCTTGTTTTGTAAATGACTCCATTAACATCCTATTTTGGTTTTCAATTACCATTTGTGGAATTCTTTCTACTAACTAATTTTTCATTACCAATTTGAGCCTTCCCAATTGTTCAACAAATTCTTAAAATATTCAACTTTTTTTTTAATGATTTCTGATTATCACTTACTGAGCCATCCACTATTTTTATTGAGCTTATTATGTTTTAATTTCTTTGAAATTTTATGGTATTATGAAATAAATTGGAGTTCCTATCACCATCTTTAAGCCACACTTCCCTTGACTTCTACCTCCAAAATACGTCTTCCTATGTTAACACCTTTGAATATTCTTTTAGTAGTTCTTTCTCTGCTAGATATCTTCTTTGGCCCATCCCTGCTAAAAATGCTTCTTCATACTCCTATAATTTCTTTTCTATTTCATTTTTTTCAAAGATGTTTTTAAAGTGCTCTTTATTCCATTGAATCAATTGCCTCTTACCATATCTTAATTTTGCAACTACACAATACATTTTTGTGTCAGCTTGTGTGCTTTCTTCCCACCATTTTGCAACTAAATTTAGAAAATTTAGATCCTTCATCCACATATTCTCAATTTTAAAAGGACATCTTTATGGTTTTTATCCCTTTTTATGTTTAATTGGATAGGGAAATGATCTAAGCCCAGAAATGTTATCAAATTGCATTCTAAAGTATAAGAGAGGTTGTTGGTGATAGGACTTATGCAAATTTTCTTGGTTCTGGTCATCCATTTCAAAATTTTGAGCATTTTGATGGTCGTATGGAAGCTAGGGTTTGTCTATTCCTACATCTAGGGCTCACCATAGGGCTAAAACCATCTGTAAACCCTAATAGTTCAAATTCCTGAACTACTTTTTCTATTTTCTCATTGACCTATGCTAAGCGATTAGTTCTTTAAGTTGCAACTTGAACATTGAAGTCATGTGTATACTGGCCCCTAAGTCTTAGTCTTTTTGGTCGCTTCTCCTTTTAAAATATTTGTTAAATATTTGCTTGCAAGGTATGAAATATTTTTCTTTAAGTATAATGTATTAACCCCTAAGTCTGATTAAAATTTATGACTAAAATAATTTGTCAACCTAGTGAATGGCCCTATCCTAAGTCATAACTTGAAGCACGTGTGGTAAAATGTCTTAAGTTAAGCACTACTTGGTCCCACATGGTCATATGCTCATTCCTTATTGGACCTTGCTAGCCTACATTGGATATATTCAATAAAAAATATGTGTGGTGGTGCGGGAGAGCACCGCGTTTCCAACTTGTATAGTGGTCTATGGTGGGTTTTGGAAAGCTTTTTGCATGCCCCATGATCTACAAGCTCTAAGAGTGCCACATGGCACCATCTTGGTTCTTCCCCACCATTATGTGAGGGTTCATCTATGAAGACCTTGGCTGATCATGGGGGTGCGAGAAGATGCCAAGTGGCAAGCTCTCAGCCATCCAATGGAGGATTAAGGTATGCTGAAGAATTTTGCTAAGTATGGAGGCATACAAGGGAGGGATAAAAGGTGTGCATCTTGGACATGTGGTGTCATTTACAAGCCTTCCCTACCATTCCACATGACTTGATTTGTCACCCAATACATGAGTGCAGGGGCATGGGGAGATGACATGTCAGCTATCTTAATGTTTCCAAAGGTGATGGAGCCAGGGTGACATGCAGTGAGCTTGTCCACATGAAATAATTTCATTGGCTTGAAACTTTGATCAAAGACAGTCAAGTTTTCAAACTTGACTGAAGCCATCTAAACCATCCAAATGCATAGATCAACCAACAATCAACAACCAATATTCAAAATTGAAGAAATAGGTAGATGGAGTTGTTTTAGTTCATGTGAGCAAAGAGTAATGGTGACCAAGACACCATTGAGCCTGAATTTATTACTTTTTCCATAAAAGCTAATTTTAAAGCACATTTATAAATCACCAAAGCATTTTGAAGCATCTAGAGATCAAATTCAGTGAAGCTTGAGCTCTCTATGATTAGAACTAGGGTTTGTGCCATTCATACACCTGTAAGTTACAATTTTCTCAAACCTTGCTCAATTTCTGCAAAAATAATGTGTAATTGCTAGTTTTAGGTTTGAAACTTGCTTTATAAGGTTGCCATAGGGTTTGAAAGTTGTTGCTTGCATCTACTATATTCTTAATTTTCCCTAGTTTCATCTACAATTGCATCATTACCCTAAAATCACCATATAAACCCTAGTATTTTCCAAATTGTTATCAAAATGTCACCTCCTAAAGCATAATCCTCTGGTTCCACCCTAAAACGAGTCATCCACTTCAACCTTCTAGCCCAATTTCCTGGTTCAACAAATGATAGGGTCACTAGTAAGATAAAATTACAGGGCCTTAGAGCTGATAAGGGTTTGGTTGATATGTATTATGGGGTTGGGGATGTTGTGATGAAAATTTTTTGGCTGGGAGATTTTCAAGTATTGGTATAGGAAGAGGAATGCCTCAATCCCAAGCTACAATTGCTAGAATTTAGATCTGGGAAAATTGGAAATCCCAAATTTGTACCTAGATATTGATATGCTCAAAGTAATTGCTACCAATTATGATGAAAACTTCAAATTTCTAAGGACACATAAGGGGGTTGAAATGGAAAAACTAGATAAACAGTCAATAATTTATGTCTTTAAGTTAAAACCTAATGCCAATAAACCCATCAACCTTGAAGAATTAAAAAGAGAATATGAGAAAAAAAATCACATATAGGGTTATGTTGCTACCAAGGTTTTGGGTGAAGGATAAGAATAGGAAAATGGTCATAATCTCCCCTACAAACGAAGAGCCTTTATCGGTTTATGGTTTTGAGGGACACTCTACTAGGTTCTAGGGGTTGTTCCTTTGCAAAATATGCTAGTGGATTTTATGTTCATGGCAGCAAATATATAAAATCATTTGGTAAATAAAGAATATGACTTTGCCACATACTTGTCAGGTGCCACCCACAAGGGATTGGTAGCCATCAAGAATGGAGAGAAGGGGGTTGTCTTTTGGTGGTACTCACTTTTATGCCACATTTTTCTAGGCTTAGGGATATAAGGATTTGGGTCTAGGATTGCAGTTAACAATGAGGGATGAAAAGGGTGTTGAACTCCATGTTCAAGTATGGACACATTTATTAGATATACATTATCAATAGTCAAATTTTGTGACATTCATAAACTTGTTTGTTGCAAAGGTAAAATGCTATTTGAGAGAAGTACAAATGATTCCAAATTAGTTGCATGATTTTTTGAGGCCAATGGAAAGAAGGCATGAATCAAAAATCAAACACAACTAGGGTGATGTTATTGTGCATGCAAACTGCACCATTTTAAGGGTGTATGGGACCAATGTATCTCCACATGTTTTGCCAAGGTTTGTACCATTAAGAGTTGGTTTTCTTGAGGTAATATGGTAGCTAGGATGGAATGAAGAACTTCATTTGGTAAATCAAAAGAAAGGTTCTATCTTCCCCTTGGTCATTGTGTTTTCAAATTTTATTGTGGGAAAGGAGGGATGGAGACAAATTCCATATTTACTTAATCCTCTCAAGATGAAACCCTGCAGGGCTAGGACTTTTGACCCTGAAGAATTTATTGGTGCTTCAAGACTAAGAATTAATAGATCAAAATACTGGCATGGAATTGATTATGTTGAGGATATTTATTTAGAAATAGATTCGACTTAAAAGAAATTGGGGATAGAAGAGTGAAGCGGATTTCCTTTTAGAAACTTCAGAAGGAAAAGAAGAAAAGGAATCCCAATTTCAAGGGAAATTATGTAGATATTGATGATCTGCTTTTGAGAATTGAGTCAATACTGCAAAAATTTGATAAAGTGGTTAGATAGCTCAAAGAGAAGGAATAGGATAAGGGGAAATCCCCCATGGTAGAGGAAAGGCTAGCTTACCAACCCCCCAATAAATCATATGTTTTCACTAGAATACCTAAGGGGATTGCATGGAAAGAAGAGGTAAAGGCCATTCCCACACAATCTGAGGAGTCAAGAGCATCAAACCTTGTGTCTTAGGCACCCCTATCTCCACCAAAAAATGTAATTGATATCAATTCACCTCCAAGGGAGTCCTCTCCAAAGAGGAGGAAGGTTGAAATAACTAGAATTATGGATTACCCTTTGGATTTTGATGATGAAGTGATTGTAACCACAAATGATATTGAGCAACATATGCCATCTCCACAAAGGGAGAATTATTTACCAACTCTAAACAATAGGGTTACAAAAGTAGTATTGACTAGAGTGGATAATGTATATGATGTTAGAGATGAGGATTGCAAAAAATGTATGGATGATGATACATTTGTTAAGAGCAATGTATTCAAAGAATTCATTTAGAAAACAAAGAGAAATGAGTATCAGAGGAAGTTGAATGAGGAAATGGTTGAATTCCCTAAACAACCAAAGGAGGTAATATCGGCAAGACTGATTACACAAATGAAAGTTGAATAGAGGAAATGACCCCTGATGAGGAGAAAATTTGCAAGGGAGAGTGGCATTCTCCTATTACTTGAGTGGGACATAAAATCTACTATAGCCCTTATACAATAAGAAAACATGATGCTCAAGTATTTTCCACTAAGGAGAAGGCATTATGTGCACTACAAGGATCATATTTTAGCCCTAAGTGGGATACTCTAGCTATTTGGGTACTTGCACCAAACACAAATAAGCCCATAGTTGCAGATCTTGTCAGTGATTTGAGAGGGGGGCTCATAATTAAGAGAGTTTTTTATACTTCAATAGCTGAAGCAACCACATTAGCTATAAATGTTTCCAAATTTAGCAAGGCAACAACTAAATCATTACAAGAAAAATATGATCAAGAAACTAAGTATAATGATTTTGTTGATTGAGTATAATAAGGATAGGTGAAGGCTTGCAGAGTTGGAAATAATGGTTGAAATGCTACAGAATCAACAACCTAAGATGCAACCAGTGCAACTAACAGCTCCATCCCCTTCTTCACCGCCACCTCCTCCACCACAATCTACAAAAATAGTGGTTTATGATGAAGATAGACCATTGCTTCCAAGCACTTTTGTTCCTCTGCCACCCAGATCAAGGACCAGTAGAAAATATTTAATTAAACAATTGAAGGCATATGAAGAAATATTGGATCTCTATGAGATAGATAAGTATGAAAACAATGTACTTATAATGACCAATGTATTAGAGCATTTGATTGGAAAAACAATAGAGTGAATAGTGTACATAATAACTATTTTTTAATGAAAACAACGATTGATATTCTTGAGAAGGATAGATTAGAGGTTGTCCCATTAATGCAATTGTGGATGCCTAGGCTCAATGCACTAGTTGGCATGATCAAGGGATCAACTCATGATCCAAATAAGTCAAAGAAAATTATCCCCACATATTGAATGGTGAAAGGCATAATTGAGTGTAAAGGAATGATGGACCCCATGGCAAAGGAATAAGGGAACTACTCCAAGAATTTAATGATAGTGATCTTAGCCTTCTGCTAGAAATTCTAGACAGTAATGGAGTAGTTAAACCATACGAGCAATGGAGATCCCAAATGGAGAATTTTATTGCTACTCAAGATCTTCTCATTTGTGAGAATAATTCTGTTGATATTGATTTAATGAAGAGAAACATGGATAAGTTGTGGTTTACTAGTAGGTTTTTAGAGGATTTTGACAAAGAAGCAAAACAGGTAATGAAGAGGTATGGCTCATACAAGAATAAATTGGATGAATTCATGGCATTCAAATGGCCATCAAAAGAGGAGTATGTCACCTAGGATAAGAAATACAATGAGCTACCTAACTTGTAATATTTTCAAGATGATGTAGAATTATTTTTGTCCCATATGCACACTCAACGCCTCCAACAACAACAACAACTTCAACAAAGAGAGTTTTTTCTCTAGTGCACTGGCATCCTTGTCTTACTTGCTATGTCACTTTCTCGAGCCTTCAACAACAAAGAATAAAGAATGAAGTGGCAAAGACATCAACTATCAACATTAGACACTTTTGGAAAGGACAACGATTGAAACAAGTAAATATAACTATATTTGTCCTAGCAATATTCTATCTAAGAGCAGTTGTGCTCATATTTTGAAATATAATATAAGAATGTCAAATGAAAATGTGACATGTGTACTTGGACTGAAGCTTGTTGCTCCCTTGTATTATAAAAGAGAATTCAAGGCCATTTACACAGATTTTTTAGAGAATTTTGTAATTGCAGAGCACAGAGAAATAGAGTTTGAGTCATTTTCTAGGATATTGATTCTATATCTTTTGTAATTTGCAGGTTTTTCTTGATTGTACCAACATTTTCTTGAATACAATGGCATAGTTTGTGGGCCATTTCTCTCCTACTATACATTTTATACAAATTGTTTGGATAAAACTGTGATTAGAAACTTTAAGGTTGTGGCTGAATTCTTGATGGGATATCTCAATTTGTTCCTTGTGTCAATTCAAGAATGTATAACTTATGAAAGATGTTGCGGCTGTATGCCTAAGGGCTAAAAGCAAAAGGCTAAGTGAAAATGATATGCATATAAGAACACAAGAATTACCTAAAAATGAAATCTATTTTTAATTCTCCTACTTTTGTTATGTGACAAGAAGTGCTAGGAATTATGCCAAGAACTATGACAAGAATTATTATAGTTTGTAAAATGATAGTGCAAAAAAGTACAAAATGTAACTCCTGATTCAATTCTCAAATAAATAGATTAACACTATAAAATATCAAAAATAAGTTTATCTAACAATTAAAACTAATAGCATTTAATCTGAGTCAATCATAATGTAACAACAGTTAATTCAAACAACATTAAATCACAATACAAAAGAATGAAACCACACATTACCAAAGTAAAGCAATGAAACAGATCTCTAGGTAACATGAGAAGTGGGCCCTGCTTCCTTGATCACCTAGTGATGAAATGAGATTTTCCTTTTTACACCATGCTACTTATGCAAACACACAATAAACTTGAATAATCTTAAAGGAAAAATAGAGTTCATATATTATCTATTATCTTTTGTTTGTAAAGCATACACATATATATACGAGTTTTGATAACTAAGCTAATCTAAAAACCTATATAAGAATGGTTTGTTTCGACCTACAACCAATAAACCAATAACCAAAGTATGATAATTACAAAACATAGGTCATTGGTCGTAAAATAATCTTTAAACAATAAAGAGTAGTTTTAGACATTTAAATAAAAGATGGTAATCAACTTCCTTCTCCTTCTCCATGCACTTGGACAACTACAACTCCACCTTAGTTATCTCTTGCCATGTTTAACCAACAAAACAAATTAATATCCATACGGTTTTTAGCATATTTAGTAGTTTTAATCTTCTTCCACAATTTATTAAATATCTTTATTTTCCTAAGGCAATTAATGGCAAGAAGGATGAAAAGAGTAATGAAATGGATGGAAAAAAGGTAATTTAGGAATGGTAAAAATAGGAGATTTTCATTCTCATAATTTCCCCCCCAACTAAAGATCTTGCGTGTCCTTATGCAAAAGAGAGATTACAAACCAGATTTTGAAACTAGTCTCTACATTGTACTGGTAATTTTCTTGAACCAAAATTGTTTTAATGCATCCACCTACTACTCATGTTCCAGGATAGGAATATGAAGTTTCATAAATGTAGTCACTTGATCAAGTTCTGCCCTTAGTTTATTAATTTCTATTTCCCACAACTCAATGACAAAATGTGCATCTTGAAGTTGAGTCTATAATATTTGATTCTCATCTTTAAATTTGGTAACTAGATCCTGCAATATAGATATTTTTTGTCTAAGAAAGAGTTCATGTTTTCCCTATTCCTCATGTTCTTCTTGTGCTTCTTGTTATTTCTAATTAGATTATTTATCATCATATTGCTTATCACCTATATTCTCAATTATTACATTCAATTTTTTGTCTTCATTTGGTGCTATGATAGGAGTTTTAGATGCCTCTTCAAACCCTTGATTTTCAACTACATTCCCCTGTTCCTCAATTCCTTCCTCACTCACATTTTCCAATTGCTTTATTTCCTCTATGCGACCTTGTGTGTCCTCATTACCCTCTACTGGTTGCTTTTCAATATCTTCTTCTTCATGTGGTGTGGGAGTGAAATGGACATCTTCCTATGTAGGACTTCCTTTTTCCCCAATAATATTTGCTTGTTCAAAGGTTTCATTTTCAAGAGGACACTCATAAGAGGAAGTACCATTTTCTTAGTCGGGATTAGGCATATCATCAAAAATTTGAGTTTCCTCAAAGTTTTTCAAACCAGAGTTATTTTTGTTTGTGTCGGAGTTGGTCTTCCTTTGATGTTCTTTCGTTTTCCTTCGACTGAGTCGTCTTTGTTCCCTACCGACTTTACCTTGTTTCTTTAAAGTCTTAGTTATAATTTCTAGGTTAGAATCTTCATCCTTTCACTAAGGTCTATGATGTTACTAGCAATATTAGCTAAGTTTGTCAATTTATCCACAAAATCGGTCACTTTCTTTTTATTTTTTTAGCTCCCCTTATCAAGAATTTGATGGGAAGCTAAGGTATTGGTCACAAAGGGTTCAATACAAGATTTCCTCTTACTTCTTGTGTTAGGAGTCTACACAGGTGTATTTGTAGTCACAAGGGTTTCATCTATAGATTGTGCATTGCCAAAAGAGCCAAGGGTATCGCTAGAGCTTTTAGGGCTTCCCTTGTGTTCAATATCCCCATCACTAGAATCCTTTGTATTAGAGCCCTCTTGAGTATGAACAAAGGAATCCCAATCACTGGTGGGAGAAAGTTGTTTCAATTGATGAATGACCACCAATCTAATTAACCCATGATAGGCTAAAGCATGCTTTTTCCCACGTTGAACCACTTTACACATTCTTTGTACGAAACAATGCAAATAATATGGAACATTAACGAGCATGCCCTTTCGCAAATGCAACAACAATCAAAAATGATGGGAGAAAACATAGGCATACCTTCCCTCATAGGTAATATATTGGATGATAAATTTTGCTACATCCTTCCAAGGGGCAGGTAATGAGGCCAATTTTGTACCTTTTCTATGCACCATTTTCATAGATTCCCCCCTTTTCAAGAACTGCTTTTGGACTGGCTTGAGGTCTACAACTTTGTTGGAATTAGTGGGAAAATGATCTTCACTAGTTCATGGAAGTTTTGTGACATCTTCAATTGTCTTAGTCGTCACTAAAAATTTCAAGCCTCACACAAACACTATATTTTGGTGGAAACTCATAGCGAATTCCTGGGCAATGTCATCATCATACCCACATAACTTCTTAAAATATACATCCCAATGTGCTTGCCGAAAAATCCTATAAGCCTCCTTATGAGCTTTCAAACTTGTAATGGATATAGGCTCTTAGTGGGGATTGTTGATCTCCTACCATGAGGGCACCATGAAGTTGCTACAGTGATAGAAGTTGCTACAAGTGTATGGTGGTTAAGGAAACAATGGTTAAAGACTAATAAGATAAAAACATTTTTTCTCGAAAAGAGTGGTTAAAATGGAAAATGTTCATAGAGTAAGGATGGGTTACTATGAAATGATGGCTATATAGTGGCAAACTGAGGTATCAGAGTTATCATTATAGTGAAATAATGTAGATGTATAGTAGATGATGTAAAAGATACAGTTTACCCCCAGCTAATTCAATGACCTGTCCCCAAGGCAAGTCATCTTATGTGAGGAAAATAAACATAAATAATAAATTGAAAAGAAAATAAAAACTACTAATTACCAATTACTGAAGGACACGTGAAATGCCAGTTTTTGATTGGATGGTGGTTGAGTGGATGATGAACCAATGAGTGATCAATGAGCGATCACCACATATCAAGTTGTACCAAGGGAACCAATGGAATAGATGTGATGTGAAAGAAAGAATAATATGGCCAAAGGCATCTGTGCAGTCCACCTGGTGGTCATTATAATGCATAGATCATCCACCAAGAAGAAAGGATATGAAAGTGACGTCACTGAGCAAGTGGACATTAGCCATAGAGGAAAACATATTGTATCCACCATGGAAGGTGAAATGCCAATGAAGACATAAAAATAAGAGGACAAGTATATGCCCCAAGAGTGACAGGAAGGTTCCTGGCACAAAATTTGGCAAAGTGGAGCAGTGAATAATGAAGACTAGGATGCAAAAAACTATCCAAAATAGGGAGAGGTTGATGAAAAGAGCACCGAGATGACATGAAGGTCATCACCAAACATTGAAAATGATAACTTGATCCCTGTTGCACCATAGAATGGGTAGCGAAAGGAATAATGAAAGTCCTTGAAGGTGGACAAGAATTCCTGGCACACTGGTGATAAGAAAAGTAGATTGTATTTTTTTTGTTTATTTATTTACTGAAAGTACCTATGTGGTACTTGAAGAGGCGACAAGAACTCAAGATACAATATCGATTTCCTTCGTCAAACTGGCAAAAAAATTTCTTTCGAAATAGGCCACTTGTACAATTTTAAGTGATGCCCATTAACAACAAGAGCTATGTAATCGAAATCAACAATGTGAAGCTTGTGTACACCGTTGTCAGAGAAAATTTCAATTTTATAAGGCCCTAACCATCTGGTGTGAAACTTTCCCTTAAAATCTTAGAATCTGGAATCGTAGAGAATGCCCACTCTCTTGGCTGAAATGACCATTGTCGAATGTAACAATCATGCTAGAGAGCACACTATTTTTGAATTGTCTCTGCATGAAAAGATCTTGTTGTCATATATCATCAAGTGCATTAAGGTTATCAATCCTTGCTTTATGAGCTTCAACAAGATTCATTCACAATTTCAAAGAAGTACATATAGTCTTTATCTCAAATTCAATAGGTAAAACTGTTATCTTACCATAAACAAGCTCATATGGTGTAAGATCAGTGGTGGTCTTCCACGTGGTTCAGTATGCCCATACTACTTTTGGAAGTCTTGTTGCCCAATCTTTCTTATGAAGTGCTATAGTCTTTGTCAGAATATTTTCAAGTTCTCAATTAGTCACCTCAACCTGTCCATTGGCCTGGGGGATGTTGGATTTCATACTAGCAAACTAGAGAATCAATCAACTCAAATGTGAACTAAGGTCCTGATTTGTATCAATTTTGTGAGGTACTCCAAACCTGGTAAACAATACAAAATACAGAAAGTCAACAACTTTAGTATCTCTTGCATGTTTTAATGCCACAACCTCTACCCATTTAGTAACATAATCAGTACAAACCAATATATATTCCTTATTTCTTGATGGGTGGTTGATTGGCCACACAAAATCTAAACCCCACTTTTCAAAGGGTTCAAGAGACAACTAGGGTTGTAGAGGCATCTCATTAGAATGTGTGGGTCACCCCATATGCTGGCATTTATCACAGTGTTGCACATACTTTCTACAATCTTTATGGAGTGTAGGCCAATAATATCCAACAATTAGGATTTTATTGGTAGTTCTTTGAGCTGCAAAATGACCTCCACAAGGCTTTGAATAACATGCTTGAAGTATATTGAAGACATCGTCTTTAGCTACACATCGTCGCATGATGTTTTCAATGTTGGTGCGGAATAAGAGTCCATTAATCCATGTGTATTGACCACTTAGCCCCACAAGTTTTCGATGATCTTGAGGAGAAAAGTGCAGGAGAAACTTGCAAGTAACTAAGTAGTTTGTAATGTTTGTAAACCATGGACTCTTAACCGATATAGAAAAAAGATGCTCATTAGGGAAAGCATCATCAACATGCACATGTTTGTCCTCACATTACAACCTAGATAGAAAATATGAAACCACATTTTCTCGACCAGGCTTATCAAGTATAGTTATATCAAACTCTTGCAATAACAATAACCATCTAATAGATTAACTACTAGTTTATTCATTAAAAACCTTATTGCAAAGTGATCTATATGGATAAAGACCTTATAACTAGTTATGTAATACTAAAATTTATTAATGGCCTAAACAACAACAAGAAATTCCTTTTCAATAATTGTGTAGTTTACCTCAACACCTATAAAATTCTTACTAATGTAATAAATAGAATAAAATAACGTGTCCTCTTTTTGACCTAGGACAAATTCCATTGAAAAATCAGAAGCATATGTATGGATATGAAATGGAAGCTCCCAATTTGGTCCTCATAATACTGGTGTGGTCACAAGCTTTTCCTTGATGGCCTCAAAAGCTTGTTGACATTCTCGCATCGTTATCTTTTCCCAATAAAACAAAAAGAGGTGCAAGAATTTTACTATAGTTTTGAATAAACTGCTTATAATATCTTGCATGTCCTAGAAATCTATGAACATCTTTTTGACAAACAGGAATGGGCAAATCTTGAATTATCTGCACCTTCTTTGGGTCAACTTGAATTCCTTTAGTAGAAATGTAGTGTCCTAATACTATACCTTTCATCATCAAAATATGACACTTCTCATGACTTAAAGACAAATTTTAATAATGATCATGTTAGAGAGCACACTGTTTCTGAACTGTCTCTGCATGAAAAAGAGGTTGTTGTCGCATTTCATCAAGTGCATGAAAGTTATCAATCCTTGCTTTTTGAGCTTCAACAAGATTCATTCCCAATTACAAAGTAGTATGTAGAGTCTTTATCTCAGATTCATCTGTATCTAGTGGTTATAAACTCATTTGTTTCTTCTGTTCCCCATTAGAAATAACCATATTACCTAATTAATAGTTGATATAAGCATCTGTTGTAGCCAATCATGGTCTCCATAAAATTAGGGGTATCCCCCCAGCTTTATTTTGGGTTGCAAGATCATGAAATCAGTAGGATATTCCCAAGAATCAACATAAATAACATCCTCTATCATACCTTCAGGTTTGACTAAGGAGTGGTTTGTCATTTGTAGGACTATAGGTGTAGGCCTAAGTCCTTGAAGGCACAATTTCTCCTTAGTTTCATTGGTCATGATGTCAATGGAAGCTTCTAAATCAATTGATGTATTCAAAATAATAATGTGACCAATTTGTACCTAAATCATAGGAGTCCCTATATCTACATACTTGGAAATTGAAATATTTCCCAACATGAGATCAACAAGTTGCCTAGTAACTTACACCATCTTTGGGTCTTGTTTCTTTGTTTGCTTTCAGGTACACAAGTCCCAAACTATCTTCATGTACATAGGGATGTCCTTGATTTCCTGCAAAAGAGGAATTTTAATATTAACATTTATCAATTCATTTACAAAATTAAATTCTAGCACAACCACTTCCTTTTGCTTTGGTTGAGAATGAAACCAGTTAGTATATTGAGGCAACTTAGATGGCTCATTTTGTTTATTTTGATTTTTCTCAAGCTCTTCTAGTGCATCATCTATTTTAGTAAGGTGGGTCTTGAAGAGATTTACCTAATCGTAACTGAACTCCATTAATGCCCAATGTATTAATAGGGTAGGTTGGATATCTTGCCACCTCATTATTATTTACTAGTTGTGCCACCTTGTTATTTGGGTTTGTAGATGGTTGTGTAGGCATTGGTGTTGCCTTTGGTGGCTGTGATGGGTTGGATGGTGGATTATTGGATGAGGGTGGTATTAGTGACAAGAATTATGGTGGTTGTTGGTATGGACTAACCATAGGTGGTTCCGAATAAGACGAATATTGTGGAACCTATGATGGTGGCATCCTCCATGCTTGTTGCCAAGGTTGAGGGGCATACTGGTACTGGTTTTACCACTGTGAATAAGGTGGATGTTCTTTCCACCTTCCATACCATCTTGGTTGAGTTGGAAAGGAACTAGGCTGACCATTATTAGGTGTATAAAGGTCATGCATCATTGGGGGCATAGTTTGTGGAGGCCAAGGCCTCTGTGGAGCCATATAGTAAACATGTTCTTCACTAAATTCCACATCTACCATATCTGTTGGAAGAGGTCCTAATGTAGTAGCCTTACTAGCATCCTCTAAAGAATAAATTTTTATTTTTCTATAAGGACATTCCTCACTACTATGTTTCTTACAATAATTTGGACAAAATATAGAAAATGCTTTTTTAGCCTCTTCTTGTTTCTTATGTGTATACAAAGTCTCAATTTATTTACCCATGTGGCTTAAAATATTAGTCTTGAGATCATCGAGTAATGTACCTAGCTCTCATTTTGTGACTCCTAATGTGCTCCCAGAAGAGACATGCTTCCCAAGATATCCTCTTATAGATTAGGTGGAACTTGAATAATTCTTGCACACATCACAAATATCGTCAAATATTAATTTGGAAATATCACCACCCCCTATAAGATTTAAAACATCCATACATTCATCACGTATTCCCCTAAGAAAAAGTATTTTTATAGTATCATTATTTAATCTTGTTTGTCTTGTCCTTTGAAGACTAAATGAAAATCTCTCAAGATAATCCTCCAAAGTATCCTCCTCTCATTGCATCATTTAGAATATTTCATCCCAAACTTCTTTCGTCTTGCAATATTCTTGATACTTACTCAAGAACTTCTCCTTCATGTCTTCCCATGTTTGAACAATTTGTGGCCTTAGGCCCATGAACCACCATAATGCTACATCTTTTAATGTGGCTGGAAATAGCT
The DNA here is from genome assembly GCA_007258455.2 of Sequoia sempervirens. Taxonomy (NCBI): domain Eukaryota; kingdom Viridiplantae; phylum Streptophyta; class Pinopsida; order Cupressales; family Cupressaceae; genus Sequoia; species Sequoia sempervirens. The sequence continues at coordinate 67,057,608 of VDFB02373365.1, read as the reverse complement.
TGAAATTTTGAGCATCATTCTGATAGTCATAATTGTGACACAAAACATCAAACTCAAATAGAAACATGCCAAGATCTTCCATAGAAAGTCCTCAAAAAATAGGCAAAGCAGAATGAGGTATATTTTTCATGGGAGCATCTTTTGCTGGATGGGCAATAGGAAATTCAAAGGTGACGGGATTGTTATTGGACAATGCTCTTTCACTGTAGTTATTGTTGTTATTATTGTTAGCCATGGTTTCAAATGCCCAAGGTGTGTAAAAAGTTGAGAATGACTTAAGGTCTTGGTTTCTACCACTTCGAAGCTCGTAAGAGTCTCTAAATAGTTTGACAAGCTTAGGAGTGATAATATTAGATGCATCTTTTGGAGTCTTAGGTATTTCTTGATGTGTGCTAGAGGGTGACTCAAAATCAAACTCGATAGTAGTGGACTCAATTACACACTTTTCAATATTAGGTTCAACTAATTCCTTTTTTGATGGTGTATTCACAATTAATGGCTTTAATCCTTTTTTTGGGTTTTCTTGTTTTGAACTACTTCCTATATCTTTCTTAACAAACCTTTCTTTACTATCTCTAGTGTGATTCATGCATCTATATGATCTACAACATAGCAAACCGAGGATAATCACCTAGGCAAGGTTGAAAATTGCGTGGGATTTCACATTGGTGCACTGGTCCTAACTTAACTTATTATATTTTCAGGCCTTTAATGCCTTTCCTCAAAAACAACGTTAAAATGTTTGGACAAAATTGTGATTGGAAACTTTAAGGTCGTGGCTGAATTCTTGATGGGATATCTCAGTTTGTTCCTTGTGTCAATCTGAGAACATAAAACTTATGAAAAACGTTGGGGCTATATGCCTAAGGGCTGAAAGCAAAAGGCTAAGTGAAAATGATACACATCTAAGAGCACAAGAATTACCTAAAAATGAAAATTTGTTTTAATTCTCCTACTTCTATTATGTGACAAGAAGTGACAGGAACTTTTACATTCTACAAAATGATAGTGCAAAGAAGTCTAGAATGTAACTCTTGATTAAATTCTCAAATAAATAGATTAACACTATAAAATATCAATAAACAATTTACCTATTTTACTCAAAACTAGGGTGATCCCACAATAGTGGTTTACAATTTTTGGCCAAACTGGACATTGAAATTATTTTTGTAAACTAAATCTTCACATTTAGGCACCTATAGCGGCTAAACCACTATAGCCATGCATTCATTTTCTGTGAGTTTTCCTTCCTCACTTCAATTGTAAACCACTATTGTGGCTTCACCCACTAATAACATTTAATTCGATTCAATCACAATGTAACAATAGTTAATTCAAATTACATTAAATCACAATACAAAAGAATGAGACCACACATTGCCAAAGCAAAGCAACGAAATAGATTGTTGGATAACTCAAGAAGTGGGTCCTGCCTCCTTAATCACCTAGTGATGAAATGAGATCTTCCTTTTTACACCATGCTACTCTTGCAAACAAACAATAAACTTGAATAATCTTGAAGGAAAAATAAAGTTCATATATTATCTATTATCCTTTGTTTGTAAAGAATACACACACACACACACACACACACACACACACATACTAGTTTTGATAACTAAGCTTATCTAAAAATTGATATAAGAATGGTTTGTTTCAGCCTACAAACAACAAACCAATAACCAAAGTCTGATAATTACAAAACATAGGACATTGATTGTAAAATAGTCTTTAAACAATAAAGAGTATTTTTAGACATTTAAACAAAAACTGGTAATCAACTTCCTTCTCCTTCTCCACGTGCTTGGACAATTGCAGCTCCACCTTAGTTATCTCTTGCCACGTTTAACCAACAAAAACAAATCAATGTCCCTATAGTTTTCAACATATTTAGTAGTTTTAATCTTCTTCCACAATTTATTAAATATCTTTATTTTCCTAAGGCAATTAATGACATGAAGGATGAAAAGAGCAATGAACTGGATGGACAAAGGTAATTTAGGAATGATAAAAATGGGAGATTTCCCCTCTCATCACAAATCATGAATGAAAATGATCAAGGATCTTAAATCATCTCATCGTCTTTGTCTTTCTATTGATGTATGTTCTTTATTTTAGCTTTGGTTCAAAGAATTGGTTAAATGCTTGAATAAGAACATAGATTTGTATGAAGTAATGCAAGGATCTTGAAGTATAATTGGTTAGGAATATTTGAGTATACTAATGTAAGACATTTCGATATAGCTTTATAATGTTTGGGTAAATACTGCTAAGCAAGCTTTAGTTGCATTTGTTTTGACTCCATACCCTAGGTTAAGGCACCAATCATCTAATTTTGAATCTAAATTACAACTCCAAGGTCAATTCAATCAAAGAACACTCACAAGTTGTATATTTCTATTTGAGTTTTATGTTTCTTGAAGTTTCATGTAAAATTCTTGTTCTCTTGCTACAAATTGTGTAAATGCTTTAAAGGATTTGCCAGATCCTAAGGTTTTCATAATCCTCAAGCAAATCTATAGAAATCATATTTGTTAATTTACAGTTTAGGATAAATTCGACACAAGAGATCTTAATAACATTGTAAGGGACCACCCTCTCGAGTTTTGTAGAGCCCAAAGTGTAGAGGGAAAGTTATTCCAAAAACTTTCACTTGTTCGTTGGCCAATCCCTCCAAATAATTGATCATTAGGAATGACAATCCTATAGATTGTTTGTGAGATTTGGTTGGGAATTAAAAACAACCAACAATTGGTTGATTAATTTTTTATTAGTTTGCTAATTTAATTAGTTCATTTAAAGTTTTAAAATATTGAAAAATTATAATTGCATTTGTTTAAATAGATTAGATTTACTTTTCATTCAAAAAAATAAAAAAAATAAAAAAAATAAATAATTAACACATTTAAAATAATCAACATAAATAATTAATGCATTCCAACATTGAAACAAATTAGCTTATCTATTTTGATTGTAAGGAACACATTTAAATTTGTTGCTCATGTCTCTTACGTAAAGGTTAGATCTATTGAGAGAAACATTAGGATAACCAAGAGAGACTTTGCTTGCTTCCATTGTTATCATCCTTAGACAAGTGATTATCCTTAAAAATATCAAACAAGACAATGCTTGTTTAGAAGTACTCACACAAGAAACCCTTATTGAGATCTAGCACGCTAATGTTGACTTGAAAGCTTTTTGTGGACAAACCAACAAAGACAAACAATATTCATACACACGATCCTTCACAAAAAGCTCCCTCACAAAACACCCATCAATTCACTATGTAAAACACTCTATATGCCACATTCATTTACATCCCAAGAGGCCTTAGGTCTATCTTATCAAAGCCTTTACAACCCATCATTTGTCTACTTCTTCCCCAAGAAGAAGAGAGTCCAACTTATCTTTTGCCATTAGACCAACTCCTGCCATGCCTACAACAATATGTTGGCAATCTTATCTAACTAATGTGAATGATTAAGTGAATGCTATTTTAGTGCATACATAACATCAATTCAAATGCTTAGCCTTTACTCCTTTATCTTTGTTATATTTACTATTTTTACTTTATAGTTTGAAATGTACAAAATGCAATAGAAAATAACCATATAATATCTATCTATTAACATAAGAGCTCCATTACATATGATTGGAACAACATAATAGTATTTTAAAATCATTAACAACAATTATACTATTAAATAATTGATATATATATATAATTCTATCGATCAAATATTATTTATAATAACTTTATCAAAAAACATAAATATACAATTAAACAAAAATTATAAATATGCATCCATTAACCATTCGATAACACCTTTAAATACTGTTACTAATTAATTATATCATATATACAACAAAATACCAAGAAAAAGACTTACATCCACCAATGAATGACCAAACTTGATTTTTAATTTCCATACATAGATGATAGACAATCCCTTTTGTGATATGTAATATATAATAACTCACTACTATGTTAATATTATTATATAATTAATATAAATAATTTTATGATTAATATAAATTAACGTTTGCAAAAAAATTATTTTCAAACATTATTTTTTATATAGATTATTTAAAGATAGATAAATTAGTTATATTATATACAACAAAATAGGGAAAAAAAACTTACATCCATCAATAAATGGCCAAACATTATTCTTAATTTCCATACATACAACATGAATTTGTGAATGCTTATGACCCAAGCGAGAGTGCTAAGTGGCCAAACACCCCAATCTTCACCAACCCCACAAGCTCTTGAGTAAACGGTCAAATGTGGGTAGGTATGGACCGAAGTTAGATGCACTCAAACCACACAAAAGCTATGGATATGTGCAAAAACTGAATTGGATTAACCCAAAAGAGAGTACATTTTCAAAAACTGAATAGGATTTAGCCCAAAAGAGAGTACATTTTCCCATGACATAAACTAGTCATTTCCGTTAAGATTGTTGCAATCCATGTAAGATGTCCTAAGCCACTAAAATCACATAACTGATTCCCCCAACAGCAAGGCAATGTGTGCCAAAACATGATGACCTCACAAAGTCGTTAGACCAAAGGCTTCATATCATTTTTGTCAAAATACACCATATCCGTCGGGGCTCGGGAGTATAAAACTATTAACTCCAAGATCAGAAACCCCCAAATCGGAATATTCTAAAAAAAAAAAAGGAATTAAAAAAGAATTTTACCGAAAGCAACAAATCGCAAGTACGGTGGAAGTAGCTGTCACGGGAAGAAGAAAGACAAAAATACAGTAACGGCGTAAAAATTTAACCAGGTGAAAAACTAAAACTGAGGAGAAGATAAAAGGATTTCTGGAAAATACACTTTTGTCATAATGGCTGCTGCAGTGGACGGTGGCCGACCTGGCATTCAGAGAAAGCAAAAGCATCAACTACCGAAAAATTATTGTCAAAAGAAAAAGGAAGAAAAATGATGTAGATTGCTACAATTTCCTATTTTGTAATTAGTGATATACACGTTGCATATATTCCTACTAAAAAGCAAATGCAAACTTTTTTAAATCTTGGGGTTTAAAAAGAGATAATTTGCCATTATAATAAAGGGATTACAGTCCATTACAGTTAAGCTCTGGGCCACAGCGAATGAACGTATGAATGATAGCAGAGCGGTAAGATTATCTTTAGCTTTACCTAAAGTCTCTATCAGCTCTTGTTTGGCTTTACTTTTCGCTAGGGCGAATTATTGCCGAAGGAGGCGAGGTCGTGAGTTCGATTCGCTCTGAGAAGCGCAAGTTTTTTTAATTGAAGATCGGGCTTTACAGCTCAGGTGAGGAGTTTTTGTTTTTATTTTCGATTTTTGTGTTATTGTTATTAGCGTAGATCGAGCGGAAAAACGGGATGAAAATGAATCGATGTTGGAGTCTGGCGTGGAATTTGTGTAACGGAGAAGCCGATTCGTTTGGTTAATGTTTATAGGATCGAAGCGGAATGCGAGGGTTTTTTCTGTTGCTATTTTTGGATATTATTAATTTTCGAGAGAAAAACAGCACGTACACGTAATCTTATTTGTTATTTTGTTTGAGGCCTTTATATTGTTTGTTGTTTGGATCGAGTCCTAGGCGGTTATGTAATGGAGAGACGCGGAAGCAAGGTAAGGGGTGAGGTTTTTGTTCGATTAGTTTTTAGTAGTTGTGAAGTAACAGGCGGATTTTTGTTGGATTGGTTTTAAAACGGTAGCGAGTTTGAGCAAAGGATTGACAATATAAGCTTCCGATGGCCGAGATTAAGGATTTTTTTTTTGCCATAGCTCTTCTGGATGAACAGCGTAGGAGCTTTTTTTGTTTTTTTGAATTTGATTATTTCATATTTACGGCTTGCATTTAGATTATTGGATTTAGAATAATAGCTCACGGCCACGGCCTAATAAGTAATGAATCAGAGCTACAGTCATTTTCCCTGGGAAATAAGTCAAAACTTGCATGTTCTTCACCATGGATTGATATCGTTCGATGTGGTGACCTCCTTGCTGTTGCTACCATGTATGTTGTTTCCTTTTTCCTAACAAAGGATGAACTCAGGATTAATTTCTATTATGCACTAAAGAAGCTCGGGAATGAATTGCATGGATTGATAAAACAGTGTTAAGTCTGTGTGAATTTATATTTTGTAACTTGTAAATCAAACCTTTAGACATTTAACCCTGGGAAATAAATCAAAATTTTGTGTTCTATTTGCCCTGGATCAATGCTGTTCTATGTATGATGATCTGATCACACATTTTAATTCTGCTTCTAGATAACCAACTCAGGATCATTCATTGCTCTCGGTTAAAGACAATTAAGGACAATTTGTACTGAGTGAATGCAACAAGATAGCTCTTGGACATACAACTATGCCACCCTGTGCCTTTAGATTATTGGATTTAGAATTATAACTCACGGTCATTACTTAATAAGTTATAAAAGTAGAGCTGCACAGATTTTGTCTGGGGAAATGAATCAAAACATGCACGTTCTTCACTATAGATTGATACTGTTCCATGTGCGATGGTCTCCTGATTTCTGCAGCCATGCATTTGTTCCCTTTTACAAACAAAGGATGAACCGGACCAGTTCATACTCTCTACTAAAGAAGGCAAGGTACAAATTGCATCGAATTAGTTAAAAAGTGTAAGTCTGTGTGAATCAATTCCTTATAAATCAGAGCTTCTGACATTTTGCCCTGGAAATAATTCAAAATTTTGTGTTTTATTTTCCACAGATCAATGCTTTTCTTTGTGTGATGATCTGCTCACTCATTTCAAATTTTCTCAATATGTTTCTTTCACTTTTCCTATAAATGAACTCAGGATCACTCATTGGTCTAGGTTAAAAATGATGGACTATTTGCTTTGATTGACTTCTTCAATAAGGCAGCCCTTGGATGCACACTATGTCTGACAGATGTGATAGGCTATAAATTGGAGCTCTAGAAGTTTTCTCCCCAAAGAAGACATCAAAACTTGCATTTTCTTTGTCATATCTTGATATTGTTCCTTGGATGATGACAGCTTACTCATTGCAAGTCTGCTAATAGATATTGCTCTCACTCTTAGGAAGACATGATCTCAGATTTGCTTCATACTTTCCATGAAAGAAGATTAAGGACTATGTACACAGATATAGCTGCAAGTAAGTTTAAGTGATTGTGTTTAGTTAGCTTCTTGATGCAAATTAGAGCTCCATATGTTTTACCATAGGAATTAAGTCAAAACTTGTATGTTCTTTACTATAGAATATAGATCAGTAAAGCTGATGTATGCTGGTATCCTTAATCATCTTAATCGAACTGTCACATACATCTTGAATGCTGAATGTGGATCACTTCCTTCTTTGCATCAAAGAGGTCTATTATCAATTTTTAGATATTTAAGGTAGCTCTTGAATTTACAGTCACACTCCATAGATGAGCATGACTTGATTTGTAATAAATCAGAGTTCCAGTCAAATTCTCCTGGGAAATAAACTAAAACATGCATGTTCTTTGGTATAGGTCAATTGTTTCCGAAGTGTAATGAGATCCTTGCTTCTGCTTCTTTATGTCTTTCCTTCTTAAGAGATGAACTGAGCATCAGTTTGCATTTTCCATTAAAGAATATAGGGGAGAGTTTGTGGAGTTGGTTAAAAAGTGTAAGTCTACATGACTGATCAGTAGCTCTTGAATTTACAATCATAGTACGCATAATGAATTCGTGAATTATAAACCAGAACTTCAGGCATTTTGCCTATGGGAAATAAATAACTTTTTGGCATTTATTTGCTATGGATCAAGATTTGATATAGTTTGATGTGTAACAATTTGCTTATCCATATCAATTCTGCTACTGTATATTTCTCTCTTGTTTCCCAAGAGATGAATTTTAAATAGTTTTGACAGTCTGTAAAATAAGGCCTGCGACAATTTGCATACATTTTAGGCACAAGTAATTACAAGAGATGGTGTTTAGGTAGATTTTGGAAATAAATTAGAGCTCCAGATGTTCGCTCTATGAGTTAAATCAAAGTTTGTACATATTTTGCTACACATTGATGTCATTAAGGATCACTTCCTACTCAAATGAATGAGGACTATGACAATGTGCCAGGCTTAGTTGAAAAGTAAGTCCGAGTGACTGTGATTCTGTAACTCCTGGATTCAACTTAGCTCTGGATATTTTGCCCTAGTAATTAAATCAAAACTTGCTTTTGTTTGTCACAGATTCATATTGTTGGATGTGTGATGATCTTCAGACTAAATTTATCTCTGTTGCAACACATTCCTTTCATTTTTTCCTGATAGTTGAACTCAGGTTGACTTCCTAAGCTCATTTTAATTCTGTGGCCATGTTTTTCTTATGTTTCCTAAGAAGTGAAATAATGATTGCTTGCTCCTCTCCTTTAAGTAAGACAATTTGCACAGTTAGATAAAAGACAAATCTCAGTGACTGTGAAGTTCTTGAATTTACAATTATATCTGACAGTCTTGATTTGATGTGTTATGAATCAGAGCTCCATTCATTTGTTTTAAATTGAAAATAAAATGGTTACAAATAATTTCTGTAACCTTTAATATCCTGTATGAAACTTGAATGTTTCTGTTAAGTTAATCTTGGCTAGTTTCATTCTTGAATAGACCAGCCTTTCAAAATTGGTTATTGGGCTGATATAATTAGATTTATGGATTTATAATCTCCTTCAAGTTTATGTTTGTAATAATGCATGACCCTTTGCATGCGAAATTTCCACATGGGACTGATATAATGTGCTACTCAGGTGATCTCATCATCATTCTCCAAACAAAAGTGGGGTAGGGATTCTGTCCAGAAAGCAAGGACTGGTAGACCAAAATCAAGATCTAATATGTCTGTGTCTATGAGAGATTTGGATGCAGCTTTTCAGGGCGCAGGTCAGAAAGTGTATCCTTTAATATAGATCTGTTAATGCAGCTTCAATTTTTTTGAGCTGAAAATGATTTTATTTTTGAGTGATTGTTTGTAGCATTTAACTAGTTGAGTGTCTTCTGGAGTCAACTGGCTGGCTAAAAATGATTGTTAAACTTTTTATTGCAAATCACTTTACTGCAGCATTCTAAATTACAATGTGGATATTGAAATATGTACAGAAGCTTCTGTCTTGACTCTTATCCATATAAACCAGATTATAGGTTTTTTGCTCTGTGCTTTATTTTGATTAATACTATGGATTGATAATTGATTTTACTGATTTTGAACAAAATTAATATCATATTGTGCATTTGTGGTTTTCTAATATCGTCAACCTTTGTTTCAAATGTTCGGAATAATATTAATGTTCCTTTCTTGTGTGTTCCCAAATTGCTGTTTTCATTGTACCCAAGTATTTTTAGTTTCTAATTTTTCAAGATGAGTTGGATTTTGTTGTATTGCTTTTCCTTAACTTGTCTAGTGGACTTGAAATATGGAGAATTGAAAATTTTAAACCTGTGGCGATCCCTACATCTTCTTATGGAAAATTTCGGTCTGGAGATTCCTATATCATTCTAAAGGTAAGCTACTATATCTTAAAGTGATCTCATAATTCTATATGCTATGTAGTTGGCCATTTTTGAAAATGTTGCACATGAATGCACCTCATCATTCCCAATGTAACACTCACTCTGGGTCCAAAAGATAGGGATTGGTACTGTTGAATCTTTTCGTTACTTCTTAGTAGATTTCAAGTCTGGGTTAAAATGTTAAAATGGATAGGCACTGATTGCCAACTTAGTGAAATGAATCATGCTCATACGTACACATAATTATATCCCTATTCATTCATGTATATATAATCATAGTTTCTTTGTTGTCCCTTTTATAATTTTGCATATTTTTATAACAGACAACGGCTTTAAAAAGTGGCGTTTTCCATTATGATATCCATTACTGGCTTGGCAAAGACACAAGTCAGGTGTGCATCCACACCCTTTTGAAAAGTTTGGCATGTTTTCACAAGCTTTCAAGCAACCATTTATTACATAGTAACAAGTTTGACACTTGATGATTTCTTTTTGTTCTGTTACAACCGTTACAAATCGTCAGGATGAAGCGGGTACTGCAGCAATAAAAACTGTTGAATTGGATGCAGCTCTTGGGGGCCGTGCAGTGCAGCATAGGGAATGTCAAGGCCATGAAACAGACAAGTTTTTATCGTACTTTAAGCCTTGTATCATACCTGAAGAAGGAGGTATTGCGTCAGGATTTAAGCATGTTGAAGAAAAAGCATATACTATTCGCTTATTTGCCTGCAATGGAAAACATGTTGTGCGTGTTAGAGAGGTAAGTTTGCTTCTGCTGATTGAAATGAAGTAAAGGATTTTAAAACTTTCCTCTTATTTTTGAAGCTAGAATGAATGAACACTTTGACTTGGACAGGTGCCCTATTCACGTTCATCCCTGAACCATGATGACATTTTTATCCTTGACACCAAGTCCAAAATATTTCAGTTTAATGGTTCCAACTCCTCTATTCAAGAGAGGGCCAAAGCATTAGAGGTCGTTCAGTATATCAAAGATACATTTCATGAAGGGAAGTGTGAAGTTGCTGCCATTGGTAAGTTCACAGAGTTTTGTACATTAACCTGTTAGACTTAAGTGTTGGAGTAAACAAAACACCAAGGTTAGGGTGTTTAACTCTGTTATTTTTTGCACGGAATATCTTTTCTGTTTCCTGAAGTAGCCTTTTTCTGCATAAATGATTAGATTTATTTTATTGAGTATTTTAAGCATCAATAGTAGAATGATCCGCCATAACATTTTCTGCAAAAATATCAGAGGATGGCAAATTTGTTGCGGACCCTGAAACTGGCGATTTCTGGAGTTTTTTTGGTGGATTTGCTCCTCTTGCCAAAAAGGCAAGCATTGTTATTGAATCACAAGATGAAGCTGTTCCAGCAAAGCTATTGTGGTGAGTTTTAGATGTTTAAATTGCCTAATGTTTGTGTTGTTTGTTTCCATGTTTCATGATTGTATTATTTCCATTATTTGGCTGTTGTGTGTTGGCAGCAATGTGCACAAATAAATTAACTTGTTCAATTTTGCACATACTGGCTGAAATTTTAATAATTTCTTATGTATATCAATGGTTAAATTTATAGCATACAAAAAGGCCGTGCAAAACCAGTGGACACTCAATCATTGACAAGAGAAATGCTGGACACAAACAAGTGTTACTTGGTAGATTGTGGTGTTGAGATATTTGTTTGGATGGGTAGGAGTACAACTCTTGAGGAGAGAAAATCTGCAAGTTCAGCTGCAGAAGTGAGTGCTCAAAACATTGTGCTAGAATTTAGAATTTTACTTCAATGCATGCAAATGCTTTTTGCATAAACCTTTGATTCTTATATTATTGAATTCTCTTTTTTTGTTCACAGGAACTGATTGCTAGCCAGGGACGATCACAAAAAGCTCACATCACTCGTGTTGTGGAGGGCTTTGAAACTGTCATGTTCAAATCCAATTTTGACAAGTGGCCTCAAAGTACAGATACAACTGTATCTGAAGATGGACGAGGCAAAGTTGTAGGTTTGTACCGATAATGAGGCATTGGGCTTTTTCTTTAAATTTGTTTTGTATCTCACGTAAGCAGTTTACACAAAGGTGGTTTTGCAATCTAATCCTGCAGCCATGCTAAAACGTCAAGGATTCAATGTAAAGGGCCTGCTGAAAGCAGCTCCAGTGAAAGAGGAACATCAGGCATTTATTGATTGTACTGGTAATCTTCAGGTATATAAACCTTCAGGACTGAAAGAGGTACCTAGAATTCATTTTGGTTAGTTTCTTTTGAATAAACGATTAATCTAATTTTGAGGAGTAATTCGTTTTGGCTAGTCTCTGTAAGGCCCTCAATGGAAGGAATATGGCATATGCTGTGTCTGATGCCTCTTGTGCCTTGTGCAGGTTTGGCGAGTTAATGGTAACAACAAAGTGCCTCTCCCATTGAGTGAACAGTGTAAATTTTACAGTGGGGATTGCTACATAGTTCAGTACACTTATCCTGGAGAGGAAAAAGAAGAATACTTACTTTGTACCTGGATTGGAAAACAGAGCATTCCGGTATGATTGAAGTCTGACAATTCAAATCTCTTCTTGTCCAAAGGATGCTTTTTGAAGATAGCCGATATATGGGTCTGAAGAACATGGAATTACAGTTTATTGTTGTTTTAATTACCCTGTAACCTTCTTGACATTTTTCTTCTCCAGTGAGAAACCTGTTTTGGATTAACTTTTATTTCAAGATCCAATAGATAATGGAATAAATAGGATTGATAGGTGAAAACAGGTGAGATGGAAAATGACTACAAACATTAATCACCAAAGTTATGTGGGTAGGAATGTGTCTCAAAGAGGTAGCTATTCGTATTTCATAATTCTTAATTGCTATTGAGTTTGCTACATGCCCTCTTGATGGAAAAGAGCTTGTCTTCATGGTACATGAAGATTATAGGGTATCAGATCCTGATAAGTTTCAATGATAACAACCATTGAATCAGGATTGATCAACCTGAGATCAATCTTGATGAGCATCGTGTTTGGCAAATTCATACTTCAATTTTTTTTGACTTGAGTGTTGTTGACCTGAAATCTTTGAAATACTTTTATACAACTATGATTATTAATGCTTCTAAAATTTCCTGCATCAAAATTGAATATTCTCATAGTAATGAGGATGTCAAGAGGGTTTAAATTTAGCTTCTTTTGGCTTACAATGTACATCAATTTATTTTCTCAGCCTTTTAATGCTATCAATATTCATATAAATTTTCAAGGGTTCTTAGGTGCTAGGAGAGGTTCAAGGAGTACCCTGCTGGCTCCTTGGATTCTGGCCTGGAGATTATCTTTTGGATGTTATCCTGTAGCAGCCCTATTTTGATTGTGGATGGTGATTATCCTGGTTCTTCTGATCCGAGCTTTGTGCAAGAGCATTGGTTTCTAACATTTATCTCTAGCTTTGGTTGACTTCAGTTTCTTGATTTTTTGAAGGGTTCCTCCCCTCCAAATGGTTATGTTTGCTTGCCAAATGGTTATGTTTACTTGGATCATATCATTTGGGTTTGCCCATTTTGGGTTTAACCACTCAAGTTATACTTAAATAAATTTAGTATTTAGTTATGTTTGTAGATCCTAGCACAGTTAACTTGATCTGTGAACTAGGATATGTTTAGAGGGAAAGTTATGGAATTAAAACATTTTGCAGCGGTACACAGATACATGATAATATGTCTGACTGTTAAAGTCTTAAATTTTGTTTATTTATTATGTCTTGCTGTTGATTAGTATGTTATATTGAGGTCTAAAATTGTATCAACCTTTACCTATATTTTAAGGAAATATTATCTGCTTTACCTTGAGCTCTATAAGAAAATGTGTTTGTGTTGTCACAGGAAGACAGAGCTGTGGCTCAATTGTTGGTGAGCAAAATGGTGGAGTCACTCAAAGGGCAGCCAGTTGAGGTTATTTGCCATGAGATATTTGATTTCCAAAGAACATTACTTTTTTTTGACTCTTCTTATGCAATGATTTGTGTTTGTGATATTGTAATGGAAGATTGTTTTTATGTAGAAGGCTTACTATTTATCTGATTATTACCTGATAATGCTTTAGGAATTTTGAGTTAAATTATTCAGTCGTATCTCACTCATGGCATTTTCTCTGGTTTTTGTGCTTGCAGGCTCAGATCTTTGAGGGAAAGGAGCCTCCTCAGTTCTTTGCAATCTTACAAAGCTTCATTGTTTACAAGGTACTGTCTATTCGGTACCAAAGTGCTTCATATATTGACCCATTTTTTCCTGAAGGCTTGACATTGTGATACGTGCTTTTTAGGTTTGAGTTGTAATTGCAAAATCTGATTTACCTTAATGAGCATATCTTGGATTTCCTATGTATTCTAAATTTTTATGAAAGTTTACAAAATTTACATTGCCATATCCTTTTTTTCTGTGTACTTTCAGGGTGGACTTAGCTCTGGGTATAAGGCATACATTATGGAGAAAGGGATTGATGATAATACCTACAAGGAAGATGGACTTGCACTTTTTAGGGTGCAAGGGACTGGTCCAGATAATATGCAAGCACTTCAAGTTGAACCGGTAAGATAGCATTATAGTTGAAGGTTGCAGGCATGAATGGTTATTAACTTTTTTAAGCAAGGTGGAAATTTTCCTATTGCTTAACCTGTGTGTTTCTGAGAACAGTAACAACTATAGATAATTATGTGGTTCCACTTATGAAATGCTTTGGCTAACAAAGAGCCCATTTATGAATTCATCCCTGCTGAGTGCAAAGGCTCAGCACTTATTCTGACAAAGGCTGGGTTGAGGCCCCTGATGATTTAGGTGGAAGAGTTATGTCTCATACATTGGCAGTTAGTTGGAGGAGGTTGGTCATTCATACAACTGAAAAAAATTAATAGCCTGTTTGGTTTAAATTTCTCGCTCACCCATGCTAAGCATTCCAACAATTTCATATTGATTTTGTACCCTTTGCTAAAAAATGTTCCAACTGACAGTATTTATCCAATTGGTGATGTAGCTGGCAGACCTAAAGTTAAAGATACTACCATCAACCAGGTGCATCTGTTTTTCTAGTTACCAGTGATTCAAATAGAATAGCATCAGTCTGTGTAGGGTTGCTGCTACTTGAGAACCATATCAGTCTGTGTAAGCCAAGGTATCTGTGTCTGTATGACGTTTCTGATTGCAGGCTTTGTTCTATATTTCATTGCCCAGAGAATGCTGTGTTAAACTCAGTGATTGCTGATATGGGCATTGTTTGTTTAAAAGCCCCAATTTTTGTGGATTTTTTGGTGAAACTTGTTGTGGCTGTGCCATCTGTTGAGGTGAGAGGGTGGCTGGTGCACTTGCTCCTGCTGAATTTTTAGGCAATGGTTGAGCTCGTGGACTAAAGGGTACTTCCCTCAGATGTTTGGCGGTCTCTCTGCAACCAACTCTGGAAGGGATTTGCAGAACAAGGAGCTTCTTAAAGATATCTAGTTTCCACAATCCATCTAGCTTGTTAAATATAATTTCTGGATTTGATTGTGTCAGTTTTTTCATCAACGTTTCAAATCACACTACGTGATTCATCATCAGGATGAAAGAGTGCTGAGAGATAAGAATGATATGTTGCAGACCCAAACAAAACTAAAAAGAGAGAGGGGCACACAGATCTTATATCTTTGTCTTATTGCCTTGATCCATACCCAACCCCCAAAATTTTTTTGCTGTACCAACGTACCGTACCCATGTACCCAATTCCAATTCCGATTCGGTAATTTAGAAAGTAAGGTACAACAAGTCTTTTTGATATGCTAATTCAAAGTACTCTTTGCACCAACAAATCTTACTCCCACAATCAAAGTACTTTTGTTGTCACACTTTCTTTCATCTGTCTCTTACTAGAGGGCACATGCCTCTTACACAGTGTTGGATGTGCCCTCTGGTGCAAAAAGACTCTCAACTGTCATGGAACGCAAAGAGACACTGACCTGTGCCATTCTGCAAAACTACCCTTGTAGTGATGCAATCGCCACCTTGCTATATCTGGGAGTTTGGCCACTTTACAACTTGTATACTGATTCAGCTCTGTTTTTAACAGAAATCTTGGTGGGTTGATGAAGTGAAGAGTCTATTGGAAATTTTAAATTTATCTATTGTGACAAGAATGGTGCATTCTTCTACCATGTGTTAACTACTAGTCTTTTTGTGATTTGAATGTTTTAAGATTTATATTGATATGCCTGGCATGTGTGTTTATTTCATTAGGCCAGCTCAACACATCCGTCTCTCAGATGGCCAAATATGTTATTTTGGTTTTTGTTTAGTAGGAAATCATATCTCTTGTGAAAATGTCCAAACCATTGTGCATGGACTCACAGATTTCCCAGCAACTGAGATCAGGTGGAAGTCTCAATGACTATGTCACTCTATAGTTGTGGGCCTGAGGCATCCCAGTTATTAATGTCGAGGGCAAGTTGTAGATGACTGTGACACCACGAGTATCCCTATGTTGTGAAACTAACTTATTAATACTGAAACAGGAAATCTTAGCTGAAATCTGTAAATATGAAATATCCTAAATTGCCTATATCAGCAAATTTTGCTTAGGAAATTTTAAAGGCTGAACTATCATTTTGTTACATACATACACTCTTATGGTTAAATGGAATTGAAAACATATGCAGTGAAGAATTGGGACATGTTGTGGCTTAGCTGCAAAAGTTACAATTTTTTTGCCTAGAAATGCTCCTCACAACCTGGAATTTTTCTGGAAATGTCACATTGGAATTTCAAAATGAAAAAGATTTTTAAAATGTCCAATCTTATTGATACCTACGATCGCACTTCTATTCCATGGATAGTTTAGTGAGAATTTCTGCTAATGGTTATGATTTCTATCACAAATAAGTTTGTATTACTAGTCATTTGACCTCAATATCTTCAAGATTTTTTTAAATGTACAATTGATAATTAATATCTCTTATTTTTGGCATATCAAGTGACTTGTAACAATAAGTTTTTAAAGTGAGTTACATAACTGCTTCAATGTGCAAAAGATTGTTTGTTATGGCTGTTTCCATCAATTAGTAGCTGGCATTCTAATTGGATGAGATATTATGCTTTTAGATGTTACTTGAAAGAGTGAAGTTTTTCTCAATTGTGTGTAATCCATTAATTTTTCAAGTATTTGGTGCAGGTAGCGACATCCTTGAATTCATCATATTGTTATATCTTGCAAGTGGGTATGACTGTCTTTACATGGTTGGGCAGTCTTAGTACGACACAGGACCATGAACTTGTTGAGAGAATGTTGGATTTGATAAAGGTAGGAAGCTTCTGCTGTGTTACATATCCTGTTTTTATGCTTGGATCGGATATTGATTTTTGCATGAACTGGGGACCTATTATAGATTGAGATTGTGAAGTCTTTGTTTTGGAATAAAATTTATAGTTTGTCATACGTGGTAATGTTTATGACTGAAGTGCCACTGCTCATGTGATTTTTGGAAGCTTTGCAAAGTAAACATTTAATCTGAAGAAAAGCTGTATTGGATTATTTTGATTATAAGGCATGTCATCTTGAGTTAAACTTCTTTATGCATCATTGGTTAAGATTGTATGTTAGAAATTCAATGTTAAATATACTTATAATTGCCTAGGGAAGTTTGCTATATATTGATTGTAATCTTATTCCAATGTAGTTACATGTTTTTACTTTTTACAGGTTAACACACCCTTTATGAAATTTGAAGACTAAATTACTTCTATAGCCATTCTTTCAAATTATATTTAGCATCCCAGGCTTGTGATGCTACTTCAAGATGGCCGTTTAACCTGTTTACTAAATGTATTAACAGGCTGACGTACAATCGAAACCACAGAAAGAAGGAACTGAATCTGAGGCATTTTGGAATGCACTTGGAGGTAAAAAGGAATACTCAAGTCAAAAAGTGGTTAAGGATATAAGCAAAGATCCTCACTTGTTTGCATGCAGTTTGTCTAGAGGTTAGATCTTATTCCTTTTAGAAAGAAGTAAAAATATGTGCTGCAACTTGATTCCAGTTTATCTTTCTCTTACACCAGGGCTTGGTGTTGTTCTTTGAAGTAAAAGTAGTCATTAATCTAATATTATTTTTGCTTTTTGGGGCATATTGTCATGCGTGCTTCCTTGGGACAATTGTGGGATTTTCAGGAAATTTGGAGGTACAATTTAACTCATCCCCTGCTATATAATTTTAAAAAAAGGCCTTTTTTATGTTTTAACTTTTAAGGAAGGTTTCAATAGAGTTTCCTGCATCGATTGTCTAATAAAGTATTCTTAGCTGCAGGTAACAGAGATATTCAACTTTGTTCAAGATGATCTAATGACTGAAGATATGATGATTTTGGATTGCCATTCGGAGATCTATGTCTGGGTAGGGCAACAGGTTGACTCAAAGTCTAAACAGCAGGCTCTAAATATTGGCCAGGTAATAACACATATCTTCTTTTGAAATTGACTTTTTACTATTCAGTATTCACACATTGGACATACATTAATCAATCTAATTTCGTGCCTGTGAATAAACAGAAATATCTTGAAAAAGATGTACTACTTGAAAGATTATCTTCAGAAACGCCCATATTTGTTATCATGGAGGGGAGTGAACCGTCATTTTTCACACGTTTCTTCACATGGGACTCATCAAAGACAACTGTAAGCTTTTTTACTTCATTTTTAGAGGAGATTTGCTGGTTGTTAAATGCACAAATTAAAATGCTTGGTGTAAATGTTCTATTGGATTTCCTCATAATTTTTTAATATTTTTGCTATTTACCAACACAGTGGATGTTATGTACTGTATTGTAGTCAATAATGCCTACTTTATGATTCTAATCTTTCTTATACTTTGTATGAGCTACTCGTTTTCAATGTCTGATTTTGGTTGTGAATATTTGGAATTTGATTGCAGATGCATGGAAATTCATTCCAAAGGAAGCTTTCCATTATTAAAACTGGGATATCTCCAATTGCGGATGTAAGAAAGCCTTCTATATATTTCTTTAGGTTTTGCTTCTCCTTTCCTCAAATTTGAGCATGCATGCTGCTTTGCCGAGGAATCCTTTCATGACAAAAGACATGAAGTTCAAATGTTTAATTTTTAAATATCCATATTAATGAGTTACTACAATATGCTAGACAGAGGGCTTGCTTATTGAATACATGCCTGTCTGTTGGCATATTTCTAATTGATAGCTTTTGAGTAGATTAATGTTTTGGTTTATTCGCAAAGGGGACTTAAGTCTTCTTTATTATTGAATTTCAAGTCTTTCACAATTTTAAAAAGCCCCATACTTTCTTTCCCAGGATATTGAAAGATTTATGCCTTCATAGGCATATACAAATAGCACATTTTTTGACTAGGTTATATTATTTAAACAAGAAAGGGCATAATCTAAAATTCCTACTACAATAACCTTCAGAATGATTAACCCTAATGGCCACATAAGTGCTAATAAGGAGTGGAACCATGCTGATAGCGGCACCCTGCTAATACGGATAAAAAAGTGATAATAAATCTCTTTTCTTTGTTTGGAATAACCTGGTTTTAGGACATCTTTGTGAATTTGATGAATCTCTGCAATTGAGATTGGAATAGGACCATACCCCCAATAGATGCTAAAAATGTGTGCCCTTGAAATTTGAACTTCTGCTTCTGCAGTAGATATCTATCATGGAACAACCTGATCGTGTCTGTTCATTGATTTTTGGAAGCAAGTAGCTACCATGCCTAGTTATGTCCACTGCATGCATTACCTTCCAAAATTTTTGAAGAGATGTTCATGAGCTCTAATATTGTTAGCTTCTCTTCCATTCATGGAGAGGAGGTTTCTTGGAATGGCATGCATTAAGCTCACTCAACAACAGCCAGCTTTCTTTGTCCATGCAAAATTTTCTCTATTTTGATTTTGGAAATATTTTGAATGTTTTATTACTTCTAGCAAATAGGCTAACAATTTTAATGAAGAGAGAGTTGAGCATGTTGGATGTTGGGATGGGTGCTTTTCTAATTTGGATAGTAAAATAAGTAATTCTGTTCTTCTCTGCATCTGCCTTGTCATCCAGTGCCACCCATTAAGATGCATGTTTTTAAGCAATACAAATTTTAAAAAGTCAGGCTTACTATGACTACTTGGGTTTATGAATACCAAACGTTATTTGCAGCCGTCATTTTATAAAAGAACATTACAAAATGTGAAATTGAATGTCCATGCCATTCTAATATAATATATAACATAAATGTCTAGACGAGAAAATGGGCTTATGTAAATATTGTAAATGGAAGCCTAGCTTATCTCAGGTTAGTATTAGCCTTAATATTACATGCGTATTGAGTCAAATCATAGCTTTGCCATGATACAAGAAAAAAATATACAATAGACAACTTTTTAGCTTCACCTATACCATTCTATTAAATGTTTGATGTTTTCTGAGTGCCTTAATTGCTCCTTATCTGGTTATGTACTATGGGTGCAATTGGTAGTCCCATGGACTGTTTGGTCTTGTGGACACAATAAAAATCATTTCATTTCATTTTATATAAAATGGTTACTACTTGTGGAATCATTGCACATAAACCCAGAGTTCAATATTTTAATGTTTTCATTTGTACAGAAACCTAAGAGGCGCACCCCAGCTTCCTATGGAGGACGTATGAGCATGCCAGATAAGACATCACAACGCTCCAGAAGCATGTCTTTTAGCCCTGATCGTGTTCGTGTGAGGGGGAGATCTCCAGCTTTCAATGCATTGGCTTCAGCCTTTGAGAATCCAAGAAATCTTTCTACACCTCCTCCCGTGGTGAGGAAACTTTATCCAAGGTCAGTGACACCAGATTCACTAAGCAAGACAGCTACGCCAAGATCACAAGCTATAGCAGCCCTAACATCTAAATTTGAGCCTTTCAAGGAACGCAAATTACTGAGTGATTTTACAGGTAATGATTTGTTGTCTCTAAATATTATGTATTTGTCATTAGTGCTTCAAGTATAAACAAGAATACTTATACTTCTTGTAGAATAAGGTCAAGCTAACATTACTATCCTGTTATGGGATTTTCTCCTTAACAGAAGCAAGCTCCGAAACTCCACCTAAAAAGCTGGAGACAACTCCAGTTTCGCCAAGCAGGCCAAATTCTATTTCCATGAATGGCAGAACTAGCTCCAATTCTATGAGTAGCAGAATTGAAGCACTAACTATAAAAGAGGACTTAAAGGAAGATGAACCTGAAGATGATGAAGGGCTGATCACATTCCCCTATGACCGTTTAAAGATATCATCTCCAGATCCTGTTTCAGATATTGATGTAACGAAAAGAGAGGTACAATATACTTGTTGGATATGATACTAGTTTTATTTTTAATCATTTTGGATTTGTTTGAATAATTTTGTGTTTTGTTCTGTATGACTTGAACGACTTCAGACTTACTTGTCTTCTGAGGAGTTCCGGGAGAAGTTTGGAATGACTAGAGAGGCTTTCTACAAGCTGCCCAAGTGGAAGCAAAACAAGCAAAAGATTGCTCTCAACTTGTTCTGAAGTCAATTTAGGTGTTCGGAAGTTGGAAGCTGAAATTTTCAAGGCTAATATGTATCAATTCCTGTAAGAATCTGTATAATTACATTGTTCTATGGAGTCATTCTGCAATTTATTTTTCCTGAACAAGAAGGAGATATTTCTCCAGACAAGAAAATTTCGTTCATTCTACAAAGAAGATTTTTCGAGTTTGTGGGGTGAAATGGCAGAGCATTGTAACCTGTTCACTACCCCAGAGCTTGATGCTATTCCTGGAAGCTTGTGCATTGTTTCATCTTCTGCATAATTTTGTCAGCAGTTCAGTATTTTTTGTGGTTTTATAGAGGTACAGGAAGTCTGTGAGTTGATATCTATAAGAGGCATTGTAATCGTTAACAGTAGAAGAGAGAGATCATGGTGATGGAGATTGTTGTTTCTAGTTTTGTAGAAGCAGGTTTACTTGTTTAATGTAACAAGTGAAGCTGTCTGTCGGACATTCTTCTTGGTATCGTGAACAAGGCCCTCTTCAGACGTGTTCACTAATTATTTCCATTTCGTATTTGTTTGAAAAATAAAATATGATTCTTTGTGTTTGTAAATGAGAACCCTAAGGTTGAATGCATATCGTATCTAGATCTTTGCTTCTGTGATGGGGTTACTCTTTTCTTCAGAATTTTCTGTGTAGGTTTGGGTATTTGATGTATATTCAATCGCAATGGAACATTCTTTTTAGATTTGACGGTATTGTGAAATAGCCCCCTTTTTTGTGTATCAGTTTGTTTCTTAATAGTGTGATCTTTTCTTTGTGGATGGTAAAATGCAAAGCTGATAAATGATGCTGTATCTTTTGCGTGTATAATACAGCAGTTGTCTCTGTTCTGTGTAGTCTCCAAAGTGATTCAAATAGAGTTATGGCATTTAAGAAACAAATTAGATAATTGGATATTTCACTTCTAGTTTATTTGATGGAGATACTTCGCCATTGGATATTACTTTGACTACAAAGCACCATATTTATGAGTATACAAACAAAAGATTCATTCCATGTGTGAATTTCAAAGCAAATAAGGACAAAGTTCATGATGGTTGAGTATTAGAGCATAATCAAACTGGTCAGCTTCATGGCCTCTTTGCAAATAGTCAATTTTTAACAAACTCTCAAAAATCAAATTTGTCAATAAGCAAACTTTCTGGAGTGTACTTCAATTTTTGTTTTAAATCTTTTTCTAATTCAATATAAAAATGCAGGTATACCTAACTATTATCTCAATAAGTATGACTAATGCTTGTTTGTATATGTATTCCTTTAATATTGTTGAAGGATGCAATTTTTTTGGGTAAGAGCGTCCTATGTCAAAACTACTCGGTTTGCAAAGTGATATGGGAGCACGAGTCTAAAGGTGACATCTGTTTGGTTGAGAGCTAATAATTTATGTGTATCCATTCTACCAAAGTTGTCAATGACATAGTCCTAACATCATATCTTATTGTGTTGGGGGCCTTGCACTCAATAAGATTTGATTTTTGGTTGGTTCATTCAAAATCATTCAACTTTGTCACTAGACCAATTACCTAAATAGAAAGATTTACTAACTTGTTTATTAAAAAACTTTTTCTTAATTTTTAATATTTACATAAAAAATGTTACACAATTATGATAAAACATATTGATGAGAAACTTAGAAAGTAACTAATTACTAAAATGTTTGATTTGGAGGACAATCTTGCTCACACTTATGTACACAAGTATTAACTAGTTTATTAGCAAGTGTATTTTAGGTGCTCATGAAGGATTTGATAGAAATTTGATATTTAGAGTTCATTTTATAATGTCATGAATGCTAGTAGGAATCTTCAAAATACAAATCTTGCCATCTATGTTCTAGATGCACATTTAACATGCCATCTTATGTCACAAACAAATGCTAATGATATTAAAACTACTCAAACTTTATTAAAAAAGTAAAAACCTTATTTGCTAAACTTTATCCAATAATCTCAATAGTCTTTCATTTTACTATTAAAAAAAATTATCGTTTCACCTTTATATTAATTTACAATAAATTACAAGATTAATATAAAATATCATTTTGCAACATATATTTATAGATAATTCTTTTAGTTAAAATAAAATTTAAAATATATAAAAAAACAAATTGTGATCAAGAATTTAAGATTTAAGATTAAGATATTAAGATCATTAAACACAAACCCCAATCAACTATGAAGAACAAAGGAAACATAAACGTAAATAAAATGAAACAATGTTACCAGGTTTATGCATCCATTGGCTGGCCCTTCTCCATTATGTTGTAAATAATTAATGCCCTCAGATTATAGGTATGCAGTTAACAAGCCTATGACCAAGACAAAGCAAAATATTGAAGTTTATTCTCAATAGCACGATAGCATATATATTCTCGATTAGAAAATGATAGTGACATCATCCTTTTATAGAGAGCCAAATGCGAAATAGACGATTGAGATTAAATGATTTTTATGTAAGAGCCCCTGTTGGTTCTAACTTTGCCAAACTGAATGTTGATGATGAAGTTTGTTTTGTTTTTGAATTTTTGGCAATTTTTGATGTTTTTGTGTTTTCTCAATAAGATGCCAGGAACAATGCATAAAGAAATATTATCTAAATAAATGCAATGAACTAATAATTTGATAACAACAACACATAAGAAACTTTTATTGATTTATTCACAATCCCAATGATTACAAATTTTATCATAGAATTCGGAAACCTTAAACAACAATTAGAGAGAACCTGAAGATAATCATTTTGCAACAAATTGAAGGTTCTCCACTCTAGAAATTGCAAACGCTGCTCTAAGAGGTTTAGATGCCAACAAACAAGTAAGAATAGACACCATAGGCTAGGTGTTTCAACCTAGGACAAAGACGTCTGCCTGCAACAGTGAAACGACTGGCTTGCAACAATGATTACAGCCTTTAATCGTCCTTCAAAGAGCCTAGATCACAATGTTATGACATCAACAACTAATCTAGAAATGAGCAACAATTAAAACCCTTGAAGAACCCTTGAGTAGACTCAACTAAGATGCAAGATTTTGTAGTGTTTATTGTTCATGCCACTGTAGCAGCCCATATAATTTTTGATATGCAATGATTAAATCTTTAATATTCTGATATGCAACTGATAAATCTTCAACTCCTCAAACCCTTAGTTTATTCTTCACTTTTAGCATAGATTGAACCCCTGAATGAAGTCCACAATCAAGCAATGATTCAACTGGTCTTTCACAACCTCAAAATTGTAAAAACCAATGAGAGTTTTCGTTCCCAATGGCTGGAAAAATCTAGAAATACAGAAATCCTTGCTAGTTCCTTCTCCAAGTAAGAACTCTAAAAATCACAAGTTTTTTTGATCTTCAAGAATGAGAATCCATTTAATTTTTGAAACCTTATATAGCCTCCTCAAGGAGGTCGATCCCTTCTAGTGGCTTCTAAAATGCATTTAATATAATTTAAAATAATATAACTTGTGTGCACATTGACTTTATAAAATGCTTTAATATTTAGCCTCCAAAATATAATTCATTACTGCACTTTTAAGTCACTTAAATGAGGGTCATGGCCCCATTGAGCATAAAGTGACTTTTAAAACTTTATATTACTTTATTATCATTAAAAAAACTTTAATGATAACAACTTCATAAATACCCATTATTTGACCAAGCCAACTGAGCAAGGAGATCGACACTGCAAACCCATCACGTTCAAGTGCCTTACTAAATATAGCAATAGTGACTCCATTGAAATGGTGACTTATTATAAATAGTAAGTATGAAGAAATAAATCAAACAAAGGCCAATCCTGAACACAAATGCACTTTGAAGAAGAAAACACACCCTGATGACTACCAAGAAGGACCCTCTAACCATCAGTGTTAGCCTAAGAGGGTCAAATGATAGGCTAATCCTCAAAAAACTGGTGCTTGCAAAAATGGGGACATTACAGTCCGCCCTCCCTGAAATTGCTTGTCCCCAAGCAATCTCCATTGCAAAGAAAATCCACTCCATCGGAGGTCCAAAGGAAGAACTATGAAAAGTCCCACACTGCTCTAACTAACTCCTGTAGCACCAACATAAACACAATTGTGCAAACATATACAACATAACAACTGTCCAATCCATATGCACTGAAACTGTGCATTGAACCCAACTCATGTACATGAGAACTTGAAGTGAAACTGCAAACGAACCACACCATGTACAGGAAACAATACTCCCTAGTGAACCCAGACCAGAACCTTGATGCACACAAGGGTTCCCTCAACATATTGGAGAGTGTCCAACATAAAATCCAAAATAGAAGTCTGCCATGTAAAACATCCTTAGACTTCTATGCTCAAATCTGATCTCAACTTCACCACACTGAGAGTGGTGAAGCAACCCAATGGGACCCGTCCATGATACAATGTCAAACCTGTCACCACATGGATCCCAATACAATCTGAACTCACATCCATTTGTCATGAAAAGACAAAAATATCTGGAAGCATCCATTGTAAGAACCCCTATGAAACTCCCATGGATATGATAACTAACCAAGCCATCATGCCCATTGCCACTACAACCTCCCTGAAGCCCTGTCTCCAATTGAAACCCAAAAGCGGCAAACTTTGTCAAGTACACATTAGCATGATGGTAATCCAACCTCTGATCCTGCAAGTAATCCCTTGTAAACAACTGAGTCAGGTACTTGTAGCCTCTAGTCCCATCTTTTGAAGATGGTAACTCTAGGTACAAAAATGGTTTGCTTTCCTCAACTGCACAAAAAGAATCATCATACAAACTCTCTATCCCATACACACAAGGATTGTGCATCGAAGAAATATTGTGTACAGGTGGATCAAAGGCAAAATTGTAAGCACTCCTCACTGTGTACACACTATAAAACTCCTTCGTGAGCCTTGTTTGGAATCCCAATGCATTGGAAAGATCCCAAACACTGTGATTATCACCCAAATCTAAACTAGGGTTAGGAGGGAGATCAAAATCTAATTCAAAGAGTGGATTATCATAAACCGTTTTTGCCTTGGACTCAAATAATGGATTATTCACAAACTGCACACCCACTCCTTGCTGATCTGAATCATCCATCTCCCAATCCTAGGAGTAACGAGTGGAATCAAACTCCTGTATTGGCTTATGATCTTCCTCCTGAACAACCTCCTTTCTCCTTGCACCCTTCTCTCTACTGAGAGAGATAGAACACAAACTCCCACTATCATGTGAGCCATCAGCTCTACCCACCTCCTTAGCGAAGGTACTATTGTTATGTACCACACGGGATGGCTCCAATGACACAATAGAAGCTGCTGATTTGACAATATCTTTGCACACTTCTTTCATAGTAACTGCATGTCCATCCGAAGCACGATCCTAGGATTCATTACCATTAAATAAATTTTCTGATTTGTTTTCTAAGGTCTGATATGAAAAATCAAAGTCATTGTGGCATGAATCCTCATCATAAGTTGCATCATTTGTACCCAAATCTTAAGTACCAACATGTGACAACTCTATAGAAACATCATCCACCTGTGAAATCACTATTGTTTCATGCTGAAGCAACGATTCCTTAAACATCCTTCTAATATACTTTACTATACCAATCATTTTAGGACTCAAGGCAACAACATAGTCCAAATATTCATTAAAAGAGTACCATGTTGTAAAATCATCTGGGATGCTCTGGTAGTCCTCAAAGAGTTGTTTGGCTTCCTGTTCATAAACTTCCTTGAATTGGTCTACAATACTGTACCAACCCATAACTGAAACTGACCGAAAATATTGCATATATTTTTTTGTTTCAAACCTCAACAGGATGGTAGGAGACTATTCTGATACCACTATAAGAACATCTGCTAGTTCTAACTTTGCCAAACTGAATGCTAATGATGAAGTTTGTTTTATTTTTGAATGTTTTGCAATTTTTGATGTTTTTGTGTTTTCTCAATAAGATGCCAGGAACAATACATAAAGAAATATTATCTAAATAAATGCAAAGAACTAAGAATTTGATAACAACAACACATAAGAAACTTTTATTGATTTATTCATAGTCCCAATGATTACAAATTTTATCATAGAATTCTGAAACCTTAAACAACAATTAGAGAGAACCTGAAGATAATCGTTTTGTAGCAAATTGAAGGTTCTCCACTCTAGAAATTGCAAACGTTTCTCTCAGAGGTTTAGACGCCAACAAACAAGTAAGAATAGACACCATAGGCTAGGCATTTTAGTCTAGGAAAAACATGTTTGGCTTGCAACATGATTACAACCTTTAATCATCCTTCAAAGAGCCCAGATCTCAATGTTATGATAACAACAACTAATATGGAAATGAGTAGCAATGAAAACCCTTGAAGAACCCTTGAGTAGACTCAACTAAGATGCAAGATACTATAGCGTTTATTGTTCACACCATTGTAGCAACCCATATAATTTTTGATATGCAATGATTAACTCTTTAATATTCTGATATGCAACTGATAAATCTTCAACTCCTCAAACCCTTAGTTTATTCTTCACTTTTAACACAAATTGAACCCCTGAATGAAGTCCACAATCAAGCAATGATTCAGCTAGTCTTTCATAGCCTCAAAATTGCAAAAACCATTCCCAATGGCTAGAAAAATCTAGAAATATAGAAACCCTTGCTGGTTCCTTCTCCAAGCAAGAAGTCCAAAAATCACAAGTTTTTTTAATCTTCAAGAATGAGAATCCATTTACTTTTTGAAACCTTATATAGCCTCCTCAAAGAGCTTGATCCCTTCTAGTGGCTTCTAAAATGCATTTAATATCATTTAAAATAATATAACTTGTGTGCACATTGACTTTTTAAAATACTTTAATATTTAGCCTCCAAAATATAATTCATTAATGCACTTTTAAGTCACTTAAATGAGGGTCATGGCCCCATTGAGCATAAAGTGTCTTTTTAAACTTTATATCATAATTTTATATTACTTTATTATCATTAAAAAGACTTTAATGATAATAACTTCATAAATACCCATTATTTGACCAAGCCAATTGAGCAAGGAGATTGGCACTGCAAACCCATCATGTTCAGGTGCCTTACTAAATATAGCAATACTAGCTCCACTGAAATAGTGACTTACTATAAATAGTAAGTGCAAAGAACTGAGTCAAACGAAGGCCAATCCTGAACCCAAATGCAATCTAAAGAAGAAAACACACCTTGATGACTACCAAGAAGGACCCTCTAACCATTAGTGTTAGCCTACGAGGGTCAAATGATAGGCTAATCCTCAAAAAATTGATGCTTGTGAAAATGGGAACATTACATTTTATTTCGATCAATGGATGAAATTAGATAAGACAAGATAAGATAGAAACGAGACTAATAGAAGAATAATGACATTGACTGATTTTTACAAAAATCACTTCACTTTGAGAGGGAAATTGCATTTTCAAATAATGGAAACATTATTTAAATGCAAAAGGAAAATGCAAATTAACTTTTTGATTAAATATAAATTTAATTAAAAAGTGAGAAAAAAGATGTCATTTAATTAAATAAAATTTAATTATAGTGGAAAGTGACAAATAATTAAATAAATATAAATTTATTTAATTATAAAAATCAAAGATATTAGTGACACAATTAAATAAATAACAATTTATTTAAATAATTTAAATAATTTAATTAATAGAAGACTTTACGACATTAGATAATAATTAAATAATTAAGATTATTTAATTACCAAGGATGAAAAAAAGGGTTTTAATAAAGTCACAAGCCTAGTGATAAATTTTAGTGTCTACACAAATTACCTCTTGAATTACTAGGTGTAGACACGTAAATTATGCTGATTGATATCATGATCTTGATCTTGATTTACTAACACTAGTTCATCCTGAATCATCTCTCTACTAACCATTTAATCAAATAATCTTTATTTGATTAAATTCATCATTATCTTATGTTAATTAAATAAATCATTTTTATTTGATTAATCTTAAAGTCATCTCCTTTAAATTGAATAAATTAACCTTTATTTGATTTAAGTCTAACATCATCCCTTTTAATTAAATAAATCAAACTTTAATTAAATATAATACTCATATTCCTCTCATTTTAATTTAAATAAATCCAAAAATCTAAATCAAGTGTCAAATCAACTAATTTCCATCTAAGTTAATCAAATCCTAATTAACTCTAACTCTAATCCATCAAATCCTCTAGATTTTGCAACTCGCACAAGTAAATCAATTTAATTGATTTATAAATTCTTCTATTTCATTCAAAAAGGCATCAAGTTGGAATATTCTTAAAATTTGAATTCTCCCTCCCAAAGGTCTTATCCTCCAACTTGGAATTTATGACTCTTACAAGTCCTTTTTCTTGAGCCAAGTAGCATTAACTCTTCTTTCATCTCCCTCCAACATGTCACTTCTTCAAATTCAAATATCCACCTAATATCATTTATTTGCACATTCATCAAAATGTGCTCCACCTCTCTTCAATAACATGTTGACAAGTGGCATTGTGTTATTGGTTGATCTTTAGTCCCACATTTCCCATTTTGCATTCCTCCATCATTCTCCATTATAAATAGAGGCCTTCTCTATTTGTTTGATCATCCACAATCCATGTAAAATCACTATGCTCATTTGAATCCACCATTATCATCAATATCATCCATATTGCATCAAAGTTTTCATAGAGTTTCATCAATCATAGCAAGGTTATCAACATTTTGCATCAAGGAGCACACAATCATCATCATCATCAAAGCTTGCAAGGAATTGGGAAAAGGGCTATTTTCCACATCAAAATAGCACCAATTCCCCCATGGGATTGAGGGTTTGAATGTTTAAACAAGATTAGATAGCTTTCATTTGTTTTATTTGCTTTGTTTCTTGTTCTTGACATTTGAATGAATTGTGTGGGGAATGATTGTTTTAGACTTGTTTATTGACTAATATTGGATTGTTTGATCATGTTTGAGCAGGTCTAGATCAAACATTCACATTTTGGCACTAGAAGGGCATAAATCTCAAAATTAACATGTTTTTTTGGCCATTTCTGTTATTTTTTTTTTTGTCTTTCCAGGTCAAACAACGCCGCTAGAGGAAATAACAACACATATGCAGTCTTTGTTTTTCCATAGAGCACCGCTTGTTTCTCCAAAGCGCTGCTCAAATCCTTAAACAACACTGCTATCGTTCTAGCGTCACTGTTTGCACTCAAATAGCGCCACTGCCTTTGTGTTTCAAATGGAGACACCTTTGCTTTCTTGCTTTTTCACTCAATCTTAAAATGGCCGTATCTTGGTCTTTTTTGGAGCTTTTGTTTTTTTAAATGGGGTAGAATTTCATAAGATATCCAATGGTGTAGGTGTTTCTCAACTTTGATAGAGTTAAATTTTTCAAATTTTCACTTAATGTCAAATCACAATGAAACTTGGTCTAAATTTTAGGGTTTTTATGCTTAATCATTTATCTAACCCTCATATCTTTTTGTTTTTTGATTTCATCTAACATTTGAAGCTTGGATTGTATGTTTTAAAGGATCATGGAGCATGGAAGTGAAAGAAAAAGAATTATCACATGATTGTAACAAGTGTTTTTAAACAGCTTGGGAGCAATTATAATCCCATTCTTAAGGCTTTGTTATATTCAAGTTTTGAGATTCAAATAAATTTCTTTTGGGCTTTAAAAAGAACAATAAAAGGGTTAAAAAGAACATTAGAAACTCATTAGATTTGGTTTTGGGTTTTTAAGAATTGAACAAAACAACTTCACACTTCATCTTGGTGCTATGAAAAGAATCCATTATTGTTTTTGAAGTTAAAATGAACATGTGCTTATCTTGTTTTGTAATCTTTTCTACAAATTAATTTCATTTAAAGGTGTATGCACTTCTCTCATGCTTCACGACAATCTTGAGAATCAAAAGTCTTTTTGTGATATTAGGTTGTCTAAAAGATTGCCTCCACACTTCAATTTGGGCTTTTAAAATTGAACAAAATCTTGCAAGTGTGAGTAAGTATATTGTGTGTGTTCTCTCTTTGTTCACGTAAACAAAGATTGATTGAACTGCATATGATTAGTTTAGTTGTGTTTGTGAAGCAACTTGCCACACATTTGATTTGATTTGGTGTGTTTCTGATTTGACCTATTGCACATTTGATATAACGTGCTAGACATTTGATTAGTGGATAGTGAGAAATACAAAATTGATTTTAATTGATTAAAAATTTGTAGATATTCAAATTTCTAACATCTGTGACAAATTTGGCCTCCATGTAACCCCTAATCTGAGCTATTAGTATTTTCTAGTGTTTCTTGTTGATATTTGTGTGTAGGGATTAGATTTTTGAAATTCAAAAAGTGTTACAAGATTGGTTTGGATCGTTTCACATTGAATCAAGTATTCTTCTCCAATTTAGCATTGGAAACAAGGTACCTTCATTCATCTTTGTTATCTATTTCTTCTTTAGATGATCTTGTTTGGCATGTCTTTTCACATTTGAAATTGGGTTCAAAATTAATCTTTCGCATTTGGATTTGGGATCTAAAATATACCAATGTGTTTTAATCGCTAGGTTTACTTATGTATGCTCTCTTCTTGCATCTTAGAGCAATTGTGAGGATATAAAATAAGTGATCTTGTTTTCCTTTTTAGGGGTGTAGGAGTTTATGGTGAACTCCTCAACACCCTAGGATCACTTGCAAGATAAAAATGACTTACACAAGAGAGAAATGGCAGAAATATCATACTATGATTATAGATGCAAGATTGCCAGATTGAATATGACAATGCAAATATGATGCCTTGCTTATAAAGGCAAGTTGTGAGATAGGATTAGACAAGATCTTGAAATGTGTCTTAATCCTATATAATGAGACAACTACCTCAAAAAATATTAAATGAATTAGGACACAAGAATTAAATGCCAAAATATAAGATAAGATCTAGTGACAATTAACACTAACTAGAAAGATTCCCTCATAGGACATAAGTGGACTTAACATGTAAATAGGACCTAGATAGGTAAAACACCTATTTACACCAACAAGGGGGTCTACCTAGGGATTTCATCACCATAGGGGATTGTTGATGGTCAAAATAACACAACAAACATTAAGTAGGATATATCTATCCTACTTCTCCTAAAAAAGAAAACTAATATCAAATCACCTATCTTCCAAGGTCTTGGTAGTTGGTTCTCAATTGTGTTGTCATCACTCAGTGGTTCATGTAATTGTAAGAGGCCTTTGTTGGTAAAAAGATAACAAACTAACCATTTTGAAATACTCTAATAGGGGGTTTTAAATAAATAGAAAAAGATAGATCATTGGTTTTTGAAACAAAAAAATGTGAACAAACACTTTCCCAAATTCAAACATGCAACTTCTATAACAAGCATTTTGTAAAGTCTAAAATAGATCAATGGAATAACTGATGAACAATCAGGCAATTATACCCATTCACAGTGCATATTTAATAAACGTACTTGCATTTCATTTTTTGGAACCAATTCAATAAGGAACATTATTAACTTGCCACAAAACTTTGCAGATCAAAAAATAATAAGAAAATAACATTCATAGATAATGCAACAAATGGTTTTAAATTCAACCTCTTATATTGATTTTCACCAATTAATAAACATTTACACGCAACAAGATCCACTAGCGTACAAAAATCCATTGTCTATTAACACCATCGTTAAACAAAGAAATTTCTAAAATTTAACTATTTACATAAAGATGTAAAAGTGTCTAACTGTTTGCATAAGATGTTTGAAAATCTAACTTAGGTTGCAAATTTGACTTCAATTTTCCGACCTTTACAATAAGAACTTTCTAACTTATAGCTTAAAAAAATCTAACATTGTAATCTCCTTCAAAAATATCATGACCATAGAATGGGTGCCCAGATCCAAAATTATTGGGATGCCTTAATGGAGCAGGAGTTATCATGACGTTCAGGATTGCCTGCTTGCTGGAGAATTACGCCTAATTCTTAGCTTGTCAAAAACTGATATGGAGTTAACTTCCTGTCAATGGGATGCCTGGGAGTGGTTGACCTTGGTTGACTTTATTTTGTTTTAAAAATAGAATATTCCCTTTCATTACTTATTCTCTTTTTTGGGAAAACCATGGAAATCATCAAAATTATCACGAAATAACTTCACGACTTCTTCATCAGGCCCATCTACCCATTCCACCTTAAACTTTGATCTTTCAAATTCCTCAATAGATCCTTTAATGGCCTTGTGCATTTGTTTGATGTCCCTTGAATCCCATTTTGTATTAGACCTGATGGTCATCAATCATCCAAAAGGGTTCCATCAGGACCATCTCCTTTCTTTATCAACTCCTCCAGTCTATTATTCCACTCTTCCTTTTGTTGGTGTAATTAATTATTTAATTACACTTTAGCATAAGTTTACTTAGGCATATTTTATTTCCTAGGTTAATTGTAATCCTTATCTAGTTGAGCTGTCTTTTTGCTCAAGATAAGATTAGGGTTGTGCATGTCTTGCTTTTTTGCATGATTGCCTTTTTGATGGCTTTTGTATTATTTGTAAAACAATTACTTTCAATAATAATTTTATTCTAGTTTTTGCTTGCACATATTTGCTCTGAGGGTTTACAAAACATCTCTTCTTTTTTGTTCTGAATATCTATTGCATGTGATAGGTGATTGCTTGTAGGTGATTCTTGGGGACTGTGAAGTTGGTTTTTCAACTTCTACATGGTATCAGAGCTCCAAACTTGTAGTTGCCTGTTCGTGATTTGAAGATATTCTCTCATAGCGTTTTCTTCTGTGCAAGGGTTTCAAGCTAGGCTAATTTTTTGTGCATTTTTGGGCCAAACGAACGTCTCCATTGCAATCAGAGCGCCCAAAAACCCCATAAATGCCTTTCATTTCATCGATTTCGATGAAAGTTGAAAAAAAGGCAAAAAGAATTTAGCCCCAAGGCCGTATGGCCCCAGGGAAAGATTCACGAGGTGAAAATTTGAAAAAAAAATCACAGTTTTTTTTTCAAAAAAATTGCACCCACCATTATAAAGGCGAGTGCCACCGAAGCTCAGCCGGGTGGCCACCCGTGGGCCACCCACCCACCACTCCATCGCTACCGCCACTTCGTTGGAATTTTAGCCCCCGCAAGCCCTAACCGATGAGCCCAAGTCATCTGGGCGACCACAAGTCGCGCCAGCCTGTAAGCCCCTGTGGGCTTTTTTCCCTAAGCCGACGGTCTTATTAGGAACCAGGAGCTACGCTTCAAACCACGAGGGATTTTTTTTGTAGCCCTGTAGTGCCTTGTCATATTGCAGAATTGAGGGCCGACACAAAAGGAGCTTAACTTTTGCACCTGGTTAGTGCTGGAGGTCCTCTTTTCAAGGCTTTTTTTCTTTTTAGCGTAACTTGGGGAAACATAGTCCTTTTTTTGAAAACGAGATATCGTTAGAAAGCTAGTTTGACGCTCTTTCTAGTGGTGGAGGTTTGATTTCCTGATTTTTTAGTTTTGATAATTTTTTCGCCTGTCAAAGCCAAAAGTTATTGTTTTCACTCCGGGAGGCATAACTTTTGTGTCCTGACTCCATTTTTTGAAAACAAATAGGCATTAGAAAGCTGGTTCAGTGCTCTACACAGATCTCTGACCTATTTTTTTCAAATTTTTTTACCAGGTATCTGATATTCCTCTTTGATCTAAGCCTTTACCTTTTTAGTTATTTTCTTGGGAAGCATGCAATCAGGGTATTTTTTTGAGATCAACGAGCATTATTTTTTTTATATTTGAGAGTATATATTGCTATTTTATATCATGGATACACATAAAATTGCACCCCTTACTCCATTCAACTATTTTGGTTGGAAGAAACAAATGGAGATTCATTTGAAACACAAAGGGTTGTACAGGGTAACCATGGGTACAAAAATTGAACCTACAGGTGCTCTTGAAAAGAAAAAGTGGTTTAATAGATGTGATGAAGCTTATGGTACATTATGTATATCTCTTTCATTTGACCTAATTTTTCATATTGAGTCTTGTACTACACCCAATGAGATCTGGACTACTTTAGAGTCTTTGTTTGGGAAGCAGGATACTATGAGAGGGTTTCAGTTAGAGAATGAGCTTATTGGCTTAAATCCTATGGATTTTGACAGCATCTAGGAGTTTTTCACCAAACTCAAGTCTCTTAGATTACAATTGTCATAGTGTGGTGTTAAAAAAGAAGACTCTTAGTTGATATTGTCCATTCTTTCTAAGCTTGGACCAGATTATTTAGTTTTTTTATCTATCTTTTATGCCACTAGGGATGCACTTGGTACGAGATTCACTATGCCATCTCTTGATGACTTTGCTTCATCTCTCACTCGATAGCAAGCTAAGTTAGCTAGCATGGGCATGATGAAACCTTCTTCATCATAAACACTTATTGCATCACAGGAGCCCAGAGATCAGAAGGGTTCTCCAGGAAAAGGCAAGAAAAAGAAACAAAAGGATTCCAAACCTCATGAACAGCAGAAGGAGTCCTTAGATTCATCCTCCTCTTCTAAGGGGAAACCATCTCTAAAGGAGAAGGTTCCATGTGCATATTGCAAGAGAGAAGGACATGCAGAACATAATTTCTACAAGAAGGACATCGATGAGCTAAAGCATCTTCTTTAGAAACATCAGATTGATTTTCTTTCTAGGATGTTTGCATCATCTTCTTCTCCTCATTCTTCTTCTTTAGAACAATATGATAGGGGCACAACTAGTTTACATACTTCATCAAATATGAAGGGACATGCTCTTTGTGCTTCTTCAGGTATTGGATCAGGGAGATGGCTTCTAGATTTAGGAGAATCTCATCATATGACATCTTCACAAACTATGTTCACTTCCTTTGAGCCTTGCATTATGTCTCCAAACAACACTTACATGAGTGTTACAAGGAGGGGGTCTATTAGTTTTGGGGACCACTCCTTTTAGGATGTCTTGTGTGTCCCTCACTTGACAAACATCCTTCTTTCCGTTTATCAAATCACACATGGAGGCACTAGGAGATCTGTGGAGTTCACATCTGATTCGGTTATCATCAGAGACTTAGAGAGTAGAGCAGTTATTGCTACTAGGATAGTGGATCACTCATCTCGGTTATATTCCTTTACCAATTTTGTTACTGACGTTGCTTCTATTCCTATAGTTGTTCCTCACACTTCTAGTGTGCATCATCATTCAGAGGAGAGATTTGGATTCTTGAACATTGGTATTCTCACTTCGGATCCTGTTCTCGAGCCTTTCCTTCCATCTCCTCCACCTCCTGTTGCTATTGTTGTGGCTACCGATGTGGCTTCTTCTATTTCAGTGCAACAAGATCCTGTTGATCATCCATCTCTGGAGGTTTCTATTTAGTCTTCACCTACTTTGACTTCTTCATTTGTTGAGGTCACACCTGCTTCTATGGAGACATCTTGGTCATTCGGCCTCTTCCCTCTCACTTCTTTCAGGAGATGCGGTTTCTTCAGACTTTTGGGAGCTACTTCATTTTGGGGGGGCTATGTGGCCTCTTTCTTCCTCTCTTCTGGGGGGGTTCTTTCATGTATCTTTGTGATGGATGGTGTCCTTGGGGGGTCTTATGGAGTCCTTCATCTTTCATCACTTAGTTTGCATTCTATTTTTGGGGAGGAGTTTTGTTCCCATGTGGTTTTCTCCTTTACCCCGTTTGATTTAGTTTGCATTGCATTTGTAAATGGGTACTTGATCAGGCCTTGTTGCCGGGGCTCATCTCTTGCATAATAATTTGCTTCTCCCTAAGTTGCACTTATGGGGGTTGTTGGTGTAATTAATTATTTAATTACACTTTAGCATAAGTTTACTTAGGCATATTTTATTTCCTAGGTTAATTGTAATCCTTATCTAGTTGAGCTGTCTTTTTGCTCAAGATAAGATTAGGGTTGTGCATGTCTTGCTTTTTGCATGATTTCCCTTTTGAAGGCTTTTATATTATTTGTAAAACAATTACTTTCAATAATAATTTTATTCTAGTTTTTTCTTGCACATATTTGCTCTGAGGGTTTACAAAACATCTCTTCTTTTTTGTTCTGAATATTTGTTGCATGTGATAGGTGATTGCTTGTAGGTGATTCTTGGGGACTGTGAAGTTTTTTCAACTTCTACACCTTTAGCTTTTCCAAATAATCTAACTCATGAGTTGGAAGAGAGCTCGAGGACTTCTTGATGGTGATACAACCAACTATCTGCTCAAATAGAAAATTATGATCCCATACTTCATGTTGAATTATGAGAAAATTGACTCTATGTTGAATAAGGATCTCTAACTGAAAGATGATGATGTTGATTTCCCTGTCAACATATTTAGGATCATTTTCTCCCAAAATACTAGATTCAATCAACATTTCCTTGGGCTTTCTCTTGAGGGATTTTTGTTTTTTCATGTATTCTCTATAACTCTCCTCTTCTTCCCACCATTTCTGAATACATTCTCCTAATTGCTTATCTAGGGTTCGTGCTTCTTCATAATATTTATATCCCTGGTCAAGTAGTTCCCCTATTTACTTTTTGAGAATGTATATCCATCCATTGAACATTTGGGATTTACTCTTCATCTTATTAATCTCATCAACTTCCTTACGACTCATCAATACAGGAACTTCTGATAACGTTGGCTATTCTGGAGTAAAGTCAGTGAGCTCTTTCAAAAATATTTTCATCTTCCCTAGCTGTGCTTTCAATTCATCCTTTGCTTGTTTATTTTTTTCCATTCTAGATTTAGTTGAAGTAGCTACCAAATCCAATAGTGATATTTGTTGATTTCGAGTCTGTTTTCCCAGATTGACTATACTTATTTGGTAATCAGTAGCTTGTAGTTCCCTATCATCTTTATCAATTGTAGGGGTGGCAATGTCAGCATTCAAATCCCCATCATCAGTAAGCCTTGTAGAATGAATAGCTCTTGAATTTTTCTTATGCTTGACCTTGTCCACCTCCTTTTTCATCTCATCCTAGCTGACTGATTGAGCTTGGACTAGTTATCTCTTTTCCAA
This sequence comes from Sequoia sempervirens, assembly GCA_007258455.2. Lineage (NCBI taxonomy): Eukaryota > Viridiplantae > Streptophyta > Pinopsida > Cupressales > Cupressaceae > Sequoia > Sequoia sempervirens. Next base: position 67,019,465 of record VDFB02373365.1, on the reverse strand, counting down.
ATTTAGCTTCAGCCATATAGGGGTAGTTGGTGACACTGTCATTTGCTGAGTATTTGGAGGCGTTGGATTTAGAGGTGGTGGAGGTGTAGAAAGTACTTTAATTTCTAACACAGTTGAGGCCTTCTGTTTCTCAAGCCTTTCTCCATCAACTCTCTCTTTTTATGCCTTCTCCTTTTCTGCTCTCTCATTCTCAGCCTTCTCTAGTTCTCCTTTAATGTCAACAATATTTTTAATCTCTATTTCTTTTTGTTGATCTTCTTCCTCATCCTTTTTCCTTTGTTCTTTATCTTCTTCACGAGCCAATTCCTTAGTAGCTTTCTTTTGTGCACTTTCAAATATTTCCCACTACTCTTCTTCAGTTAGGAAATGGACCATTTCTTCTTCATTCCAAAGGTTTCCTTCTCTCATACTTACATCCTCTTCTTCAAAGTCCTCTTCATCTCCTTCCCCTTCCTTAGGTAATTCCTCTTGAAGGGGAGTCTCTTCAGAATTAGATGAGAAGGGGGATTCTGTGACATCTATTACTAGAGGCTCTTCCCCTTCTTTAGTTGTTGTTTCCACAATGGAAGCTGTGGTGAAAGGGGTTTCCTCGATTTTGTGGAGGAGCAGTAGAAGGACCTTCTTGGGTAGTCTATTCTTTGGGGTACACAATAGCCAAGGGTTTAACACCAAGACTTGAAACAACTCCCACAACAACAACTTGGTAAGTAACTTTAGCCTATTCTAAGGCCTTTGTAACCTTCTTCACTGTGACCTCTTCTTCTTCTTTTGCTTGGGAAGACTGCTTCTTGGTCCTCTTGTACTTATTTGTCTCAACCTCTGAGGAAGATCCAACTTGGGAATCTTTGCTTTTCCTAGTGACCTAATTTGTGGTCAATGGAGGCATACGTTTATCCATTTTATGCTCCGATCAATGAGCACCTCTAAAATATTATTTATATAAGACTGTTCTTTCTCCATCCAATTGATGGGCTACAATTCCTTAGTTGCAATTTGATTTGCCTCACACTAAGGATCTAGGAGGATACCATCATCTACCAACCCTTCAGGTATATCATCCTTGATACTAAAGTCCCTCATCTAAGGAATAGTCAACCTTTTATACCCTCTTTTCCTGACCTCAAATTGATCCTGCAAGTTATCCCATAAATTTTCAAGGCAATCTTCATGATAGGGAAACAAAGATGCATATATCTCATTCATCTTTCCCTTTGGTTCAAAGTTCTTCCTTTCTTCACAAAAATTCAGGTTGCAAGCCAAAACTCTTTCGTTGCAGCCTTGGATTCCATTGTTTATTGACATGAATAAAATCCTAATTCCATAGGAAAAGAATGGAAGCCTACTTTTTGTTTCTCTGAGAACTTAGCATTTACTTCAACTGCCTGTCGAGAGAATTCCATTAATATCATCTTATCACTGCAACACCTTGGTAGCTTGAAAGGATCTTTGTCAAATCCAAATAGTCTGATGTAAGTGGTTGTAGGGTACTGAATAAACCAACTTCCCCATTCTTTAATAAAATCCATGGCCTCTTTAGTCAGCCTGAAGCCTACATCTCCCGTCAACCGATTGACAAGCACATATAAGAAGGAATAGTTTACTCTTTTGAAATGTTTTTTTTCCTTCTTAAGTTCCAACTGGTCATAGTATTCCCAAACCTTATTCTGTCCACCTTCCTCTCCAAGCATGCCCACCGGATTCAATCCTGGGAAATTCCCCATTCTAGTAGCACAATATATAACATAAGATCTCATGTAGAATGTCTTGGTATCTTTTACCTTGGTAATTTGATCATGAATCACATTTGATACCATATGTCCCCAATCCAAGTTCTATTTTCCATCAAGAATAATTTGAATAAATGGGAACATCCAATCCTCGAAAGCATGTGAATCTTCCTTTCCAAATTCCCTGGATAATAGTGTAATAACTTCACCTACTTCGACTGAGAAATAAGACCTCTTAGGCTTTGTGGGAAATTTCTTTATGGACTTCTTAGCTTTTAACCATCTCTTATTTATATACCTCTTGTTTCCCTCCACATTTGCTTGATATTGTGCCAATGCTTGAACCTCAATCATGATTCTGAGGTTAGGATATGGAGGTAAATCAAAGAGTAATCTCATCATTCCTGGAGATAAGTCAATAATATCATTGCCCCAAGGATCAATACACTTTCTCTGAATTGGGTTGTATGCATATGCAACTACTAATATAAACTTAGGACATTGCACAACTATGGTGAATGAAGCCATATGTGCTAACGTTGAGTTAGCTATTTTCTTTGCTCTTGGATTGGCATTCTCTGCAAAAGTATCTTTAACAAATTGTTCCAGGTCAATATGACCAACCAATGTGTCAGTTATCTTCATTACTTCTAACCCAAACTTTGAAGGCACTGAATTTCGTTGATATTTATATTTCATTGTCGGGGGAAGTTGTTCTGGCTTCAACCTCTTAGGTCTCTGTCCCTTTTGTCCCCCTTGTTCCTCTTGCACCTCTTCAATGCCAATATCCTTTTCTGATGAAGACATTTAATAAACTTGCAAGTAATGACATTCATTAGACAAAAGGGAGCAATGGAAAGGGTTAGGCATCATATACATTTTACATTAAAACCTTATGATATGAAAGAAGTGATTTCCTACATGATATTTCTATAAATTTCGGAGGTCAGGATCAAGATAGCACTTGGAACATGATCATTACTAACCATTCTTACCATACCGTTGGACATCAGAATCGAGTTCGGGTTAAGCACTCGAAGTATGCAAAAAGGCCTATTGGAGATTAGGATTAGGATAGAATTTTGCATCAAAACCTTAGAGAAAAGCATATCAGAATTCAGGATCAGGTCAAGACCTGGCATTGGAACTCTACAAAATGGAAGTAGTTTAAGTTTCGCTTCGAGTTTTGATCTCGACTAGAGGTCGAAAGTTAGAATCGAGATGACACTTTGCATCAAAACTCAACATGGGGTCGAGGGTCTAGTTCATTTTTGAGGTCTAATTCTGAAGAGCATTCAAAAATAAGAATCAGAACAAAAGTTGGCAATGAAACCCTACTCGAGGTAGAGGCTAAGGTTTCCTTCCGATCCCAACCTCCAACAAAGAGTCAGGAGTCAGGTTTGAGTTGGAACTTGACAATGGACCAATAATTTGGGTAAATGTTGGGTTCTATTCTGATGTCCAATCCCAACCAAAGGTCAAAAGTCAGAGTTGCAATGAGGTGAAGAACTTGAACTACGTGATGGTGCACCATTTGGGTTTAGTCCCAAAACCGGATCCCATAGCCTATGCGGAAATCAAAATCAAAACAACAATCAAATGAAGGTGATAAAAATATTTTCTAATACTTAACATCAAATCCATCAAGATCAAGATATTTCAAATGTCTAAACTCTAATTATAAACTGACCCAATTCATTAATAAACATGGTCACTTTGAGGATCAGAGACGAGAAAAACTAGGGTTTGAACATTAATTTGTAAAGATGGTAGTATGGAAACCCTAGGTAGCTATGGTTTCGGCAGGAACAAGGAAACCCATTCATAGCAAAAATGACATGCAAAAAAAAAACATGAACTCCCCAAAAAGAGGGGCAAAAAAAAGGAAGGAAATGACAATAAGAAAAAAATCAAGAAACCAAGCGACAACACACCCAACAAAAAAATGAAACGAAAATGAATAGAACAAGCAAGAACAAGTAAGCAACAAAAATGAGAGCAAAAAAAAAGGAAAGAAAGAAAGAAACCTACCTCAAAAATTGTGACGCCAAAATCCACAACAATTTGCAAGCTCTCACTTGCCTTAATCCTCTGCTCTGCTCTGGATCATTTCGTTGAGAACACAAAACAATAATGAGCCAAAACTGAGAGACAACAAAATATAAATTGGTTCACACGTGCGAACCAACAACTATTAATGTAGAGTAGGTTGAGCCTCAAGATCAAGGTGAGAATCATTAATTGAGAAGGAACTTGACACCAGAACCTTTAGTGAGTGCAAGGATCCGAAAAAGTTCTGAAACCCGAACCTGATAGGAAAAAAGGAAAGACAGAGGAAAGAATCATAATCAGAACGAAACCAGGAACAAGAACCTTGGGAAGGTTCTTGGTTCTGGTTCCGGTCTGAAACCTGATTATCGAAACAAAAAAGGAAAAAAATGAATTGGAGATCAAGATCAGGAAGGAATTGAAAATAGAACCTCAGTGCTCTTCTTGCATTGAATTCATCCCATCATGACACTTGTTATTCAGTAACAGGAAAATCAGATCAACATACCAAGGATCCCCCGTGAATGACTGCACTGTATATTGTTGACAAGTGATCTTGGAATCAACATCATCCATTGCTTTGGACAAGCCTTGTCCTCAAACCAACTTCATGGGATGAATCTCAAGATCGAACTCCTATATAATTTCCATCTACTTTCCCCTTCTCTCTTCCAAATCACTATGCATAAGGAGGGAATTTATTGCTGGATCAGGAACGATGGCTATGATTTTGCTGTGTAGGATATAGTGACGAAACTTCTTGATAGCCCTTACTAACACAAAGGATTATTTCCCCAATGGTGGCTATCTGATCTCAACATTTTTAAATGGGGAGCTCATGAAAGCTTTTGGTCATTCATTCTCTTCACCTTTTTGTTGTGTCAAAATAGCATCACATGAATGGTTAGATGCAAACGAATAAATAAAGGATGTAAATAATCAGGGCTGGTTAAAACTGATGCTTCTAAAATGCATTGCTTGATCTGTGAGAAACCAACCTTCACCTCATCGATCCATTCGATATTTGTTTCCTTCATCATCTCGTTGAGGGGTTTAAAAATTTATGCAAACCCAGTTGTGAACTTCTTCATGAAGTTTATCTTTCTGAAGAAAGATCTCATCTCTTTCTTGCTACTTGGCATAGGTAATTTCAAAATAGACTCCACTCTATCAGGGTCAATTGAAATGTCTCTTTCTAAAATTATATGGCCCAACAGTTTTCCTTTTGAGACCCTGAATACACATTTCTTTGGGTTCAGGGAAACACCATACTTTATACACTTTTCAAGAACCTTGGCTAAATTAGCAGTGTGGTTTTCCCTATTCTTGGAAAATATTTTCAGATCGTCCATGTAATGATAATGAATTTACCTATCAGATCTTTAAAATCCATGTCCATCGCGTGCTCAAAAGTGGCCTCGACATTGATGAGATCGAACAACATCCTTTGGTAGGTAAATGTTCCCCACTTCGTCATGAAAGCAATGTTTATGCGATCCTCATAATTGACCAACACTTGGTTATATCCCAAATAACCATCTAGGGATGACATCATCTATGAGTCATTAACTATTTGTAGCACTTCATTGAAGGAAGGAAGTGGATAATTATCCTTCTATGAAGCTTTGTTCAGATTTATGAAATTGATGCATAGTCTAATGTCTCCATTCTTTTTGCGCACAAGTACCAAAGTTGTGACCCATGTAGAATGACTAATAGGAAAAATAATTCTAAATAATTCTTGCTGATAGCAATTTCTGCACCCCTTTAAGAATCAGGGGTTCAATCAAGGCGTTGATTGGCTGTTGCTTCTGATATAATGGATTTGCTTGAGGCTTCAGAGGGATGGTATGAGTTATCACCTAAGTGTCAAATGTTTTCATGTCCTCGTATCCCCATGCAATTGTTGCGATGTCTTCCTTCAACACCTTCAAAATATTGTCACAAATGTCCTTCAGACAAGCCTTCCTAATAAATATATTCCTTTCTAGCTAGAATCTACTAGATTATATGTTTCATATTTCCCCCCATTAACCTCTATAGGTAGCTTCTTGTGGGCTCGAGGATTAGAGTCAAATATCCTCTCCAGTGCTACCATTCCCTTGGGGATGCTATTAGTTTTCAAATTAATTATGCCTTCTATATCAAGATCCGCTAGCTCCTAGTCTCCTTGATCTTGTTAGACTCATCAATGATATGTCCTTCAAAAATGTCTGAACTTTCCAAAAAGGCAAGGATACATTGATCATCATTGAAAACTTGGAAGTTTTGTGCATTATCAGGAATGGCTATAATTGACACTAACTCAATAGAAAACCTCCTCAAATTAGAATCTTGCATAGGCTCCAATGTACTAGCTTCTAGCTTCTACAACTAGTGCATCCTCAATCTGATTATCTTATATGGGAATCAAATTAATGTCAAAAGCATTGAAATCTTCAATCATGTTCCATTCCCTATTTTTGTAAGCAGCCAATCTTTTGTTGTGGCATGTATATTGGTTATGAACTTGCTTCACAATCACTTCAAAATCTCCCATCACTTTGAGGCCTGATACTTTCTTCTGATGTACAAACATTAGTCCCTTGGCCAATGCCTCATACTCCACAACATTGTTATTACACCCAAGTTGTAACCTGTAGGAAGAACAATAAGTTTTCCCTTTCAGGTTAGTTAGTTCTACTCTTGCTCCACTCCCTGATTTGGATTTAGAACCATCAAACTTGAGGGTCCAAAATTGGTCTTAGGATATAACCTCTTTCTTCAATTCAGTTTTAGGTTGCTGTCTAAGAGGACTAAATGGTGAATCTGATTGGTCTGGGATGTTGAGATCAAGGGATCTCTATGTTTGAGGATCATCAGATACTCTATTCAAATTAAGCACATGTTGCAGAAGCTGTTTCCAACAACTCCTCATGGTTATCGGTTTTGTAACTCACCCTTCCTTTGAGTAATTCATTCAACATCAGAAGGAAGGTAGGGGCAGGGGTATCTAGCAATTCTTGAGGTTCTCTAATCTCATTCTATAAATCTAGAGATAGGCTCGAGGTTTGATCAATAAATGATGGGACTCCTTCTAGTGTATTATTCATTCCTGCCAAAACCGTCATAGCATTAGTCTTAAATGAAGACTAATTTGGGACTATTGTAAGATTTTCATTGTGAGCATCTCCTAACTGACAAACCTGATTCAAAATGTGGAGACAAGGATGATAGGTTAACTTAGAATGGTTCTGATAGTGGACCCTACACCAGTTTGGGAGTAACAAACTCCACAAATCTACCTCCTCTCCCAAGACCAGTTTGTCTTGATGTAGTTTCCAGATTAACACTTCTTGGTTAATGGTAGTCATAGAATCACTATTTTCTAAGGGTTGTGCTTGATCAGGATTTTGCATTGAAAAGGTCATAACCTCATCCATCTTATAAACGCCTAATTCAGTTTCAAAATAAGCAACCTCATTAGGGTGATCATACTCTGTAATCATGTGTTTTAGGCGAGGTGCACTTTCTATCCGAATCTGACTTGACATACCCTTCCATGGTAGCCACATATGTGAGAAATCCAACAAAAGATGACCTCCTATGGTTTTCATCCAATCCCTACTCAACAACATGCCATACATTTCAGGAATGTCAACAACTTGAATATCCATATAAATTTCAATCCTTGGATGTGATCCGATCTGTATGTGTACATTTTTCAATTCTCTTACGACATTCACTTTAGCTTTGTCTAACCTTATAACCTTTTTGTGAGTTTGAACTGGGGTCAAGCCTAATTTTTTACAAATGGAAAATGGCATAACATTACCTGAGGCCCCAGAACCTAATAGGTAGTTGTGTAGGTTCTTCCAAAATATTCTTAAACTAATCAAGAACGAAGGTGTTCCTATCTTCCCTCTATATAGAGCTGCATTCATTTCAACAACAAGAGTCACTTTTTCCTTCCCATTCAACTGATCTGCCTCAGCCAAAGCTTTCAACATGAGTTCGTGTTGAGCACAACACAATTTCAAGATATGAAAGAATGACAGGGAAGTCATTTGCTTCTGCATTTCTGTAATAAGATCATATTCCTTGTTATTGTTGTATTGTTGTTTAGGAAAGAAAGCAAAATTACCTCTATTTAGAATCTCAGGTGGCCCTTTGGGTGGAGGTGGATTGTTATCCACTCTCAGATTTGGGGGTACCATGTTATTAGCCGGAGGAGAAAATGTGATGAATGGTCCTTTGTTTTGGTTCCTCATAAAATGACCTCCTTTAGCTTGAAAGGCTTGAGCATCGTATGTATCAATTTCTGGCTCATTTTATCCTTGGAAGGGAAACTAAAAAACTATCATAAGTCTCGAAGGCCATGGCAGTATCTACAGACTTGCTACTTTTGCTAGCATTTCCTTGTGCTGGTTGGGAATCAACTTGGGAAATTTTAACGATCTTTTCCATTTATGGGAAATTGACCTCAGAATAGGCAGCGGTATCATGTAACCAACACTAGTTAGTCATGAAGTTTAGATCTGTAACATTTGCAGTGTGTGTTTTTTCTTCATTGGCCTGGTAATTATGCGAAACTCCTCCATTTTTTGGCCTAGTATCTCATAGTCAGTTGTTGGGCCTTTGATTATATCCCCTACTCTAGTTTTGATAATTCTAATTTTGGAAATTTTGGTTTTGAAAGTTCCTCTAGTTTTGATTGTTATTTTGATTGGGCTAATTATTCTGGTTTGGATACCCTCCCTAGTTCTATATTGACTTTGGTTTTGAGGGGGATTCAACCTGATTTGAGCCATCTCATTGGCCACTTGAGACATGCTTTTCTTTAGAGTTTCTAGCTCTATTGACAAATGCACAGTACACTCATTTTTTGCAGTTGTTGTAGCTTGATTAATGTGTTGTGTAGTTGACGAGTTTGTTGTTGGATTCTGTCCTCCTGCATAATTTTGATAATTTTTTTGCTGTTAGGAAGAATCTTGGGTTCCACCATTAATCCAAGGCAACAAAGGTGGAGGATGCATTTAAGCCAGGGGTCCATGAGCAAAATTGGACATTCCTGGGACTGCGTTCATGGCTGGGGTTCCACTGTTCATTACATAGTTGATTGCAACCATTTGGTTAAGCATACTGGGGTATCCTAATGAATCCAATGTATCTCCCATACCACCTAGTTGAGGGGTTATCTATTGTAATTTAATGGCCAAATGGTAAACTTTGGCCAACGGGTTGATATCTGCATCCAGGTATGTTATTTGTAGCAATAGACCAGTCAAGGGATCTATAGCTTTGAGGTATGCTTGGATGGAAATATTTTCAAAAAATTTGTAAGGTGGTTGCAAGTGCCTATACATTCTTTGGAACTGTGTGTTGAATAGAGGTTAGGGTTCATGGGGTTCCTTCCTAATTATGGCAAACTGGTGATTCAAAATGGTTGGGTCTATGTAGACCCAAAATTGATTGATGAAGGAATCCTCCAAATTGGTCCAACTGCCAATGGATTCGGTGGGCAAGTTGAGGTACCAATTATAGGCCATATCCCCTAGTGAATAGGGAAACAATCTACAGGACACATCATGATGTGCTATCTGGGCCTAAGTGCACACATCTTTGAATGATTGAATGTGCTCTTATGAACTTTAAGATTCCCAATGGCCATACCTAGGACAAAACTTCTCTGGGTTTTTGGGCATCTCATGGATACCATTGGGGATGGTCCCTAGTGGTGAGGGATTCCCTACGAAGAACTCCATTAGTGGTAGTGGGTTGGGTGGTACCAGTTGTGCTATTAATGGAAATCCTGGTGGAGTCTTTGGTGGTGTTAACAATTGTGGTATTGGAGTTCTACATGTTTTGGATTGAGTAGGAGATCTAAGTTATACAAATGGCTCTGGGTTGGGAGTAGATCTTAGAACCCATTCAAACCTATCCAGTGAAAATGACCCAATTCACTCCAGTTTTTTTGTCTGGGCCCTCCTTCTAGTGCTAGTTTTGTTGATGGTCAAAATAACATAGAAAACATTAAGTAGGATATTTATATCGTACTTCTCCTGAAAAAGATAACTAATATCAAATCACCTATCTTCCAAGGTCTCGGTAGTTGGTTCTCAACCATGATATCATCACTCAGTGGTTCATGTAATTGTAATATTCAAGGGGCCTTTGTTGGTAAAAAATATGACAAACTAACCATTTTGAAATACTCTAATAGGGGGATTTAAATAAATATAAAAAAATAGATCATTGGTTTTTGGAACAGAAAAATGTGAACAAACACTTTCCCAAATTCAGACATGCAACTTCTGTAACAAGCATTTAATAAAGTCTAAAACAGATAAATGGAATAACTCATGAACATTCATACAATTATACCCATTCACAGTGCAGATTTAATAAATGTACTTGCATTTCATTTCTTGGAACCAATTCAATAACAAACATCATTAACTTGCCACAGAACTTTGCGGATCAAAAAATTATAAGAAAAAAAAAATCACAGATAATGCAACAAATGGCTTTAAATTCAACCTCTTCTATTGATTTTCACCAATTAAGAAACATTTACACACAACAAGATCCACTGGTGTACAGAAAACCATTATCTATTAAAACCATTGTTAAACTAAGGAATTTCTGAAATTTAACTATTTACATAAAGTTGTAAAAGTGTCTAACTGTTTGCATAAGATGTCTGAAAATCTAACTTAGGTTGCAAATTTGACTTCAATTTTCTGGCTTTATAATAAGAACTTTGTAACTTATAGCTAAAAAAAATCTAACATTGTAATCTCCTTCAAAAATATCATGATCCATAGAATGGGCACCCAAATCCACAATTGTTGGGATGCCTCAATGGAACTGGAGTTATCATGACGTTCAAGACTGTCTGCCTGCTAGAGAAGTGTACCTAATTCTTGGCCTGTCAAAAACTAATCTGGAGTTAACTGCCTATCAATGGGATGCTTGGGAATGGTTGACCTTGGTTGAATTTATTCTATTTTAAAACCATAGTATTCACTTTCATTACTTATTCTCTTTTCTGGGAAAACCATGGAAATCATCAAAATTATCACGTAATAGCTTCATGACTTCTTCATCAGGCCCATCTACCCATTCCACCTTAAACTTTGATCTTTCAAATTCCTCACCAACTCCTTTAACAAACTTATGCATCTGACTAATGTCCCTTGAAGCCCATTTTGTATCATACCTGATGGTCATCAATTCTTCCAAAAGGGTTCCATCAAATCCATCAGGATTAGGATATTTCAAATGTTTGAACTCCAAATTTTAAATTGACCCAATTCATTAATAAACATGGTCACTTTGGGGATCAAAGACAAGAAAAACTAGGGTTCAAACATTAATTTGTAAAGATGCCAATACAAAAACCCTAGGTAGCTAGGGTTTTGGTGGGAACAAGGAAACCCACATAGAACAAAAATGACACGCAAATGAAAAACAAAACACGAACACCCCAAAAAGAGGGGAAAAACAAAGGAAGTAAATGACAATAAGAAAAAATAAGAAACCAGGTGACAACACACCCAACAAACAAAAATGAAATGAAAACGAACAAAACAAGCAAGAACAAGCAAGCAACAAAAATGAGATAAAAAGTAAAGAAAAGAAAGAAAGAAACCTACCTCGAAAATCATGATGCCAAAATCCACAACAATCTGCAAGCTCTCACTCCCCTCAATCCTCTACTCTGCTCTGGCTCATTTCGTTGAGAACGCAAAAGAATAATGAGCCAAAACTGAGAGATGACAAAATATAAATTGGTTCACATGTGCGAACCAATGACCATTAATGTGAAGCAGGTTGGGCCTCGGGATCGGGGCAAGAATCATTAATGATCCATTGCAAAATATGGAAGGTAGGTTGGGAGTCGATATCGGGAAGGAAGTTGACACTAGAACCTTCAGTGAGTGCAAGGATCATAAAAAGTTCTAAAACCAGAACCCAATAGGAAAAAAGGCTAGACAGAGGCAAGAATCGGAATCAGAATGGAACCATGAACAAGAACCTTGGGAAGGTTCTTGGTTCTAGTTTTGATCCCAAACCTAATTCTCAAAACAAAAAAGGGAAAAATGAATTACATATTAGGATCAGGTAGAGACTGAAACTAGAACCTTGTAAAGGTTCAAAGTGTTGGTTCTATTCTGAAACCCGATTCTAACCAACAAAAGATGGTGAACAAACAAAAACTAGAGTCAGGATTAGAATAGGAATGAGAACTCACACCTTTTGAAGGTGCTAGGTAATAGTTCTATTCTGATACCTAAACCCGACAAAGAAAAACAACACAAGGAAGAAACACGAGGATTGGGATCAGGAAGGAAATGAGAACTCACACTTTTGAGGGTGCAAGGTGATAGTTTCGATCCAAAAATTGACCTCAAAAAAACAAAAAAAACAAAGACTTAGGATTAAAAGACAACTCCCAAATCCAGAACAAAAACACCAAATGAAAAAAGAAACAAGGGGGACCCATTTTAACCAAAAAGAAAATGGAGTGGTTATGCAGGGCATAATAGGGATGACCTAAACTCTCATGTGTTGCAAGGTGTTCGCCCTTAGTCTCCTTGTGTTGTGCAACACAACGATTGGGTTCATGACATGGTTTAATTGCCTCCTATGGATTCATTAACTTTGGCGGTTGTATCGAGCATTAACAGGTCAATCTTTTGGTGCAACGACAACCATCTATGCAACAATTGGTATCGAAGCTTAGGTCACAGGTTTGAAGCCCTTGCTTGCACTAGGGGGATTGTGGAAAGGTGTGCACCATTGGTCTCCTTGTGTTGTGCAATATAGCACTTGGGTTCGTGACATGGCTTAATTTCCTCCCATGGATTCATTACTTTGGTTGTTATATTGGGTATTAATAGGTCTATCTTTTGGTGCAATGACAACCATTTATGAAACATCATATTTTGATGGAGAATAAAGAGTGGAAGGTGAATCAAAAGACACACCTCTTGAAAGTGGAATATTATCAATCTAGGCTAAGCATTTAATAACTTTATACCTTAGATTTTAGTGAAGGTGGAGAGTGGGTTACCCTCTCCTCTTGATTGTTTCATATTATTCCCTTTCATCTATGGATTAGGCCTCACATACCCTTGTGGTATATAGAGGATACCCTTAGTTGAAGTTCTGAAGCCTATTTGAAACTTATTGGACATCTTTTCTTGTGGTTCCTTGCACCTACAAGGATTGATAAACCCACTTGAGTAGGCTTGTTCATGTGTCTTATGTGTTTGAATGTTTAAAACACCTTCCCAACTTGGAATCAAAAGGGGACATAAAATCCAAATTGAGCCATAGGAATTGTCTTTTGCATTATTTTTGCATGTTTTCATCTTTAAATAAATTGCAAAAACTCAAAAACACATAAATCACAAAACAACATCAAAACATTCCAAAAACAAACAAAACAAGCAAATCATTGTTTTTATTTTCTTAGATTTAGAGTTGTTAATATGTTTGGTGTATCTTCTTAAAATATTTAATATTTTAAAAAATTCACTAGCTATCTTGGTGATTGTTGGTATATCTTGATAAAAGAAAGTGTCCAAAATAAAAACATACTGTAAAAAATTTCTTCTGATAACCATAGTTGTTCTTTTGAATTATTTTTTTGTGCATTTGATTAGTTTTTTTTTTTTTCATTTTTAAGTTGCTCTAGATTGTATTTGATTGACAATGCTATGATTTTGAATGGTTTTGTGTCACATCTGATTGACATTGTTAAACTTTTGAACTATTTTGAGTTGCATTTGATTGATAATGTCGTGCTTCTAAGCTATTATGAGAAAATTTTGATTCAACATGTAGTGATTTTGATCAATATTGGGTCACTCCTGACTGGTATCTATATCCTATGAGATTTCCAAAATCATTACAAAAAATGCTTTTAGACACACAAACCTTATGCAAACCTTCAATATATCTCATTGGCTAAAAATGTCTTACATTATTACATTATACTTCAAAATTGTTATCTTTGATAAGGCTTGGAAAAAGATAAAATCTTTTGGATTTTTTCCAAATCGACATATCATTATTAGTGATAGTATCAAAATCTATTAAAGCTTAATCTAGATCTTTTATTTGTTATCTCTAACTTGAATCATTTGCTTGGAAATTTGACTATTTCAAGTAAGGTGTTAAGTTAGCCTAATATCATTAGTGGATATACTAGCTTAAGATCTTTGGCTACTCTTGAGTTGGAAATCTCCACTTCCTATCCATTTTCTTAGACTCATATGTCTTGTTCAAGAAAACAATATCTGCTTTGACCTATTTTCTTAGACTCATAAGTCTAGTTCAAGTAAATAATCTCTTTCTTAATCTATACATTTGGATATCTAGCTTAACTTTGATCTATTTTGGTTTTATCCAATAAGCATATCTTATAAATCAAGCTATTCAATCTTCTTCGGGACTAATTACATTAAAAAAATCCAAAAAATTACATATCCATAACAATTGTGCATTATCAATAAAGGTGTTATACTTACATATGTTGGTCACAAGGTCACAATACAAGAAAAATGTGAAATCTCACCAAATTGGCTTGAACATGTAAACAACTATGGGTGGTAGCCAATATGAGTTTGGAATTTCTTCACAATTGCCTTCCACCCTAGGTGGCTATGAAATCCCCAAATCAGCACCTTCAAGGATGACTCCTATTCATGAAGAAGATATTAATTGAGAGCCAAAATTAGAGGAACTGCAAAAATTTGAATAAGATCCTAAAGCAATGAGAGTTATGGAACTTCTCTTTTCCATAAATCATGATCATTATCTTCAGATTCTAGTTCAAAAAGGTTCTAAGCTACCCTCTAATTTTGACACTCCCATTTATAAAGAGCAAGACCTCATAACTTTCATTACAACTAATACGTCGAGAGAAATAAATCCCACCAAGATATTTGTCACAAGCATGTCTCTACCATAATCCACTACACTCATTCAATCACCAAATCTGTCACAAAGCCCATCAAATACAATGTTTTCCACTTTCCCTCATACACATCATCTCAACCTCACATATCTAAATTTCAATGACACCCATATCAAAAGACACATGATCATTTTCACCTAATCCCTCTCATGGCATTGCTCATTCAAATCTTCCAAACCCATCTCAAGCAAATTGTATACATATGGAATGGAGGTAAAATAGTGCTTGAAGATATCCCTTCCATCCTATTCAAAGATCTTTTATCTCAAGATAAAAACAACCCTTCCAATCCGGCCAACGATTCTACTCCATCTCAATACCCAAGCATCCCTTCCATTCCATCTCATGATATCCTTCTTGATTTGTCTCAGGGTATTATTCGTAATCAAGAGCAAGGTATCCTTACCACTTCCCTTGATGATTCTTCCTCATCTCCATCTCCATCTCAAAATCCTAAATTTTTTCTTAATACCCCTCATCATCCCAATCCTCCACAAGATCCTACCATCCCCATCCAAGCAATGCATATCAAAGCACAAACTAAATTGACATCCAAATTGGCTCATCAAAAGGCTTCATCTACCTCTAAGCCATCCATTCCATCACATATCCACCATCCTATACAAATAAATTCTTCCTTCCTTTCTTTGATCTTAATTATCCTATCCATATCCTTCATCATATATCCCTCACCCTAATAAATCCATCCCCTTACCCTTTCATCTTTGATCTTGATAAAACTAGGGGAAAAGATCATCCATGTATGCTTGGGACAATGCGTACCCTTACTCCATAATCCATATCCTTTATGCACCATTCTCTCATGTCCAAAATATTTTACAACCTTTTATCCATGATTACACTGCCTCTAGTATGGGGCATCTTGTTCCTTTGCAACATAATTCTTGGTCAACCCCATCTTGATCTTTTGATATCATATCATACTAGAGGCAGTGTAATCATATTTATCTTTTTGTCTCATTCTTAAACTTAGTCAACACCATCTTGATCGTTTAATATCTTGGTGTGCTTAGAGAAGCTTGAAATGGTACATGGTCATTGATTTTTGTATGCTATGTTTATGTGACGTTCTTGTAATATGACCATGGAAAATACTTACCTTGTGTGTGATTGGGGTAGCTTCTTGCATAAACAAATGTCTTAGGTCATTCGTGCCTTTTGTGCACTAGGATTATTATGATCTAAGTCTTACTTTCTCACATATTTTGACAAGGTTTCTATGTTTTTGGTATGAACAAGAACAACCCTTTTTGTTTGCAGAGTTAAAGTCCATGCAAGTAATACATCATATTGGTTCCTCATACCTTGGTGCATAATATCCACTTGCTATACCAAAGCACAAATTATCTTTCCATTTTCATATATATCCATCTTAAATATTTCCATATACTCATTTCTCATTTATGAGCTTCATCAAATATTTGATTAATAGTCTAATTATCATCATTGCATCTTGTTGCATTCAAATATTTCCTGCTTACACAATCATTCTAGTATCACATCATGACACCATAATATCACATTATAACCACAACATATGCATCATAATCATAACATCATTGCATCATAATCATATCAAATGTATCATAATATTAAAGCACCATAAACATCCATCGTGCATATTGTCATCATCATAACATAATACAATAACTATCACATAAACATCTATAACATATACATCATCATTATAATAGATCTAGCCTATCATTCCTATTGTGAGCTTGATTGATTTCTTTTGTTTGATCTCTCAAGGGGGCATCCTACCTCGATCTCTCGGCACATCAGGCCCCATTGGGGCACACCACCAACAAATTTTTTTACACTAGCATTATTTCTTTGAAACAATACCATAAAACACATTACCTCAAAGAGGGGCAAAATGTGGACACCTAAAAATGACTAAAATTCCAGGTTTCTATTTTATCATTTTCTCATTAATTCTTCTATTTCTATTAATTAAATAATTTTTAATTATTTAATTAAGCTAATATTTCCTCTTTTCATTTACAATAATTAAATATTTTTTAATTATTTAATTGTTTCTATTCTTCTTTATATCTATAGTAATTAGATAATTTTTAATTATTTAATTATTTAATTATTTTCCCTCCAACATTTAATTAAAATAATTTCAATTACTTCTTTCCTTCCACTATAATAAAATAAATTTCAAAAATTATTTAATTAGCTAACATTTTCCCCCATAATTAAATAAATTGAAATAATTTATTTAATTACCTCTTTCCCTCCAAAATAAATAAATACAAATAAATACTTTATTTATCTATTTAGTCATGTTTATGAATTGAATAAATAAATTTATTTCATTCTTTCAACTATTCCACCTCATCCATCCTATCCATTTACTAATTTTAGGTCCTACCCTTTCTTGCATCTAGCTTTTGTTGGAGAATGTGAAGATCAAGAGCATGAAACAAACTTCCACAAGTGAAAAAAAGAGCACAATAGTATGCCTATCAATATACAAATGAAGAGTGTGTAAATACAATGATCAAGCCTTGCAAATATAGGCAAGGACGAGGAGGTGAGAAGGTAGGAGTGAAACTCTGACTACCCCTCCAAAGATGGGACACTTGTGAGCTCACTTGAAAAGTGGGTGAGAAAGTGGAAAGTGTACATTCAATAGGTGTCTCAAGTCATGAGGACACATTTCTCAATGCTAATATGAAGTGAGACAAAAAGAAAAATAATTGTAAGTAAACTTAAGCTAGGTGTGAATAGGTCAATCCTAGATAGGTGATTAGCTAACTAGGTGGATAAAGAATCTATTTACACTAATATTCCCTTAAGTGCAACTTAGGGAGAAATGTATGCACTAATGATGAGTCCCGACTATGAGGCCATATTAAAGGTAATCATGTACAAATATCTCATAAAGTGGAGTAAAGGAGAAAAACCCAATGGGAAATAAAAACCCCTCTCCAAAAAGAGAATAGTGTAAATGCAATGGAATGTACAAGTGAAGAAGATAGATGGACTCATGATGAAACCAAAAGAACTAATTCTATCACTTAAGTACAAGAAATATTCCCCCATAAGAGAGAAAGAGAGACTATGGAGCCCCCCATAAGATCATAGAACCTGCAATGCTAAGTGATGCTCGAAGAAGAATGCAGAATGTGATCCTTGAATGTCAAACAACATTTATTCCTTGTGGAAGAAGATGAACTGTAGATAGGTGCATAATATCTCCCCATATGAGAAGAATGGAAGTCTCTAAATAATGCACAATATCCAAAGACAATGGTGAAATCCCTAAAAGTTGCTCAAATGCTCCATGTGAATGTTGATGTAGAACATAAACCAAAGATGTGGATGGGTTGATAAGTGCGTTGATGTGGTTGTTGTCAAAGGTTCTTGCAAGCTCTATAAAATGGGAGTCACTAAATAAGTCTGATATGCCATGTAAGTAATCATCCCATTCAATTGTAGTGGAAACACAACTATGAATATCTTGTTGCCTTGAATCATGAGAAACTAATGATGGAGGAACACTCAATACTGAAGAAGCAAAATATGAAGGATATGTGATATCAATGTAAGGTGAAGGAACCAATGAGGAGGATAGAACACCAAGGTTTGAAAATAACCAAAATATATCTCCTTATGCATGCTAAAGGTATCAATGTCATCTATACTCAAACCTTCATCAAAGCCGACAAGACCAAAGGAAGAAAAGGAATATATTCTAGAATCAAGATCAACATGACCAGTGACAATGATATCTCTATGCTGCAAATCTTTGATGATCACAAAATGTGGTGTGAACTCAATTTTTTTTTCTTCTTCCGCTATGTCTAATCTGATAAATGGAAAGGAGATTATTAGATAAGGAAGGTAAATAAAGTAAATCATTAAATGTTCCTTCTCCAATCTAAATAGATCCTTTTCCAAGAGCTAACATAGGTTTTATTCATCATCAATATTGGTGGGAATGAACAAGGCTCAAATGTAGAAAATAGTTCCTTGGATGCAGCCATTTGGTGCGATGCCCCAAAATCAAGAAGCCACTTTTGTGATGTGTTGTTTACAAAAGCAATGAGTACCATACCCTTATTCTTATCCTTTACTGAAAATGTGGATGATGTAGATGTTGAAAGGGAAGAACCACTTGTTTTAGACAATTGAAGTTGATTTTGTTGAAGAATAGTCTTCAAGTCACCAATTTCGTTTTTGTAACAATGGATTTCTTCATGCCCTATTCTTGTACAATAAGTACATTTGGGCTTATCCTTAGAAATTTTCCCTTTTGATGAGGGAGATGAATCCAAGGAAGTGCTTGATTATGATCCCTTAGCTTTATCCTTAGTTTATTTCTTTCCTTTAGATGATTGAGCAACTAATGCTTGAATTTTTCAAGTTGTGATAACATCCATATAAATTAATTTGGTGCGATGCCCCAAAATCAAGAAGCCACTTTTGTGATGTGTTGTTTACAAAAGCAATGAGTGCCATACCCTTATTCTTATCCTTTACTGAAAATGTGGATGATGTAGATGTTGAAAGGGAAGAACCACTTGTTTTAGACAATTGAAGTTGATTTTGTTGAAGAATAGTCTTCAAGTCACCAATTTCGTTTTTGTAACAATGGATTTCTTCATGCCCTATTCTTGTACAATAAGTACATTTGGGCTGATCCTTAGAAATTTTCCCTTTTGATGAGGGAGATGAATCCAAGGAAGTGCTTGATTATGATCCCTTAGCTTTATCCTTAGTTTATTTCTTTCCTTTAGATGATTGAGCAACTAATGCTTGAATTTTTGAAGTTGTGATAACATCCATATAGATTAATTTAGATTGTTCTCTTGTGATTCTATCACAAAATTGTTCAAAAGAAGGCATTACATGTGTTGTTCCAAGGGCATCCATTGTAGAGTAGAAAGAAGCAAACATTTGATGAGGACCTTTGAGCTTTGAGAGAATTAAAAAGACACATTCCTTATCTATTTTTGTTTTACCACAACCTTGAAGTCTAGAAAGCAAAGACTTAAACTGTACCAAGAAGTCTTCAATAGATGGAAATGAATTAGGAGACAATGTTGTTAATTCTGCATCCAATTGTAAAATCTTGAACTCATCAACTTTACCAAAGAGAGCTTCAAATTTGTCCCACATCTTCTTAGGAGTTGTACAACTAGAAATGTGAAATTGTAAGTTATTGAAAACAAGAAGACCTATTAGACCCATTACTTCATCTAACTCTTTTTGATAAGTAAACTTCTCAAACTCTTTGGTAAACTGTATTTATTTTCCATTGATCATTTTCCATAATCCCTTAGATTGAAGTAGTTGTTGTACTTTGGCTTTCCATGTGTGAAAGTTATGTGGTATTAATAAGTCAATTTTTGAATCCATGATGCAAACACACCAATGCACTTGAATTGTACCTTACCAAACCACCCAAAATTGTATTATATCTGATTGTGGACCCCCCCAGAAAGATGCAAAACAAGAATTACAAGCTTGTGTGAAGTTTGGAAGCCAAATCGTCCATTTATAACTCACATAGATTTTTAAAATATTGAAAAATTGGCTTCCCTAAACCGAAATTTGATTACAAATCTGGAATTCTTGATAAACAGGGTAAAAATTATGCCCCATAAAAAATTGCACAATTTTCACTTGAATTCAGAGGTTTAAAAAATTAGACTAAAAATTACAATTTTGAGAATGTCTTGACGCTAAAATGTTGAGGTTGGAAAGAGCCGTTGGATGAGTAGAGAGACCATGTGCTTGCTACTGGACCGATTCTTCAGGAAAATTTAACTCAGTATTCTCCAAACAAACAAAGAAATCACAACCGATTTGACTTGCAATACTACAGAAAGATTTTGATTCAATGAAGAGTTATTCCCAGTTAATATAGCACCATGTTAACTTACCAATGATGCTGTGTGGAAGCTGGTAGAGGACTCGAAACTGGTCTGTTTACCAAGTTGCACCAAAAAAGGAAGATGCAGATCATTGAAAAGAGACCTTAGCACTATCCATAGGTTGCGTTGGAGAAGGAAATCTTCAAAAATAGCAATGATAAGGGGGTCGTTGGAGCTATTCCTTCGTTTCAAAGAAGGATATCAAATAATGGATCCCAACGCCTTTTTCTTTGCTTGTCACACTGCCCCAAATGGCACGTTGCAGGCTATGTGTCAACATGCGTTTGTAGAGGAAGGCCGATGGGGTCTGCAACTCGTCCAATTGACGTGAAATAAAATTTCTTTCAAACACTTGCAAAGTACCTATGTATGGCGTAGAGTATGAAAGGTTTGTTTTTTCGTGGGCGTGGTAGAAAATCATTAAATGACTTGGGCGCAACACCAATTAGAAGTGAAACATCAGCAATGGGCGTTGTATGTTGCAGGCGGTGTGCAAAGAATGAAAAGACTGCGTGGTATGGTGAACTATAATGTAGGCCGCCAACAGTGCTGATTGTGCAGGTCAACAGGTGAGAGGGCACTGGAAAGATATGTGGTGTAGGTTAAAATATGATGAGCAATCTTCCTGTGCAGGTCGCCACCTCCCAAAAAATGCCACAATAGGCCAATGGTTTTATCACATAGCCAAAAAAAAAGAATTGTTGCTCAACCCAAAACATACAAATATCCTACAAAGAGGTCAGATAGGTTGATATTCCTTCACAAAAATGATGCCACAAACCAGAAGATAGACAATAATGATGAAACCACTACCAAAAAACCTTCCAAACAGGCCAAATTGGTTAAAAAATTGTGCAAAATACAATTGTCTACCTAATAGGCAGAAGGTAGATTGGCCCTTAGTTAAAAGCCATTTCAATTTTTACAACTATTCAATTCACACAAACGTTCAAAAAATTGCAAATATTTAAAGTTATCAAATTTGACGAAATAGAAGGTATTTTTTTCATTTCTTGCACCTTCTAAATATGATGGTGTTGTCCATTTTTCTCTATGACACTCCGTTGACAGGGCTAAGTGCTGGAGTCACCTTAATGCAGGAAGAAACGTGCTCTTATGGCTCTGATACCATGTTGGAGAATGCCAAGATCAAGAGCATGAAACGAACTTCCACAAGTGAACAAAATCAGCACAATAGTATGTCTATCAATATACAAATGATCAAACCTTGCATATATAGGCAACGATGAGGAGGTGAGAAGGTAGGAGTGAAACTTTGACTACTCCTCCAAAGATGGGACACTTGTGAGCTCACTTGACAAGAGGGTGAGCAAGTGGCAAGTGTACATGCAATAGGTGTCAAGTCATGAGGACACATGTCTTAATACTATGAAGTGAGACAAAAAATAAAATAAGACTAAGTAAACTTGAGATTACTATAGGAATTTCAGGTGAGCAATTTTCAAATGGATTTTTCTAGATGCAAAAATTCTGACAAAATTAATGTATCAAAGAAGAACAATGAACTGGTGTACACATCATTAAGAGAGAGAGAGAGAGAGAGAGAGAGAGAGAGAGAGAGAGAGAGAGAGGTTACAAATTCAAATAGAAAAGTTACGGGCAGGCCTAGCAAATGAGAAAGCAAAGAGGAAAGCAATAGATAACAAGACCAATGAGTTAGAAAAAAATACATAAAATCTGCCTCTACATCTACAAGCAAAGAGGATAAACAAACAGAGGTGGAATTGAATGAACTGAAGCAAAGGTTATATGAGAGAAAAAATAAATATAATGAGGAAAAATCCACTTCAAAAAAATTAAAACAAAACTTGGGGAAAGCAAATCAACAATGGGAACGAAAATTGGAGAAAGAGAGAAAAAAAGTGAAAAATTGGCAACAGAGCTGAGGGAAGTAGAAAATGAAATAAACTCTTGTCTAAATAAGTTTATTGCATTTTGTAGAGAAAAAATGAGGCATATGAAACAAAAGATCTAGGAGGAAATAATGTAGATGATTGATCATTTGTGTGAATTGTTTCAATTGATTGATGCTATGAGACTACATTATAGGAAGCTCAAGAAATATTTAATGGACAACAAAAATATGCTAACAATAGAGAAATCTACAAATCAAGTTCAACAAATAGTCTACAAAGCTAGTGACAATAAATTGAAATAAAACGGGATTAATAATTGGGTTGATGCCTCAATGATATTGTCATCTATCATTCAAAAGTGTTTGAGAATGTGTGAAATAGAGGAATTTGTGCATCTAGTTGTAAAAAAGATGAAGAAGTTGGATGAAAAGGTAAGGAACTTGACAAAACTTGGTTTGCTAGAGGTTTTTGACACAAATGAGTGATTCATTGGAAAAGTTGATTTCAAAAAGAAGATGGAGGGTGCAAAAAAGATTGATTTGGACCAATTTCCTCATAACCTAGATGAGGCGAACTATTTGGATTCCATCAAACCATTGATAACCTTGAATGCAACTTTGATTGAAACATTCAAGTCAAATTCCAATTTCAATCATTCATTGTTAACAAATTTTCAAGTCAGACAACATCAATTAGAACAATTACAAATGACACTTCCATCACCTGAACAATGGAAGTTGCTACAAAAGTTGATAGAATGATTTGATATTGATAATATGATTTTCCAAGTTCCAAATTAACTCTATGCAAAGTTGTCTTTGAGAAATATTTTGCATTGCCTCTGTGTATTCCTTCATTTGAAAATCAATAAAAACTCAAATTCAATAATGTGTTGATGTTCAATTATCTGTATTATTTATTTTATCAATTGAAGAAAAACTTTGGTTTCAACTACTAGATACACATTAAACGATTGTTGATGTTCATTGATGTATATGCTACTGCTGTTAATATATTATTAAGCATTGAGTTGAGTGATGAATCACTAAGTACATGTATAACTCAATTAAAATATGAAATTATTAATAATATGTAAATTTATTCAATCTGATGCACAATTTCATGGAATACAATATAAAATATCATATATAGTTTGAAATATAAAATTCTTGGTACTCCTCAATTGATTAAATTAGGATTCTTAGGTCTACAACCTAAGGCTTTCTAAAACCCTATTATCCTAAAACCTTGGCGTTCTTATGTTTTTTTGTTAACATCGTTCACTTTTTGACTGGTCTTTAAGTTATGACTTATGGGTATCGATGTCGTGAGTCATGCGTCCCCTTTTGCTAGGAAGTTCCCCTTTAATATTTTGTTAAGCTCTAATTATTTGTCTTCCTAATATTTTTTGTGTTCCCGGGGTGGCCTAAACATGTGTCGCAATATCGCATTGTCTTTCCAGTTTGCTGAGTGCTCAATTTTGTCATTTTCTAGCCTCATGATACCCCAAAATGATGACACACATTCAAATATTTCTGAGGGCTAATGTTTATCAAATGTTTTATTCCCATGCCATCGAGTCTTTTTGTCTTGTCCAAAGTTGGTTGCCCTATTCCCTAGTCACTTTAAGTTGTTATTTTAGCATGTGCATTTCACAAAAGCTCTTGCCTTTGCTAAGCTCTAACAATTTTAACACTTTTCCTTTGCAAAATGGAAAAATGTTGACACATATTAAAACATGTGTTGAATTCTATCACAAAGGAATAGGCCTTTGCGGGGCCATGGTGTGAATAGATTTGTGCTCTAGAGAAGTTGTGAGATGATGAAAAGTGTCAGAATCTTGGTGCTTTGCAGTGAGATCTTTTATCGCCGGAGGCACATTTTTGTTGTATTCACCCTTTGTGAATGAGTGAAACAATGACACCTATCCGCATGGCAACAAAAGGAGGTTGCCACTTTGCAGGAGGGCTAATGTTGTTTATCAAATATTTTATTCCCATTGTTGTTGAGTCTTTTTGTCTCATCTGAAGTTGGGCCCCCTATTCCTTAGTCACTTTAAGTTATTAATTTAGCACATGCATTTCGCAGAAGCTCTTGCCTTCAAAGAACTCTATCAATTATGACACTTTTCCTTTGTGAAATGGAAATTTTTGAAATGTATTAAAACATGTGCTAAATTCTATCACAAAGGCATAGGCCTTCGTAGGGCCATGGTGGGACTAGCTTTGTGCTCTAGTGAAGTCGCAAGATGATGACAAGTTTTGACATCTTGGCACTTCACAGTGAGCTCTTCTATCATCGTAGGCATATTATTGTCGTATTCACCCTTTGCGAATGAGCGAAATGGTGACACCTATCTGCATGGAGAAAAAAGGAGGTTGTCACTTTGCAAGAGAGCTAATCTTGTTTATCAAATGTTTTATTCCCATGTTGCTGATTCTTTTTGTCTCATCCGAAGTTGGTCCCCATATTCCCTAGTCACTTTAAGTTGTTAATTTAGCATGTGCATTTCACAGAAGCTCTTTCCTTCCTAGAGCTCTGACAATTTTGACATTTTTCCTCCGTGAAATGTCAACATGTGCTAAATTCTATCGCAAAGGCACAGACCTTTGTGGGGTCATGATGGGACCAAAGTTTTTCTTTAGTGAAGTCACGAGATGATAAGTGTTGGCATCTTGGTGCTTCGTGGTGAGCTCTTTTATCGTTGGAGGCACATTTTTGTCATATTCACCCTTTACGAATGAGAAAAATTGTGACACTTGTCCGCTTAGAACAAAAGAAGGTTGTCACTTCACATAGCCAAATTCAAACTAACACGATGGCTATTGATCTAAAGATTTATGGTCCACATTCAAACTCAACAAACATCTCTCATTGGTTGCACGTTCAAGCATGCAAAGGAAGTAATGGCAGATGGGGTTGTATTTGTTATCTGCCGAATTCATGATGTTAAGGATAAATTACTTGTCAAAATTCATTTCTCTCACAAATGCTAAGGTAATCAAATGAGCTGATGTAGTTTTTTTAATTGAATGAAGGTTTTTCTGGTGCTAATTAGGGTTTTTTGCAGCATTTCAAACAAGTAAATTGACCTTTAGTTAAATTCAAGAAAAATTTAGGGTGTAGGGAAGATTGTTGTTAGTTTATAACCATAAAATAGTGAAGAACTAGGGGTATACATTGCTAAATTTTTCTTAGACCCTTAGTTGGGTAGAAAAAACCCTAGTTAGCAGTATAAACCCTAGCCCACTGTAATTCCACAAAATGGTTGGAATGTCAACGGGGAAGAGAAGACTAGTAGAGGGGGAAATAATTGCTTTACTTCCAGGGTCATCAAAGAGACCAAAGGTTGGTCTTTGGTCTGGTGGTGTTATAGACAAGTTCATGGACCAAGGTCATGGATGCAGAGACCCCATCATTCTGGATGAAGTATATGCATTGTTTAAGCATGCATATAGGAAGGCCTATGTAAACAGACCATTTTTCAACATTTGGAACCTTAGATTGGGAAAGCTAGTGGTGCCTAATGTCTTCGTGAATGCAAAATTGATAAGGCAGTTGGCCATGGCATATGACCTCAATTCTAGGTCAATATTCACCACTAATGGCCAAAGACTATTGCCATTGGATAAAGACCATGTAGGTTATTTCAATTAGACCCTATTGCATTCTTGCTAATTGACCTGGGTGCATTGAACAAAGAGTGTGAGAGAAACAAAGATAGTTATAGGGTCAGGTAGTTGATCTGCTTCAGGCCAAAGAGGCCAAAAAGAGTTGCAGAGATTTGATAGGGGTGATTTGGAGCCTTTTTCCTATGACATCTTCGAGCACTACTTTCATAAGACCTATTTTTCATTGATACAAGTCTTAGGGATGGATAATTGGATCCAGATCCCTATAAATGTGATGGTCTTGGCAGTAGAAATTCAGAGTAGGGATGTCAATGGACCCTATGAATTTGCGGGGTATGTTGTTGACCAATTACACTCGTCCCTTTATATAATCAAGAGGGATCCCTCTAGTGTTGTAAGCTTCAGGAAATATTCTCTTCTATTGCATATGATATTGTATGAGGGATTACAAGTATGGCTAAAATAGTTGCAAATAAGGGCCATAGGGGAGAAGAATGTGTTGTTACCAGTCTAGGAATGGACATACTTATGGGACAAGGACTGCAAGCATTCCAACTATGCTGCTTTTGAGGAGTTTTGTTTAGGTCTCCCCACTAAGTGGGGTTTTTCACAGAAGGTAAGAAGATTCTTGAGCCCTCTTGAGCTCACCATGAAGAAGAAGATTGATCACAACTAGGGTGATTGGTTCTTCTATTTAGATGCTATAGTGATAAGATTTTTTGTGGCCCCAATTGCACCCCATGTGCTTCCTGAGGATGTCCCTGATAGAGTGGCCTTAATTGAGATCATGTGGCGACTAAATAAATCTGATAAGATTCATTTTAGAAACAATAAGAAGCATGCACTTCTTCCTGCTGCAATAACATTTTTTAGATTTCATGACATTGAATAGGGATGGTATGGAGTTGATCCCAGAGTAGTTGTACCCCTACAAATTAAAGGTAGAAAAAGTTAGAATGTTTGATCCAAAAGGCTTCATCAACAAAGAAAGGGGTATCTACAAATTTTCCACCTATCATCATGTACATGATAACATTGAAGACATGATAAAAAAATTCTTCTCAGAGAGCTAGAACCAAGAGAAGGGAGCTATGGGTCAAGATCCACATTGTAGAGAAAAAAAGGATGAAGGTTGACCCATCCTTCATAGGTTCATTCCTACACATAAGAGACCCCATAGTTAGGATGATGACTATGCTTGATAATGTTGGCCAATGTCCCATAGATGCATCCAGAAACTTCAAGTGATTTCTCTTCATCAAGAGCAGAAGTAACCCAAAGCCCCCAACTAATAACCCCATTACAGGTTATTGATCAAACTATTGGGTCTTTGGTTGAATACCCAATTGATCCTAAGGAGATGGATCAAGATATGGATGAGATTGAAATGCACACAACTCAAGTGGTCCCAAGGATTAGAGCTATTGAGATTGCTAGTTAGCAATTCAAATTTTGATGGCAGCTTGATATATAACATTTTGAAGGAGTCAAATTGTTTGGATGACATGATGAGTCATCACAATAGATACAGAGCTTTAATGAAAAGGGAGCTTAATACCTTTGAGGGCTTTGAGAAATTCCATATTCCTCTAATTTTTGTCAATGAGGGAGAAATGGTGGCATGTGCAGAATGGAGATCAAAATTTTCCAACCTCCTCACTCCCATGTACAGTACGATAAATAAGGAGGGTGAGGTTGATGTTAACCAGTTAAATTCCAATATGGATGCACTCATAAAATTAGAGTATAGTTTGATTGGTTTTCCACACCTAGTGCAAGTTTTGATCGATAATGACTATAGAGCACATTTCGAGGAGGTCAACAACTTTTTACCACTAAGGATTGACACCTCAATAGAGCAAGTAGAATACATGGAAGAGTAGGGTGATGTAACTTGAGTTGCATTTCAATCAGCTCCCAACCACCATATATAACCATTGCATGGATTTGTCATACAAGGAATGCCAAAGACGTCCAATCCACCGCAAGAAGGAATTTTGAAGATCTTTTGCCATATGTTGACTTTAATGTTGCAAGTGACCTCCAAACTACTTTTGAGTAGTTGTCAGTTTTTTGAACCACCTTTATCCATTTTAAGTTTTGAACTACTTTGGCAGTTGAATGAGGCCCTTTTCTTGTTGCTTCCCTTGTGTCTATAAAAGGGAATTTTGGACCTCATTCAAGGGGTTCTACTTCTTAGTTTATATAAGTCTCGGTGTAGGTCTTAGGTTATATAGTTGATTCCTTTGAAGCTCAAAGAGAAAATGTTGTAAAGTTTTTCTCTATAATAACAGCAAATGACTTGAATGCTCATTGCATTATACTTTATGGTGTATATCAGTATTATCATTCTCTTCATTGTTGTACTCATTACTCTTGAATCAATATAATCAAGGATCATCTTCTGGTTCACATTTCACCTTTTGTGTTATGAATGTATGAATTGTTTGTTTCTATTGAAGTAGTTTGATAATATTGTTTATTTGTTGGTTTCTTGTTGTAAGGAAATAGGGTAATTGGAAGCCAAAAGGTTGGTCTATTGTAGGAGTTTTATTACATTTCTAGACTCTGTGTGGATAAGGCACTAGTCGATATAAATCTTAAAGCTAAAATATTTGATAGAATTAGATATAAAATCAAAATTAAAACCTTTACTTTTCTGTGATTTATTGTTTTATGTTTGTTATGTGGCAGAAGATAAAGGATTCCCCAAGTATGTGAGCCCATAGCAGAATATCCTTTTCTTGGTTGCAGAACCACGAAAGGATACTGTGTGATGATATTCTCATGTGGGACGTGGAAGAATCCTACTGGAGAGAGGGGATAGTTACATCCTTTTCAAGAAAATCAAGGCTCCATGGATGTTGCCATGTGGCAAAATATAAAGGGTTCTACAAATCCACAGGCCTATAGAAGAATATCCTTTTCTTGGTTGCAGAATCGTGAAAGGACATTCTGTGATGATTTTCTCACGTGGGACATGGGAGAATCCTATTGGAGAGAGGGGACAGTTGCAACATTTCAAGAAAATCAAGGCCTTACTCATCATTAAGATTTGTACGTCCCTTCTAGATGGACGAACCATGTTCAAAATTGATAAACAGGTAGATGAATGAACTGCCCTCGCGTGAACTGGAAGTAATGGCAAATGCGACAAATGATGGCTCATATTTTTAGTTAATTTCCTTCATAAATTTTTAGTTCAATGTAGGTTGGTCATCTCATTTGTTTGGTTTGAAATAGTAGCAAAAATTGTAGAGGTGTGCCCATTCTGTGTCAACTTTAGATTTGAAAAATTAAAAAATAGGTACAACCTTCTTGGAAAAATTCAATATTATTAGTCTTGAAGCTCATAATCAATCTTGCTTTTTATTGAACCAAGGTACTGTAGAAATTAGTTTTAAAATCATTTTGGAATTATGAGTTGATCAAACACCCAACCCTCTGGCTCTACATCTAAAAGACCCTTTGAGGAGGATATTTTGGCCTAGTTGCCGGGTTTTTCAAAATAGCCTCGACATCAATGTAACCTTAGCCTTAATGTAGTAGAGGGGGTGCTAGACATAGCCAAAAATTGCAGAGATGGTGAGTTGAAGAATCAGGATGACATAGTCACTGGGTGGGAACTGTTCCTACACTCGTATAGAAAAAGAAACTACCATTCCCCTATCTCTAATGCATGGGCCTATCATTTGGGGAAGCTAGCTATTCCTTTAATTCCTTTATAAATTTGAAACTCATTAGATGCCTTGCTTCTTTGTATGATGAAAATATCAGAGTAATTAGGGAATTGGATGGAAGTGTCCTAATGGATATAACCAAGGAGTTTATTTCTGAGGTTTTTAGACTCAATGTTGTCGTAGATAAGGTTTAGACCTTGCTTCTTTTTGAAGAAAATACCACCAAGATAAAAGTAGCTTTAGAGTGAGACAGATCCCTAGGTTTAGACAAAAAGGTTTCAAAGGGAAGTCATTGAGAATCCCTGATAATGCACTTGAGCCTTTTGAAGACTATTTCAGAGCAACATATTGGGCATCATGCCAGCTGTTGGGAGAAGATGCACACTCAAAAAGGAAAGTACCTCTTATGTATATGGCTATTGATATACAACATCCTTTGGCTATTGATATTCAAAATCCTTTGGCTATTGATATACAACATCCTTTTGTCAATAGTGACTTTGACTATGCCAGCTTTTTAGTCGAGGCTATTCACAATCAACTAGTGGAGATTAAGAGAAGGAAAAGTGGTAAGGAGGTAGAGGTGAATTTAATGTGGTATTATTTCCTTTTCCATATGCTTTTGTACAAAGGGAAAAATCATTTCAGCAGAGTTTTACAATTGAACATGAAAGGTAAAGAGGGAAATGATCTCCCAGTGCAATATTGGACCCATATTTGGGACAAACATTATAGTGAGTATGAAGACAAGTCATTACAAGGCTAGGTCTACCAGGAATCAGATTGCACAAGGAAATTTTGGATTTCCTTAGGCCCAAAATGAGGAGGTCGAAGTTAGGAGTACGACATAATTGGGGATATTATTACCTAAATGAAACCTTAGTTGTTATTAGAATATATGGGTGACCTCAATCCCCCCATGTGCTACCCCAATATGTGTCACCTAGGTTGGCATTCATGAAAATTACATGGAAATTGAATGAGACTGATCAATTTCATTTAAGGAAACAAAATAAAGGGTCTTTTTCCCTTATGTTACTATCTTATCATATTGTATAAGAGTGAATTTGCACCCCATGTACAAATCCCCGTTCTTCCTTTATCTACCTTAGAAAACCAAGTTCAGAGGCTTAATTCCACCTAAGCCCACTGCTTGCATCCCACTTGGTGCCTATTTTGAGTGTTGGTGGAGGCATTTCTGTCGAGGATGCTCCTGCAGCATGCTTACGTCCCTGGAAGATTCCTACGGTTGAACCTACAGAGGCATTACACTTCTCATTGGAGGTGAAGTTGTAATGCCCCCTTCAGCTGATTGACCCAAATATTGTTGTTTTTCTTCATCCTTCCTTCAAATTCATCCTTTCAACATTCAATCCAACTTATTTTGAGCTATTGCACACTTCAAGCTTCCATACTCACATTCTTGCATTCATTCTCACTCATTCCAAGCATTCAAGCATTCCATTGAAGCTAAAGCCACACTCCATCACTTCGGTAGAGCAAGTTTGGGACCACAACATTGCAGTAGAGGCTCGAGTACTCTCATTTTCTCCCCCAAGTAGCCTTGAGTGATCTCGGTGGAGGTGGTAAGCTTCCATCTCCTCTCCTCTATGACTTGGTTGAGTAGCATAACACTGTTTTGTAGTGCTTCTTTGCTCTTTATTATTTCCTTTATCTCATTTCCTCAGTTGTTCGTGTAGGTGGAAACACCTAAACGGGGGCCTAACTAAGGTAGGACCCTATACAGCCACCCAACATTTTCCCTCTCTTGATTGTGTGTAGGAGTACGCGCTTCTTGGAGGATCAGTTGGCGAATGAATTCCTTGGTGAGATCCTCCTTATTCTCTTTACTCTTGCATATTTTCTTTATAATATTAGAGAGTACTTCATTTATTTAATCACATCATTCTGTCCCTTTAGTTAGTCTGCTAGACCGTTAGCTTGTTTTACTGGTTTGACCTTGTCTCCATTTTTGTCTTTCCGTACGAACAACATCACACTTTTGAGATGTAGAGTTAGACCTAGAAACTGGCTTGCCTAGCCTCTTCCTGTGTTTCAGGTTTGCAGAGTGACTGAGAGGCATTACGGTCCTCGTTACTCTCATCTCGTATTTCATTACATTACACTTAGTTAACGTAAGTTAGGGAAGCCTCTCACATCTTGGCCCTCCGTGACCTAGGGTCTCGAACGCGGTGGTCCCCCTCTCCTACATTTTTGGTGAACCCAACGTAAACCAACATTTTTCATCTATTGGTGTTGAAGCCTCCTTCAGGCACTTCGTGATTGTGGTGCTCTTGAGTGTTGTTAAGGTTTATGAGCATCAAAACCCAATCCATAACTTTTGGGTACATCTTTAGGAGAAGTATACAACACCTTCTAATGGAAAGGACGAAGGTCTCTATTGGGTTGACTACAGGCCTTTTCTCTGGTCCTACTATTAGTGTAGCCACACAGGAGCAGTTGTTAAGGAACGAGATGGGATTCATTGACAAAATTGATCACATTCCCCCTCCTCCTGCGTTTCCTATTCCATCATCAGTGGACAAGCATGAGGCCGTTCAGATCCCTAGAAAATATGTGTCTGCCCTTGCTAAAGGATTGGGCGAATTAGAAAACCACTTGGAAAGAAATATGAAGATGGCTAGAGCCGCTCAGGTTGTTAGTGAGTTAAAACATATGATGCGTAAAGATCAAATAGGTATAGAGCTTCTAAGTAGTCTCCTTGGTCTTTCCAAAGCGTGCACTCCTTCAAGCAACACTAGTTTTGCACAAGGAGTCACTTTCAAGGAGCGTGAAGGACAGTTAGGGGTATCGATGCCTCCCACTTTCATTTACATGGCCGACGTGGTCCCTTCTATTAGTATCCCTTTTTCCTTTGAACAAACTGAAACTTTGAAATTAAATAAGGTCCCCTTGGGCTTTAGCTTCACCCCTCCTATCACCTCTAGTGGTGGAGGCTTTGGTAGTGGCAGTGGATTCGGCAACGGAGGTGGTGCTAGTGGATGTGGCCCTGGTGCAAGTCATGGCGGTGGTTCCGGCAGAGCCCTACTAGCAGTGGTGGCTCTAGCGGAAGTCATACCGGTTGCGGTTCAGGAAGTGGCCTTGGCAATGGTTCTGGGGGAGGTTCCTCTGGTCCTCTATCTTCTAACGACCCTATTTTGAATACTATCCTTCAAAATATGGGTAAGATGCAAAGCCAGTTGGTGAGCCTTTCCCAAGCCTCTACTCAACCTATCTTTGAGCCCTTCTTCTAACATAGACCATTGTTGGTCGCAATCTTGAACAATCCTTTCACTCAAGGAATGGAGATCCCTAAATTTGAAAAGATAGTGGTAAGGGAGATCCACAGACACATGTGTCTGCCTTTAATTCCCTATGCATCAACTTCTTCCATCACGACGCTTTGATGGCTAAACTATTTCCCCAATCCCTTAAGGACACAACACTCAGGTGGTACTATTCCTTGCTTAACAACTCTATATTTTCATTCGATCAACTTGTTAATCAATTTCTTAGACAGTTCCAATAAAACATTAGGCCGAAGATGACCTTTTCAAATCTCGTATGATATAAACAAGGAGATAATGAAAAAATCACTAATTTCATAGCATGCTACCAAGCGCTCCTCTCACAAATCTCGTATTAGCTGCCCGATTTTGATGTGTAGAAGGTATTCATAGGGAGCTTACAAAGGCCTTGGAAGGACAAGTTTTCCCTAATAAAATACCCTTCTTTTTTGCACTTGTGTGCAGCCTTGCAAGAATACAAGCAGACGGTTGTTCAGTTTGGGGGATCATCCTTGCACCCCCGTTCTGAGGGGAAATCTATCGTATCAATTTTTGGAAAAGGTAAAGCCATTGTGAATGTAGTAGTCACTGCTAATGACAACGGCCTCAAACACAACTAAAAATTCACAAAGTTATCAGAATCTTATACTTCTATCTTACAGAAACTATTGAAGGATAATATCATAACTTTTCCAACCCCTAAGCCTGTTAAAGAACCCTACCCTAGTTGATATAACAGGAGTACTTATTTCCAGTACCATCATGTTAATGGACATGATACTGAACAATGTATGTGGTTGCGTCATGAGATACAAGACTGCATCGAGGACGGTACCATTCGTCTTGATGGGAATAAACATAATGCTAACAAATTAGTGGTGAAGGCTACTAGTGAATTGCAAATATGCATAGATCTATTCCGTCACACTCTACTAACATGATTATTGGTCCCACTAATTTTGTTGCCCAACCCAAGGCCTATGTTAATATGGTCATGGTAACTTCCATTGTTCCACCCGCACCTGGTTCGCCGAACATTACATTCACATCACAGGATTTACCCTTAAACAACAAACCTTCACCTCTCTACATTCCCGCTTGTGTCAATGGTAACATTGTGATAGGAGTCTTGATAGACCCTACGAGCCGTGTGAATGTTATCATTGAAGAAACGTTAGTATTAAATTCATTACAAAAGGAAAAATATGAAGAAACAAAATCCATCATTCGCACACATGATGGTATGAGTCTTAAACCCTATCACTTGATAACCTTGTTCATTTTGGTTGGACCCAAAACTATTGACACAGTTTTTAATGTTATCCCAGAGTTAGATCTGTTCAGGGTGAAGCTAGGCATCCCTTGGATAGCTTCCATGAATGGGATCACCTCCATTATTCACAAATGTTTAAAGTTTTCTCATGAAGGTGTCATGCACATAGTCCATGACACTAGATACCAACCCTTGGTGTCTGGTGGTGGATATTCGTTGGATCACTTTTGGCCCTCCCCAGTTGGTCCATGCTTCCTCCAAGAACAGACTTACTCTACAAAAACTATGTGAAATATAAAAATGGGGGCAAAAGCGAGCCAAAGATGACCCTTCCTGTGAAAGAACAATCGATTGCCTCCTCTTCCTGAGAAGAGAAGAGGAAGCCCACATCAACCACTCTCCCTTCCCCTAAAGGGAAGGATAAGTTTGTGCCAGTCCCCACTCCTTCCCGTAAAGAGAAAGAGAAGGTTGCACCGATCGCTCCCTCTTCCCCAAAGAAAGAGGAGAAGCCCATGCTGACTCCCTCTCCTTCTTGCAAAGGCAAAGAAAAGGTGACTTTTCCCTGGACTGTCTTGTCCTCTCCCCTTTCCTAGGAGGAGTACTAGATGAGCAGGCCCGACGACTACCCACTAAGTCCAATGATCCCTCCTTGGCGTAGGCCCAAGGTCAGGATCGCAGATCTTCCCAATGAATACCCCAGACCGTGATATTATTTGTATGGTAGAAAGAAAGGTTCTCGTAGAGAATTTGATCCATGACCTCCTATTGCTCCTACTCCTAATGTGGTGAGTGGAAATAGGTCCGCTATTGAGGATCTCAAGTCGACTCCTCCTATGGCTCCTCAGCCTATTCCTCCCACTCCCGTGCAGGAATCTATCTCTCTGCTAGAAACAACCATGGTGGACGTTCCCATGGTTGAAGAGGAACCCTCTATCCCTTCACATCCTTTGGCCCCTAACTCCAAGAGTTGTAGAAATTTCCTTGCGCGTGAACACAAGTGCCGATGAAACACTCTCTTGGCTTAGTAGGCCACCTCGTAAAGAAAGGAGGAAGAAACGACCGCCCCTGCTTCAGGGCCTCCTGCAACGTCTTCTTCCTCCCTTCCTTATGCTTCTCTCCAGTTTGGTGCTATATTGCTCCCGACTTCCATTGCGAGTGCAAATGCGCCTAACCCTAAATGGGTACAAGTGTTCATCGCTCCTTCGGTGGAGCAGCCTTTGCTGATGTCCATTCCAAATATCCAACCTTTCTCGAAGCCTGTGGATATGGTTAATACCTCGGTTGTATCCGCTACGGTTCTCTCCTCTTCTTCCTTTGCACCCTTGGCCTCATCTGTGGGGAGTTCATCTCCTCTAATGAAATAGGAAACAGAGTGTGGTCCTTCAAACAATGAAGGACATAAGAAAAGTCTACCTCACTCGCAAGGTGACCTCGCGTTGACTTGCTCTATCTTAGTGACGGAACCAGTCCTGGCTTCCCCTAAGTTTGTCACCACTCTCGAGTCATTCGATGAGCTTAGTAGTGAATCTCAGGAACAACCTACCCCGTCTACTGAAGCTAGACATGGCGCCCCTGTGGGGTGCATGTTTAATTTTTTGGATGAAGTTTTGGCCTTGTCAGCGATCTTCGCTAATTCGTTGACCTTGAATCCACAAGGGCTCGGTGGAGAGGACCTCGAGGGGCCCTCTTCCTTTTCCCTTGTTGCGAGAGGACCAAAAAATCCTCCTCTTAACTTCCCACCATTGCAGGCTCACCCTCCTTCCCCTTATGAGGATTTAGATTGGGAAGCAGACAAACTCTTGGCCGATCAATGTTAGGAGAAGGCCCTTTCTTGATCTTGTGTGTGTGTGCGTTTTGTGATGTGTTTCCCCGTGCTCATGCTATGTGTGTCTGGATGACCCTTGTCGCCCCTGTTGGTGCTTGGATACAGGTGTGGTTTTTGTGTCGTAAACCTTCTTCTATTTGCATCATCATTCTTCCATGTTTGTGCTTGATTTTTTGATAAATTGGGGACGATGCAAAGCATTGGGAGCATTTAGGCTTCCCTTCCATGTTGACCCAATTTTTTATTTTTTATTTTGTTTTTCGTGCATTGTTGTTACCTATTATTATGAGCTCAAACAGATCTGACCCCACTAAACCAGATCCCCCTGTGCCCTTTGTTTATATTTTTCTCTTTCTTTTGTTTTCTCTTTATCTTTCTCTCTTCTTTGCTTGAGTTTTCCCTCCTACGTGTGACAACTTTCTTTCTTTAACTTCTCAATTTTCAGAAAATGCATTCGTTGTCAACGATTCTTTTCTCAAGAATCCTCACAAACTTTTCTTTGGAATCACATTCTCAACTTGGAACCCTAACGGAACGTGTTTTCTTCAACATGGGTTCGTAAAGAAAGGACTTGAAGACCTTCCCCGCGCATGGGGGCATATTCTTCCTTTCAAATTCCTTGATGAAGTGAACACATTTTAAAAGGATTCCTTGATGATGGATCACTTTGAGAAGAGAAGAATATCTACTTTCAAATTGTGTGTCCCTTGAGTGGACCCCTCTTTTTCTTCACAACGGGTTCCCAAGGGACCCTCTTTTGAAATCCTTTACCTCGAATGGATTCCTTTGCGTCTAGCTTGGGGGTAGCCTGACTAGACCTCACCTTTCAAATAGCATGTCCCTTGAGTAGACCCCTCTCCTTTTGAAGGGTTCCTGAGGGACCCCTTTGAAAGAATTTTGAATCATTGACGGTCAGCATGACTATCCGCCTACTTGCCTATGTGGCTGCTTCCTAACTCTACAGAGTCCGCTTTCTCAGGTTTCCTTCATGCGAGAGATCTTGGGGGATACTTCCCTATAGGACTGAGAACCTGTAGGGTGCTTTCCTTTGAGCTTCCTCCATATAAGAGACCTTGGGGGTGGCCCTACAAGACTGAGAGCCTGTAGGGTGCTTCTTCGGGTGTTCTTCATGCTTGAGCTTGTGGAGAATACCTTCCCCTGTAGGGCACTTCTTTGGGTGTTCTTCATACTTAAGTTCATGGAGAATACCTTCCCTATGTGAATGAGAGCCTATAGAGCACTTCTTCGGGTGTCCTTCATGCTTGAGTTCATGGAGAACACCTTCCCTACAGGACCAAGAACTTGTAGGGAACTTCCTTTGGGTCTCCTCCAAGCTAGAGTTTTTGGGGGACTCCTTCCTTACAGGACCAAGAACCTGTAAGGCACTTTCTCTTTTTCCAACTTCATAGTTTCAAGAAGCTATGGAGACCTTTTCTTTTATTGCACCTTCAAGTACGCTAGACCGAGTACTGCTTCCTCGACGGTTCAGGTATACATTTCTAACCCTACCCTCTTCTTGATCTACTTTACCGAGAACTCATCAGTATTTGTGCTCGCTAAAGTGGGGGTAAAATGTAGAAGAGTGAATTTGTACCCCATGTACAAATCCCCTTTTTTCCTTTATCCACCTTAGAAAACCAAGTTCAGAGGCTTAATTCCACCTAAGCCCACTGCTTGCATCCCACTTAGCACCTGTTTTGAGCATCAGTGGAGGCATTTCTGTTGGGGATGCTCGTGCGATGCACAAATGTCTGTGCGACACACTTACGTCCTTGGTAGATTCTTACGGCTGAACCTAGAGAGGCGTTACACTTCTCATTGGAGGTCAAGTTGTAATGCCTCCTTCAGCCGACCAACCCAAATATGGTCATTTTTCTCCATCCTTCCTTCAAATTCATCCTTTCACCATTCAATCCATCTTCTTTTGAGCTATTGCACACTTCAAGCTTCTATACTCACATTCTTGCATTCATTCTCACTCCAAGCATTCAAGCATTCCATTGCAGCTAAAGCCACACTACATCACTTTGGTAGAGCAATTTTGGGACCATACCATTGTAGCAGAGGCTCGAGTACTCTCATTTTCTCCCCTAAGCAACCTTGAGTGCTCTTGGTGGAGGTGGTAAGCTTACCTCTCCTCTCCTCTATCACTTGGTTGAGTAGCATAACACTATTTTGTAGTGCTTCTTTGCTCTTTAGTATGTTCTTTATCTCGTTTCTTCGACTATCTGTGGAGGTGGAAACACCTAAATGGGGGTCTGACTGAGGTAGGCCCCTATACAACCACCCAACATTTTCCCTCTCTTAATTGTGTGTAGGAGTACGTGCTTCTTGGAGGATCAGCTAGCGAACGAATTCCTTGGTGAGATCCTCCTTATTCTCTTTACTCTTGCATATTTTCTTTATAATATTAGAGAGTACTTCATTTATTTAATCACATCATTCTGGCCCTTTAGTTAGTTTGCTGGGCCATTAGCTTGTTTTACTAGTTTGACCTTGTCTCCACTATTATTTGGTCATATGGATGACAATGCACTTTTGAGACGCCAACCCATCACACTGACATCCAAAGATCGTGCTTTTGTCCTCGGACAAAGAGATTTTTGAGACGTAGTGTTAGATCTAGAAACCGGCTCGCCTAGCCTCTTCTCGTGTTTCGAGTTTGCAGAGTGACTGAGAGGCCTTACGGTCCTCGTTATTCTCGCCTCACATTTCCTTACATTACACTTAGCTAAGGTAAGTTAGGGCAACCTCTCGCATCTTGGCCCTTCATGATCTAGGGTCTTGCACGCAGTGGTCCCCCTCTCTAACACATATTTTACTTCAACTAGAGATGGATTAGGTAGGTTAAAAGAAATGTTTGGGGAATACAGGTTATTTCAATTAAAAGTGAAATATTTGGACCTTGAAGGTTTTATACACGAGGTCAGGAAAAGTATCAAAAGGTCCAATTTTTGCCATCAGATTGATGAAAACAAAGATGTCATAAGAAATTGCAAGGATGAATCTGAGGTAAAAAATAGAAAGGAAAAATAGATTGCATTCATCAAGGCAGAGACTACTAGGATAGAGAATGATAAGGATTATCGTGGAGCATTTTCTAATATTGTTGACCCAATTGCCAAGGTTAAGGCAGTATTGAAGAATTTTGACAGAGTTGTAGGTAAGGCCCCTACCTTGGAAGAGAGACTGACAAAGTGGCCTAGACTTGACCTTTCTATTAGAAGGCCCCAAGGGCTTGTTATTAAAGAAAATGTGCAATCAGACCCACCATAGGTCACACCATCTCCTTCTCTTCAAATAATCAGTGTGGATTCTGATTCTCCCCTAAGAGAGCAACCTCAAAAGAGGATGAAAGTTGAGCAACCGCCATTTTTGGTTGATAATCCCATCAATCCAAATGAAAGTGAAGATGTTCATATCACCATGGATGAAATTCAACAATATATACCATCCACCCAAAACCAAATATTATTGGCCTTCTCCAACAAATGTTCGGGTTGAACATGGCTATGGGGAGAGATAACCTCAATGATGTGAAGGAATTGGCATATGTTCACAATTCACTTTTATGACGAGTTTGTAAAATACCAGAAGTTTAAAGAGTTTGCTTTGAGATCAAAGAGGTAGGAGTACCATAAAAAACTTTATTTGGCACAAGAAGATGTGCCTAGATAAAAGTATGATGAAGTAGCTGCAAAGGTAAGGGAAGAAATGAATTTTGAGATGAAAAACATTATGCCTGCAAAAGGGAGAAGAATGGTGCAAGATAGTGGATTGCTACTATTCCATGAATGGGACATTGCTAGATGCAATTGTCTTTGATACTATTAGGAAACAAGAAGGATATTTTTTCTCCACAAAAGAGGAAGCAAAGATGGAATTATTAGGATTAGGGTTCAACCCACATTGGGAAGCCCGTGCAATCTAGGCCCTTTCCCCAACTACAAAAAAGCCTATGGTTGTTGAAGCATCAACAAATTTATCGAAGGGAGCTTGATTGTAAAGAGGGTATCTGACATATCTTCCCCTGAAGCTACTACATTAGTGGTAGATGTTGCCAAGTTTAATGAAGCTTCTATTCAAAGGTTACAAGAAAGAAATAATACATTGTTGAAGGAACATAATGATTTCATGGAAGCTTGCAACTAGCAACAAGTATTATTGGCTTAAAAACATCCCTTCTTGAAATTATGTAGGAATAAGAATCCTCTTCTACAATTCCCTCTGCTCATGTGATGATTGAAAACACAGAGCTTAAAGAAAATATCCATATTTCGGAAGAACAGTTGAAGAATGCTCAATAAAATTGGAAAAAGGAGAATGTGTACATTGCAACATGCATCCTGGAGCACAAAATGTCTACAATCTTAAGACAGTTGGAAAATACACACATGTCATATCTAAATTTGAGGGATTCTATTACCAGAATAAGTGGGGATCAAGAGCGACTCAAATGTATATTTGAACAATGGAATCCTAGATTTACATCTTTGTAAGGTATGTATAAGGGATTTGCAAACACATCTAATGCACCACCTAGTATCCATCTTACTTTTGAGATTGTCAAGATGGAACAAAATCATAGAGTATTTGGAAAGTGTATTTGGAGCTGCACGAGTAAAAATGAACTCTTTTATAAATGTTGACAAAAGGGTTGCACCCCACTTGCTAGAAGATAATGGGGAGTTGAAGACCCTAGTGAAATGGAAGGATAGTTTCAATATTATAATCTCCACACTCCTCCCTTTGATTTGCAAAGATGAAAAAGTTGATTTAAATTAGCTTAATTCCTATTCAGACAGGATGGTCAATGCAAAACAATTAATGGAAAATTTTTGTAGAGAGGCCAGTGCTTTACTTGATGCCAAGTATCATGTAAATTTGAAGAATGCAGAAAAGCTCTTAGCTCATGAATGGCCTTCTGAGGATATGTTTAAGGCATGGAATGAAAAGTACAATTATTTACCTAGCCTATGAGTGGATCCATGCTTTTATTTGTATGCCTCTTGTATGAGATTTTTCTTGTCAGAAAGGTCTAGGATGAGGTTCTTTGTTTGTTGTTTCCCCTATGTTATAAAAAGGAATTGCGAGCCTCATTCAAAGGGTTCTAAATTTTTTATCTTTCATCTATGTGAGCTCTTTTTACATAGTTTAAGCTATTTAATAACACATATAGGAAATGTTATAATTTTTCTCTGTAATAACAAAAGATGACTCAAATACTTAAGTGTATTTATTTAATTTTGAATATCGACCTATCTTGCTCTCCAATATTTTATTCACTATCTTTTGACTCAAAGCAATCAAGCACAATTTATAAGTTGTCATATCACATCATGTGATATAGATGTTGAATTGTTAGATTTTGTTCAAGGAATGGATTAATATTCCTTTAAGTTATTTATCATAGATTGTGTGAATGCAATAAGAATTTATAAGTAGTGTGCTAAGTGTTGTTCTTTGCATGGTTTTTCATTATAAGGCGACGAGGTTATAAGAAGCCATGAGTTGGTCTATTGTAGGAGTATATTTCATTTTCTGACTCAATTGCAGATAAGACACTAATCAAAATAATTCATAAAGTTTGAAGATTGATGCAGAATCATATATCAAATCAAAAATCAAAATTTTACTTTATTGCCAATTTTATGTTTTATGCACAAATCCATGCTAGCAAGGAAATATTAAGCATGGAGTTGAATGATGAATCACTAAGTACATGTAAAAATTATTAGTATGACACAATTAAAATATGAAATTATTAATAATATGTTAATGTATTCAATTTGATTCACAATTTCATAAAATATCATCAACTACTATTTAGAATATGATTCATGAAGTGCAGTATAAATACCTAAAAACTACTAATTCACTTCTATTTTCCAAATAAAGTCAAGGTCCTCACTCTGAAATTGAGATAAAGAGTCGTCTTGATTTTGAGTTTGGTCTTCATTTTCTTCACCATGCGTATGTCCACTTAACTGCATCTCAAATTCAACATTCATTGTGTCACTGTCATTTGTGCCAGTGCCAGTGCCACCACTACTAGCGTTTGAAGTGTTGTACAACCCTCTTCTTTCACATATAGACTTCTAGATTGTGAGTTCCCTTTCAAAAGGAAAACTTTTGACATTATACATAGTTCCAAACACCCTCAAGCAATTTTCCAAATTCTTGTCTAGTTTGTTTCTTATATTTGATTTCAAAAACCCTAATGCACTAAAAACTCTCGCATCCTCCATCAACCCTAATATCATTGTTTGACATAAATCAACAAGTTTGAAATATTCTGATATCGAATCACACGATATTTCACTCTAACATAAGGTTGTCCAAGCCCTTGTTATTGATCCCGCTTCCATGGGATTCTCCATGGAATCAAATTGATCAATCATACTTAATGCAAAATGCCTAGATTGTTCTCTAAGCTTAATTCCATTTATAATTCATCCTACTTTTTGTCCATTGTATTATGAACTTTTCGAAAAGTGTTTGACCAAGGTATTTACTTTTGATGAAAAAAACTTGAGCTATCTCAGTGGCCTTGAGTCCAAAATTGAGGATACACAATAGACATGGCTTCAAGTATTTCATCTCAAGGGAATCATTGATAAATCCCTATGGAAAGAGATTTTGCAATATCCTTTAAATTAGCACTAACATATTAAACAATGTCGTTACAATATTCCTTTGTAACAGGTAATTATTTGGTAGAGCACCTGACCGTCATACAATGGTGCATTGGTATCTCAAATCCACATACAAAGGAACATAATCGCCTACTTGCATTAAATTGTAAATAATTTTCAAGATTATTCAAATCTGTAATTAACTTCCAGGTTACAAAATTTGGATTTTAAGAAGTTAGATCTAGATATAGATTATCAAGGGCCATGCATGTCATTCTACGTAGTTTGGTATATTCATAGATATACATAGCTAGATATCTTGGGATTTATTCATAAATTTTCATTTCATCCAACATGGGGAGAAGACTAGCTAAAGTTAAAAGTGTCTCTATATCACTTAACCTATATAAGAGGTTAGGAGCTTTGTTTACTGTGTTGAGATGCTCGTACATTATTCTAATTAAGGATTGATATTCTGAAAGAACTCATTGTGCTATTCCATGCAAGGAGATCCATCTGGTATCAACATCCTTAAGAAGCTTGTTTCCTCCTCTTATTCTCTCAACAAAATTGTGAAAATCTATAAAATGTTTGGGACTTCAACAGAAGTATGCATAGAGCTTACAAACTAGATTTTGAACTTTTGATACTATAAGATACTTGCTTACAATTCTAAATGCTAAATTAATTATGTGGTCCATGCAGTGAATACCAAGCATGTATGGTGCACAAGTAGTTTGTAACTTTACATAAAGACCCTCTTGTGACCTTGCATTATTGTAGCTCGATTAGCTCCTACACACACCAACTTTTTGGTAATTGTCAAGTTATCCATACCTCCAATTTCATTCAAATATTTCTTAACAAGTTCAAATAGATTTTGCGATGTTGAATTGTCCTTCATTTTATGAACACGTAGAAGATGAGCTTTGTGGACATGTTGTAGAGTATACACATGCATACAGACCCAATAAGTATTATCTACTAGATTAACTTCATCTAATGATAATGCAATGAAGTTTGAAAATTTTACTTTCTCCTTTAAATCTTGCTTTTCAACTGCAACAAGACAACTTTCCCATTCCCATCTAGTGTTTATTGACCAATATGTGCTAAGAAAGTTAGGAACACCCAAAAAAGATAATAAATTAAAATATTCTGGGTAGTTTGTGATAGGATGCCCTCTAGAAAAAATATGAAAAACAACACTCATCTGATTAGTTTTTGCTAGTTGTGCTCCTTCCATTACTTTTCCAAATTGAGGCTTAATTGTACCTCTGCATACAACAAGCTTTTCCATTCTTTGCATATGCTCATCATATTCCATAGCTACTTAACATGAAGACATTCTTCCTTTGATTTCCATCTTACTACTGATTTTTCCTTTCCATCTATGATTTGTTTTTGATTAATGTTACCAATATGATTTTCTATAGTGTCAAGCTGTAGCTATAACTTCTTGTCTCTTTTACATTTCCAACTAAAAATCTTACATTTGCATTTTGTTGTAGGTTCATCTTTGTTTGCATTCTCCATTGGTTCAATAAATGGGTACTTTGACACCCAATCAATCTAAAATTTCTTGTCATTTCCCACTCGCACCCCATTTTTTATTTTCCTTTTCTTTTCTTGCTACCAACATCATCTATGATGCCAACATTTTTATCCAAGTCAATTATCTCATTCTAGCTAACCAAGGTATCCCTTGAAACATCTTATGTGGTATTGCCATCCTGATTTGACTCATTTAACTCAATCCCATCTTTCGATGAGGTGTTGTGAATGCCTTCTTCATTAATATTTGGTGCAAGAGTTGATGATGTAGCTCCATCTTGATCTAATGGATCATAAATATTGCCAATTCCAAAGTAATACTATATGGTAACTCTACGTTTTGGGAATTTGGATGGCCTCCCAATCCCTTCACCACCTTGAGGAGTCTTACCCTTGTTGCACTTGCTACTCGACATTTTGATCTCTTACTTCAAATAAAATTTGGAAAAAAATGTCATCTTGTTTA
This sequence comes from Sequoia sempervirens, assembly GCA_007258455.2. Lineage (NCBI taxonomy): Eukaryota > Viridiplantae > Streptophyta > Pinopsida > Cupressales > Cupressaceae > Sequoia > Sequoia sempervirens. The sequence goes on along the minus strand of VDFB02373365.1, from coordinate 66,974,576 downwards.
ATAATGACATAGAATATAGATCCCATTCCCTACTCAATATCATCTTTAAGATTGAAGCAAGAATGTAAAAGAGATAAAAAATCTTATAACATTATGAAGAAATGATCACTTACCTTTAGGTTTTTATTGACTTTCTATTCGTTAATCCAAGAATGCTTGTGTTGTAAGTTTGTAACTTTCCTATGATCAAGGTTCCAAGTCCAACATCTGAATCGAGAGCTCACAAGTTTGAATTGAACAAAATGTGTAAGAATAAATCAAAGTTTCAATTGTATTTATATCAATCCATATTTGGAAAATTATATGGTATTTTTAAATGGTATATTAAAAATTTGGTGAATCCTGCATGATTATAAAATGATACTTTTAAGTGTTGGGAAAATCAAACCTCGATGGAAAACATACATTGTAATTTTCAAGGCGATTATGGCCCTACGATTAGCATGGAGGTGTCACAGTAATTAGTGAAATGTGTCCTCAAATGTAATTATTTTTTAATGTTATTGGAGAAATGGGTCCTCATAAGCAACTATTTGTAAATTTTAATTGGCGAAATGGGTCTTCACATGTAGTGAACATTTAATGTTGTTGGCAAAACATGTCTTGATACACAAATGTTTTTTTAATAGCGTTGGTGAATTTGTAGGTGATTTAATACATGCTTCCGAGATTCTAGGCAAAAATATTGATCGGTCCATTTGAAACGTGTAGTTTATTATGACAAAAATATTACTTAAATATGCCTCATAAAATAAATTGATGGTGAATGGAAATGCATTGGACTGATAATTCATAAAATCTAGGTGATTTGGCCACCCTATTGGTTGTGATTTATTCACCAATTTTGACTTGGATGATATGTACTACTTGCCAATTGGAAAAGATATGCCACTAAAAAAATCCATGCAAAGGATGTGCATATATACATTCATGCAACCCATAAATGTTTGGGTTTTAGAACTACCTTATGAGGTAGATGAGTTTGTATGCATTGGTCTTGCAAAAATTATGTTAAGTGGACCTATAGATCCAACTATGGATAAGTTTGGAACATATACAAAGAAATATAGCCAAGTAAACCTGGAAAAGAACAAGAAAGATATTGCAAAAAATGTGGAAAAGATGAAAGCTAAGCTGGAAGAGATGGTGAACCCACCTAAGGGTCTGCAGAGAAATCTTTGGGTACTTTTTCTCCTCTAGAGACTCCACATAAGCCAAAAAGGTTAGGTAGGACCTTAGTTCCCACACCATCTAATGTTAGAAATCGTTTTGAAACTCCTCCCTTTAGAACAAATCTCATAAGTGGTTTAAAGAAGAAAGATACATCTTCCACCATTGTGCACTAGAAGAGAAGGAAAGAAAAAACAATCAAAGAAAAGAATATGAGTGTTGAAGATGATGATGAAGAAGAAGGATCACTATTGGTCTAGAAAAGGAAACCTAGTGTCTCTTAGGAAGATACCAGTTCAAAAGGAAGAAATTTAATGTAGTAGATAGAAAGTGAAGAGGAAGTGGAAAAGGGAAAAAAATCTTTTATTTTTGAAGAAGAGAAAAGAATAAGAAATATGAGAAGACCCCTTCAGGGCAAAAGCACATTCCTACGAAGTTGGATGCATTGTTCAGTAGAATTGCAGAGTTTGGTGTGTTGAAGGAAAATGATAAAATATATCCAAATGTAGATAAGGCCCAACTATAGAAGAGGCTATTGTTAAGTATATGGGAACATTCGATACCGGCCTAGATAAGATAGAGGATAAATTACCTGATGTTCTAAAAATTGTTTTAAGTGCTAGAAGACAAGAAGCTATTGATGAGGATGAAAATATGAAGACATTTTCCTTGAAGATGATTGGTTCCTCACTCTCTCATGAGGATAGATGCAAGTTGTCTAAGTTGTATAGCAAAAGATTCAGGACAAAACAAAGAGTTAGCGCTCTCATGAGCAAAGATAAGGAAGATATTGAGAGGTTAAGAAAGGAAACCTTATAGATAGTTGAAGAGCTTGCTAAAGAGTTGGGAACTCTTCTGAAGAAAGAAAGTCAATTGCAGGATGACAGTCCCCTTCTGAAAATTATTAAACCTATCAATGGACAACATGAGCATTAGTAGCAAGAAGATGTGTTGAATGATAACACCCATCAAATTGTGGAAAATATTGTTGATGAAGAGAAGGAAGAAGATAAGAAGGATGCTTAGGAGAAGGATGAAGCTCAAGTTGAACAAGCTTTTCTCCCTTTGGATATGGAGACAGATGTTGAGAAAAATAAAGAAGACATGAAAGGTCTCCTAGAGAAGATTGTAGCACAAAAATAAGAAACTTTGTCTCTGATAGATGAGAAGGTTGTAGAAGAGTGCTTTGATAGTGGTGATAAGGAAAATATTTAAGCACAAAAAGAAGACACTTCATTTCCTCTGGAAGTAGAGAAGAATACTGAAGAATGTTTCAATAATAGAGAAAAGGAGAAGAGTGAGAAAAAGGAAAAAGAAAGTGCAAAAAATGGTGGTGAATCCTTTAAAGCCTCTGGAGATTCACTTAAAGGTCTATTGGACATATAGTTACAGTTTGAACTGGTGGTGAATCCTTTAGAGCCTCTGGAGATTCACTTAAAGGTCTATTGGACATACAGTTACAGTTTGAACTAGTGGTGGTTGCACAACTCCTACAGATTCCCATGTAGCAAGGTTAGGTGGACCTAGATAAGATTTCCTGTTTACATAAGTTACAGCTTGGTGAAGTATTTCATGCCTCCACAAGGAAGGAGATTCTTCAGACTCACAAGAAGAGTACTAAGTTTATTGATGAAGGTATGAAAGTGTTGCACTTGAACGACTTCCTGAAACTTGTCTATTGACAATTCTTTTTCTGATGTGTACCAGTTGAGGTTATTGCTTGATTCCTTTAAGGAATATTCTATTGGGTTGGAAGAGAAGATAGAAAAGGAAATAGAAAGGAAATTCAATGATAAAAAGGATTTTTGGTGTTTCTAATAAGTGTGCTATTGTACACACCAAGTTGTATAACAACTTGGAAGATGTTAAGAAGTGTTTGGAGGAATTCAAACAATTATTTTAGTTTTGTTTGAAGTGGCATGTTTCTACAAGGAACATCAAAGATCAAATGGACTCAATTGAGTCACAAATTTCTTAGGGCTTAGGTGCATATGATTAGGTGAATGATGCAGATGGATTTACAAGAGTCATCATTGAAAATATACATGGTCAATTCTTTCTACTACAAGAAAAAAAGGAGAAAATAATAATGTAGTATGGTCAACTCAAAGATATGGTAAGAAAAAGACTTAGCCCTCTAGTTGAAGTTTTAGCTAATTTTGAGAAGGTGGTGTAAATGAATCCAATGCCTAGTTCTCCAGAAGAAGGAGAAAACCTCCACATTTAGTTTGAAAATCAGTGCCATATGCTTGCCTTTGCTAAGAAGGACTGGGAGATTGCAAAGAAAGACTGGGAGGCACACCTTGCAAAGTTGAAGGAGTCTTATAAGGGTATTTGACCCTCTACTAGTTAAGTTGTACATTTTTGCTTTGTATATGCAATTTTTTGATTTCAATATACATATGTGGAAGCAATTGAAGGTGTTGTGATTACAAGTTTTGCCATTTTTGATGGATAACATTGTTAGGGGGGTCCACTTTGATGTAAGTATTTTACTAAGGGGGACTTTTTTGTTGAAGTGTGTTGATTATAGAAGAGAAGTATCTTTTTGATACCCTTTTCACTTGATGTCAAAAGGGGGAGAATGATTTTGAGAGTAGTTTTGGAAGAGTGTGTTGCCATCATTGTCAAAGGGGGAGATTGTTGGCAAGATGAGCATTATGGTATATGGTGTTTTCACTGATGACAACCCATTGTAGAAATGTAGAAGTGTTGATCCAAAGAATACCAAGTTACCGAAGAATTGGCTAAGTCTCAGTGTGCATTTTTAGTGTTACAGAGCAATAGTTTTGTGGTATGCATTGCTCCGCTATGTAGAATTTTGTCATCTGGTTTTGAGGTGTTCATGGTATGTGTTGGACGTGTCTAATCTGAAGTTTTTGGGTTTGATGTCTTTTGTAGTTGAAGATATTGTTGATAGTATGTCAGGCTTAGTAATGGCAATGTTATAAGTGCAGAGTGCATGTTGGAATACTCTGCATTCCACTGCAAATGAATATTATGTTGTGTAGTTTTGAGGAAGTGTTGGAAGGTTTCATATGTGTGTGCACTCCAATCAGAAATTGATTTTGTGGTCTGCATGTTGAGTTGTGAATGAACAATTGGTTCATTTAGTTATTTCTTCACCTTAATGCCAACCTAAATGTTTTGGGGTCATGTAGAGTTGTGTTGTGTATAGAGCGAAATCATGGGAGTGATTACAGGTCATTCCGACCTATGTTGGTGTGGTACACATTTTGGTACCTTTTGCAAAGCATGTGTATTGGAATTTTGTGCCAACAGGTTATGGTGTTACATGGTTGAAGCAATTAGGCCAACCCGATTAATGTTTTGGTTGGTTGCGGTATATATACAAGGTTAATTAATTATGTGATAAAACAAATAGAATGTAAGTAAGAGTGTGTGTGAGATCTGATGTAGTGTGAAGTGTGAAAGGTGATAGTGGTGAAGTATGAAGTGAGCAAAGTCAATTTTATGATCTTAAGTGGAATTGTATTTTTAGCATGTTGTAGATGTATTGTTAGCAGTTCATCCTTGGTAGTGAGCCACCCTTTCTTCTATCTCTTTCTATTCTGGGTAGTGAGCCTCTGACAGTGATCAATTCTTTTTGGATAGCGAGTCCACTATTTTGTAAATCCATTGTAACTGATTATAATATATTGTGAGCTAATCCTCATCGTGTTTTTTCCCTAAGCGTTTTCCACATAAAGCTGGTGTTTTTGTGTTTATTGATGTGATGCATGCTTTAATTGTTCCTTTCCATTTCTACAAGTTTGATGAGATGATTTAAATGGATGTTTAAGTTAATGAATTTCAGTGAATACTAATTCACCCCCCCCTCTCAGTATTCCAGGTGTTCAACAATATTTATGTAATTATATTTTGTTCGTAATCTTAATATCTTGTCGACTAGTTTATTATTGAACTTTGAAATTAATTGAACAAAATCATTAGTATAATTTTGTCTATGGAAAATTGTGACCTTATTATCTTTTTATAATTATTTACAAAATCTTTCACTCCTTTAGCCCTTAAATCTACATTTATTGACAAGGGAGTGTGAACACCTTTAAGATACTTGTTATGCTAGGGTTTATAATTCTCTCAACTTCCCCATTGCATCTTGGTAAAATCTCATGCTCTTGTTTTCATAATGTGTAATAATAGATAAAAATAAGTCAAAATGGAAAGAGTTTGATGCATAGGCGTCCTTAATATGAGATGCTTCTTATCCAATCTTTACTCCTCTAGATGCTTTCAATAACTTAGATTTAATTCAATCAATAGATGCTCTAATAATTATTGGACTTATCTTTAAATAAACGATCCTAAGTAGTCAATTCAAAATCTCTACACTCAAGCTATATTTTAGACTAGGACTAGCTTGAGGATTGAAGAAATGAATAGTAATAAAGACAAATATAATCATATACGTGATTTCATCCAAGGGATAAAATCACAATATCAATAGTGTCTAAAATTAAAAATGATATAACAAAAATTAAGTTTGAACCACTAATTTCATGAAAAAGAAAAAGAAAAGTATGATTTTGATCAACTTGCACAATATATCTTCCAAATTTAACACTAGAATGACATATTTATCAACAAAACTAAAATAAATCTAAGACAAATACACACACATTTATACTCTACAAGAATTTACTTATATATATAGTTAAATTTTAATCACTTTTTTAAACTTTAAATATACAATAACTTTAATTAAACAAGAATAACTTGAATATGGTCGTATAACTTGTTATTTTGATACATAAATTGTAGTTTTTAGGATATTTTTATTAGAATTGATTTTTATTTTTGGAACATAAAACAAAATGTAAAGGATCATATGTAGTTATTGTTGGAAATAGGATGCCATTTAATTGCAAATCCTAAACATTAATTATTTCATGTATCTCCTAAGTTCTTGGAATGTGTTCAACAACACTAAGATTAGGATGAGATTAATTATTTGAATGAAATAAATCATGAAATTGACATTTGTAGTTATTCCTAAATAATAGGAACATGTGGGTGCACACATGGTAAGGTGCCACTCACCTTGAGTTCAGTTAACTATTCAAAGTAAAAGATAACACTTTCAAAATGCATGTAATGATCCCAGGATTTAGGATTTGATGTTTGCATGCATGAAGTTTAGTTTAGTTCAGTTCAGATGAGTTTAGTTTAGTCCAGTTCAATTATGGTTCAATTATCTTCAATTGCATGCAAGTGCATGTTGCATGTATGTTGGTTATTTTGAGTTGGATGTAGTTAGCTTCAATTAACTTGGAATGCATGGCTAATAACTTGAGTTGTATGAAAGATAATAGCCTGGACTACCTCTAGTTAATAGGGGATGACCATTCTTGCATGAATGGTGTTGAGTAAATGTTTCAGTTAACAAGAAATCACTTGGAGCCGACTTGGGCACCCAAGATGTTTTCTTGGATTTACCTCTTCTGCATGTTGAGATATTTCTGAAGGCTCAATTAAGTAAGATTACTTATGGGTGCCAACTTTGAGGAAGAGCTTTGGAATTATCAACAAAATGAAGGTTGAGTTGTGACTTTAGTTTGGGACGCCTAAATGGACGAAGCACATGTTTTAGCATTGTTCTTCACAACATAACTCCACTTACAAGAGATAGGCGTACCTTTTAGGGATAGGGCTTGTGCATTGTAATTGTAACTCATGTTGAGTTTACAAAGCTGAGAAAAACCTATTTATCTCAAGCAAGTTGAATAGAGTTATGAGAGTTTTTATTGCAGGTTGTGAAGAAGATTGGTGAAGGTAGAAGAAGCATTCTCAAGCAAGAATTGGAGCTATTATATTTCAGAGATTGAATAATAGAATAATTCCTGGTGGAGTTTTTTCCTGAAAGGCTTTCTCCATGTTACATCTTGTGTAATCTTTCTAATATCGTGTCTAGTTCTTCTATCAACTTCTGTCTACATTCTACAACAATAAAATGGATTAATTAAGATAACCACCCACAAAAAATATATGTAACAAAGGAAAAGCTTTTTTAGATCAATAATATTAAAGTTTTACAGAGTATTAGCTAAGAAAACACCTCATTTTTCAACATTTGGTATCAGAGCTGAGGTTCGGTAGAGTATTGGGATGCCTTTCTCTTAAAAGATTGGAGGTTTCTTGGATTAGTGGGAGCTTTTATTATTTTTGTTATTTGCTTATTTTGGAATTAAGTTTTGTTACAATGAATTCAAGGTTAGATATTGAAAGGTTCAATGGTTCTAACTATGAAACGTGGAAATTAAAAATGGAAGATCTTGAAGAAAGAGATCAATGGTTAGTGGTTAATAATGAGACAAAGACACCTACAACTATTTCAAATGAAGATTGGGTTAAGTTAGATAAGAAGGCAAGAGGAACAATTAGGTTATGTCTTGTTGATTTTATTCTCTTAAATGTTTCTAATGAAACCACTACATATAAATTATGGAAGAGAATAGGGGATATTTATCAAACTAAGAGTCTCACCAATAAGTTGTATCTGAAAAGGCAGTTGTATTCATTGAAAATGAAAGATGGTGAATCTGTTGCAAAACATTTAAATGCTTTCAATTTAATTCTCAGTCAGTTCGCATCTGTAGATGTAAAGCTAGAGGATGAGGATAAGTGCATTTTATTAATTTGTTCTTTACTAGATTCTTGGAAAAATTTAATTGTTGCAATTAGTGGTAATGGTGCAGATCCAAAGATGGACAACATTATTCCTACTCTCCTATCAGAGGAGATGAGGAGGAATTCTAAGGAGGAAATCCAAGATGCCTTGTTTATAAAAGGTAGGCCTAAGAAAAAGGAGCCTAAGGGAAACAAGGAAGGGAAGGGTAAGTCAGAAGGAAAGAGTAAGGTAAAGTGTTGGAACTATGGGAAGCCGGGACATGTGAAGAAGGATTGTAAGAACAAGAAAAAAAGTTATAATTCTTCTACAGAGGAGTCCTTAGATGATAGTAATGATGCATTGGTTATTTCAGCTAATATTGTTTGTGATAACTCTTTGCTTCATGTTTCAGAGTGATCTTCATAGAGAGGATGGTAGTCACGATGCCATGTGTAACTCGGTACCATGGTTCAGTGGGAGTTGTTGGCAATGACTTGGATGCATCATTGGTAAGGTTATCTCCAAGTGATTAGAGATATGGTTTCTTGGTTTAGAGTACATTTGTTATTGATGTCATGGTTTACTCTTGATATGCATTTAGAGTCTGGCATATTACATGGTTTTCTTGAGACTAGGATGTATAAGTATGTTATGATGCATGTGATCTCCTAAGAGGAGATGGTTAGATCATGGATGTCATGTTTATGTTCAAAGTTGGAGCTTTGACATTGATCTTGTGTAGTTTTCTTAAGTATTGGGTCATTAATCATTTGCTTGATTACTTCATGAAAGTGTTGTGTTGCATTTGGAGTTTGGCATGGATTGGTTAGTTACAGGTCCTTATGGATACTTGGATAAATAGGTGAGGTTGGAGTTCTCTTATGGTAAGAGACATTTGTTGGAATGGTTACTTGTAAGAAAAGTTTTTCCAATAGAAAAGACCGAGGAGCCTACACCTTGGTTGAATGTGAATTCAACACACTCGGTGGTTTAGCATGCCTCCAAAGAGGCAGTTTGGATACAGATACTTGGGAAAGGTATTGGTTTGGTTGATAATGGGAAGGTATTAATTGAAAAAGTTAACACTTTAATTAATGTTACAAATTATCTTATGAAACCATACAAATAAGCTCTCTTGGTTTTAATCATTTGCTTGGAAGCTTCATGATTATGCAGGTTGCATTTGAAGTTAGCATGGTTTGATTAGTTGGTGCAAGAACGACATTGGCCTTGAGTCTTGTACTTGTTTTATTATTCCTTATTTAGAATAATTGCAATGTATAATGTCAAGTGGAAAAATGTTGGAAATAAGATGCCATTTAATTACAAATCCTAAACATTAATTATTTCATGTATCTCCTAAGTTCTTGGAATGTGTTCAACAACACTAAGATTAGGATGAGATTAATTATTTGGATGAAATAAATCATGAAATTGACATTTGTTGTTATTCCTAAATAATAGGAACATGTGGGTGCACACATGGTAAGGTGGCACTCACCTTGAGTTTAGTTAACTATACAGAGTAAAAGATAACACTTTTAGAATGCATGTAATGATCCTAGGATTTAGGATTTGATGTTTGCATGCATGAAGTTCAGTTTAGTTCAGTTCAGATGAGTTCAATTCATAATCAGTTCAGTTCAATTCAGTTTAGTTCAGTTATGGTTCAGTTATCTTCAGTTGCATGCAAGTGCATGTTGCATGTATGTTGGTTATTTTGAGTTGCATTTAGTTAGCTTCAATTAACTTGGAATGTGTTGCTAATAACTTGAGTTGTATGACAAATAATAGGGACTACCTCCAATTAACAGGGGATGACCATTCTTGCATGAATGGTGTTGAGTAAATGTTTCAGTTAACAAGAAATCACTTGGAGCTAACTTGGGCACCCAAGATGCTTTCTTGGATTTACCTCTTTTGCATGTTGAGATATTTCTGAAGGCTCAATTAAGTAGGATTACTTATGGGTGACAACTTTCAGGAAGAGCTTTGGAATTATCACCAAAGTGAAGGATGAGTTGTAGCTTCAGTTTGGGACGCCCAAATGGATGAAGCACACGTTTTAGCATTGTTCTTCATAGGATAACCCTATTTGCATGAGATAGGCGTACCTTTTAGGGATATGGGCTTGTGCATTGTAATTGTAACTCATGTTGAGTTTACAAAGCTGAGAAAAGCCTATTTATCTCAAGCAAGTTGAATAGAGTTACCAGATTTTTTATTGCAGGTTGTGAAGAAGATTGGTGAAGGTAGAAGAAGCATTCTCAAGCAAGAATTGGAGCTATTGTATTTCAAAGATTGAATAATAGAATAATTCTTGGTGGAGTTTTTTCCCGAAAGGGTTTCTCCACGTTACATCTTGTGTAATCTTTCTAATATCCTGTCTAGTTCTTCTATCAACTTCTATCTACATTCTACAACAGTAAAATGGATTAATCAAGATAATCACCCACAAATAATATATGTAACAAAGGAAAAAGTTATTTAGATCAGCAATATTAAAGTTTTACAGAGTATTAAGCTAAGAAAACACCTCATTTTTCAACAGTTATGGGTAGTAGAAGGGCAATACAATTCCAACATGAGACAAGTTTCAAGGTGAATTAAATTGTTACAAAATACAACTATTGGTTAAAAAGTTGGTATTTGTGCATATCTTAATGTATAGAAAGTTGGTATTTGTACATATCTTACTGTGTAGATTTAGTGATGTTAGAAATGTCATTTAAAGAGACAAAATAATTTTAAATTCAACAATATAATCTTATTAAAGCCAATATTCATTTTCATATTAATTTATGCTACCATCTCACGATAGAAAATGACTATTATGAAATATAGTAGTGTCCATGTTGTTCAAGCCATTACTAGAGTTGATATTTGATTCAAGGTATTAAATGTGTTGGATATGTAATTTACAAAAAAGATATATACAAATTTGATTTTTTGCACTAGTTGTTTCCTAAATGAACCAATAGAAATGAAGATAAATAATATTTGTACAATTATTTTAAATAGAAAATTAATTAGCCCATAGGCTACATATAGTGTGAAAATTGAATCTAAAACAAGTCTCACACCTCCAAACCACTTTGAGTCGTCAGAAAACAAGTTTCAGCTGTTGTTTAATGGTAAAAGCCTCCAAAATATTAGGTCAAAGCCTCTAAAATCTCACCTATCACATAAAAGCCAAATAAATATTGATTTGACAATTGGATGGGAACATTCTATTTATATTTGCAAGTGCTAGTTGCAAACCAGAAGATTGTTGCTCAATTCTTTTAATTCTATATGTTCATTGACTAAATCAATAAAATAAATTGTCTTTGTAATTGTCGTTTAGCTGTTTTCTCCTACATTTCCACAACCATTTTCTATATCCATTTCTTATTTTACAAATCCAATAAAAATAAATTTAAAAAAATTGAATACAAGAGATACATTAATATTCCTGCCCAATAAAAACTAATATATTAGAATGAGTTTGATTGCTTCAAAGATCCTTTTTGTTTTTGGCATCTCATGGCCCACCCTTTTGCAAGTTGGAAATATAAGATAACAATACTAACAACTTTGAATAGAAAGATTATTACAAAGATCAAAATTTCAAACTAAAAACAAAACAAACAAACAACAAACTCCAAACGCATTAAACTAGCCTAAAATAAAATGAAATTCTGTAAATACAGCCACAGGACAATTTTCAGGTACAAAAGTTGTTCGAATGAAACTCATGCGTTTAAAACTCACAATATTTCTTACTGACTTTGACAAATTCATATCGTATTTCAACATTAACTAACGTCTTTTGAAAGCTAAAATAGACATATTGTACATATTAAATTACTTTTCCCCTCAAGTCTTCAGAAGAACCTTCCAATGATATGTCACTGAGTTTACCATGTCTCACTTCATTCATTTAGAGATAAAAACATGGACAAAAATACCAAAAAAAAAAGTTCCACGCATGATCCCCGTTTTCCTCTTTTCACATCTTTGGAAGGAAAAAGAAGCTTCCTTGCCACGTGACATTGAATATGAAATGCAAAGGGATGACAATTTCATCTTCTAGAGATGATTTATTTTTTCCATGGCTCTATCCAAAGTCGTCAGTCATTGCAACATGATATCACTAAGAGATTTATTTTAACTGTAGATTGGACTTTGAAACTTGCAGTAGTTGGAGAAATTTTGTATAAATCCCAGTACAGATTACAGACTCATTACTCTTGTAAATCCATATTCTGCAGTTGTTTTTTCGGAGGCTAACAACTTTGCAGAATGAAGAAATTTTTGTGTATAATGCTCTTGGTTACCTTCACCACATTTCAAGTCACTTCAGCGTTACACTTTTATGACATACTGCCCCCTTCACCATCATGGTTACCAGGTAAAAACTTATAAGCTCCCCTCTTCCGCCTACCTACCCAGGGATTTTTTAAAGGTTTTTATTTTTGTTTCTAAAAATTAGTGTTGTTTTTATGTTCAGGAGTAAGTGAATCATCCAATTTGGAACATAACAAAGAGATGAACTTTTTAGGGATTGTGATGCCATGTTTAAAGAGTATATGTTGGGCAAAAGTTTTGTTCAATAAAGTCTGGCCTTTGGCCTTTTAATATATGTCCTTAAAAGAGACAGGATGGCTCAAATATGGTGGGATGGGCGTGAAACATACCTATTTCACTGTAGTTGATGTTAAAGGATCCTGGGTTTAAAAGGTGTGGTAAGCACTTTCAATTAAGATGCTTAAAAACACCCCAAAAAAAATCTAGAAAAATATCATTAACATGACTTTTGATGTATGGAGAGGACTGCTAAAGAAATTAGGGGAATTCTATCTCTTTGATCATAAAATGGTTCTCCAATATATGGACACAAATGGTGTTGAATATAGTATTGCTGATTGACAATTAAAGGATATTTTAGTATCTATTGGTAGATGTGTTCTACTTTTTCAACCTCTGTAATAGTAAGTTCTGACGCTGCTTACAGTTAATGTTGTATGTTTTGATGTTGCTTACAGTTAAAAGGAGTTGTATGGGAGCTTTTAAAAAATAGTATAGGGAGTCGGAACAGTTTAGTGTTATGTCTTTGTTGATCATCTATGGTAGATCAAGATTCACAATTTAGAAACCTACTAATATCCAAACTAGAAATTAATTATGAAAGATCAAAAATCACAACTTAGAATTCCATGTTAGATGTTTTTTTGGGATTTGAAGTTAAGTCTCCACAACGAGAATTCAATACTTTAACCAATTAAAATCAACCCTTTGAACATGTCTTATAATTTTTTTAGAATTTATAATTATTATTTGTATTATGTAAACTTCATTTGTTAATCCAAATAGAGCCCATACATATAAAACCACCACAAGCCAGAATTAAGCCCACCAAAAACAGATTTACTGTTATCACAAGGGGAGGGTTACTATTATTATCATTCCTAGACAATTCCACAGAAACTATGCAATTGGTAATTCTATGGAAGCCATGTAGTTAATATTCTACAGTAGAATTCAAACAACGAAACAATTATTGCCTACTTTTCAATGGGTGCGTAGGGTCTGAAAGAAACAGAGCTCCCAACGATGGGTTGCAAAGTTTCCAGCACGGACATAAGATGTTTGTTAGAGGGACACAAAGGGGGGTCTAAACCCCACACGGGAGTAATAGGACATACCAGATCATGCCACTGGTTAGAGACAGAAGTATTGGTCCTGTGGGACAGATTAATCCCTATATGGGAAGTATAAGACACATACGCAAGGGCATACCAGTTCTTAGGGACACAAGATATTTGTTACAAGGGACAAAAACGAGGTTTAATCCCCAAATAGGGAGTATTAAGACACACACAAGAGCATGGCAGTGGTTCTCTGGGAATGCGACAGATAGGGGACACACACCAGAGTATGCCCTGCGGTTCTACAAGGACTGGAACCTGGATTCACCCGTTCTTTACAACTCAGTCAGTCGTTGAATTAATATAATTTGTTTATTATATAAACCTATAGTTGAAAATCAAATCAATTACAGACTTGAGATTTACACAATGCAAAATATTTGTGATGTATATCTGAATCTCTTTGTTTTTTGGTTTTATTCAATGCAGATAGTAATCGCTGCAACGCTACACACTGTGGGAATGGAACCTGCGAGACTACAACTGAATATCCCTTTGTGAAATGTAAATGCAACCCAGGATGGAAACAGCCAGACTACCATGATGTTCCTTTTCAACCCTGCGTTATTCCCAATTGTGAGTTTTGCAACAACCCCCAAAAATAATCCCAAAATTTAAGATCTGTACAATAATCCTTTGTTCAAATCTGCACAGGTGACGATGGGTTGAGAAGTCACAATCTTAACAGTCTTACCTTTTTAATTAATGCGCAGGTCTCCATGAAAATCGATTGCTAATGAATGAATAATGTTGTGCAGGCACCATAGATTACACTTGCGGTAGTGCCAGCCCCCCGTCTTATGCTGAGGCACCCTCGGCTGCCCATCCGAAAATTTCAGAGCCATTGAATCGTAAGTACTAAATTCAATCTGATAGTCTGTTCTTCAATAGTTAAAAGACTTATCAGCCTGCCCCATGCTCACAAACATTAATAGTTCAATTATAGTTATCTGCTATACCGCCTCTGTTGCCCTAACTTCCCAAGGAAATACAACAATGATTGCTATGCAGTTGGTAGTTAATGACTGAGAAATCACTTTAATACTGATATATAGTGTGCTCAAACCTACTTTGACACTCTAATATGGTGTGCTTCAACATTGATATACAGTATGCTTAAACTTATTTGGCAGTGGCACTGACATATACTGTGCTTTGAGTTTTCAGCCTGTTCATACAATGTGTGTGGAGCTGGGACCTGCACTCTTAAGTCCAATGTCACACTGGAATATCAGTGCAGCTGCTACAAGGGATATGGGAATATATTGGACTGGACTTGGGGTTTCTGCGCTAGAGAATGTAAGGATTTTCTAGTTTTGATCTAATTTTGAATTTTTGGGGTGTTTTTTTGAGAATTTGGATTTGGAAACAAGGATTTTAAATTTTAATCGCGATAAAATTAATTTTCACAGGTGAACTCCAGACGGACTGCACTCGCCTTAATGTTTCAGTTAGTAGTAACGACTCAACTACTGATACTTCTTCTTCCAATGATGCTCAAGGTAAAATAATTTTTTTATCAGTTAGGATCAAATTGCAGTTATCCATTTTTTTTCTTAGTAAAACTTGGGCAAGGTCTTATTTCGGTAAGGTGGATTTAAACTTGACTGTCTAATGAATGTTTATATTATTATTACCCTCCATTGATAAAATCTTGACATTAACAGAGCATCACATTGAATTTTTGGCTTTGCTGTTTGCAGGGGGTTTGAAGTTTATGAAGGAAAACAGCCACTTGGTCGCAGGTTCAATTCTGGCAACATTGATAGTGCTCTTGGCCAAATGATATGACGAAGCAGAACATGCCTTATAATATTTATTTGTAATTTTTCCACTTATGATTTGGGTTGTTTTGATTCAGCTGGAGGATTGTATTTGTTTATTGTAATTTATCATTTTAGTTATATGATTCAGTTTTATATAAATAAAGTTGTCATTTTTCTTAGAAATTATGTTACCTGTATTTGTTTTGGACTCTTCCATGTCTATCTGTATTATTTTGGACTCTTCAATTTAAACTATGGTGAAATAGATTTTTACACCAAAGTTCATAAAACATATGAAAAGAAGAAATTGTAAAAATGAAATCTTTCAAATGAATTTTTTTTGAAAATTTCAATGCCATAATGTTCATTCATTATGTACGATTTTGAATTTCTGTAGTGCAAGAAGTTAAAAAGTCTGAATTAGCAGCTAATCTACAACTACAACCACCTTGGACTAATTGGGGTATATAGAGGGAGAGGAAATGTTTTTAATAAGGACATGTTTAAATCAAATATAATTTTAAGACTATGCTAAGCTTATCAAAAATTTGAAGAGCTAATGCTTGTTGGGGCATATATCTAGTAGATTATGAAGAATTAATTCATGGCAATATTTCGTGGAAACATATAATTGTTTTGAATGCAGCAGTTAATAAGTACCAAACAAACAAAGTAAGCTTCTTATAATACTCAAAATCATATATAGATAGTCTACATTTTCAAACGGCCCAAATGTGAAGTGCAAAGGTACAAAGGTCACGAATGAAATATATATTTTTTTTTGGGAGTTTCTTCTTGAACTAAATGTTGTTGGTATAAAAGTAATGTAACATTAAGACAAGCTTTAACAATTCACACTTTGAAATATTGACATTGATATATCCTAAAGATCAATGGGAGATAGCTAATAAGCATACAGTGTATTGGTGTGGTGATTAAAACACGGAAAGCAATAAAAATGTTGTAACATGGATGTCTTCATTAATCCCTTGTAATATTATAAAGAGGGTTAAGAGTGAAGGGAAGAGATTAATCAAGTCTAAATAAAGAGCAACAGTAGTGTTACATCCTTTGGGAACTCAGACAAACCACCTTGTAGAAGCATCAGTTGCCTATCATGGTCTAAAACTTGCTTAGTCTAAAGACTTTAGGAAGGTCTGGATTGAAGGTAGTTCGTTAAATGTCATAAATTGCCTTAAGAAGATTAATCCTCCTTGTTGGTCTATTGAATCTATCATTATTGATGCTATGGCTATATTGAATACTTTTGAGCAATGTTTTATCTCATATTTATCATGAGGGTAATGGGTTAGCGGACAAGTTTGCTAACTTTGGGGTTCTTGAGCCTAAAGGTGGGATAGGTTAGATCCCCTCCCCATTGATATTCAAACTATTGTTAATCATGAAATGCAGACTATATAGGGAGGGGGTTTCTCTTATGATTATTATATGTCACATGTTGGATTTTATGTGTAATATCATGTCGCAATGTGATTATTCTGAGGTGAGCTCGATTCTAATTAATGATTTTGTAGTTGTTCGAAAAGAGATGCATTTAAAGATAATAATAGTGTCCAATCTTTTCAGTACTTCTACACCGATTTTGGGTGCCTGTAGAGCTTTTTCCTTCTTGAGGCTTCTTCTTCTTTGCATTTTTCTCCCAAAGTTGTTGTGGCTTTGGTCTATGATCAAAATGGGTGGTGAAAGGAACATAATTGATCCTATCTCTTGTGATGCTATTAAGAGCAATAAGAAGATTTAGAGTCTTTTGGAGGAGGGTGGTATTACCCCTTTCATTGAAAAGATTCATGGCTTTGATCCTATGGTGTTGCAAGCCTTTGCTAACGGCTGTCATAATAGGGTGCTAAGGGTGTTTGTTTTGGAATTCAACATCATAGAAGAGTTGATAGGAAGCATTACGGGCTTGGCAATTGATGGTAGAAAGGTGTTCAAGGATAAAAAGGAGTCTAATGTTGCCATGGCATCTTAATTCAAGAGGAAGGAAAGGGACCAGTTGTAGAAGGCTAAATGCAACGGCTTTGATTGCAATTCCATAAAACCCATATGGGTCAACCTAGTTGTGGAGATAATGAGGTACATAACCCTTGACGATATATTTTTTGTCCACTTTGGTTACCATTTTGTGTTATTGAACCATTTCAAACATAAAAAAGGGTGTCTTTTTTGTATTATCTGTTGGCTTCTTTAGAGAATGGAATTAAGGATTTTAAGAACCCTAAGAATCCCATTCTACACGAGGGTTTAATCTTTTTTATTGAATGGATTATGCTATGTCTTTTTCTATTCTAGAAGAACCTAAGAAAATTACTAAAAATCATCTGAAACATGTGAAGTCTAGTTATGATACGGGTTATGAGTATGAGGAAACTAAAGAAGGGTCAAATGATTCTACGGAGGTGCTCTCAGAGCCCCCTAAAGACTTTGATCCTAAGTTGAAAAAGAAGGTGCAAAAGTCTCAGCAACCCTCTTGGTTAGAAGGGTACCTTACAAGTAGCAAGGAGGATGAGATCCTTGCTATTTTCTCTAAGACTCAGTAGGTGAAGAAAGGAAAATTCTTGCCCCCCTGGTATTGAGAGGAATAAGAAGTTCAGGGATAAGGGTGAAGGCCTTTCTTCTGATAAGAAGAATTTGACACCAACTATGGAAGATGAAGCTTGTGAGGAGGTGGATTCCCCTGTTTTGGAGCGGAAGAGGAAGAAGTGGTTGCACTATGGTAATAGTTCAAAGAAGGCCAAGGGTAAGGAGTAGTATGTTGGTAAGAAGAATTGGTCTCAGGAAGATAATGCTAGCGAAGACTTGGATGGGAGTCTAAATGGTGAGCATCAGTTATATGTTGATAAAGGTTTTGAGGTGGAAAAGGAGCTGGGAAATTCTGTTGGTCAATTTTTGCTTGCTGAGGTGGAGAATCCCAAGCATAATATTAAGGTCCTTGATGGTGTCTATAATCTCAACAAAGATAAAGAGGTTTTGTAGGATGTGCAAGAGACCTAGGATGCTCTTGAGGATAATTTGGTTAATGAAAGGAACATCTTTAATTACAACTGTGAAGAGTTATCTAATGGTTTAGGCATGGCGAAGGATGGATCGATCATTTTCTTTAGAATCTTCAAATGGTTGTTCAGTGAGTTGAACCTTGCCAATGTTCTTAAGGTTTGATCCTTGATTTAAAATGTTGAGGTTAATACTAATTCTCATGAGTCTTCTATTCCAAACCATGTTAATCAATTGTTTAATATCTTGAAGACGGTTACTAACGAGATGCTGAAAATAAAGAGGGACTTTGAGTATAGAGTCTTGGTCTCGGAAGAAAAATGACCAAGGCCTAGATGAGAATCTTGAAACTATGGTCAAAGTTAGTCGTTCTACTCGCCACAATAATGTAGAGGGCCTTCAATTTTTGAATAAAAATGCTAGACTGTGGAGAGGTGATTCTTTTGGTGCGTTGAAAGAATTTTAGGGTTCCTAATAAGGAGGTAGCCGAGGTGATGGATATGCACAAGAAGATCATTGCTCATGATCTTGAAGTGGGTAATATTTTGAAAAGTCTATAATTTCCTGTTGGTTCTATCCTACGTTTTGGTTGGTTTTTTTATTGTATTTTGTTGATGGTTGGCTTCTTGTTTTGTGTTGATTATCTTTAAAAGCAATGATATTTTTTGTACAAGGTTTTAAGGCCCCTTCAAAACCTATTTTTTCTATAATCAAAATAGTAGTGTCACACCCCTCATTTCAGAAGAGCTGAAAAAAAATAAAAATAAAGAGAGGTTTTCTATAAAGAGTGGGTAGTTGGGAGAGACAAAAATATTTATGGCAAGTATGGACTCTAAAACAACAGGAGGATACATCACCATTAAGAAGCATGGTGTTAGCCACAAACAGATAAATCAGATTGACAAAGACATTTGGTGGGGAGCGAGGTATGGATGTCCATCGAAAGCATAAAGGAATGAGGAATTTCATTAGATGAAAGGGGGAATTCAAGAATAAAATTGCATCGTCTTATTTGTTCTCTTCTAGAAGAGATTATCATGGTGAACAAGTGTAATGACTCTAGCTCCTATGTGATTAGCAATTTGAATCTTGGGGATAATAGACACATGAGATAAATTAGGGTGAGCAAGTTAAAGGACTTAGACTTGAGCAATGGTAGGTGCAAGAGAAGAGATATGAGGTAGATTTGGCAGAAGCCAATATATGATATCTTGGGCTATTATCAATAGTAGATTTTGTTAGGATTCAATTTGATAGTGGTAAATTTTGCTTCAGTTTCAATTTTTTTGTGCATTTAGACTTATTTTTTTTATCACATATAATTGATTTGAGAAATCTTTGTATAGGTAATCATTTGGAAACTTCACCCAAGTATTGTCTTTTGCCGTTCTCCATGTGCATATCAAGGTTTAAAAGTTGCAAAAATCTCAAAAATTCCAGGTGAGGGGGGTTTTGTGTTTGAATTCTTAAAAACCTTTGCTTATGTAAGAATTTCCAAAGTTGTGGGGCACCCTTGGACTTTGTCCCTTTGTCCTCCCATCTCTATTTTCCTTGAAACCCCAACACCCCTTTTCATCATTCACTCCTCAATCCCTCTTCACTCCCAACCCCAATTCCTTTTGTGATCTCGATCCCTAAGAGAACTCACACTTCTTGATTTGATTCCAAGTCTTTGTTTCCTCTCACATATTAACTCTCACCAATCTACTCACACTTTTTCTCCAACCGATCTATGGACTTCTTTAACACTTTGGAACACGGTTCTAAGGTTCCTCATGGACTAGAAAACCCACTAAAAGCCAATTTCAACCTAAAAGCCTTAATATGATGCACAATTTCACCTACCTCCTTGTTGTGGAAAGACCTTCCAACAACCAGAATGAATTCATGTGGTCCCCAAAGGGTTTCTCCCACCTTTTTGTAAGTTTGACCCATGTCCTAACACAATCAATTTTCCATTAATGATAAAGAGAATTTATAAATCAAAGAAGGGTCGCCCTCCATACCCTAAGAGTACAACCAAATGTCTTGGGCCATGATTTTTGTCATGATTCAAAGAGAAAAAATGCCCAAACAATGTGGGCATCCACTACATAGTACCTATCAGAGGATTTCTTATTTTTTAATACTGATTTGCACACCATCTTACATTGGTCACAAATTTATGGAGTTCCCAATCTCTTTACACCTCCCACCCTTGAGCTATAGCCTACATATGAACTATAAATACAAGTTGGTTCCACATTCAAAAGGTTGATCATTTACTTTTTTCAATCATCATAGTGAAAAAAATAGTTTAGGGTTTCAACTCATGTCAATCTGGTTTATTTTGAGAGAAACATATTTGTAAACTAAAAGGAGACTAAATTTGTAAGTGTTATTTGTAACAATATATCTCAATGATAGTTTTATATTTTCATAAAAATATTTTAGTCGTAGCTATGGTTTTTTCTTTTCCACATTTATTGGCATGAGTGTAATACTAGATTTGATGAATGTGACAATTTTAATGCACTACAAACATTGTAATGGTCTCTTCCATGTTATACATAGATTTATGTAGATCTATGACAGAAAATTAAGCTTTCTTTTTTATTGATATCACATATTTGGTGTATGTAAATGCATAGCTTATTATTCTTTGTGCTTTACTTTTTTTCCCTTTAATATACTATAACTTGGTTGCCCAACAGATAGGCACTAGACCTAAAAACTTATGATTCAATCACATGTTCAAACAAAAAAATCTATAACTAGTAGTGTAGGAATTAGTTTTAATATTTTTTAGTTCATGATTCAATAGTTCAGTCAAGGAAATGTCAATTATGAGCTTTATCATTTAAATAATTTTTTGAATCATGTGGTTACACCCTCATCTTGCAATTTTTATAATGATGACCACATTAGCTAAATAATAGGCCATTTGTGCACTTGGTTAGCCTTTAACCCAATGATGGTTTTTGGGGTTAAACTTACTTTGGATACAACTATAAACTTTACACTTTACAACACATTTTAGCAATTTAAAGTCTATTTAGGATACCTCAAAGAACATCCCCTAGCCTAACTAAGCCTAAAGTACAAGAGAGTTTATTCACTCTTGTTTAATGATCTTGAGCCCTCTATAGTTTGTTGGCATACCCTCATTTTACCCTCATGAATGAAGGAAACTACCCTTGAAAGTGAAACTATCTTCTAAATTGTGGAACAATGGTTTTGGGAGCTAATAGACATCAAGATCTTTGAAATGGTCTAGGTGTGAACAACATTTGGGAAACTATAAAAATTATACCTGCACCCTTGTAGAGATAAGGATGGTATGAACATGGAATAAAGGCACTAGTTTTTTGAAGTATCATTATTTCTAACTAGGCACTTGTTGTGTAATTTATTTCTATCTTCTTTGGGATCATTATTTTCTTAAGAGACATTTGATTTAGTCGAAGAAAATAGTTTTTCTTGAAGTAATTTATATTAGGAAAAATGGTGTCTCAACCTTGCAATTATAACAAGTTAATATATTGAGTGTGGGGGGGTTGCAAGGGGGGTACTCCCCTTGCAAGGTCTGCAGGGTCTGGATGTTGTGTGCCCTAACGAGGATTCAAGGGAAACACCTTTGAAAGCCACATTTTATGCATATTTTATTATTATAAATTTGTACCATTCATCATTATGCAATAGGATCTTATAGTTGAGGATCACCCCCTTGTTACAAATTTTCCAGATGAGCATAGCTTTAATCTAAGGTCTTCAAACTTGTGGAAATTATATTTTGATGGGTCTTGCACTTCTCATGGCTCGGGAGTAGGGATTATCTTGATCACACCTCATGAGGATTGCATTCCCAAGTCTTATAAGCTAGCTTTCCCATGCACAAATAATATTGTTGAGTATGAGGCTTTAATTACTGAGCTTAGAATGGAAATTAAATGGAAAATTAAGGAGTTCCATGTCCTAGTAGATTCCATGTTGGTCATCAAGCAAGTTAATAATGAGTTTCAAACAAAGGATGAGAAGCTTCAACCTTATAAGAATTTAGTGGGCACTTTTAAGCAGTACTTCACATATATCATCTTTGAGCAAGTTCCAAGGTTGAGTAATAATGCAATAGATGATATGGCTACTCTTGGTTCTCTTTTCGAAATGCCTCAAAATGCTAGTCAGTATGAGTTTCTAGTTGAGAAGATTTGTGTTCCAGTATATGATGTTCCTGAGTTTGAACTAGTGTGTGAACTTGTTGGTCTTGAATCCCTTTGGTACTATGATACTTATGTTTTCCTTAAAAATGCTACCTTGCCTCCGCTCTTGCCTAACCCTCAAAAGAAAACCTTGATTCGTAGATCATCCCGCTTTGTCATTTTGATGACACCCTTTAACACAATAGTCTTGATGGTGTCATTCTTAGGTGTCTAGACTCAAAGGAAACTAAAACTTCCTTGCAAGAGATTCATGAGGGTATTTGTGAAGCACATTCTAGTGGACCCTCCCTTGTTAAAAAGCTATTGTGATCCAGTTATTTTTGACCTACTATATGGAAAAATATGATCTAATTTTTGTAAATTCTTTTTGTCAATGTCAGCAACATGGAGATATAATTCATGCACTCGCCCATGAGTTACAATCAATAACTAATCATTTTCCCTTTCCACAATGGGGGCTCAATCTTGTAGGAAAAATTAACCCTTCATCCTCTAATGGTCATAATTTTTTCCTTACCGCCACTGAGTACTTTATGAAGTGGGTTGAAGTTGTTCCCTTAACCAATATCACTGGCAAACAAATAGCTAAATTCATCCTTAATTATATCATTTGTTGATATGGTGTCCCTCATTCCATTATCACTAACAATTGTAGGCCTTTTAAAAATCAAGATGTCAAATACCTTTGTTCCCAATTTAGTATCCAAGACTGCTTTTCCACACCCTATTACCGTCAAGGTAATGACCAAGTTGAGGTTGCTAAGGCTTCGAATAAGACTATCCTTAAAATCCTTAAGAAAATAGTCAATGAAGTTGGTCGTGATAGGCATTTGCAACTTCATCCTACTTTGTGGGTTTATCATACTAGTGTCTGCACACCTATCAGAGCCACTCCTTACTCCCTTTTCTTTGGATCCGAAGCCATTTTTCCTATTGAGGTTGAGCTCCCATGTTTGAGGGTGTCATTGAAAGAGTTCATTGATGATGAAAAGTATAGAGTATCTAGATTGCATGAGCTTGAGCTTTTAGATGAAAGAAGAATCAATGCTTTAAATCATTTGCAAGCTTATCAAAAAAATATTTGTTGATGCTAAAATAAGAAAATTAAGGCTTGTAAGTTTGAGGTTGGAGTTTTGGTCCTAAAATAAAATCAAAGAAATTAGCAAGATCGATAAAAGAAAGGAAAATTTGAGCCTAATTGGTTAGGATCTTTTGTGGTGGTTTTGATCTATGGGTTAGGTGCTTATCGACTTGCTTCTCCTGAAGGGGATCTTTTGGATGAACCTATTAATAGTATGCATCTTAAGAAGTTCTATGCATGATCCTCGATGTGTCCTAGTTGCTTGCACATATTAGTCTTGTGCTTCATATTAGTTCCACCCTACCTTCCATTGCTTGTCCTTTATCTTTTTGTTGCATCTGTTCATTAGGTTTTCATTCCTCCTTGTCTATCATGGCTTCTTGGTTAGCATTATCCTTGGTGTTCCCTTGCCTACGCTTGTTGATCTTTGTCCTAGCTAGAGGCACTCCTTGACCTTGGCCTTGGGTGCGGGTTTCTTGTCCTTTTCTTGGAGATCACCTTATTGGCTTCTTTTGGCATTCACATTCTGATCTTTTGGCTTATCTAGTGTCTTGGAGCTTGGTGTTTCAATTGTCGATTTTAGCCTTTGGCTTAGCTTGTCTTTTTCCTATCTCTAGTATCTTATCTTATCTTATCTTTGGCTTAGCTATAAATATGGTATACAAGGATCTCCTTTCTTTTCCTGTTGTGTCTAGTCCACACAAAAGATACAAATTCATCTTGGTGCCTTATACCTTGATGCATATTATCCTTGCAATATCAAAATAGGATTTCTCTTCACATTTTTTTGGCATAACCAATAGCACAAAGTCTCATATCATTTGTATCTTTGTATATCATGTCCTATAATTATCATTCTAATATCATGCTATCCTATCTTATGCTATCTTATCATCTTGAGCCTTTGATCATTGCTTTTATTTTCTTGCATGTCCTATATGGATAGTGTGCATCATATTATCATAATCATAATCATCCATCATAGCATGTCATAGAGTCATATCATGTGCATCCATCATGAAAATATATCTAACTAGAAAACAAACACTGCATAATAACATGAAACATAGATAACATCCATATGCATTATAACATAAACATAGAAAACCATTGCATGTCATCCATAGAATCATAATCTCAAAGTGTCTTTGCTATAGAAGTCACAAAATAATCATGTCCATATCCATAAACCATGTGTGTCAAATGTCTACAATGGGCCATATACATCATGAAATAATAGTAATACAATGGCTTGTAGGAATGGTGTCTACATAATATATATGTATCAAAAATATGTGTATGTATCCTAGCTCCTATGCGGAGCTCCCTCCTTGTGAAAGTCTTGGGGATCCATGATGATATGGCCTTGCTCCTCCTAACCCTGCTAGCATTAGTGGTGGTAATGGTGGCCCCATTCCCTCTTGTGTGGCCTTTGTACCCGATCTCACTGATCGAGATCCTCCTGAGTGTGCCCTCCTCATGGTTAAGTATGGTGGAGCATATCTCTCTAGAGTCACCTCCCTCTCATACAAGGTCCTATAGTAGGTATCCTCCCTTGTTAGCTATGTGATCCTAGCTAGGACCGAGTATGTGGTCATCCTTGTTGAGGCCTCTTCCTGTTGCCTCTCCTGCCTTTCTACATCCCTCTTTGTGGTCACTTGTGCTAGTTGGACCTATAGGTTATCTCTCTCTCCTTTGTCTATGTCTCTCTCTCTCTCCTATCAATGTGTCTCACTCTGCATGAGTTTGATCTTGCTCTAAGAGTATTGTAGTCATTCTAACTTGTAAGTAGTCTTGCCTTGGTGCCTATTGTACTTGTTGTACATGTGGTACCTATTTTGTCTACATTTGCACCTGTACTAGAGGTTGTCTCAGTGTCCCCCACCCTCCTCCATATCCACCATCATTGCCATCATGCCTCCCCTATCCATCATCATGTCTATAGTGACCATCTCCTTGACCACCTCCCTGCCCGCCTCCCTGTCCACCCTGTCCTACCGCATGTGCTCTCCTCCTCCTCCCCTCTACAAATAAATTGCTTATGTCCCTAGTCCTATGAGCCTCTGTAGTGAGTGTTCCACCCACCATGCATCTTATTTTGCATTTTTCCTTGCGTTCATTAGTCCTACTTCCCATCCCCATATAACTGGATTCAATCTCCTAAACTTTGTTATGGCTAAATCTAGGCTAATCATCGCCCCCCACTCTGCCATCTCTCTCCTAGTGCATGAAAAAATAGCATCTACCTATGGTACAATCTGCATCTCTCCAAACTATCTCAACACCCTGTCAAGTAGGTACCTCTCAATGTGTCATGTCCTCCCAAGCAATATCCTCTTATCTATAGAATGGTAAATATGTTTGATCTTCAATCCATGCCTCGTAGTCGATCTATGGTCTCCATGCAATAGCATCTATATCATCAATGACATGTCGCAAGTAATCTAGCTCTCCCATGCATTAATACATCAGTATCCCATTATAGATCTTGATATAGGGCCAGCCTATTGGCCTGAGCTTGGTCTCTATCGACCTCATGATCGCTATATGCTCCCAGACCCATATGTACAAAGCGTCATGACATAGGCGATCATCCATATCCATACCTATACACTACCTTGTGCATATATTTGTAAGGATGAGATAGAATGCATAGCCCCCATATGTAGATGACTCCCTCATCTAACATATGCACTAATACCATTCTCCAATCAATAGCTAATCATCGACTACTCCAGTCAGGTGCCAAGTATCCTCCTATGATCCTGGTGATCACAAGAGGTAGAGGATCGCACCTATTGATGGACCCCTCCAGGTACATCTCATAGTCCTCTATACCCAGGTCCTCAATCCCAAACACTTTGATGAGTGCTAGCTCTCCCTAGTTGTGGTCAAATGTCACTCTCTCACCATGTGTCAGGATCCTCAAGATCCTCTAGACGTCCTCCAATGTAATCATCGCCTCTCCTATCAAGAGCATGAATGTGCCCCTCTCGCTATGCCAACACTTTACCAATGCTATCACCATAGCATAGTGTAGTCACACCTCTAGCCTATAAGCAACATACCATAGTGTAGTCAAATTTCCTAGATGTGTGAGCTATTTATTGATAGGTTTTATATAAGGAGATTGTGATTAAATTTTATAGATTGGATATGTTGTTGGCATAAGTTTTTTGGTGTTTTTGATACCTTGGAGGTACAAATGATTGAATTTATTGGCATTTGTTATTGTGTCTATTTTTATTCATGTGGGGTTTTTTATTTGGTAGCATCTTGGAGCCTTTTTTATCACTTGGATTTGATGCTTATGTTCTTTAGATTGTCACATCTTCACCTTGGTCTTCACCTTGGATTTTTCCTTTTCTTTCATATCTAGCATATTCGATGATGAGAAGAGTTATTACCTAAGATGGCGGTCACCTTGGAAAATTTATTGCCAAGTATATTAATGGTGTGTGAGAGCATATTAGAGATTCATGTGGTTTCATGGTTGGATATAATGATTTATTTCACTGATTGAACCTTATACAATGTATAAAATAAGTAGGATAATGTTAAAAAAAAAGGCATTGCACATCTTGCACAAGAAAAAGAAGTATTTTAATTATGTAAAAATAAATATTTATTTATGGTGCATCTTAGGAGATGTGTTTAGCTACATTAAATAATTATTTGGGACCATTTGTAAATGTATATTAGACATTTGTTAAATATTTTATGTATGAAAGCCATTGGGAAAATATTCAATATTTACATTGATATTTAATTTTGGCCCATCAATGGTTTTGTGCTCTCATCATTTTGAGATGCATAGTTTAGTTAATACCACTTAATGGTTTTTTTAAAAACTTAAATCTATAAAAGAAAGTACATAATTTGTGGTTGAGATTGGTTGTCATTTTTGTTGCGATCTCTTTTAGAGTGCATAATGTTAGGAAAAGGTGTGTTGTACACCTTGCATTATGTATTCAATGTAATTATTCTTGGGGCCACTTATGTTGAATGTAACATTGGCACATAAGTTAAGCTATAAAAATGTAATTATTTAATATTCGGGAAAATAATAAATAAAGCACCCAATATTAAGTAAGGGGACATGGTTTGTAATCTCATAGTTATTGTCATATGGTTTTGTGCAATACCACTTAGTGGTTTTTGCTTCTATAAAAGCAACCACAAAGGTAGTTATTGTAAGAGATGCAATTTTGCATGGTTAGCTCTAGTTAGCATTTGTGAGGATTTGAAGCATGGCACAAGATGTGTGGTTGCATGCTTGTTCACATGGATTGCTTGGAGAGAGCTTGTTGCTTCAATGGTGTTCATGGAGACTCAGAGGATGTATTGTAATCTTTATTGTTGAATAATACATAAGAGATGGATGTTTTTGGAGGCTGGGTTTTTTCCCTCTTGAGGGTTTTCCCAGGGTATATCTTGTGTCATATTTTCATGGGTATGTTGTCTATTCTCTTGCATGTGGATTTTGAATACTTAGATGCATAGAAATTTCTTTAGGGTTATGTGGAAATTGTCTTTAATTGGCTGCAAGTTTCCAACACATAAGTGAATCATGCCATGGGATGTGTGATAGCATGATTATCCATTATGCTTGGACACATGGAGAATACATTGGAGGATCTTAATGTTTCAAAGTATTCATGGAGACTTTGTAAGTGTATTGTAATGTTTTCATTACTAAAGAATGCATTGTGTGTGGATACTTTTGGAGGATAGATTTTTCCATCATGAGGTTTTTCATAGGACATATCTTGTGTAATTTTGTGGTATGTCTTTTATATTTACATTATGGTTATTTTGAGTACTTCTCTGCATATTTTTCTCTCTTGCGGTTATGTGGAAATGGTTTATATAGAAACATTTTTTTCTTTCACCTTTAACTAGTTTAGTTGTTGAAATCAATTACTCATAGGTTGGTTTTGGATAGTAGTAATGTGTAAGGTTCTTGGGAGCCCAAAATCTCATCCTATACATAGGTACCCTATGCATATTTTGAGGACTGCAATATTATTTTAGATTTAATTATAAGGATAATCTAGTGGGCTAGGTCAAAGGAGAGAGCCTAGACTCAAAGAAATAATGTTAGATGGTAAGATAGTTCCTCCAATCCTTTGTATTATAGTTGTATTGTACTAGTAAAGTGTTGGAATTTTTTCTTTCAAATTGCATTAGGAATATTGGAGGTATTGTCTCATCTTATCTATCATATATTTGAGATATATTTGTAATGTTTCTTAGGACCATAAACCTTGGACATGGTGTAATATTGTATATTAGTGTTCAAATGTGAACTTTTACTTGACACCAAAGCTTGTTGGATTGTCTCGCTATATAGTTCTTTTCTATAACCATGTCCATAAGCATAAGGATCCCATTTAAAAAGGTGTAGCACATGAGAGCTCGTACAACTCTATGGTTGGAGGTAAAGATCCAATGTGATGTCTCTCCCCTTGGACATAAATAATAACTTGGCATTTGGTACATTAACAAAAGATTTTACATATAATCTTACATGGTGTAAGAGGTATGATAATTTAATTTAGTGATGCTATTCAATTATGATATATTTTGGGCATGTCCATATTATGGATAGTTCTTCTTAATGTTGATATGTATACATGTATATTTTTTAGAATGTGACACTTATGACACCCATTGGAATTTGTGAATGATGAATTCTCTATATTAAGATACAATATTATGGAGTTGGTGATGAACATCCAAAAGCTATTGATGTTAATCTTTTTTGAAATTAGATTTATACTTAGACTTGATAGAAATTGTAATTATAATTAGTTGTATATCTCACTCTTGTAATTTTGGTGATTTGATGATTATTAAAGAATTCTTATGAAACATTACTACTATTATAGTTTAAAATATAGATTATGTATTTAATTATGTAAATTCATATGAGTTTTTTTGTATAAAATTGAATTAAGTTAGAATAATCATGTTTAGAAAAATCCATGGCTAGAGAATGAGGTAATGACAAAATCAAGACATCACACATCCTAGTCAATAGCTATTCTTAGGAATATTCTATTTAGGATGAAATTGATTTAACTTAGACTAATTATGTTTAGAAAAATTCATGGCTAGAGAATGAGGTAATGACACAATTAGGAAATCATACATACCTATATATTGTCACAACTATCTAATGTCATTACATGATACACTTCATTTATGTGTGGATATTAATACATGACAATTTTCATGCATAGGTACCTTCATACAAATAAATATAATTTCATCAACATATTCTCATCATAACAATAAAATGTTGAATGTTTCTATATTAATGGTTAATTTTTGGCATTCATGTTTTATTATAGATTTTGTAGTTCTAAATTTTAGTTTTCACTAATTTTCAACATGTTCTAATCTGTTTCTTTTGAAGATGATAAATTCATTCAAGTTCCTCCATGTGAGTTTCATTTTTCATAATTTTTCAATACTCATCACAAGATATGGTATAGAGCTTTAGAACATAATATCATATTGGATAAATTCATCAAATCAATAATAATGTCTTATCAAGTTATACAAATTAAACCCACAAAATTTATTTTGTTATTGTTAAAACATTAAATAATTGACCTGCATGAAAACTTTCCCAAATTTTCTTCAAAAGAACAAATAATGATAATTGTTCAGAAATAATACAAATTCAAAATAATAATTGTCTATAGCGCAAGATTAAGTTTAGTTTTTAAGTTCATTAATTTAATAATGCATATTTTAAAATGTTATTATTTATATATACATGCATATCTACATACTTGCTTATACTAAAAATAAGACCTAATAATAAAAATAAAATAAAACAATATTAATTATAATATACTATATTATTTAGTTAAATACAATCAATTCAATTTATATTTTAAATCTCACTATCAAGAACTAAGAAATCAAATGTACAAAAATGACAATTATTATATCCTATACTTGAAAATTATATACAAAACATGTGAAGCAATTTGATCATGTCAAAAATCAATGAAATTCAATTTGAATAGATGTGATATTAATACTTTGTGAAAAAAATATTTGAACTATGCCAACTCCTCCTTGTCTTCTTTTGTTGAAAAATGACATGTAAATATTAAAATAAGAAACTATAACTATAAAATAATTCTTTAAAAAAATGTTATTTTATTTACACAAAATAACTCTTAAACAAATACAATAACTCTTCATAATCATTTTATTTTATTTACATTGTTTACTTTATTTTTATTTGAAAAGCTATTTTTTATAGAAGATAAAATGTGGGTTTTAAAAGAACCTCCAAATCATATGCAACACTAATAAGAAATATATTAATGAAGACCAATTGACATCAAAATTACAGCATCAAACAAAATACATCCAAAGAGCTGAAAATAATCGACAACACTCGAAATAAATTCTAAAAAAGGTAGGAACAACAAAAGGTCAACCATTTTAAGGTGGTTTGAAACTAAAGTGCTCCAAAGAGCTTTAAAAACTAACAATTGTCCCGCTTTCATAAACATTGCTTAACAACCCTCCTTTTTTATTGCTCAAACCTTTCTATATTGGAAAATGTGTCTCAACCTTACTGCTAATGTTAAGATTACAAAAAGTGTAATTTCTAGATATAAAATGATAAAACTCAATTTCTAGACTCTAGAGTTGGTTTTGAGCCAAAATAATTATTCATGTTGTTTGAGACTACCTATAGAGGTGCATGTTGCATAGATCTCTTCAAATACTTCAATTTTTTAAAAGATAGGCCCAATCACCCATCGAATATGGCCTCTAAAAGTTTGAATAGAAAATATTAAAAAATGTTGGATGCATAAAAGAGTTGTAAAGGGGATTTACATCTATTGACCAACCTATGATGCATGTTAGACACATCATAAGGCATCTTTGATTGGGGAATAATTTGGGCACCATTTTTTGGGAGGTTTTAGCTCATGAGATTCTAATTACCATTTGATGGTTTTGGGTTTTGTATGTCCTATATATTACCCATTTGAGATGGAGGTATTGTTTAGAGTTTTGTAGATATTATTAAGCTTATAAGAGTTCATTTAGATCTCTAGTTGGTGATACTCCTATGAAAACTTGTTTTGCAAGTGTGTTGTAACTATGGTTTACTAAGTAATACATTGAGCTATTTTAGAATGAAGTTTTTTCTTCGGAAAGAATTTCCCCACATATACATGTGTTATGGCATATTGTTTATTTTATGTTTAAATGTATTTTACCTTTTGTAATTGTTAAAATATTGAAATTTGCAAAACACTCCAAAATATTAGTATAAGAAGTGTTTACGTGTACTCTACTTTTTTTCATTATGGAAACCGATCTAAAACTAGAAGAATCTATAAAGAATATATGAAGTTTGACATCTAATTCCATTTTTTTTTCTAAACTAGAAGGCATGAAGGCTAGCTATTGGAGCTCATTAATGGGGCTTGTGGCTTCTTTTTCCTAAGTCTTGACCCTTTGAACTTTTACAATCTAATCCCTACTAGTCATCCCTAAACTCTACTCGACCATGTTTATGGATCCAACAAAAAAGAAAGAAATGAAAGAATCATCCAAGGCATCAACATTTGACAATGATTCTACCTTATTCTAAGATGAGTAGACACCTCGTTATCTTTTTTCTTCTAAAAAATTTACAAATTATTTTATTTTACTTCAAAACTATTTTATTTTATTTACATTATTTATTTTAAAGAACTATTTTTATTTATTTAAAATATTATCTTATTTATTTTGAAAATATTTTTTAATATTACATTTTAGGGTTTATTTTTTTACATTTACAATATAAACAATATAAATAAAACAAAATGAAATATTTAAGACATCATAAAAATATGCATGAATTTAAAATAGTTAATTCCACGTCATCAACATACTGAAACACATAAAGCAATAAGTTGTTCTAAACAATAATATCCAACCTAATAGAACTGTCGTTTTTAAATTGCTTTAAAAATACCGTACTAATAATATAAACTATTCGAGTCCAAATCCTTTCCAAACACGTAACAGGACAGGCATGTATGGACCCAAAAAGAAAAGATGACTGCCAATGTTCTACGCACGATCCGTGCGTGCCTCTTTTCACAATGTTTGAAAGAAAAAAGAAGCTTCCTTACACAAAAATGCCTTGTTGACAATGAAAATTAAATGCAGAAGGCAGTTAAGTCCATCTTCTAGAGAGATTTTTTTTCTATGGCTTTCTCCAAAGTCCCAAAGTCACTTCCAATATGATATCACAATAGACTTATAACTGTAATTTGGACTTAGAAATTTCCATAGTTAGGTAAAACTGATATAAATTCCAGAACAGATATGCAGACCCATTACTCTTGTGAATCCATCTTCATATATTCTGCAGTTGGTTTTTCAGAAACTAACATCTTTGCAGGATGAAGAACTTTTTGTTGACAATGCTCTTAGTTACTATCGCCACATTTCAAGTCACTTCAGCGATAGATTTTTATGACATACTGCCCCCTTTGCCATCATGGTTACCAGGTATAAACTTACAAGCTTCTCTCTTCCACCTACCTGCTCAGGGATTTTTAAAAAGTTATTTTTTTATTATTTTTAAAAACTTAGGGTTATTTTTAAGTTCAGGAATCATTCAATTTGGAACATAACAAATTCAGATGGATCATGAAGTTTGATCCGAAATGTCGAAGAAAAAAAATCGCACAACAGAAATTCTTGCTGTAACATAATAAATAGTTGAACTTTATGGTACCATATTTACAGAATATCCGTTGGACAAAAGTTATGTGCAATCAAGTATGGCCTTTGGCCTTTTAACATATGTCCTTAGATAGGATGGCTCAACCATAGGGGGATGGGTATGAAAGATACATATTTCACTGTAGTTGGTGTTAAAAGGATCCAAGCTTTAAAAGGCGAGGCTTGCCTCAATAAGATGAACGCTTTCAATTAAGATGCTTCAAAAAAGCACCAGAAAAATCTGAAAACTAATAATTAGCAGGGTCTTTGATGTATGGGGAGGACTATTAAAGTAAGTAGGGAAATTCTGTGTCTTTGACCATAAAACGGAGCTTAAATATTTGGACACAGATGGCATAACGGTGTTGAATGGGAATGTTAATGATTGACAAATTAAAGGAAATTTTAGTATATACTGATAGACTGTTGTGTTAATCATATTACAGTGTCATGTCTTGTAAGTATTTTCTAACTTATCTTTGTTTTTGTGTAATCTCGACAATTATTCCATATGTTAATCCAAATAGAACCATCACGAGTTAGATATAAGCCTGCAAAAACAGATGCACTGTGTCACAAATGAAGGGTTATTAGCATTCCTAGACAATACCACAGAAAGAATGTAATTGTCAATTCTATTTGTTGTATGTTAGGATTCAAACAAAGAATCGGAATTGTTAACTTTTCAATGGGTGCGTAGGGTCTGAAAACACAGAGTACCCAACAATGGGTGCAGAGGGTTTCAAAATTTCGAGCACAGACATAAGATGTTTGTTAATAGGGACACAAAGGGGGGCTAGTTCCATCAAAGCAATATTAAGACACGAGCATGCCACTGGTAAGGCATAAGATATTGGTTCAGTGGGACAGATTAATCCCTATATGGCAAGTAAAAGACACAAGGGCATACCAATGATTAGGGACACAAGATATTTGTTTGAAGGGACAGAAACGAGGGTCTAATCGTCATATAGGATAATGGGAGATATTAAGACACACACGAGCATAGCAGGGGTTCTCTGGGAAGGCGACAGATAGAGGACACACCCCAGAGTATGTCCTGCAGTTCCACAAGGACTGGAATCTGGATTCACCTGTTCTTTACCATTCACTCAGCCTCTGAGTTAATTTGTTTTTTTATTAATGTAAAAAGAGATTGGAAAGGATCCCACCTTTTTACAAAGATAGTATAGATACATCAAAGACAAACAAACATCAACCTGAAACAAGAACATGGAATAGACAGCATAAAGTCAGCAAAGTACAAGAGACCATTAGCACCCCATCAGCAAGGGTGAGAACAATCAAGAAAGCAGATCGCAGACTGCCCAAAACCACTAACAGACCCATCAACTCACAGAGCTTGAAGCTAAATGGTATCAGAAAACATTAGATCCTACCAACAGCCTTACCCTTTGACTCCATCAATCAGAATTCTTAATATTCTTCTTGGCCTGAAATATTTCCCTATTTTCCTTATTAGAGGTCAACAGAGAAGGCAAAGGCTGAGATCCAGGTGTAGGGCTGAGGAGCTCCTCATTCAGGCCATATCCTCTAGAGAAACTACACCCAGCCGTAGCATGGCCAAGTATGTGGCAATGTTGGCAGAACACCAGGGAATCCTCAGACAAGATCTGTTGCACCTAATCACCCAGCTTAGAGGATAAAAGCACCTTATCTAAATCAGCGTTGACGCAGACTCTGGCGAGTAGAAGACGTTTACTGGATTTGATCAGTTTGTCAATAGCAATTTAATTTGTTATTTTATAAACATAAAATTGAGAATTAAATCAATTACAGATTTGGGATTTACACAGCGCAAAATATTAGTGATAGATTTTCTGAATCTCATTGTTTTTTTTGTTTATTCAATGCAGATACTAATCCTTGCAACGTTACGAACTGTGGGAATGGAATCTGCGTGGCTACAAAGCAATACCCCTTTGTGAAATGTGAATGCAAACCAGGATGGAAACAACCAGAGCTTTACCATGATGTTCCTTTTCAACCCTGCGTTGTTCCCAATTGTGAGTTTTGCAAATACCCCTCGCCCACACCCCTGACAAATTAAAAAAAAAAATCCACAAAATTTAAGATGTTTATAATCCTTTGTTCAATCTGACAGGTGATGATGTATTGAGAAGTTATAGTCCTAACAGTCTTATCTATTTACTTTATACACGGGTCTTTCTGAAAATCGTTTGCTAATTAATGAATAATGTTGTGCAGGCACCATGGATTACACTTGCAGTGATGTCTGCCACTTGTCTCCTGCCGAGGCACCCTGGCCCGCCCTTCCGAAAATTTCAAACCCATTTGATCGTTAGTACTAAATTCAATTTGATAGTCTGTTCTTCAATATTTAAAAGATTTATCAGCCTAACCCATGCTCACAAACATTAACAGTTATTAGAATTATCTACTATATCTGCTCAAACTTTAAACTGAAGTCAATGCAGTAAGTAGCTAATGACTCCAAAATCACTTTAAAACTGGTATACGGTGTGCTCAAACCTACTCTGACACTTGAATATAGTGTGCTTCAACACTGATATAGAATGTGCTCAAACTTATTTGGCAGTGGCATATACTGTGTTTGTGAATTTTCAGCATGTTCATACGGTGTGTGCGGAGCTGGGATCTGCACTCGTAAGTCCAAGAACACAGTGGAATATCAATGCAACTGCTTCAAGGGATATGGGAATATCATGAACTGGACTTGGGGCTTCTGCTCTAGAGAATGTAAGGATTTTTCTAGTTTTGTCTCTAATTTAGAATTATTGGGGCGCTTTCTGGAGAATTTGGATTTGAAAATAAGAATTTTAGGTTTTAATTGCCATAAAATTGATTTTCACAGGTGAACTCCAGGAGAATTGCTCGCATCTTAATATTACAGTCAGTAGTAACGATGCTCAAGGTAAAATAAAAATTGCTGTGTGTTAGAATCAAATTCCCTACTGCAATACTGCAATTTTTTTCTTCCTAACTTTGCTGAATGAAGAACTTTTTGTTTATGATGCTCTTGGTTACTATCACCACATTAGAAGTCACTTCAGCGACAAACACTTCTTGTTTTAATGGGTTGCTGCCCCCTTTGCCATCACGGTCACCAGGTAAAAACTACAAAGCTTCTCTCTTACTAGTGTCTACTGGTAGACTGTTGTGTTAAAATAGTGCGGTGACATTTAGTGTTATGTCTTGTAAGATTTTTCTAATTTATGCTTGCTATTTGTGTAAATTCCATTTGTTAATCCCAATAGAACCGCCACAAATTAGATATAATCCCACAAAAACAGATTTGTGTCACAAGGGAACTGTTCCTCCTCTTATTATCACTCCTAGACAATTCTAGAAACTATGTAATTGACAATTCTATGGAAGTCATGTAGTTATATATAATCCGGTAGAATTCAAACAACGAAACAGAATTGCCAATTTTTCAATGGGTAAGTAGGATCTGAAAGAAACAGAACTGCGACGATGGGTGCAGAGGGTTTCAAAAGTTTCCAGCACGAACATAGGATGTATGTTAGTAGGGAGTGGGACACAAGGGTGGATTAATCCCCACCTAGGACTATGTCACAAACCCGTGGAAGGAGGATTATACACAGGACATTACATTGTAAGAAATATACAAGAAAAAAACAAAGAGAGAGGGGTTTTCGAAGAAGGAGTAGGTTGTTGGGGGGAGACAGAAACATTTCTGGGTAGGGGTATTAACGCTACGATAGAGAAATGGGTCACTTGTTACAAACAAGTAATTTGGACAAGCATAAGTTGGTGGGAGCTTTGGCGCAGGGTATGGACATCAATCAATGCATACAGTGACTTGACATGGTTGGTGGAAAAGAAAAACAGGAGTGAGGACGCCCATCAAAGCATTAAGGATAGAAGATTCTTGTCAGAGGAGGAGGCGATGCCATGGAGGCATTCAGAGAGAGTAGGGAAGAGAAGAGACTGATTTGGCCAGGAAGGGAGATTTCAACGCCTGCTTCACAAGTATCTTCAACATCGTCCCTAAATGAGTACTCTCCTTCAGAATTACTTCCCTAAATAGTATTTAATTGTGAAATATCCACTCCTGTGACTAAAACGTAATTGATCCAAGTTGATTTTATGTTTATGTACAAAGATATTGGATAGTAATCCCCTGTTCTACACATGTTTCGTATTTCTTGGCTGAAGGGCTTCTAAACATGTAAGCCAAGTGTGGTAGTTTGTCGAAGTGTGCTCTGTGTTTGATAGGACGCCCAAACAAAACGTTTTGTTGTGGAATGTAATGATAATGGCTTATGTGAACCAGGGCTCCTATGAAGAAGCTATTTTGCTCTTTTACCAGATGCCCTTGATAGGTGTCAAGCCCAACCATTATACTTATCTTGTGTTCTCAAAGCCCGTGCAAGTCTATTAGCTCTCTCGCCTGGTTTAGAGATACATGACCATGTCATTAGAAGTGGGTTGCAATCCTATAGTTCTGTAGGAAAGACTCGGGTGGCTATGTATGGAAAATGCAATGTTGTCAAGTATGCAGTTAAGTGTTTGACATGATGCCTCATTTGAAGTCATATATTGGAATGCTATCATTATGTGTTACGTTGGGGATGGGTGGTTTAAAGAAGCCTTGGAATTAGTTTGGGGAGAGGAGCCCATAGTGGAGCGGGGTCCAATAGTGGGGATAGAAATAGTGGGGATAGAAGTAGTCCTCAGTGGGTCCCATAGTGAAGCACCTTAATATCCAATTGCAAAACACTTTTTATCCATAAAATACACAAATTGACAAATCATGTGATGCCACATCAACACACCAATAAAACATGACTTAGTGCACCACTATCGGTCTCACTTTTTTTTTGGGCCTTTTTTGGATACCTAAACAAAAAGCATGTTGATGTGGCATCATATTGATGATGTGGCCCTAAAACGAAATATACGAGCATGTGAGTTGTCAAATAAACTATTGTACAAAATTGGGAGTGATTTGAAATTTCCACGTAGGATTTTGAGAAAGGCAAAGTTAGGGTGCTCCACTATGGGCCCCTCTCCCCTAACTGGCATTCAACTTGGCTTGGCTACCATGGTTAGTATTGTTCTGTTGTGCGCCCACTTGGGAGATCTACAACGAAGTAAGGAAATCCATGGCCACCCAATTTGGATTGGGTTATAGTAAGACATTTTGTGAATAGTTCACATACTTTGTTTAAGCTTAGTAATTCTCTCATTAGGGTCCTCCAACATTTTTATGCTAGCTATAATAGATATAATGTTATTTTGTTTGGTATAATGATTTCTTATGTTAACATCTTATTATGTAACATGATATTCACACTATGTATGTTATTATTTTTGTGATAATTATTTTTATTATGGATTAAATATGTTGTATGAAAAAATTAGAAATTAATCTTAAATGAAGATTTGTTAAAGTAATGTTATCATTTTGGAACATCATTTACATATAAATATTCATACCTTCATGGTGAATACTTCTCTTTAGTGATGTATGATCAGCATTGATCTTGAATAATGGTCCATGGGTATGTATTGTGAGATGCCAACTAACATATTAGACAAATTCCATGTGCAAAACATATGAGATCACTTATTGCTAACCATTAAAATCATATTTAACTATGAGTGTAAGTGAGAATATTTAATAGTGAATTGGACATTGATTATAAGAATATTGAGTTGCACCACAATGTAAATAAAATCAAAAGATTACAAATATATTATTATTGGGTGAATATTTTCATCTGTTGGTCCAATGGATATAACATTGCAAACAATCCAGAGTACGAATTGGGTATATGTCTTTTGAAGTTAAGACAATTCTTGTGTGGCCTTGTTGATGTATGTGGTGTTTTATCAAGAACAATGTCATAGTATATTAGTATTATGATTGTTGATATCATTGAATCATATTATGTTAGGACCCCACATGGAGCCATAATAGAGTCTTTTGCATAATTGTTGTGTCACAATGTAATATTTTTGTTGAAAAAATGTAAAAGTAAATAAAAATAATAGACCATTTTGAGGGGTGACCTCCAATAATCAATAATAATACATGAATTCAATATTTGATGATTTGATGGTTTGGTAGAAACATATCCTCCTTATTTATAAGCTTAAGTATGTAGGGACACACCCCTTCATCCTAATTAAGAAGATTTAAGGTACTACCTAGAACTTAAGTTAAGGTTAAAAGCAAGTCACAAGTGTTTAGCCTTATTATATTAGGAATATATGATATTAAGGTCATAACATTCTTATCCCCTTTAGAAAAGTGTTGCCCTCAACACTTAGCAACTCTGAACTTTTTTGTATGAAGTGTTCATCATTACATGTTGTATCTTCAATTAGAAAATTCTTCCACTTGAATAGTAATTCGAAGATAGCTTGATTTTACAAATGTTTCACTTGTTTCTCATTGATGCTAACTAATTGTCCTTAAATGACTATATGGTCTAAGGTCTAGGTCATTTAAGATTGGTGATATTTTAATTCTTAACTAAGTATAAAGGTGGTTGATAATTGGGACAATTAGGTGTAGAGGTAGCTCAACAACCTTGTTCTTCTTATGGTGGCATCTTACCATATTGAGTTGGCCCATTAGAATGAAATTATATCTATTGGTGAATTATTTTGGTTACACAACCTTCTTTAATTAAGTTTCCCCTTGGTTCCTCAGGTAAACTATCTATCAAAATTAGAAATCCTAGGTCTCAAGCTATACCTAATTAATGTCAGAGAAAAAATTGTTGCGTCTAGTATTTGTATACATTATCTTAACTTGGGATAGTTCAAAATTTGATCTTGATAGTTAAAATCATAGAACTACATGAAATTTGGATCCCATTTAGAAGTGGGTATGTAGGCAATCCTTGGGCAAAAGATGCTCCTATGACCCAAGTCTATCAAGGAGGGGTTTAGGGAATAGCTCCAAAGTTTGATATTGTTTCTAAACTTGATCAACCTTCCCTCATTGGTATGCTTCAACTTGAGGCTAAAATTTATATTATATGGATGTGAATATATCCTCCAACTAATATTTCCCCATTATATCGACCTAAGCCAATAAAAGAGACTTCATCAACCTTAATTTTATCTACGTTGATGTTTTGTGGTGTTTGGATTTCCAAAATCTACTCCAATCTTGAATGAACTTTTAGAGTTGTAGTATCATGGTATATCTTGATGTGAGTGTGTGAGAATGCCTCTAAACTTAACTGAACTAAAATAGTCAATGTTTGTGTGCTAACCACTATAGCATAGTATCTTGGTCCAATGATAAGTATGGGAAGATGTAAGTTAGCCTCGAGACACTCGTGAAGTTTATTCTTCCAAGAAATAAGGGCATGATTATCTTGACCATGACAAGGCTATGTATGAATTAAGGAAACCTACTAACTCTGTATTTAATTATGATATTAAATTAAGCTACTGTCATGTGATGGTGTAAAAATCCTTAAGGATGATCAACTTGTTAGGTCTCAAAATCACTACTCCATAATCTTAGAACTCTTCTCAACTTCTGGGCTAGGGATTTGTCATCAAGAAAGTAAAATAGGAGTTCATTAACAAACCAAGAGTTAAAGGCCAATTTAAGAGAGTGGATAGTCTCTACTACACTTTGGGCTTAGCTAAACCTAAGAGGGTATTCTCATAGGTATTCTTAATAAAATTTTGAACCAATTGAAATGTAGCATGATTGTAACAATCAATAGCTATACCCAATGTACACATGATCCCTAGCTTTAAGAAAACCTCTTATATAGTTGATAAAACACCTTGCACATGCACCTATAGATAATAGCAATTTTATGATCCTTAAAGATGATTATCTTCATTATTTCACACATAGTTGCAAGCTACAAACATGCATGCCATGTAATGATATATCTATTTGGTTTTTCTTAAGATTAGTCTTTGATCCATTGCTTTAGAATCCTAGAACTTTTCTCACCTTTGGGGCTAGGGATTTATTAAAAAGATAAAAAGAGGGTTTCATCAATAGACTGAAGAGGGTTAAAGGCCAATTGACGAGATTGAGTAGTCTCTCTTGCACTTTGAGCTGAACTAAACCTAAGAGGGTATTCCCAAAGGTATCATTAATAGGGTTTTAAACCAATTAAAATGTAACATGTATAACCCCTATAATTGTCTCTCTAGGTCAAATACTAACTAGCTACATAAGACCTCTTATAAAGCTAATAGAACACCTTGCACATGAAATTATATATGACAACAATATTGTAATCCTTTTAGATAATTGTGTTTGGT
Organism: Sequoia sempervirens; assembly: GCA_007258455.2. Taxonomy (NCBI): domain Eukaryota; kingdom Viridiplantae; phylum Streptophyta; class Pinopsida; order Cupressales; family Cupressaceae; genus Sequoia; species Sequoia sempervirens. Next base: position 66,932,979 of record VDFB02373365.1, on the reverse strand, counting down.
ATTTTATACATAGAGGCAGGGTGTAGATGTGCATGACATGATTATTTGATGGTTTGATTACTTGGGCTTACTCAAGATTAATCCCTAATCTATAAACCAAATCATAAACAACATGCATACAATCCTAATATATTTTATACCTAACAAGAATGAAGGGTGTTTTTCTTGGTGGATGTTTAATCCTTCACCAATGTGGATTGGTTCCTATTCCATTGGCAAAAAAGAGGAAATAAATGCCATCAAACAAAGTATCAAAATAACTATATTTCATTTAAATGACAATCAAATCTTACATCATATGTAATTTACATGCTTAATAATCCATCTCAAAACTGCAATAGCCCATATGCAACAATGGAAAGACCATTTCAAAGTATTTGCATACATTAGAAGGTGTCACCCTTCATCTAACCCCTATTACAACCATGCTAACAAATGTGTGAGAGAGTCATTACAAACTATGACTATATATTTTTGCATGAATCATTACAAACTACCATGGAAACATACCATTACATGGAGATTGCATTCATTTGTTAAAAATTTAGAGCTTACAATGTTTGATGCCCTAAAATTAGTTGTAGACCTTCCTAGACAAAAAAATTGGTTCAACGACTAACCATTTGCATGTAGAACAAATTGTTATTTATAGATCTTCAGTTTCAATGCCCAAATTGTAGATGGAACATGACAAAGAAGAGGAAATCACAAACTTGGTGTGTGAGACTCGTGTAGAATATAAATGTTAGAATGTTGAATTGAGATCGATATAAAATTTTCCTTCTTGGCATGAGAAAGGCTCTACAAGACCACAAGTATAGGATATGTGTTCTCTTAGCATAGCTTGTCCTCATCACCATGAGTTGATCACTGAAATATAAAGTCCATAACTTGCTTATATATAAGCTTATCATTGCTCTAGCATGACAGGAGTTAGGGAGCATGCTCTGCCCAAAGAAGTATTCACCATATCATAAAGTTAGCCAACTTTCACCAGTTGTCATATGCTAGGAGTTACCCATCTTAGGAGTTCATTATTGGCATTATTGTGCTAGAAAAAATTTGTGTGCTTTCAATGTGGTGTCTACTTGAGATGTGGTTCTCAAGGTTCTCATGGTTAAATCAGTCTAAGTGATTGATAATACAAGGTGAGATAAAACCATAAGACATTATGATTATATTCATTTAGTTATAAGATGAATTAGTGGGCTATGAAAATCTTATTAATGGCCTTAAGTGATGTAGGTTGTTACACTTTTGACCTTGTCGATGATGATAACAGGTAGTGTGAAATCCCAATTTCGTCATAATAATTAGCATTGATCTCGAAAAAGGATGAGACCCATAGTGTAGTATGGGATGCACTAACATTCCTCTTTCTAGCTCAAATGTACTTAAGGACTTATGTGTTAGCTTATGTGTTAGTGAACTAGGTAAACAAGATGATCCTTATAGTAAGTTCATTACCACTTCCTTTTTTAATAGCTAGTCACTATGTGTGCATGTGATGTTTAAGTTATTCATATTATGTATATCTGAGATATGCATGAAACAATCACATAATGTATCGGTGTTGTATGCATAAGTTAGTGACATTGTGTACATGTGTTCTATGAACGAGTTGATCACTATATACATGATGTACATATAAAGAGGTCCTTATGTGGATTGTGTAGATGAATTCTTGTTATTTTAATAAGTAAACCATAGTGTATCTAATTCTTAGAAAGGAATACGTAGGTAGGTCATCTCAAATAAATCCTCGAGGATTAGGTCTGAGATTTGTCTTGGTATGTGAAATCTTATTCAATACCCGATTGTACATTTGTGGTGTAGAGTTAGTATCCTTACTACAATTGAATAAGGTTATGAAACTAGCTTCAAGATGTAATGAAATATTACATACTATTAAGACAGAGTATGCCACTAGTTAGACATAAGATATTGGTCGAGTGGGACAGAATAACCCCACATGGAAACTGAGAAATTCACTAGGGCATACTAGCGATCAGGGGCACGAGATTTGTTAGGACAGAAACGAGGGTCTAATCCCCGTACAGGAGCCATTAAGACACACACAAGAGTATGGCAGTGGTTCTTTGGGAAGGCGACGGATAGGGGACACACACCATATGCAGAGTATGCCCTGCGGTTCCACAAGGACTGGAACCTGGAATCTCCCGCTCTTTACCACGCACTCAGCGGTTGAATTAATTTAATTTGTTTATTATATAAACATAAAATTGGGAATTAAACAAATCACAGATTTGAGATTTACATAGTGCAAAGTATTTGTGGTAGATTTTCTGAATCTCATTGTTGTTTTGTTTTATTCAATGCAGATACTAATCTTTGCAATGCTACCAACTGTGGGAATGGAACTTGCGTGACTACGAATAAATATCCCTTTGTGAAATGTGAATGCAACC
>VDFB02373365.1:66804922-66930450 GCA_007258455.2 Sequoia sempervirens | reverse complement strand
CAAACCACAAAAAAAATTGTTTGAATGTAGATATAAACCCTATCAACACACTTCTATAACCACAAGACCAAAAACCAAACTACGAAGAGATGCAAAACAAAACCATTTCTCCTAGACACCACTGTAATGCAACTCACACATTGGTGAACAAAACTTTCTCTGCACAATGATCCAAGCAAAGAGACTCTAGATATAGAACCTCTGAATAACATATCTGAACCACACAACCAAATCTTCAACATAGAATAAATGCAGAGCAAAACTAGAACACCACTTTGTATACCAGAACACCTCTTCAACACACTATTTCCTCTTATTCAAATTTTCTCAAAAGAGCTTGGAAAACAAGTACCAAAGACACATACTCATCCTCTCTAGCACTTCCTCATCACCACTAAGCCAACTGCAACACTGTAACTCAACTATACATCCGTAAACATAAGCTTATCAAAGTAACACTAGAGGTTGACACTAGTAGCTTACTAATGACAACATAATGCAACTAATCAAAGCATCATCACAACTTGACATTTTAGACACTTAAAAACAATGTCCTGAATGATATCACACACTCGAATCTGATATACCAGCACTATTTCATTCTAAAACCCATCCTATTTTTGCTTAATTAATTAAATTAGCCTAGCTATTTAATAAATTGCATCATTTTCATCTATTAATCTGAATAATCTAATTAGCTTAATTCCTCCCCCTTTCATACTAACCTTTCGTCCTATTAAATTTGATAAATCAAAATATCTAATTTTTAACACCCTAAGTCCTCTCATTTAATTAAATAATCCTAATTATTTAATTAAATGTCATTGTGATCCCTTTTCATTAAATAAATTAATTATTTAATGAATATCTTAAATTCCCCTAATTTGCATAATTGAAACTTTGTTTAATTATCAAATTATTAATTAATTCTAACTCTCCCACTTGCAAGGGAATATTCCTCCTTTGTACTTTCCTCCAAAAGGGAATATTCTCATGGAATATTCCTTCCCCTTTGCACATTAAAATTTAGTTTTAATTAACTAAATGCTAATTTTCCTCCAAAAAGGGAATATTCTTTCCCTCTTCACTCATTTGAAAAAAGGAATATTCTTCCTTGTAACAAACTTTCAACAAACTTCTTGAGTAAGTTTTGAAAGTGTGCTTCTTTGCATGATTGTGAGCCCTTGATTAAATATCAACTTGCATTCTCAACCTTTGATGGGAATCCATGATCCATGCCTCCATCTTCCTTCCATTCTGACCATTGATTGATTCTTTCAATCTTGACCATCAGTTTCATTTTTCCTATTCTATAAATAGACCTTGCATCTATTTAATAGGGATCCATCTTTTAATAGTAAACTTAGACTGTTAAAATCACTCTCATCTTGCATTCATATTTAGCATACATTTAGCTTTTTTTAGTTTAGAATCTTGATCATAGTAGCTTAGAGCATCAAATAATGGCTCCCATGGTAACTTAGTTGCATCCTTTTAGTATATTTTGAAACTAGGTTTTTAATATTTCGAATCTTGCATACATTTAGAATAGCTTTGCATACACTCACATCGATCATCTTAGCTTTCTACCATGTTAAAATAGCTATCATCATGTTTTACAACACATCTTTCATCGATTTCATTAGTTTTCTTCAATAAAACTAATTGAAACAAGCTCATTATCCAAGGGATTGGGAAAGGGTTGTCGTTCCACATCAATGCAACACCACTCCCCTAATAGGATAAGTTTCAATGTCTTAGAGTAGATGTTTATCAAGCTTTCATGTTTTAATATGTTAGTTTTAATGTCTTCTTCACTTTGTTTACATTGAATGATCTTATTGGGATTGATGCTTAGTGGCTTAAGTATGCTTAAAAAACATATGGATCAAGCATAGTTAACCCATACTAGGCCATCAATCACATTTTTGGCACTAGAGGGATGGGATGAACTAATCAATCTAACAAATTTCTCTTTAGATTTCCATTTTTCTTGTGTTTGCAAGTTCAACGACACACTTTGAGTAAAGTCAACGATGCACCTTGGATTCACTATACAATGACGCACTTAATCTTGAAAACAACAACACCCTATTAATTTGGTGATGCGCTATTAAATTTTGTCACCACTTAATTAAAATAATGATGCTAGACTCATTTTTTATCGCAACATGAATTTTAATTTAGCGACACATTTGATCTAGTGATGCTATTGATGTCACTGTTTATTATAGAGTGACACATCCGATTTTTCAATACAACACACTTTCGATATAGCGACACATTTGATGAAAATACGATGTAATTGATTTTAGCATCCCTATTTACTGGTAAACAAAACTAAACCTGAATTTTGACACGTGTTTTAAATTTTTGATTTTGTTTGATTGCTAACATGTCACTGACTTCTTGTTTTTATTTTTGAGGCTAACTGGTTTTGTAGGTTCAGGCAATAAAATTTGAAGTGAAGGAACATATTGTCATTTGATAATAATTTTAACAAGTGTTTTTACACTTATGGGGCAATTATAATCCATTTTATGATGCTTTATTTCACATTTTAGGACCAACTAGATTTCCTTTGGGGTTTAAAATGAACGTTCAAATTGGTTAAAACTAAACCCTCACATCCTCATTTTGCAATGTTGGTTTAAAATTGAACAAAACAATCTACACACTTCATTTGGTGCTTAAAACGAATTCATTATGCTTTTCAAAGTTAAAATGAACATGTGCCTGAATTTCTTGCATATGCTTGTTGTGTGTATCCTCTCCCCTTGTGCTTCATGTGATCTTGGGTGAAGAGAAACACACAAGTATACTTTTCTTCTTGGAAACACCTATCCTCTCACCTTGTGCCTTTTGGAAAATCTTGGGTGACAAAAATAATTTTATGCTTCACCAACTGTGTTACCTTTAGAGGGCCTACCTCCCAACTTGTGAGAGGGAATGACCCAAGTGGTGCTTTCATTTTGGTCTGCTATATAAATAAATTTTGGTTGTGACTAAATTCATTAACTAGTTGGTGTTGTTGTCCTATACCGATGAATGTCTCCCTTAGTATCCATGTGATACGTTAAAACCATTAGATGTTTCTAAGGGATGGGAGGCCTCTTAATTGAGTGGATTGCCACATGTATAGCACCAGTTTATCCCGAATATGGTCATTAAAATCCTTGTTTGTAGTGGCTAACCAAGTCCAATTCTAAAACGTACTTTGAGGTAGTGCATTAGAATAACACCATTCCAAGAAGTTACTTACCATGTTTGGTTTTTGGTTGAGGCAATAAAGAAAATTGGGAAGGGACTCTTTTGCTTGGCATGTCAAGACATTACATTTCCTTGACATAGCCTATTTGTACATTCCATCTTCATGGATTAATCATCTCTTTGGGGATAATGGTAAGGCTACTAAGAAATACGTACCCGCTCGAACTAGGATTGTAAATGCTTGTGAGTTAGTTTGATACTTGCTTGGTTCCAAAACATTTGCAAACAAACATCAACGATATTTCTCAAAATTTCAAACCCTTTTGTCTAAGTACGGATACCCTTTGAAAAATCCTTGATATTGATGCTTTTCCTAAGGATTTCTATCCTTAGAGACTTCTAAATATTTTGGTTTACATATCAATCCATACTTCCCAAAGTTAACCTAGGAAACTATGGCTTTAACTTCATGACTTTCACAAAATGGACCTTGTGAAATGAATGATGTTTTTGAAATAGACATTTAGGTTGAAACTTAAGTAAGACAAGTGTTTTTGGTAAAAATAAACTCATTTAAGCAAGATAAATTGACAAATTGAACCCCACATGACCATTTGGCATCTGATCGCTTTGATTGAACAACCAAACCTTACACCCGCTATTATACAACCAAACTTTGAACTGATTGATTGAGAAAAAAAATATAATTAGTAGTTTGAGGAGCTTCACTTTTGAAACAAAGGAAACACCAAGCCAGTGGAGAAACACAACAAATGTCTTAGATGAACAAGAGGAAAAAATTGATATTGTGGCTAGAAGGCCCATATTACCACTTCCTATGTGGCAATAAATATCCTCTTTTTTATGATCTTGTGCTTCTCTAAATTATCTCTCGCAAAATAAAAATCCCAAAGAGAAGGTATGCATTCCATTATTTCAAACTTAGACATCATAGTACAAAGTATATATGGAGATGTATATTAAGGAATCATCACAACCAAGATAGATCAATAAGGAGACATTTTCTATGCACTTTCATAGATGAACCAAATCTACACATTTCACAAGCACTTCTCATTTAAATCATTGAGTTATTAGGGTTTGATCACTTTAGAGGTATAGCATGTTTTTCACTACCGTGGTCTTACAAAAACAAAGGTTCACTCTAGGTTAACATTTTGGGTCAAACGTTTCATCCATCCTTCATCATATTTCATCCTTCACTTCACCAAACTTTGAAAACTTTTGAACACACCAACACTTTGAACTTAGACATCTATCAACCCAAACCCTAACTTAGCTACTTTGTATGTGAACTGAATCCTTTTCCATGCACTTAGTTAATTTAGTTATCATTTGTGGACTAGTTTATCTTGAAGGTCACAAGTCTACCTTAAAGATTCACAAGTTCATTAACATCCTTTATCCAAACATCAAACATCAAACGTATAGTCAAAACTGTTGTCCCGAAATGTTTGCAAAGATCACTTCCCATATCATTCATCTTTTCATCTCCCACTCACATCATTTCTCCAAAATGACTTCGAGCATCCCTCTTACCTAAATTTGAGTCAACTAGAGAGTTTAAACATTACAAATCCCAATAGAACTGTCCCATAGGTGACCTAAAATTTATGGTAACAAAAAGATCACAACATAAGAGAATCATGGAGAAAACCAAAGTCACATCCACCACAAGTGATACCAACCCTCAAGAATTCAATCTACGAGGTCATTCTACCCCTCACAACAACCTCAAAATTAAGAAGGACCATATGAGGTAGAAGACATTACAAACAATCCATTTAAGATTACCAAAGAAGAAATCCTTGAGTATAAGAAAGAACGTCAAGCCACAAAGAAGCTAACTTCAATCCCCCCATCATTTTCACACTAGGCTTGACACAAGGCTTGATTTCATCCATGCTTCCATCAACTCCATCACTAAGGCTAACTCAAAAAAAAACTTCTAGTCTTGCAACTTCTCTTGCTAAGGACTTTGGCTACACTATTCCTTTGGAAAGCAACACACTTGTGGGTACTCTGAACACTAATCCACCCCAAAACCCCACTTGGACATCTACCTTTGGTGCTCCTACCATTCCTAAACACCCCCTACATCAACATAAACCACTTACACTTCATGAATCCATGACAACCTCAACATATCAAGGGAACCCATCTTTATCCATCCCCACAAGTACCACAAGTGTGACCACCATCATGAAAGGTAGTATAGGCCAAGTGTCTCAAATCGACCAACTAGGGTATGTCAACACCCTAACACATAATCAACCCTTAATGCAAAAAGGGACATCTTTATCCAACCACCTCATTGGTTCATCCATACAATTGGTTTCACATAACACCTCGATCCCATCCATCGTCAACCCAAATCAAAACAAAACCTTGCTTATGAATCCCATCAACCAAGATAATACCTTGGTCACACCTCAAATATAGCAAGGGAATCCCCTACCCATCGGTCAAGGGAACCCTTTCAATCAATTACAAGGCCTGAATGTGTCATTACCATCGCAATACCAAGTGGAACCAACATCATCTTTCCCCTTGGTCCCCCATGTCATGCAAAATCAAATGGGACCTCAATCTTACATTCCTCCACCTCAATCCACCATCCTACAAGGAATGATAAACCAAGGGAACCCAAAACCTCTCATCAACAACCCACAACCCACTCAAACCATAAACACCCAAAACCCATTGCATATGTCCCAACAATCAACCGATCCTACATTGCAAGCACAATAGGATTATCAGCAAGCCATCCAACAACAACAAGAAGCAGCCCTAGTAGCACAACAACAACAAGAAGCACAACAATCAGCCCTAGCAACACAACAACAACAAGCACAATAAGCAGCCTTAGCAACACAATAACAACAACAACAACAAGAAGCAACCCTAGTAGTATAACAACAACAACAAGAAGAAGCAACCTTAACAACAAAACAAGCCCAACGAGAAACCTTAGCATTGCAACAATAGAAACAAGCCAAAAATCAAGCCCTAGTGGCCCAACAACAACAACAAGCACACCAAGTAGCCTTAGCAACCCTAGTGGCCCAACAACAACAACACACCCAACAACACGCCCAACAATATGCCCAACAACTATAATTGCTCGCACAACAACAAAAACATGGTTTGTTCTATAACCCCCAACAAAACATCGCCAATATGAACATGTTAGGAATATATACACCCCCACCACCATCACCTTCATAATATCCTACACCACCATACAACACCCCATCATATCAAAATCCAATGTACAATTCATTTGCCTTTCCACAATATGTTTCTCCACCAAATCCATAAGTCCATGTAGCATCACAACTTAAGGCATTAACACAAGAAATGTAGGATATTCAGATAGGTAAAATGAAGAAGCCTCATACACAACATAACCAATGTCCCTATCCATTCGATTGAAACATCACAATGGTACCATTCCCTCCTAGTTTTCAGGTCCCCAAATTTGATAAATACAAAGGGAGGGGAAATCTTGTGGACCATGTCAAATAATTTAATGTTATGCGCATGGAGGTCGCCTACAATGATTCATATCTGATGCACCTCTTTCCACAAAGCTTGACGGGCCCAACTATTGATTGGTTTTCTTAGTTGCCTCCAAGTACCAAAACTTTCTAAGAAATTCACCAATAAATTCATATATCACTTTTCCTTTAATCTTGACGTAGATGTAAGCTTAGAAGAGTTATATACTCCCAAGAAAAATAAAGGAGAATCTTTCGGTAGTTTCTTGCAACAATGGAGACGAAGAGAAATCAAGAGAAAGTGGCCCATTCTCGACGAGTAACAAGTGGGATCATCATACTGAATGTTGATCTAGATCTATCCTTCCACTTGTAGATGCAATGCATTACCACCTATGACGAGCTTGTCCTTAGAGCCCTCAACATCAAACACACTCTAATCTCATAGGCAAATACCCAAGCATACAAGGACAACCACCCATCTTGACTAGTTGAAGCGACAAGCCTCGAGTCTGGGCTAAAAACAAGAACTTAAAAAATGATGGCATGGTAGATGCTAAGGTGGTTCTAAGTGCTCCTAGGCCAAACATCAATCAATTTACTAACACTCAACCAACTGTGTAACAAGCTACACCATCACAAAACAATAAGGTCAATAACACTGAAATGCAATAATGATGAACCCCCAATAGGAACAACTGTCTGAAATGTAAACACACACAGTTGTCAGAACCTATTGAAACCATCATGAAGAAACTGGTAGAGTCAAACTTGATAACACTTCCCAATTTTTAAAACTACCAAGAACCACAAGATAAACCACCCTGGTACAACGAAAAAGATCTTTGTGACTTTCACAAAATTAAGGGACACAAAACATCAAACTGCATGAGGCTCAAATTTTTTATCCAAGATCTTATTAAGAATGGAGACATATCTATTGAGGTACCAACCGGAAACCAAGATCTCAATATATACAAGAACCTCATTGCCACATCATAGCAAAGGGAATGCCAATGGGAAAGGGAAGACTTACAATAACGTGCAATAATTCTATTCCAATGTGGTTTCCTTTTGTGATAGTGTCGTCATCATTGTCACAATCAAAGGACCTAGTACAAACTGTGGAGTCACCACATGATGTGGCAAGGTCACCATCCAAGGAGTCCCATCTCAATATAGGGCACAATATACATTGCCAACATCAAACCCTAGAAAGTGCAGTCTCCTCGATCAACTTAAGAAGACCCTCACACAAATCTCTATCTTAGAACTATTGAGGCTATCCTACGCACATAGGGAAATCTTAGAGAAAGCTTTATCTTCATCATTTGTCCCTAAGGATATGGATACAAAGGAGTTTCAAGCTATGGTACCTGGCATATCACTATCCCTCATCTCATCTTCTCAAAACAAGACCTACTACCATCGCAACCATCTCATAATCATTCTTTACACCTTGACGTCATTGTTCATAAGAACAAGGTTAAAAGACTCTTAGTAGATGGAGGTGTTGGTCTGAACATTTACACCTTCAGTTGATCAAGAACTTGGGTTATTCAAAAGATGCTATTGAGAAAGCAAAGAGTACAACCATCAGAGCATATGACGATCAAGAGTGAGTATCACAAGGCATAATCATGCTAACCATCCAAGTGGGACCCTTCATCGCTGAGACCACATGCCAAGTGTCAGACCTTGATCTCCCCTACAAAATCTTGCTTCGTCAACCATGGATTCATGCTCTAAAAGTTGTAGCTTCAACCTATCACCAATGTATAAAGTTTCCTTTTGAGGACAAAGAAGCTACCATCTATGGAGATCCTGAGCCTTTAACCTTCAGACCAAGTTTTACAAAATACCCCAAATCCCTAAAAATTATGAAGGGCCTACACCCTCCTCATTTCTTGACCCATCATCCCTTGCATCTACCTTAGAAACAAAAACACCCATTGTGTAGAACATTCCCAACATCAAAGCAATGATCCAGGATGATGGTTGTGGAGATTATAAACAAACAAAGGAAACTTTTGTGTTGGGAGAGATACCTCTTTCTCCTAAATCTCATGGGAAACCCACACCTATCAACAAAGTGGCCGAAACATTAAAGATGGCATCTACCACCTTCACCAAGTGGGAGGATTTGAACAAAGAAGATTTCAATGAGGAAGATGTCTCTAAACTACTCTATCAAGATGACCGCCTCATGCTCGTTCTTCCCATGGAAGATGATAATAAAGGTTTGCAGATAATGAAGGGATGGGGATACAACAAGAACAACAAACTAGGACAAAATGATAATGGTTTTCTAGAACCCATCGTTCCTGAGATATGTCCAAAGAATCTTGGCCTAGGATGTACTACTGGCAAGGTTACCCTTATTGGCAAAGGTACTTCTGCTAAATGGGTGAAGGCTTCCTCTTGGTTACCAACATCACATGATACTACCCTAGATGATTTCCCTCTCGATGTTGCTGACTTATTTGAGAATAACTCTCTCTCTTCATGATATCCACAACATCTTTCACCCCAAATGACCAAACCACTAAAATAAGCCTAGTATACCCCCAACTCATTGACTAGGACTAACAGGGACCACCAATTCTAGATTTATTCAAAAATAATGAAGCAATCTCAGAATTCATGGGACTCTGTGACAACTTAGCATAGGTAGATCACAAAGTGAGTTTTGATATAGAGCTCAACATAGGGCATACTATGAGGAGATGGTTGAATCCTTCAGTTGCAAAATGGATAACGTGCAGATCTTTGAGTGAAAACCACACTATGGAGGATTCAATCTCCCCCTTAGTGCAATGCATCCAAAAAATTCAATAGTGTTATTAGAAAAGGAAACCCCAATAAATGTGGGAATAGAAGAAGCACCCAAAATCACTTTCTATGTTGAATCCTTGTTGGATGAAGAACAAAAAAACCTAGCAGTGTTCCTGAAAGAGAGAAGAGCCAATTTCACATGGTCATATATAGATATTCCAGGCCTTGATCCAAAAGTGGTTGTGCATCACTTAGCAATCTATCCTAAAGCCAAACCAGTGAAGGAAAATTTGAAAAAGATGCACCCTAAATAGCACTCTTGGTGAAACTTGAGTTACAAAAGCTTCTTGATGTTGGATTTATCTAATCGATTGACTATCCTGAGTGGCTTTCCAAACTTTTACCAATTTCCAAACCCATTGGGGGCATCATAATATGCATGGATTTTAGAGACTTAAATAAAGTATGCCCAAAGGATGATTTCCCTCTACCTAACATTGACATCATCATTGATTTAATAGCTAGACATGAAATGCTATCACTCATGGATGGATTTTCAAGCTATAATCAAATCATGATTGCCAAGGAGGATCAACATAAAACTGCATTCACTTGTCCATGGGGAACATATTGCTAGAACATGATGCCATTTGGGTTGAAGAACCCAGGAGAAACCTATCAAAGAGCAATGACCCTCATCTTTCATGATATGATCCACAGAAAAATTGAAGACTATGTGGATGATATTTTGGCCAAGTCAAAGAAAATAAGTGAGCACATAGCGGTATTAGGACCCATCTTTGATAGGCTCGAAGAGTATAAGGTATGGTTGAACCCGAAAAAGTGTGTCTTTGGGGTTACATCAGGGAAGCTTCTTGGCTACATCATGTCACAAAGAGGGATATAAATAGATCCAACAAAAGTGAAATCCATCCTAGACATGGAACCACCACAAAAATTGAAGTAGATGAGAGGGTTACACGAAAGGTTGCAATCCATTAGAAGGTTCATAGCCCAATTGTTGGAATTTTTTTACCCTTTCTCACATCTTATCCATAAAGGAATAACTTATAAATGGGATGAGAAGTGTGATAAATATTTCCAACAGATCAATCCCTACCTATTGACACCTCTAGTGCTCATGCCATTGATACCAAATAAGCCATTGATCCTATATATCTTAGCAACATCGGTAACACTAGGTGCTCTTCTAGCACAACATGAAGAAAACAAAAAAGAAAGAGCCATCTATTACATCAATGGGACCTTGGTGGGCTATAAAATGAACTACTCATCCATTAAGAAATCATGCTTTGCAATAGTTTTTTCTTCACAAAAGTTCAAAAATTACATGTTGTCACATCAAATCAAGCTTATTGCAAAGATCGACCCATTGAAATACTTGTTATCCAAAGCAACTCTCATTGGGCGAATGACCAAATGGGTAATGATCTTAACTAAATTTTACATAGAGTATGTGGATCACAAGGAAATCAAAGAACAAGTGATCACATACCAACTAGTGGAAGCACCTATCTATGTAGAGAACCCTTTGATATATGAATTTCCTAATGAATCAGTGTTCCTTAGTACAAAAAATCAGTGGAAAATATATTTTGATGGATCATTTACCTAACATGGATAAGGGGAGGGTATTCTTCTTATCACCCCTCAAGGTGATTGCATCACAAAGTCATACAGGCTATCATTTCCATGTACTAACAACATCACTAAGTATGAAGCCCTAATAACAGGTCTAAGGATAACAATGCAATGGCAGATACAAGAGTTAAAAGTCTATGGAGACTCACAACTAGTTATTAATTAAGTCAATGATGACTAGAAAACTAAGGATGATAAGCTTACTCCTTATAAGAAGATGGTAGAAATTCACAAGGAATTTTTCATAGACATAACTTTTGAGAAGATTCCTCACATGAACAACCAAGCAACAAATGCTATGGCAATAATTGGATCATTGTTAGATATGCCGCGCAACATCCTTCAATGTGAATTCTTGGTATAACAACTTTTCGTACCAACTTTTGAAATCCCAAAATTCGAGTTTGTGTGTGTAATTGTTGGTCCTGGTTCCCTGTGGTATTATGATATATTCATCTATCTTAGAAGCGGAACCCTCCCATCTGATATCATCTCCAACCTTAAGAAGACCTTTGTTAAAAATTCATCTCAATTCATGATCCTAGGCGATACCTTATACCATCAAAGAATCGAAGTGACATTACTACGATGTCTCAACCAAGAGGAAGTCCTGACTACCTTAAAAAAAGTACATGATGGCATATGTGGTTCCCATTCTAGTGGTATGACTTTAGCTAGGAAATTGTTGAGGATGAGGTATTACTGGCCAACCATGGAAAGATAAGCCCATTAGTACGTGCATAAGTGTGTCCAATGTCAATTGCATGGAGATCTTATTCATGCTCTAGCCCAAGAGTTACAACTGATGGTCACACCTTGGCCTTTCTCATAGTGGGGGCTTGACCTCATAGGAAAAATTACTCCCACCTCATCTAATGGCCACAAGTTCATCATAATGGCCAATGGGTACTTTACCAAGTGGGCCATTCCTATGATCTACACAGCAGGGAAGCAAATTGCCAAATTTATCCTGAATTACCTTATCTATAGTTACGGTGCCATGCAAGCCCTTATTTTTGATAATGAAATACCCTTCAAGAATTAGGATTTGAAAGAGCTATGCCAACAATTTAACATCCAACCTTGATTCTCTACCCCATATTACCCACAGGGAAACAATCAAGCTGAGGCTACAAACAAGGCCATTCTAAAAATCATAAAGAAAATGTTCAATGAAGCTAGCTGTGACTGGCATCTATAGTTAAATCCTACCCTCTGGGCCTATTGAACTAGTATTTGTACACCTACAGGTGCAACCCCTTTATCCTTGGTCTATGGATCAAAACCCATCTTTCCCATTGAGGTCAAGCTTCTGTCACTACAAGTCTCACTGCATAACCTAATCACTAATGAAGAGTACAAAGTATCTCAGCTAAATGAGCTAAAATTCTTGGATGAACGTTATCTTGATTCCCTTAATCACTTGCAAGTATATCAAAACTGACTAAAATAGAGCTATAATAAGAAGATCAAGAGTCAGTATTTCCAAGTAGGGGACCTTGTTCTCAAGCAGAATAAAAAAAATTCCAAATCAGGACAATAAAGGAAAGTTTGAGCCTAACTGGTTAGGTCCATTTTTCATCAAAAAAGCTATGGATCAAGAGCATACCAATTATCAACACCTAAAGGTGAACCCTTGCAAAAGCCAACCAACAGTCTACATCTTAAAAGGTTTTATACATAGGCTTGAAGGGTATAAATTTGAAAAATATAAAAAAATGAAAAAATGATTAAAAATCCTAAAAAATAAGAAAAATGATTGAAAATAGTAAACAAAAAAATTGTCCTCTAGTGAAAATCACTTCGGTGGCACTTTGGGAAAGTACCTTGGTGAAAACCTGGCAAACAGGTGCCTTGTGTAAATAAAGCACCTCCATCTATCTTTGGCTCTTTATCCTATCATTATTTGCATCGCATCCATCCATCGCATCACTCATTCTATTTATTCCATCACCCATCCGCATCTATATCATAGCTTGATGTTGTGAAGTATCATATCCCCTTTAGTACTACTTGGCATATTCCTAAGGTCAGCTTGTCCTGCCTATATCGAGGTAGTATACTACATAATGCTAGGGGAAATTCATTTTGGATTAGATTGGGTTCTTGTATATCTTAAGATTATTGGAAATCTCATCGAAAATCCCAAAAACATTCATAAAATCTCATCAAAATTCAAAAAAACTTGCAAAATCAAAAACATCCAAAAACATCCAAATCCTATATAGCTAAAATCCAAAAACATTTAAAAATTTGTAATTCAAATATCCAAAACATCCAAAACACATAAAAATCCCTAAACAAATCAAAACATCAAAAATCCAAAAATCGAACCTTGTTGTACTATGAGTCTCTGAGCTTGAATGTAGGCAAGGCCATCATCAATGTGCCCCTAAGACACCCTAGGTTAGTCCTTTAGGAGTTCGTCATAATAAACTGACAATCCATCAATTGTTCATATCTCATCATCAATAAGTCAAGTCAGTTGAACTACGTGGTCTCTGTTTGTATAATGTAGGCAAGGATCGTCTTTGATAAGCCCCCAAGGCCCCTAGGATAGTGTTTTAGGTTAGGTTCTTAGTCAAATCTCAGAGAACCCCTAAACATTTGAAAACTTAGAAAACCCCTAAACATTTGAAAAATCAGAAAACAGAAAAACATCATAAAACTTAGAAAACACAAAAACATCATAAAACTTAGAAAACCCCTAAACAACCTCAAATAATCAAAAACCAAAACATTCACATAAGCTTTCAAAAAAGACCAAAAGCAACCTCAAAAAATTTCGAAACACCAAAAACATTGAAATCTTTCAAAAATACCAAAACCATCCATCCCATATTTCTTTCATTCGCAATAAACCTTCTTCCATAATAAATCGATCATCATCTTCAACCTTTGGTAAAACAAATAGAAAACAAGTGTCACAAGTCATAAATTGTGAACCTCAATGTCAAAATCTAAAGTCTAGATCATAGGTAAATGAGTCAGTGGAGTTTGTATCAATGACTTATCACCCACCTAATCCTAATCAAAACATTTGATAAACATGTCCTAGGATGTATCCTTTTGACAATGGACATCAACATCAGACATCACCTTAACTATATTAAATTGGCAAGAGATATAGATAACACTGGCTGTTTGTCTTTGATCTTTTCTTCTGATTTATATCAATGACCCATTTCGAGGACCTCTCAATGATGTCTATAAAAATAATTTAGAGAGAAAGGAATGGGGCATCGATCACTATCTTTCATTTGTTGTGCTTGTGGGTATTCTTGTAAAATAATCTTGGCACATACTTGCTTAGTTGTGTGTAGGGAGGTTGTTTGGAGTATATTGTTGACTATTGTGTATGCTTTGGTTCAATATATTCTAAACTTCTAAACTAAATTTTGACGAGGTTTCCATATGTCAAGGTGTGAACAAGAACTATCCTCTTTGTTTGCAAAGTCAAAGTCCATTACACTAGATACAATGCCATCTTGGTTATCAATGCCATGATGCATCGTGTCTATGTGTTATATCAAACATAAGGAATGAGGAAAAATTCCAATCCCAAGATATGAGAAAATCATCCATTTCATCACCATATCTAATAAAGTTTCGATGGATAAAGGACTTGTTGGACTTTCAAATCAATGTTCAAATCATTTTATTCTTCTATCTCCATCCAATGCTAACTTGGTATCATGGCAGTCAATAAAAACATCATCCTATATCTATCTTGCATCCACAAAATCATTAGCATGCATACATCTTGCATCATTACAACATATCATACTAATGGAAAAACATACTCCACTACACCATCATTATCATCTAAGTTGTTTTGAATAATATAGATTTTTTATTCTAAGCATCTTAATCCATTGCATTATCATTCATAACATGCATATCATGAACATTCATAACATCCATACTATAAGCATCATCCATATACACATCTATATACATCCACATACATGCATCATGACATCATAAATCACATGAGAAAAAGAACACAAAAATAAATGCAATCATCCATACATCCATTGCATTGCATTCATCTCATAACATCACATATCATAAACATTACATGATTGAATATCACATCAACATAAATAAAAGAAGTGCATCCATCACATTACATTCATACATAATCATAACATGTAAACATAACATCACATCATAAAATATGCATTGATACATTCATAAAGAATGAAATAAAGGACATCACATCATGGGTCTAAACCATCTCATATATATATATGTATCAAAAATGATTGTCATGATACAATATCTGAATCGGTGTATGTGTATATCAATAAAAAATATAATATCCACGAGGCTATAAAAAATGAGCCTATGAATGTATATCTATATAAATAATTAGGAAATTAATCAAAAAAATGTCTATGGGAAGGCTAGCCCTGGTGGCTGCTCAACTCCCCTCTAACTGATGGTTGATCCTCATCCCTGGGAGGTTCCCTACTCCTTTGTGAAAAATTAGGCTACCGCAGCTCTCTGGGAACATCATGATGATAGTGCATTTGATAGTACACAACCCAAGTGATTGCCTCTCTATACATGCATGCAGACATTGTCCATCCCTAAGAGGTCACTGTGATGGCCTCAAGCTACTACCTCCAACCAATCTCCTGGGATAGCTATAGATCTAGCTACTGTTGCAACTGAACCTCATGATCCCTATGTGCAGTCAATCTTGTAACTACTGCAGCAGCTGAACTCTCTTAGTTGTGAGAGCCTATATTTGAGCCTGTAACTATTGATCTAGCTGCTGAGGTGGTGGTGCACTTGAAACCTATCTGTCCTACTAGCCATCCTATCGGCCATCCTGATGCCCTAGGTCTTGGTGACCCTAATCCTCCTACTGATGCCATCCCTAGGAACCTATGCCCTATCTTGGTCTGGTTGTCATTGCCCTCAGCCTCAACCCCCATCTCTACCTCTATCCTAGCTACCATCTTTGCCTCTACCTCGACCTCTACCCCTATGTCTACCTCTACCTCTGGGATATCCCTCATTGGGTTTTTCAGGAGAATGGGTGGCTTGAACCATGCATCATAGCTGGGGGTAGTCTCCACATCTAGCAAGCCTTGATCATATGCCCAAGGCTGGGCAACTAGCTATCTAAAGTCATTGACCACCACTACAGGGTCAATTTGTGCTCCCCACTAGACCTCTCTCTGAGATCTCATGAACACTACTATATAATCATCGGGAGGTATGTCTTGTACTTCCCCAAACTACCTCGCCACATGGTCGAAAGGTATCACTCTATCATAGTGTGCTCTCAACCCTACATATAGCGAGTTTGGCGAGAAAAATACAACTGCTGCTAGTCATTGTACCATGTAGGAACCTGGAGCCAAGGCTTCCATCTAAACACGGTCATGTCATCAATGAACCATCACCAATAGGGTAGACCTGTAGGGCCAATGTGATGTACTATCATCAAAACCTTGTACTTGAAGACAATGGGCTCATCCTTATGAATATCAACTAAAACAACCAGTGGCCTCAAAATGACAATGTGCTCATATGCCCAAATATGAAGTAGTGTAACACTTGCTCTAATTCTCCTACCCTCCTGATAAACTACCTAGTATATATCATGTTATAACGAAGCAAGTAGAACTAGACCCCATGCATATATAATGAGACCCTCCTGATCATCTCCTCCCATGCCACCCCTAGCCTAGATTGAAGCCTCTGCCCTATTGGTCGGGGGAAATCACAACACAAATAAGTGCAGCCACAAACAATCTAAAAATGGGCATCTTCCCATGATATAGATCCAAGTCTATTTGCGAGCTCACCAAAATAATCCGATCTTTGTGTAAAAGAGAGCAACATGCATCCCTCTTGGCATCTGTGTCATAGATGAAATTATCTCCATGTATCAGCAATCACAAGATCTACCACACGTCCTCAAGTGTGACAGTGGCCTCACCAATGGGAAAATTAAATGAAGATGTCTCATTGTGCCACCTCTCGATGAGCACAGCCATCATAGCCAAGTGGGTCCGGACCTCTAGAAGGAAAGCGATGAAACCTAGTTTTAACATCCCTAGTTGCTCCACCTCCAGGTGATCAAAATATTGTGTTGTTTCCAAAATATTAGAATGATACTCTCATGACATCAATGGTAGAGGATCCTCCTGCACGCATCGCACATGTAGTGTCAATTTTCCAAAAAGTAAAAAAACTAATAAAAAATTAGAAGGACTGCATCCCAAAACATCAATTGCATCACTAAAATCAATAGCATCACTATTTTAAGGGTGTTTCACTGTATAAATTTTGGGGGTGCATCACCAATTTAGTGACGCGTGTTGCGTTACTCAATAGTGAATTGGAATTTGCATGTATTGGTATAGCTAAAAATTGGGGTGCATCACCATTTGCTATGTGCGTCGCCCACTGCTTTTGAGCATCACTCAACCTAAAAATCCTATGCATCGCTATATTAAACTATCGACACCCTAATCAAATGTGTCGCCCAAGCAAAAAATGATGGTGCACTACTAAAAATCAAGTGCATCACTAAAAAATCAATAGCAATGCTTTCGATGCCTTTTGCGCATTTTTATATAGCGACGCTCCTAAAAACCTAGTTTTGAGGCACTATTAAATGCACCTAAATGTGAAAATCAAGACAGGTTTCAAATCGCATACCTGGGGTTCTACGCCTGCTCAGTGTTGGTACTCTTGAACCCACTTTGAAAGGTGAAGTGGAAGTGCATGGTGAGCCATCTTTCCAAGGTGTCAAAGCTCCAAATGCACAAAATCTCTAAAGGCTAAATGCACAAATGAATTGGAAGTGCACCCTTCTCACCTATTTAATCCTAAAAATTAAAGGTTTTTTTCCCTAATTTGAGCTAGAAGTTAGGGTTTTGGCCTATTTTACCTATTTTCACGCTTTATGACCTATTTTTGATCCATTTTTTGCATTTCTAAGGCCATTTTTGGCATCCTGGGGCATGTTTTAGCACCTAAACCTATATTTTACCTTTGTCGAGATATCAACCCAAAATTCAAAAATTTCACCCAATCTCTTGAAGGGGCAAGGAACTAGCTTATTCCTTCCACTGGGGCAACAGTGGGGCATCCAAAAAATTAGAATTTATTTTTATTTTTATATCTGACTAGAAAATTTAATCCGAAAAGTGTTGAACCAACGTAATAGGTACCTCGCTTTAAAGAAGGGAAAAATGTAGACACTTAAAAAAATATTTCTTGAATGATATAACACACTCAAATATGATATACTAACACCATTTCATTCTAAAACCCATCCTCTTTTCACTTAATTGATTAAATTAGCCCAACTATTTAATTAATTGCATCATTTTCATCTATTAATCTAAATAATCTAATTAGGTTAATTCCTCCCCCTTTCATGCTAACCTTTCATCCTGTTAAATTGGATAAATCAAAATATCTAATTTTTAACACCCTAAGTCCTCTCATCTAACTAAATAATCCTAATTATTTAATTAAATGTTTTTTTGACCCCTTTTCATTAAATAAGTTAATTATTTAATGAATATCCTAAATTCCCCTAATTTGCATAATTGAAACTTTGTTTAATTATCAAATTATTAATTAATTCTAACTCCCACCTGCAAGGGAATATTCCTTGAGAATATTCCTCCTTTGCACATTTCTCCAAAAGGGAATATTCTCATGGAATATTCCTTCCCCTTTGCACATTAAAATTTAGTTTTAATTAACTAAATGCTAATTTTCCTCCAAAAAGGGAATATTCTTTCCCTCTTCACTCATTTGAAAAAAGGAATATTCTTCCTTGTAACAAACATTCAACAAACTTCTCCAGTAAGTTTTGAAAGTGTGCTTCTTTGCATGATTGTGAGCCCTTGATTAAATATCAACTTGAATTCTCAACCTTTGATGGGTATCCATTATCCATGCCTCCATCCTCCTTTCGTTCTGACCATTGATTGATTCTTTCAATCTTGACCATTAGTTTCATTTTTCCTATTCTATAAATAGACCTTGCATCTATTGAATAGGGATCCATCTTTTAATAGTAAACTTATTTTGTTAAAATAACTCTCATCTTGCATCCATATTTAGCATACATTTAGCTTTTTTTAGTTTAGAATCTTGATCATAGTAGCTTAAAGCATCCATTAATGGCTTCCATGGTAGCTTAGTTGCATCCATTTAGTATATTTTGAAACTAAGGTTTTAACCTTTCAAATCTTGCATACATTTGGAATATCTTTGCATACAATCACATCGATCATCTTAGCTTTTTACCATGTTAAAATAGCTATCATCATGTTTTACAACACATCTTTCATTGGTTTCATCAGTTTTCTTCAATAAAAATGATTGAAACAAGCTCATTATCCAAGGGATTGGGAAAGGGTAGCCATTCCACATCAATGTGACACCACTCCCCCAAGAGGATAAGTTTCAATATCTTAGAGTAAATTTTTTTCAAGTTTTCATGTTTTAATATGTTAGTTTTAATGGCTTCTTCACTTTATTTACGTTGAATGATCTTATTGGGATTGCTTCTTAGTGGCTTAAGTATGCTTCAAATCCATATGGATAAAGCATAGTTACCCCATACTAGGCCATCAGTCACATACATTAATGCCAACACAAAAATAAGCTTGTTGGCATCAATGACAACACCAACTATTCATACTTGCAACAATCTCCCCCTTTGTCATTGATGGAAACACACGATGTGAAAAACCACCAACAACAAACATAACAACTCTGATTACCAACACACTACTCCATAAAAACTCTTTCCTCTTTTTAATTTCTCTCCCCCTCATCTTACTACTCTCTTTTTCTCAATTGACTCTTTTTCACATTACTTTCTCTCCCCTTTGAAATCAATAGCAAAGGAAAACACATTTGCATCTCTTTCCCCCTTTGACATCAATCATACTTGTACCTACTCTACAACTTCTTTTTCTTTTTACTGCTACACATACACCCCCTTAGAAGCACACAACAAACTATACTAACCATCAACCACTGCACATATCCTTTGACACATTTGAAAAAGGAAAACACCAACCTACAACAATACTTACTCCCCCTGACTTCCACAACCAACAAAGCACTACCAACTCCCTTTGAGAGGTAGCCTCCTTATGCATCTAGTTCAAAGAAGGAGGGGTAATAACCCCTAACTTCTCCTAGAGATACTCAAAAATTATCTTTAGGAAGAGCCTTAGTGAATATATCAACAACTAGATTGTTTGTAGGCACATACTCAAGCTTCACTTCATTCTTTGCAACCTTCTCTTTCAAAAAGTGATACCAGATTGAGATATATTTTTTCCTTGAGTGCATCACCAAATTCTTTGAAATTTTAATAGCACTTGTATTGTCACTGAAGATAGAAATTGGTTCATCATATACCACTCTAATATCCTTAAAGGTTTTCCTCATCCACAACACCTATGTGCAACAATATGTTGTTGTGATGTATTATACCTCTATAGTAGATAAAAACATTAAGTCTTGCTTCTTGCTTATCCAAGACACCAATTTGCATCCAAGAAAGAATGCACCACCACTTGTATTGTTCATATCATCCACACAACCTGACCAATCAGTATCTGTGTAAGCCCTCATAAAGAAATCAGTATCCTTTGGATACCATAAACCATATTTCATAGTGACCTTTAAGTATCTAAATATCCTCTTCACTACTACATCATGTGACTCTCTGGGATCTTCTTGAAATCTAGCCACAAGACAAATTGCATGTATGATATCTAGTGTAGTAGTAGTTAGATATAACAATACTCCAATCATTTATCTATACTTGCTTGGATTAGCCTTAGGAGATTCATCATTCTTATCTTGCAACCAATAACCATAGGAGTACATAGCAGTTTATAATCTTCCATTCCAAACTTCTTCAACATTTATTTGACATACTTTGATTGTGAAATGAATATACATTTTTTTGTCTGATTGATTTGTAGCCCAAGGAATAAATTCATCTCCCCAAACATAAAAATTTCAAACTCTTTTTGCATCTCTTCTATAAATTTATTGACTATAGATTCATTTCCTCCAAAGATTATACCATCAACATACACAACCACAATCAAGATTTGATCTTTTCAAATTTTAAATAAAAATTACTATCTGCAGTACCTTTATTGAATCCTTGTTGTATCAAGTACTTATCCAACCTTGCATACCAAACTCTAGGAGCTTGGTTCAATCCATATAGTGCCTTCTTCAATCTACAGACTATATTCAGTTTGTCTAATAACTGAAATATTTTTGGTTGTTCAATGTATACCTCTTCTTCAAATTCACCATTCAAAAAAGTAGACTTCACATCCATCTGATATACTTTGAAATCTTTGTGTACTGCAAAAGCTAGAAACATCTTGATAGCTTCCATTCTTGCCATCGAAGAAAATGTCTCCTCAAAATCTATTCCTTTTACTTGTGAGTATCCCTTACACACAAGCTTTACCTTGTTTCTCACCACTTCTCTATTCTCATTTAATTTGTTCTAGAATACCCACTTAGTTCCAATCACATTCTTATTTACTGATCTTGGGATAAGTTCCCAAGTCTATTTTTTCTCAATCTATATTAGTTCTTCTTCCATAGATTTGATCTAGTACTCATCACTGCATGCTTCAATCACCATTTTAGGTTCAACTCTAAAGAGTAAACATAGGTTTACCTATTCTTTAGTTATAACAACTTTTCTTCTTGTCAACACACCCTTGCTTTTGTCACCAATGATCTAATCTTCAGAATGATTCTTTTGCACATACTTAGGAGTCTTAGGGATCCTTTCTAGAGATTCTTCCTCTTCAATATGAACTTCTTTCTCCTTACCTTCATCTCTATCATTTTCTCTGCAAGAGGATTCATTTGATTCATATCCATTTATCACCACAAAATTCTTCTATAAGTCTTCATCTACTTTGACACTTGCACTCTCAACAATATTCTTCAACTTCTTGTTGTAGCACCACTAAGCTTTACTTCTTGTATAATATCCAAGGAAGATACCTTCATCAAATCTTGTATCAAACTTTCCTAAGTTCTCTTCATCTCTTTTGATATAGAACTTGCTTCCAAACACTTTGAAGTATTTGATAGTAGGAATCCTTCCATACCACAACTAATAGCGAGTCTTTGTAACTCTTGCTTGAAATTTATTAAGCATGTAGATAATAGTATGAATTGCTTCTCTGCAGTAGACTTCTGATAGGTTTGCCTCTTTCATCATTGTTCTTGTAGCTTCTCGAATAGTCTTCTTCTTTCTTTCAACCACTTGTTGATGGTGTTTTCTGCATAGCAACAACTCAAACATAATATGATATTCTATCTCTCTTGAAAGGTAAATCTCCATCAACAAACCTCAAGAGATAAGCCCAAGGTCTCTAATGTCAGGTCTTAACAATGCAAAAACAACTAAGTGATAAATGTGAAATTGCTAGTAATCACAAGGGGCCTTACAAATGAACAATGCTAGAAGTGTATTTTCATTAGATATAACAATATGGCAATGCTTTCAATCTTAAAACTAACCTAGATTCAAAATAAACAACAAAAGAGAAGGGTTTAGAGAGATTTCTAAAACTAAAACCTAAGATCAGTCACAACAATGATGAATGCTACAAATGGACAGATCCCCAATGAAACCAATCTCTGCTTGATCAGGGATAGACCCACAACTCCACATAAATGGTGCAATCTTCTAAGGAAACTAAATATTTTTTAGACTATAAATATTCATCCACATACCCAAGAACTGGCGCAATATGAACAAACATTTACAGTTGAACTAAGCACAAAAATGAGGCCCAGACTAACTTTACACAACAATCTACAATCAACAAATTGCTAAAAGTATGGACCGAAGATTGATCAACGTCATTAACATTTCACCATTATTGCAAAAGAACTAAAAACTGACATCTAACATCTGAGAATCAAGAACAAGAAACCATAAACTGTTAAAGTGTAACACAAAGCTTTCCAAATCAACAATCCAATTGCATTACTTCTCCAACATTACATAACAATTTCAAGTCTCTCCTCTCCTACAACTACTAACTTCTCTAACTTAGCCAATTATGGCTTTTTACAACCTCTAATTAGCTATTCTAACCCCTAAATCTAACCTCTTACAAATGAGAAGGCACTGACCTTTTATAGAAAATTGCATTTTGAATCAAAGGCCAGGATTAAATCAATCCAATGGTTGCAATTGCACTTCTAGAAGCATCAAGCTGTTATATTTAATTTGGGAGCTCATGGTACATCATCATCCAATTGCATAAAAGTAGTTACATCATGGAACAATGTGAAAACAATATTATGTTAGCTTGTCATTAATGAAAATTCTAATTGGATAATGAAATCAACTTCGCATCTTCCAGAAACTCCTTCCTGTTGTATACAATTTGGGCATGGATTCTTATGCAAGCCCCACTTTTAATATTTGAATTGAACTCTTCCAGATTTCCCTTTTGGCACGAATCCATATGCAAGTCCCCCTTTTAATATTTATTTAATCATGAAAAATAGATATCATTATTAGTAGCTCACATTTTTTATGGAAACTTTCCATTTTTGGAATTTTTTATTTTTGAAATTTTTTCTCCATTTCAAGAATTTCATTTTCGGGAACATTTTAAAATTTCAAGAAAAAATTTCCATTTTGGAAAAAATTGCATTTGGAAAATTTTCCATTTTGGGAAAAATATTTTTGGACAAAATTTCCATTTTGGAAAATTTTGGGATTTTGAGGGGGTCTTGGAAATTTCCAAAATGGAAATTTGGGATTTCCATCAGGGACAGAAATCCCCCATTTCCAGGCAAGGTCAAAATCCCCTAAACTCCATAACTTTTTTTTCTAGAAGGAATTTTCAAAAACTTCAAAAAGCAACCCTGCCTAATTTTTCATTTTATATCCATGGGTGCAAAATAGATTTACCTATGATGCAATTTTTTTTCATTTTTGGACAATTTCAGGATTTTCACCCCTTTGCGGAAATCAAAATTTAGGGGATTTCCATCAGGGATGAAAATCGCCCATTTTCGGGGAAGGTCAAAATCCCCTAAACTCCATAACTTTTTTTTCTAGAAGGAATTTTCAGAAAGTTCAAAAAGAAACCCTACCTAATTTTTCATCCTCTATCCAAGGGTGCAAAAAATATTTACATATGACATTGAAAATTCACTTCAAAATCCCCATTTTCAAATTCCAAGACAAGTGAATTTCCCCTAGAGCCTCAAAATATTGCCTCCATCAAACCTAGTATGGACTTAATCCCAAAATAACCTCCCAAGAATAGCAAAACCAAAATTTGATCAAGCCAAGATGTAGAGATGCAAAAGAAAAAAAGGGTCCCCGCCTCCAGTGGGGCATGTGTGTGAAAATTGCACAACACCACTCTATTTTACTAAGGAGTCCTAGGGGAAAATAAATGCCTCTTTATCCCATGATTCTCACAAAAACTGTTAAACTCATTGGAGGTGAACTCTCCACCTTTTTCAAACCTTAAACATTTGATTTTTATATCCATTTCATTTGCAACCATAAATTTGAATGCTTTAAACTTATCTAGAGCTTCTGATTTTTCTTTGAGAAAAGTAACCCATGTTATTAACTAGAATAATCATCAATCAATATCATGAAATACCTATCACCTTGAAGACTTCTTACTCTGGTAGGACCACAAAGATATGTATGCACTAATTCCAACAGTCCAACAGTAGATTGTTCTTTTAGTTTCAAACTTCTTGCTTGCTTCCAAATTTGACATTCCTTGCAGACAACATTGATGGGCTTTGTAATATTTGGCAGATCTCTCATATCTTGAACTGAACTAATTTTCACTAGGCTATCAAAATTTATGTGACACATCCTTCCATGTCATAGCCAACTTTCATTAACTTGGGTCATAAAGCAATGACCATCAACACCTTTAAGTTGATAAACATTTCCATTTGTCCTTTCAAAATCAACCATAGTTCTGAAGCCTTTTCTAATCTCACATCCATCATCTTGAAATATAAGATTATATCCTTTGCTACACATTTTTTCAACACTCAAGAGGTTATGTCTCAAACCCTTAACATAAAGAACATCATTTGTATTGTGTTTTCCATCAAAACTAATTGAACCTTTTCCACAACTCTTAGTAGATGTATCATCAACAAACTTTATTAGACCTCCTTCATATTTATCAAGTTTAACAAACTTACTCTTGTCACTAGTCATATGACTTGAGCATCCATTATCTATGATCTAGTAGTTATTCTCTTCTCTAGCATGAAAAGAAGTCATCATAGTTCCTTAAGTATTATCACCAACATTCAGAGCACTCTTCTTCACACATCTCTCAAAGCTAGCATAATTAGTTCCATATTTAATAGCCATGAAAAAGAATTCACTATCTTCATCATCCCCATAATCAGATTCATCATCAGATATACTAGCATCTTCTCCAACATAATAACTTTTCTTAATTTCTTTACCTTTATTTTCTTTATTTTTGTCATTCAAAGCTCTATTTGGACATCTTGAAGCATAATGACCTATCTTTCAACAATTGAAATATTTGAAAGGTAACTTATCTCTGTATTTATCAGTACCCTTTTCCATTCTTCTTATAAAGTTTGCTTCAACATCATCAAGATCCTCCTAATTTGATTCCTCAGTCTTCTCTAATTTCCCAACCTTAAAAGTAGTCTCAACTTTTGCATTACTTGGACCAAATTCTCTCATTTCAAAAGCAATATAGAGCACCATACAAATGATCAGTAGAATATTTGCTTAAATATTGAACTTCCTCAATAACATAAACTTTATGACTATAATATTTAGGAAGAATTCTCAGTACCTTCCTTACCACTTCCTCTTCAAGATTTCCACCAAGACCTCTAATGGAATTGACAACTTCATCCACCTTTTTCATGTAGCTTGTAATGTTTTCATCTTTAGACATCCATAGGTTCTCAAATGTGATCTTTTGATTTTGCATCTTAGCTTGCTTGACCTTATCATCTCCTTCATAAATACTTTCCAACTTTGTCCAAACTTCTCTAGTAGATTTCAAGCTCATAACTTTCACAAGTTCAGTGTTAGAAAGACCACTCAAAAGAGCATACCTTACTTTACCATTGTTCTCATAGGCCTTGATCTCATCATAAGTCTTTGAACCACTAGTAGGCATAGTATATCTAGTCTCAACATACTTCCAAACTCCAAATCCAAGAGATACCAAGAAACCTTCTATCCTTGTCTTCTAGAAACCTTCCATCCTTGTCTTCCAGAAACCTTAATCCGATCCATCAAACAAAGGAGCATTACTCTTGTGCACCATCCCAGATCTACCTTAAGCGGTTAGGCTTTCTTCCAAGCAACCTTGCTCTGACACCAATTCTTGAATGCGCAAGAAAAATGAGAGGGGGTGAATCAGTTATACATTAAAACCTCAAAACCCTTATAACAATTCATATCCACATCAACTTAATTAACCCTTAATTTGTTGAACTGATTTAACATGAAATAAAATAGCAGAAACTGAAACACATCAACACCATGCACATTAGAACACCAAATTTATGTGGAAAACCCAAGAAGGGAAAAATCATGGTGAGGATTAGCTCACAATATAAATTAATTGTAACACCAAATACAATAGGTTCACTACCAAAGGGCTCATTACCCAAAAGAAAGAAGGGCTCACTACTAATGGCTCACTACCAGATAGCATAAAAGAAGAAAGAAGAATGTTTCAATGATAAATCCATATCAATGCAACAAAAAGGTCCACCATAGCATCACCGACACATTTTTAGTCTATCTAAATATTGTAGACACCCTTTTCTCACTACTTCCAGTAGTCTAATTTATTGAAGTTCACACTACACTTCACAAATGCACACTTTACACTTATGCAATTCGTATCACATACTTCACACCCAATCCTCCATCAACACAATACTCATTTATACCTTCTTCAACCTTGAAAACATTCTCCAAGGTTGGCTATGCACCTCAACCATGAAAATTCAAATTAGGTCAATACCAAAAAATTCCCATGTGTTGGGAAATCTTAATCATCTCATATAAGCATCCAAGATCTGTAGCGTCTTCATTAACTTTAATTTCAATTAGATTTCCTCAAAAACACGTACAACTATGTCACAAAGCAGAATCAGACACAGTTCATTTCCCACATTAATCCTTCCAAGAGAAGCACATGTAAAATTCAGTTTCAACAAGTTGCATAAACAGATTCAACAAACAAAACCATTAAACATGAAAGATGGTACAAAAGATTAGAACACACAAATTTATGTGGGGAAAACCCTTTCGAGTGAAAAACCCCACACTCCAAAAGATTTGAGCCATTGTATTATTCAACAACAAACAAAGTTACAATACAATCTCAGGGCTCATAGCCTTTTCACAGAGATTACACCTTGTTTCATTCTGGAGTCAAATGGGCAACAACCCTATTCTAATTCCCTATCCCTTTTTTTATTTACATTTCTCTGATCAACTTCTTAATCCATTACAAACTTCACACTGTTACAATATTCTCACACAATATACAGAGCAGATTCACATAAGGAGAGAGGTTTCACAATCAAACTACAGAGAGAGAGAGGAGTCACCTCCTTCAAAACAATATTCTCATTCTCTCCAACCAACCCTCGAACGATCCTATAAAAATAGTTTTATCCCAACTCAAAACTGTTCAGTTCATCTTCTTTAGTTAGATCAACCATCAACCTGTCTTGGATAATGAACAGCCTTGTCCAACTCATCATGTTCCTCCAACAAACAATTGACACATTGGCAGGCCAACAAAGTCATCATTCGTTCAACCAAGTCCATCTTCACTTCCATTGGCCTGACTTTGTCTATCGGTCATAGACACACCGATCTCAAAAGTCTCCCCGATGTCTCTATAATCCCGAGGTCTCGACCAAGCCCATCAGCAAAACAACATCCATTGGCAAGAGTTCATAATGTTACATCGAACACACAAGTCTCCCCAATGTCATTAAGCTCATACACCATTCGAACCATCTTGTCGGCCTGAGTCACCCCGATGATCAACAGGAGCACCAACTGTCCTTATCGACAAGAGAACCAACATCGAAGAAGGCTTCATCGAAGTCCCAAGTCACACTGATGACCAACTAGAATAGACCATCGACAAGAGAACAAGCATCAGAGAAGGTTTCATCGAAGTTCCAAGTCAAATTGATGACCAACCGAAATAGACCATCGGAAAGAACAACACTATCAGACAAAGTCACACCAAGATCTTAAGTCACCCTAATGAAAAACAACTCACTACAATTCAGAACCTTTCATCGATAGGAGTCACACTAAACACACCCATCGGCTAGACTCACACCAAACAGATCACATCAGCCAGAGATCTACTGTCGGTAAGATTCATTTTAAAGTATCGTGTCAGCCCAACCATTTGTTTCTCAGCAAGACATACACCGATCAAACCCATTGGCTAGACTAACACAGTCGGTTCAACATTCACAGGTCTACCCGAAGACTAATGTCATCCCAACGTAGTTCACTTCGGCATGAGTCTTCCCGACAGAATTCTTTGGCTAGACCACAAGCACCAGAGTGACATTCCCAAGTCATCCTGATGACCAATGTCACCTCGATCCGATCATCGGCTAGAGGCATACTGAAACTCATCCAGGCTACTTTGCATACATTCCTCAAATCGACAAGAGTCTCATTGAAAAACCTAATCGGCCAGATAACTACTGTCGATATGAAACAAAGAACTCACACTGACAGTTCAAGTCACTTCGATAGTTCTCTTTGGCAAGACCGATCACATGTCACACCGATTTGAACACTTCAAGCCTTCACATACTAAATAACTCATCGGTAGGATATCTCAGGTGTCTCACCGATTTCCTCTTACAGGAGGTTTAGGTCAGCAAGATTAAGGCACATATTTCCAACACCATGATGGAAAGGAATGAAGGTAGACCACATCACACCTTATCTTGGACCTAAATCCATTCATACATGCCACCCCATGTTTCCAGAATCACCAAAGAAAATCCACAATTAGTGTAAACACGGAGGTTAGCTGAACTTGTGTAAACACCATTAATATTTAAGTAAATGCTTCCTTTGATCCAAAGATGACTCACAAATACCAAACACCACTTGAAAACAATCTGGAATATTCCACAAATACCCTAAAATCCAAAAAATTCCTTTCCAACAACTTTCTCATATAGAACAGACTCATCCTATTCGCCCAGATAACCTTCCATACACTATAACTTAGGAAATCAACTTTTGAAGCACCAAAACATGAAAAAATTTGACTGAAGGTAGATATAAACCCTATCAGCACACTTCCAAAACTACATGACTAGAAACTAAACTATGGAGAGATGCAAGGCAAAACCATTTCTCCTAGACACCACTACAATACAATTTACACACTGGTAAACATAAATTTCTCTACACAACGATCCAAGACAAGAGATTTTGGATATAGAACCTCTGAACACATTTGAATAACATATCCAAACCACACAAGCAAATCTTCAACATAGAAGAAATGCAGAGCAAAACCATAACACCACTATTTATACTAGAACACCTCTTCAACACATTGTTTCCTCTTTTATTCAAATTTTATCAAAAGCACTTGGAAACCAAGCACCAAATATACATACTTATCATCTTCAACACTTCCTCATCACCACTAAGCCAACTGCAACATTGTAACTCAACTATACTTCCATAAACAAAAGCTTATCAAAGTAACACTTGAGGTTGACATCAATAACTTACTAATGACAACATAATGCAACTAATCAAAGCATCATCAAAACTTGACATTAATGCCAACATTAACATAAGCTTGTTGAAATCAATGACAATACTAACTATTCATACTTGCAACACATTAAAAGGTGATAATGTGTGAATAAAGTAACTGTAGAAGCTATTTTGATAATGAAATGTGGAAAGGATCAATTCAGGCATAATAGTTCAATAGTGATGTTACCACGAAGATAGAAGAGATAGTTGCAATGACATAAAAGAGGTATTTGATGATATTTTGATGTTGTGGAGCTTGGTAGAGTGGTTGCGTAGAAGTAAGATAGTATTGTAGAGGTTGGCAAGATCAACAAAAAGTTGAAGCAATCTATTTTGTGAAAGAAATATTTGAATTAGATAAATATTTTTTGTACAAAGGTTGTAGCCTCATTTTGGATGTAAATTTTGTATAAATTGAGGGAGTTTCAGCTTCCTTTGGGTTGTATCCCATAAAAAATTTTGTGAATATTGTTTTCATTTGTGAGGTTAGATTTGAATAGTAGATCCAAGCAACTTGCTCACCGTGGGTTTTCCCTTCTAGGGTTTTGCATGTAAATCTGGTGTTATGGTTGTGTTCTTATGCATTCTTCTTCTTATCATGGTTTAAATATTTTCATTTGGTTAATTATTTTTGGAAAATTAAGAATTTGATTAAGTATTGATTCACTCCCCTCTCAGTACTTTTGTGTGTTTGATAATATGGTATTGCTATGGATGATTAAGTTTTGAAGTAATACTATTGTGATTAATTAAGTTATGAAAAGTAAAGTTTTGATCTATATTTATTCACCCCCTCTTAGTATAAATGTGTGTTTCATCAATTGGTATCAAATTGGGTTCCTTCAGAGTTAGCTTAACCGTTTGAAGGTAGATCTTGGAAGAACACATGGCCAAAGGATTTAGATTTTCCTCAAATAGGGCACCACTATTTGATGTATTAAATTATGCCTTTTGGAGTATAAGGATGGAGACTTATTTGAATGCTCTAGGATATGAAATTTGGTAATCTGTTAAATTTGGTTATACTCCTCATACAACCCAATAATAGATCAAGCCAAAAAGAGGGTAAGCAAGAACAATACCGAAGACAAAAATGCAAGTTTTTGTGGATTGTCCAAATCAAAGTTTGCTAAGGTTATGAACTACAAATTGGCTAAGGACATGTGGGATAAGTTAAAAAATATATATGAAGGAGATGACAAGGTTAAGAAGGCCAAACTTCAAACCAACATGAAATAATTTGAGAGTTTGAAGATTAAGGATGAAGAAAATATCATTTCCTATCTACTTCACATGGATGAAATCATCAAAAATATGCATGGTCTTGGAGAGGAGTTTGAGGATGCAATAATTGTGAAAATTATCTTAAGATCTCTTCCCATAAGATTTGATGCAAAATTTTCAGAAATCAAGGAAATGAAGGATCTAGACACTTTAAAGATGGACAAGGTGCATGGGATCTTCACAATGTATAAAATGAGGACAAAGAAGGAGAAGCCATAAAAATGAGAAATTGCCTTGAAATCATCTAAGAAGATGAAGAATAAAGGATATATATCGAGTGAAAGTTCAAGTGATGAAGAAGCATGCTTTGCAAGAAATTATCAAACAAACATAAAGGTAAGTATACTCTTAAATGTTTCAATTGTGGTAGAAAAGGTCATTTTTCTTATTTGTCCACATGTTGAGAGTGAAAGTAGTGAAGAGGAAGAAGAATACTACAAAATGAAAGGAAGGAAATATTATCATAACAAGAAAAAGAGCACACGAGGGAAGCAAGAAAAGAACTTTTGAAGGCATAAAAAGAGCCTCTACATTCAAGAAAAAAGTAGCTCATTCAAAGAAAGCAATGGAATCTTCCCTGATAGTGATAGAGAGGAGATACTCTTTATGGCTATGGAGGTAAAGGATGATGAAGAAAAAAGAAATGAACAAAGAGATTTAAAGGAACATATTGAAGATGATGAAGAAGAGGATCTTGATAAATAACTCCAATTTTCCTATAATAAGATCAAGAAGCTTGAGAAAAGGAATATGAGACTAAAGTCACTACTTCAAGAGGATAGTGGAACTAAAGTGAAATAATCTAAAAGTATTGAAGAATAAAAAAAGATGATTATGGATTTGAAGCTTAAAATTGAGAAAGAAAAATTAATTTAAGTTGTAAGAGATCAACTAAAAGCAAAGGAATTGGAGTGTGAGAAGTGGGAGCTTGAAGTTTTTTTCCTTAAGGAGGGAGTTGGAAAAATTGAATAATCAATTAAATCTAAGCATGAAATTCAAAAAGAGATCCAAAATTATGGAAGATATTATAAACTCCCAAAGACTGCCTTTTATCAAGATAGGTCTTAGTTTTGAAGAAAAATAGAAGACAATCAAAGAAGGATCAAGTTTTAAGGCTACAAAGTTATCAAAGAATACACAATGAGGAAAAGTCCAAAAATTATGTTAATTTTATCAAATGATCCATAAATGGTGATAATTCAAAGAAGAGAGAGTAATTTTACTCAAAAATCTGCATTCCTCATAAATGTAAC
This sequence comes from Sequoia sempervirens, assembly GCA_007258455.2. NCBI lineage: Eukaryota > Viridiplantae > Streptophyta > Pinopsida > Cupressales > Cupressaceae > Sequoia > Sequoia sempervirens. The sequence goes on along the minus strand of VDFB02373365.1, from coordinate 66,897,853 downwards.
AATAAAGGTTTGAAGAGACCATTCCCTCAAAGGCAAGTGCAGATGAATAGGTTTCAACATTCATTTTATGGTTATTGTTTCTTTTGCAATAAGTTTGGTCATAAGGAAATAGATTGTAGATCTTGTACAAGGAGGGATTTGGGTTTCATAAAGATAAATTATAATCCATTTTCTCCTCTAATGGACTACAACTCATGTGCTACAAGTGCAATAATTTTGGTCATACAATGCATTCTTATAGAAGTGACTTTGTTGAACCTCCAAAACAAAAAAAGGAGGATGTTATTGAAAAGTCAAAAGAGGAATCTACAAAATTTTGGAAGAAGAAGAAGGATCTTGAAATGAAGGAGAAATCCATGCTAGTACAGGAATCCCTCCATGTGCAAAATGAGGAAAATCAATGGTACATTGATAGTGGTTTCTCAAGACACATGACAAGGGATAAAATAAAGTTCCCCATTTTGAAGGAAATAAATGGAGGCACTATAAAGTTTGGACATAATAATAAAACAATCACAAGAAAAGACACTCTTAGTTTTGACAATGGAAAGACAAAGACTGTAAATATATTATATGTTGAAGGGTTGAAGCACAATCTTCTAAGTGTGAGTAAATTGTGTGATCAAGTGCACACTCTCACATTTCATCCAAGTGGTTGTGAAGTCAAAAAAATAACATGGAAACTTGTTGCAGATGCTAATAGAACTACAAACAATCTATATACTCTTAGTGAAGTCAAAGGAGAACATTGCTCCATGACACAAGAAGATGAGACTTGGTTGTGGTACAAAAGGATGGGAAATTTTAACTTTGATAACATTGTGAATATTAGCCATAAGGAAGTTGTAAGGGGCATTTTGAAGATAACAAAGACGTCTAGTATGATCTAAAAACAATTCCAATTTGGAAAGAAAAATAATGGGTTTCAAATAAAAGGAGTATTTTGCATCAAATCCCTTGGAGATAATACATACTAACTTATGTGGTACAACAAGGACACAAAACTTGCAAGGTGAGAGCCATTTCATGTTATTAATTAATGATTATTCAAGAATAACTTGGTTTACATTTCTAAAAGAAAATTTTGAAGCCTTTGAAAGCTTTAATGAATTTAAAGAGTAGATAATGAGATTTGAAGAATTTTGTGAACAATATGGAATAAGAAGACAATATTCAGCCATAGGAAATCCACAACAAAATGGATTTGTTGAGGGAAAAAATAGAACATTTCAAGGAATGGAAAGAGCCATGTTAAATGAGTCTAATCTTATTGACACCTTTTGGAGAGAAGTGGTGAATATGATAGTGTGCATTCTAAAATGAGCACAAATCAGGGTGAACAATAGAAAAACACCATATGAACTTCAGAAGGGAAGGTTTGTGTTAGTGAATTACTTTAAAGTGTTTAGGAGAAAATGTTATATTAGGTGAGATGATGAAGACTTGGGAAATATTTATTCTAGGTGTGATGAGGGTATCTTCCTTGGATATTCTATGAGAAGCAATACCTATAGATGTTATAAAAAATATTTCACAAAATTATTGAAAGTGAAAATGTGAGAGTTGATGAAGAAAGGAATCAAAAGGAAATAATACAAGAAGTTGATCATCAAGAAGATAGTGTTAAAGAAGAATAAGTAGAGGAAGACGTTAAAAATGGAGAAGTTGAACAAATAAATCCAAAAAATCCATCAAGAGCACCACCCAAGACTCCATCCAAATTTATTCAAAAGAATCACCCAAAAAATCTAATCATTGGTGACAAAGACACAAAAATTCAAAACATGGAGAAGAGTAGCCAATACATCTGAACATGAAAATTTGTGTTTCCTCTCTAAAGTGGAACCCAAGAATTTTGAGGAAGCTTGAGGAGACAAGTATTGGGTGAAATCCATGGAATAAGAGTTAGATCAAATAAAGAAAAATGAAACTTGGGTACTTGTCCCAAGACCTAAGGACAATAATACTATTGGCACTAAGTGGATTTTTAGAAACAAGTTAAATGAGGATAACCAAGTTGTCAGGAACAAACAAAGGCTTGTATGCAAGGGTTATGCCCATGTTGAGGTGATTGATTTTGAAGAGACACTTTCCCCCATTGCTCATCTTGAAGCCATAAGGATTTTTTTAGCCTTGGCTAGTTTTAAGAATTTCAAAGTCTACAGATGGATTTGAAATCAAATTTTCTAAATAGAAGATTGGAATAAGAGGTTTATATTGAATAGCTTGATGGATTCATTCTTTCAAAAAATCAAGACCATGTTTGCAAGCTAAAGAAGGATCTTTATGGATTTCTACAATCCCCCAAGGTTTGGTACTCAAGGCTAGATAAGTACCTACAACATCAAGGTTTCATAAGAGGTATTGTGGATAGTAATATCTATATCAAGAGTGAAGGGGATGACCTATTGATTGTTGTGGTCCATGTGGATGATATAATTTTTGGAGGTAGTAGTGACAAAATGTTCTAGGAATTTTCCATGGACATGCAAAGGAGTTCAAAATGTCTATGCTTGGTGAGTTGGATTTCTTTCTTAGGTTATAAATTTCCCAATCAGATAAGGGGATATTCATTTTAGAAATTAAGTATATTAAAGAAATTTTGAAGAAGTTTAGGATGGAAGACCAATCTAGTGAGAACTCCCATGATTATAGGATGTAAATTGAGTAAGGATGATGCATATCTTGAGGTGAACCACACTCTATACATGTCCATGATTGGAATTTTATTATATGTGACAACAACAAGACCTAATATTATGTAAGAAGTTGGTTTGGTGGCACAATTTCAACGGACACCAAAGGAAACTCATGTGCAAGAGGTGAATATAATATTTAAATATCTAAAGGGTACTATGGATTTTGGGTTTTGATACCCAAGAGGTGAATATTTCACCCTCACAACATACATGGATGTAGATTGGGTTGACAAGATTGATGATAGAGAAAGAAAAAGTGGAGTTGCATTCTTTCTTGGAAATAATATTGTATCATGGTTAAGTAAGAAATAGGAGTTAGTTTCCTTGTCCATAGTAGAATTAGAATATATTGCAACAACTTCTTGTTGCACACAAGTCCTTTGGATGAAGAAAAATTTGAAGGACATCAAAGTTGAATTTGATCATCCTATTTCCATATTTTGTGACAACAAAAGTGTAATTAACATATTGAAGAACCCAATTATGCACTCCAAGATGAAGCATATTCCAATCAAATATCATTTCCTAAGGGATCAAGTGGTTGATCAATAGGTGAAGTTGGAGTATGTTGCTATAAAATAACATATTACTGACATTTTCACAAAGACACTACCAAAAGAGAATTTTGAGTACCTAAGGGAGAAATTGGGAGTGATATCACTCTTATTTAGTCACTAAGTTCATCAAAAGATGCATGTGTTTAGGAAGAGCTATTCATTGCATTATATTTTAGCCTCAGTATGTATTTTCCATTGATGTCAAAGGGGGAGCATGTCAGTCAGGGGGAGCATTTCAAGAAAGTGGAGAAGTATGGTCCTATTGCATTATAAGATTACTTCTTATCAAGGTTTCCATCAATGAGAAAGGGGGAGGTTGTTGGAAAATTATTGTCACTAATGTCAAAGTTGATGGCTGACCCATGGTCTAAGTTTGGCACCCAAAATACTTAATAAAAATGTATGCAATGTTGGCCGACCTCTTTTGTGTGGTGCCCCAGTTATTAGAATTTAAAATTTAAAAATAAATTAATTTTATTTTTAAAAGAGGGACGACCCCCCTAGAAAGGTGCACCCAAATTTTGGGAAATAAAATTAAATAAAAAAAAATGTTAGTGGGCCGACCCCCTTGGAGAGTCACCTCCCTTGGGTGAAGGGGCATCTTGAAGGTATAAATAGAAGTTTAAAGAGAGAGGGATAGGTAATAAATTCAAGGAAAATCATTCATATGAAAAGAAAAAATAAAAGGATATTTGAGTAGGTCTACAAGAGATATTTAAGAAAATTCATGAGAGAGTTTTAGTAGTAATTTTGTGAGAAGAAAATAAAAAAAAGGTAAGATCATGAAGGTTCTTTACGCATAAATATTTAAGGCTATATTTCATATTCATGAGTGGATTTGAGGTGAATTTGTGAGAAGTTGATAGGGAAGATCTAAGAAGTTGCAAACAAAATTATTATAGTGTTCTCATGGAGCTTGGAGCCTCCTATTTGAGGATATTGAGAGGTTAAGCCTCTTAATAAAAGAGATTTGTGTCTCTTGCTAGGTTGGTGCTTAGTGGTGGGGATTGGAGTCTCTAGTGGGTTGGTACCTACGAAATTTGTAAAAATATTAATACAATAATTTTTTTTCCATGTTTTTCTCTCGTAAGGGTTTCCATGTGAAAGTCTGCTATGTGTATTCTTAATTACTAAATCTTGCATGTATGGTATTGCTATGGATGATTAAGTTTTGAAGTAATACTACTATGATAAATAAGTTGTGAAAAGTAAAGTATTGATCTATACTAATTCACCCCCCTCTTAGTATAAGTGTGTGTTTCATCAAACCCAACCCCCATGCCATATTAAAAAAGAAAGATATCACTACAAGAAGTATTGCAAGAATATATGAGATTTGAGGAGAAATTTACAATATATTGTGACATAATATTACACAAATAATTCTTTGAGATCAATTTGAAAAGAGATAAATGTAGAGAAAACAAGCCTACATCACTAACAAATAAGAAAGGGGAGAAAAATTCCAAAAAACTACACAATATAGTTAAGAAAGGGAAAATTAATAAGATAATGTATGCCCAAATCAAAATCCTAGTATTTGGAAAGGAAAAAATAGAAGCTGTGTAGCATATATTCATTCTGGAATCCCTTTTGCAAATAAATGGAATTGATTGGGACTAGAAAAAATGTTTGAATTTGTAGGGTCTTTAAGAAAAGATGTCATAGACTAGTATAAAAAGAGCTATCCTAAGCACAACAAGGATTGGGATGAAGTGAAGAAGGAATTTTTAATAAATTTTAACACTTTGGAAGTCCCATCTTAAAGTGTCAAAAAAATGAGGGACCTAGTAGAAAGAGAAGGAGAAAAATAAAGGAATATGAAAAAAGATTCAAATTAGATATCTGGAAAAATAAATGAAATGTTGATAGAAAAATAGAAGGTTGAATGGTTCATTTCTGACTTAGTTAAAGAGATTAGGACATCTTTGGATGGAATAATATTTGACACATACCTAGATGTGGTAACTCTATCCTATCACATTGAGGCTCAATCTTGGAGAGGAAAAGACAAAGAGAAGGAAAATAGTGAATTGGAAAAAATGAGGTTTGAAATAGAGCACTTATGGTTGAGACAAGAAATTATGGTTAAAGAAGAAAAAAATAAAATAAAAAATATCTAGTGTTCATACTACTCATGAGAAGGACATATCTAAAATAATTTCCCCAAATAACTAGGAAAAGAAATAGTTGTTGCACTGTGGGTAGAATTTTAGATTGTCCCAAGGAAAATCTAATTCATTTTTTGTGGATTATGTGGTAAATGGGATGACCATGAGACACATGATAGCCCCTCAAGAATGTTTTGTATTAGAGGAGAAGAAAAGGAACATGAACCTCGATGTCCCAAGTACCGCATCTATGACCAAGACACATATAAAAAAACTATCATGCATCAAAGGAGTAGTGGAACATCCCCTTTATACCCATGACCATAGGTACAAAGCACCTACATGGAGAAACAATAGAAATGCAAATGAAATGTAGAATAAATCTCTAGACAATCAAAATGAGGATCATAAATCCTTTAACAATTATAAAGGAGGTAGGGGATGAGGCAAAGGGAAATGAAAAAGGGAGGATTTCAACTGCTACAAATGTGGAAAATAGGGCCTATTGGGACTATAAAAATTTGATGTTTTTACATATATTTTCACTCATAAATTTCCATATTTGGTCCTACCATATGCATATTTCACCCATTTTTGCCATATTGTCCCATTGAATCTGTTGGGTCATGCATATTTTACATTCTAGTTCATATCGACATAGGTCTCCCATTGTCTCCCTGACCCATGTTGCTTTTATGTTGACATTTGTTTACTACAAATATGTCGGTAGGAATTTTGTATTATTTTGGTGACTGTGGAGGCTTATTTCGGCATATGTCTTGGTTGTTGGGGTTGCGTCTTACCAATTTCAATATGTCTCCCCGACTATGCTTGTGGTGGTTCATCGGCAAGGGCTATGGGTTCTTGGTGGAAGGTCTTAGCGATATCATTTTGTCACACTGACCGGTGATTAAAGGAACCTATCGGTATAGGGTGGGGTGATTGCCATAAGGTCTCGGCGAGTGACCTTCGGTCTCGCTGATGGAAAACATGTAAATCCTTGTCAGTGTGGGTGCTTCCTTCTCTTGGTGATCAAAAGTTATCTCAGGGTGACTTTCGACAAAGCAAGGAGCTCTCTATGTGAGGTCTCCCCGATTGTTGGATGTTATGGCGACACACTTGAGGGGCACTCTTCAGTGGGAGATACATAATGTCATAGCAACACTCAAGGATGTATGAGAGTTTTTGGTATAGCATGAGTACTCTTTATAACCTCTCCACGAATTTTTTTTGTCTTGCCGATAGCTCGATGAGTATCCTTTTCGGTGAGAAAACCTTGTGGTCCTGGCGAGGTTGAATATAACAAAAGGTATTGCTCGATATGACTTTCTGTTTCAGTGTGTGGTCTTGGAAAGGAGCCTGGGGTCTTGCCGAATGGAGTGCAATGGTGGTTTTGTCGGCAGGACAATTGGGTGGTCACAATGACATGAAGTTATATGGGTGGCTCTCGGTGAAACTTAAAATAGTTTGCAAGAGGTCTTCTCGATGTCAGAGAGCTACGGTGACTGTAAGTAAAAAAAAGGGAATGCGTCAGTGAGAGATATGCTCATGTATCAGCGACTGGTAAACACATTAATGAAATGCATATCGACATAACATTTAGTAGTCTCTATGACATCTCCCCGACGGTCAACAGTCTTGGTGAAAGCAAAATACAAGCGCGCGGGATGATTAACGGTTGACATTATTTTTCCTTCGGCATACCTTCTGTGTTGTCTTGCCGACTATACACTGGTGAGTAAAAAAAATTTAAACATTAGGGCCGACATGTATCTACTTGGGTGACCATTGCTTGCCAGCTCGATTGGAGCCCGAATTTTGTGCTGGGCCGACATGTGATCTCAATATGATATTTTCTTCAAATGCTTGTGTATAAATAGGCATTTTGGCAATTGTAAAAGAATCATCAGTTATTCGATACAGTAGGCAAATTGTATGGATACAAAACAATAAATTTTATCAAATCAGATACTATGATGCATGTTTGCAATTTGGAGGTATTTATGAAAGTCAATTGATGTTGCTGCACATTTTTGGTCTCAATTATCTGTTGAATTTGATGAAAGTATGGCTAAGCTGTCTCCAAGATGGACTCTTTCTAGTTGTTTAAATTGATATGACAAGTTTGTATTCGATTTATCAGTGCACATTTGCTATACTTGTGTGATTGAATGATTGGTTCTTTCACGTAAATACTAAATCCTTTTAGTTAATCACATTAATCAGAGAGATTCAATTGGATTATTCAAGTAGAGCTTAGTAGTCATAGTTTTGCATGTTTATACAAGTTGTAAACAAAATATATGCCAGATAATTTGAGTTTTCTCCAGAGAGTGTTGCTCATTTGATTTCATTTGATTCCACATACCCAACAAGGCACTGGTCTCTGCATTTTATCATTTTGAATTCATTCATTTTCTTTATATCTTTTAAAATTGAGCATTTTTGAATCTAGACCAGAGTATTGTTACCATTTTCAAGTTGAATTATAATTGTTCACTCCCATCTGCCATTGTGAACAAGTTGTTATAAGAAGATTGATTACAAGTTAAGTCTGCATTATTCAAAGAGGTACACCCACCCAGGTTTTGCAGCACCTAAAGAGTAGAAGGTTGAATTCTTCCAACCTTGTCTGTTACCCTGAAGCATATCAAGAGATTGGCAGCCTCTTGAGGGATCTTGCCTACGTTTTTGAGAGCTAACAGGGCCACTAATCTATAAAATAATTTTCTGATAAAAATAATTGTGCCTTCTATAGCAATCCAAAACATGACCTTTTTAATTGTGACAAGGCATAAAATATTTCTAAAATATGCCACCATAATCAAAGAGAAATGAGTTACAAGGACCTAATGTACCTAGAAGAGCTAGGGTCATGAGGAAGGTACCAAAAGAAGCACCACAAGGTGCAAGGAGGTGCCATAAGGAAGAACATTATCAATCAAACAACTGTTCAAAAGAGGAAACATCTGAAGAAGAATTGCAAGAGGAAAGAAAACTAATAAAAACTAAAAATAAAATTAAAAACAAGAAGTAAAAAATATTGGTGGTTGCACTTCAGGGAGCCAACACCACAAAAACAAACATGTCACCCAAAACATAGAATTTAAATAGGATGACCATGAAGAAGAGGATGAATATTTTTTCTTAAATAAATATCAATACAACTAAATTATGGGTACATATCACAAGGTCATTAAAATAGTAACAAAAAAAATTACTTCTTAGAAGAAGAAGTAATCACATTAAAAAAAATCACCATAGTCGCATAACATAAAACACCTACTAGAAAAATTAAATCAAATATGCAAATACCAAAACAAGCAAGGCCCCACAAGACTGAAAGTTTAAAGTTTATCAAAGATAGATTGAGATTGGAAGAATAATCCCATTATGATCTCCACACATATCGACCATAAAATATTAAGCATATAATGGTTGTCTAGGGGTTAGACATCAAAATGATGCCTAAAAAGATAGGAAATTTGGGAAAACCTAAATTGAGAAAAACCCCATACAACATTAGCTTAGCTGATGGATTCTCCATGGGAACAAAAGGGACATGGAATTGACTTTGAATTAGTTGCAATGAAGGAACCGTTTGACACCTTTGACGCCCTCTTGGGATTACAATGGTTTGTAAATGTTAATGGAATAGTTGATTGGAGGAACTATGCTTCACAAATAATAATAATATAGTTCACATATTATTAGGAATGGATGAAAATGTATCATATGTAGAGGAAGTTACTCCAAAAGAAAAAAGAAGAGGAGAATACAAGACTAATTTACTCAACAAAAAAATTTCCTAGAACAAAAATATCAGAAGAACCAAATAATGAAGGTGAAATTGACTTTGAAAGTGAGGATGGAATTGTTGATCTTAAAAGCTTGCATTTCTTCAAACAACCTTATGGAAAATTTAGTGAATGTGGGACCTGCTTGCACTTCATTGAATAACCTCCAGGATTTTTAAAAAAGCGGAATCTTCCTTGGTGTTTGAGGAAAGGGAGAAGAAAATGAAAAAAATGAAACTTAATTATGGTGATGTGCTCAAGTTTTACAACATTTCAAGGACCCTAATAGGTTCCTATCTTTGATAAAATGAACACATAATGCTATAGACCCTTCATTGTTGGAAGGAGAACAAGCAACTAAGGCCTATGTGAGAAAAAATTAGTCATTCAAATCCTTCTATGGGAAGCACCTATTAAGGTTGGATAGAAACAAGGAATACGAATTCGAACAAGATGTTTAGGATCCTTACAAAACTATTATGCCCGACAACATAATATGAAATCCAACATAACTTCAACAAAAAATGAGAGTATCATAACATGATTCCATTCCCAATATTTTAAGTTAGAAATACATAAAAGCTAGTAATTGAGAATCAATTATCAAGACTCTATGCAGAAATAAAGAGACACAAAGCATTCAGTATATACAAAATAGAGAATAAAATTTAAAATAAAGGTCGCATGTGCACAATCTAATACAAATTTTCTTCTATTTTTTTGGTTTTGCAGAATAACAAAAATGATAAGGTTGGATAAAAAAATCTGAATAGTTGTCTTGACATTGATTACAAAAGAGTGATAAGAGCTCTTTAAGAAATCTTCTACAACCTATACTACTATTGCTACTACTTCTATTGATCTACTATTCCTATCTTGAGAGGCTACCATAAATTACCTTTGATAAGATAAGGAAATCATACAAGCACCGAGTCCTCTCTACAACCAAAGATAAAACCCTAATAGGTGTCATCATAAGACAACCTCAAAATTTAATCAAAAATTAGATCTGATATGATAATAAAAATAAAGCTGCTTCAATAATGGTGATGGGTTCAACAACTCAATGAACTAGATGTCATAAGAGCTTTGTGCAAATCTCCCTATCAGAAGAAAGATATGAGTTGTAAATGCTCGATTAAATCTAATTCGATATGCTGTAGGTGATAATGGCATCATAAAAAATGAGGCTGACCCTTGAAGCTACAAAGGAACAAAACACTTTGCCACTCGGTAGCGTCTATGAAGATATTGTTCTGATGGGCCGGAAAAAAGATGGGTGACGTGGCGCGTTGGCGGGCGTTCTTCAAAAATTGAGAGAGTGGCCTGTGGAAATTCTCGTGAGGTGGCCATGTGTCCTACTTCATGTCTAAAAGGAAGGTGATATCCGAAAAAGGTTGTGCAACCACAATGTGGCACCATTGCACACCTTTTTGCTAAAATCAACCCGCGACCTCCAAAAAGATGTGTCGATGTGACACGTGGTGAAGAGAATAACAAAATCCAAAAAGATAAGGGCCATTAGGTTCAAAAGAACAAAGTGAATAAAAATAACATAATAGTAAAAATTGCTCCATAGCGATTCACAGGGGGCCTTTTCCTGCGGAGGCATGAACCCATAGAAATAAAACAACATAAAAAGATAAAAGAAATCTGCGATCCCTCAGAGTTTGAGGAACACATAATGCACATACTCCTAGTCTTCATCAGAAGGAAAATCTAATTCATTTAGCATCTCAAAAGCTTGATCCAGTCAATTACCTCCTTGAAAGAGACTCCCCATTTTTCTTGTGTTGCTTCGATGTGGAAGTAGAGTCGGGCTAAGGGGAGAAGCGCCTTTTCAATCTCTTCAGTCATAGGTTGTGAGCTCAACTTTTGGAGTTCTGAATGGTCCTATTACTTGACCTCTAGTGCCTTCTAGAGCTACTCCTCAGTACACACTTCTCCATTAGGAAAAAATAGAGAGGGTAAACCAAATTGGATCAAAGCTTTGAAATCCTCTCTCATTTCATGAACCTTCTTAGTCAGTTCTAGCTGGCAATTATTGCTCCTCTAGGCAGCTTGGTTGCACATGATGAACTCATTTTCATTCCTGACAACTGCTCTTCAATTTGAAATCCCAACACCCACCAGGGTCCCCTCAATCACCTTATAGAACTTGATTATTAAATTGCTCGACTTAGCAGAATGAGAGGTGACTGTACTCAAGATTTAGTTAGCTATTGGGCCAACCTTCACATTCAACTCATGTGCATTTGTTATAAACCTTAGAGCTGGCTTTAGGGCCATTGTTGCAACCTTAATTCTTTCCCAATGAGAGGAAATCAATCCTTGTAACACCGAGAGGAGTTTAGACCTTCGCGCCATGGTCAATTCCTATTGGAATTGAGACTCCTTAGCCTCTATTTCCTCCTTTAATTGATCAATCTTTTTCTGAGCCCTTTGAAGCCCCTCCATCACTTGAGATCAAGTGCTAGCTAGTTCTCCTTGCATCTCATTGTTTTCCTTTTCAAATTGCTCACCTAGTTGCTTAATTTGGTTTGCAGCTTCAGGCCATTTGCCATGAATTTCTTGTAGCTCTCTCTATAATTCTTCACATCTATTATCCTATTGGCCTAATATGTTGGTGAATTCTTTATTCTTCTACTTCCATTCCTCTACAGAATTCTACATTTGGGAATTCAAATATTTTTTAATTTTGTGCTTAGTCTCGACTTTGCATGTCATCTTTTCCACCTTGACCAAAAGTTGATCCTTTTTAGTTTGAGGGACTTGAAGTGATGTAGTTTCTTCTCCTTGAAAATCCTACACTTGCCTTAGGTGGGAAATCTCCACATCCCTTCCCCTTATCTCCACCTAGAGCCTGTCTACCATGGCCTTTACATTTACCAACTCTGCTTCTCACTTCCTCAATTTCTTTTGTAGCTTCGTGTAATTGACATATACCACCTTTTATAGGGACTTGGTGAGGCCTATATTATCATGGGGAAACACCTCACTCAAATTTAGGCTAATGATCTAGATCTCATAATCCTCGTACTACATCTCTCCTTCTTGCTTGGATACTAGTGGCTTCATAACTGAAAGCATTAGGGACCTATGCTCTTCATCGAAACATGCCTCCAAATTTGAGGTGGTCGGAGCTGGTACGACCTTCACCATTTGCATCTATTTTCTTTCCCTCTGAGCCTACTTGGTAAACTCTATTTGGGTTCGAATATTTTGTGGGGATTCAATAATCTATGCAACAATGGGGATGCCAACAGGGAGGCCATAGAGAGTGGTGTCGGGGGTGCTTCCGATTGCTTGGGCTTGGGGAGAGGTGAAAGGAAAATATATTGGTTATAAGTGTGGGATGCCTCATAAATAATGTGTGGATTGCAGAGTACTCATTAGGGTAAGGGGTGTAGTGGTTGAAAATAGAGGCATAGGCCTAGAAGCAGGTAAAGGTGATGAAACCCGTAACATGGGTGGCTCTAAAAAATGAAACCTAAGCCTTAGATAAAGCAAATAAATGTTGATCGTGGCTGGGGTAGACGACACATGTTTTGTGCACAAGGCCTTGACAAGAGGCTCATCAACAAACATAGCAGGAGGTGTGTCAAGGATGAGCAGGTGGAAGGGGGCCTATAGATACTAATGAAGTAGTGGAAGAAAGAACAATAGGTGCAAAACTTACCTGGACTATGGGGGCCGAGAATTCCTACAGGGAAAAATTCACCTCTTCCTCTTCCTTTTCTGAAGGTCCCTGCCCACCCAAGTCTTGGATTCTTCTTCTCGTCATAGAGGGCATGCTAGTTGCTCCATATCCTTCAACAACTGACCCCAATGAACCTTGGGTTCCTCAAACTACTAAAGAATTCCTCATAGATCATTAGGTCTATTTTTCTTTTGTTAAAATACTGGTGGAAGAAGAGACTTGCGACTCCTTTTGTCGCAATACTTATTTTTCCTTCCCTTTTCTTACTTCAACTACCCAAGGTGGTGAGTTAGAACCTTGAACATATTCTTGTTTGAGGTCCTGATTAGACCCTTGATTCAAATTAGACTCAACCTCTCTATCATAAATTTCATCAAAATATTCATCCATGGGTATAGCTCCACACAAGGGGCAGGTACTTTCTTGATCTCCTACCAATATCTCCAAAAATAAAGCAATTTTATTTCATACCATCCCTTCTTCCTCAATTGTTGTTTGAATGACTTGTCCATCAGAATGCTTGGGTTGAATTCCACCATGATTTGGTAAAAAGTGAGCCACTAGGGCCACACAAATGGTATAGTTTCCAAGTCAACATAGGCATCTTCATTTCCTTTAGTTGGATTTCATCTTTCTTCCCAATATGGCCGTAGCTCATGTTGAAATGAGAGGCACCCTCCTGGATTATACTTCCATTTGTCGTAGATAAGATTGAGGCCAAGATAGGCCAATTTTTTGGTTAATATATGTTGTTCTTCCCTCTTTACGAGTGTCACTTTACTCTTTCCAATAGTGAGAGGGATGGCATGAAGCTTCATCCTTTTCTTCTTGTCACCGTAGTTGTAATCCGCAATCGATAATTACCGATATATTTACAGGGAAAGTGTCCTAGCCATCACAAATCTTGGTAGCTAAAAATGATCACCTATAAACCCATGGAATTTGATAAAATTAAAAGTTCAATCTGATGAAATAGTTGAGTGGAGTCTCATGTCTCCTCATCCACTCTAGATCCTCAAGAGGAAACCTTCGCAGAGGTTGTTGGTATAGATATTGAAGAAGTGGGCTCAGGAAATACTTGAAAAATGTATAATAGTCACATGTGCTTGAAAGGACATGGGTCCACACCTCGAAATTGGTTTGAACAAATTTGATCTGCTCCACATGCTGAGCGATAATCCCAAATGACCAAACAATTTAGGGTTCTGGTGCAATATTAAATGTAACTTGAAAGAGGAATACAAAAACTCAAAAGAAAGATTGTACTCCTTCAATTCCTTGAGCATTCTGTCTGCAATTGTCTTGGAAAATTCCTATCATAATTTTCCTTTTTCCTTCTTGAGCTTAAAGGCCAGACCCATATGGTATTTGTGAACCTCATCATCACGGTCCATGCCATATATGAAGGCCAACATTGAAAACACATCCTGCAAGTTTGAATTAAATAGACTAAATGTCAAAGGGAAGTCAAGCTCTTCATTGTTAGGTCCTCGACTCATTTTAGCCTTGTAGAACACTAAATTATCTCTCCTTGAAATTCAAACTTTTTCCATGCTTCTCTATGAGAAATGCTCGACCTCCATGTTAGAGGGGATACATAACATATGTTGCAAGTATGAATGAGTATGGTGGTGTTGTCATTGATGTCAACACAGTATAGGTTATTGCAGAGAAAGGAAACAAGTGATTGTAGGTGGTGCATGTATAGTTGAGATACTATAGAGATAATATGAGTACATGGAGCTATCTTTATGGTGTTGTAGGTGTGCAGATATGATGAGTTACCAAGTGCTTTTGAGAAAATTAATAAACAGTGAAGAAAAAATTGTGTGTGTGTTCAGAATGTGCTCCGCATTTCTTTTGTGTTGATCCTATGTTTGTGCATATCTAAAATGTTGTTTAAGGGAATTCTTGGGTGATATATCCTAGATTATAGCTTCTAGATTGATGAAGAGTGCAAGTTGAGTTCACTAGTTTGTGAACTAGTTTGGAAAAGTTGTTTGTTTATGGACTAGGAGAAATGTATTTGCTTTGTAGTCCTTTGTTTGTTTGTTTAAGGTCTTATGGATTTGGATGAAGGGTTTTAATGGTTTTATCTATGTTCTATCAAAGGTGTTCATGGTTTGGTGCTTCGGAAGACTAGTTTCAAAGTTACTGTGTGTGTCTGTATAGTCTAGATGGACTGATGGAAATTGTTCTATGCATGAAGATTGTTGGAGTAGCTACAGATGAATCTAAATAAATCTAGATGGGTTCTAGTGTATGGTGAAGCATGTTATGTGGTCCACATGTTATCTTCTTGTTGCAGTAGCGTGTACTTCAAATTTCATTGGTGTTTTCATTAGGTTTGGCTGACCTAGTGTTTACACATCATGCGAAGGATAAGTATCAATTAAGGAAGCATGTGATTGATCCAAGATGTTGTTTTGGGTCTTGGTTAAGTGTTGGTTTGGTCCAATCATTCTTATCCACCGTGGGAATGTTGAGTTACGCACTTAATTGAAATTTGTAAAATGAAGCATATGTATCCGACCTTGGAGAAAGTTTCTAAGTTTGAAGATGATATAAATACAAGGAAAGAAGTTAAGGATTGTGCACCAAAAGTTTGAGAAGCAAGATAGATGTGAGAAATTGTGCAAAAGTGAATTGAGGCAGTGAGAAATTTAATGTGTTAGACTCCTAAAAGCAGTGAGCTAATGGTGTTTGCAATTCTTTGATCAAGGCTGCAGATGTGTGTGAGTTGTTGTGGTGGATATTCTATTGCATTGAGGTAGTGTTCTTTGTGTAACATTGTTCTTTCTATCTTTTTGTATCTATAGGTAGTGAGCCTCCCAGTTGGATAGTGAGTCCTATTTGGATAGTGAGTCTTATCTTGGGTAGTGAGCCTCTTTGTAAATGATTTTGCAATTACTCTATATTGTGAGTTAATCCTCATCCTTGTTTTTCGGTTATTGGGTTTTCCATATAAATCTGGTGTTTCTTATGTTGATATTGCTTTTTGTTATTTGCACTTCTTGCTCATACTTAATAACATATTAAAGTGGATGTGGAGTTAATAATTATTTGAGATTTGTGAATGTTATTGGTGACAAATGATTCACCCCCCCTCTTAGTTGTCTTTTGCATTTAAACAATTGGTATCAGAGCTTTGGTTCATCAGAGAAGAGCTTAATCTCTTGAGGTAGATCTGATGGTGCAAAAATTGACAATCCTTGTGTTTGATGGATCTGACTACAGTTTCTAGAAAGTGCAGATGAGAGGTTACCTGATCTCTCTTGGTTACAAGACTTGGAAAGCTGTTGAGACAAAATATGTTGAGCCAACAAGTGGTCCTTCTTCTGCATATGAGATTTTTGCCTATGAAGAAAATGAAAAAGCAAGGTATGCAATCTATAGTGCTTTATCTAAGACTGAGTTGACAAAATTTATTACATTAGGCACTGCTTATGAAGTTTGGGAAAAGTTGAAAGATATATATGAAGGAAATGATAGAGTCAAATTGTTAAAGAAGTTAACAGCTAAGCACATATATGAGAACTTGAAAATGGAAGAAGGTGAAGACATTGCAAGCTATTTTTAGGGGGTTGACATTGCAGTAAATGAAATAAAAAATCAAGATGGTACTCTAACAGATGAAGATGTAATGGAGAAGATTCTAATGACCCTACTAGAGAGTTACAATGATAAGGTCTCAACCATTGAGGAAGTTTATGATCCAAAGAAATTCACTAAAGAACAACTATTTCGCACCTTGACTACATTTGAAATGAGGAAATTCAGAAAAGAAAAAGAGAAAATAGAAACAACCTTCAAAGCCACTAAGACAAAAGATGATCCAGATGGTGATAGTTCAGAGGAGCAAATTTTACAAGGAAGTTGAAGAAAGGTATTGGAAAGTACAAAGGTATGTTACCTTTTAAATGTTTCAGTTATGGAAATATTGGTCACTATGCTTCAAGATGTCCAAATAGAGCCATACACAAGAAGAACAAAAAGTTCAAGTAATTGTATTATGTTAGAGAAGATGCTAAATTTTTTTATGATGAATCTGATATTGAGGGTGATAATGAAGAATGCTTGTTTCTAGCCTTAGAAAATAAATTAGTATCTACTAACCATGGAAGATGTGCAAAGGAATGTGGTTCAAAAAATAAGAAGGAAGAGATGGAAGGTACTCTGGTTACTACCTTTCATGCTAGACAAGATGAAGATTATTGGGTAATTGACAGTGGTTGCTCAAATCACATGACTGAAGATAAAAGTAATTTTACTAAACTTGAAAAGTATGATGGAGGATTAGTCATGTTTGGAGATGAATCTGGTGCAAAGATTGTTGGAAAAGGAACAATTAGTTTTGATGGAAAACACAATACTAATGATTTCTATTATGTTAAGGGCTTAAGGCATAATCTCTTGAGTGTTGGAAAAATGTGTAGCAAAGGATTTAAGCTTGTGTTTCAATATAATACTCGTAAGATCAAAAAAGGGTCCAAAACTGTGGTAGCTATAGGAAGAACATATGGAAACATTTATTAGCTTAAGGGTGTTGATGGTCAGTGTTTTGTGTCTCAAGTTAATGAAAGTTGGCTATGGAACTGAAGGATGGGACATGTAGACTTTGACAATATGATCAAGATTATTTCAAGAGAAGCTATTAGGGATTTTCTAAAAATCACAAAGCCTACCAATACTGTTTACAAAAGTTGTTAGTTGGGAAAACAAACAAGATGCAACTTTAAAGGAAAAGAGTAATCAACTACCAAAATGCTAGAATTGATTCATGCAGACCTTTGTGGTCCCACAAAAATTGGAAGTCTTAATGGTGACAAGTATTTTATACTTCTTATTAATGGTTATTCTAGAATGACATGGGTTACTTTTCTTAGGGAGAAATCTCAAGCTCTAGATAGATTCAAAGTGTTCAAAGCTATGGTAGAGAATGAAGTGAACTTGAAAATAAAATGTTCAAGGTCTGACAGAGGTGGAGAATTCACCTCTAATGAGTTTAATATGTTTTGTGAAGAGCATGGTATAAAGAGGCATCTTTCTGCTCCTAGAACTCCTCAATAGAATGGAGTTGTTGAGAGGAAGAACTAGGTAGTTCAAGACGCTATGAGGACTATGATGAAAGGTGAAAATGTACCTAAAGTATAATAGAGAGAAGCAATTCACACAATTGTTTACATTGTTAATAGAGTTCGGATAAAAGGTAACAACACAAAGACCCCTTATGAACTGTGGCATGGAAAAATTCCTACTATTAAGTACTTTAAGGTATTTGGAAGCAAATGTTATATTAAAAGAGATGATGAGAATCTAGGAAAGTTTGATGCAAGATGTGATGAAGGTATTTTCCTTGGATACTCAACTAATAACAAAGCTTATAGATGCTTCAATAAGAGATTGAGAAAGATTGTTGAAAGTGCAAATGTAAAAGTTGATGAAGATATGCATAGATCAATTGAAATAAGTGAAGTTGAACTAGATGAACCTATTTGCGGAAAAGTGCAAGAAGATAATAAGGAAGAGGAAGAAGAAAAAATTGAAGAAAAGAAGCTCTGGAACTTGTTCCTAAGACTCCAAAATATGTACAGAAAAATAATCTGAAAGAACAGATAATTGGAGACAAAAGCGAAGGTGTAAAGACAAGAAACAAAATGGTAGCAACTGAGGTAAATTTGTGTTTAATTTTCAAGATAGAACCTAAAAAAGTGTGTGAAGCATGCAAAGATGAAAATTGGGTTAGATCAATGAAAGAGGAATTACAATAGATAGAGAAAAATTAAACATGGGAATTGGTTCCTAGACCGGTAAACAAGAATGTAATTGGTACAAAATGGGTATTTAGGAATAAGCTAAATGAGAATGTTGAAGTAGTAAGAAATAAAGCAAGGCTTGTGTGCAAAGGTTATTCACAGGTTGAAGGAATATAATTTGAGGAGAAATTTTTCCTAGTGGCAAGAATGGAGGCTATTTGGATGTTTTTGGTATTTTCTACTCACAAAGATTTCAAGGTATACCAAATGGATGTTAAGTCTACATTCTTGAATGGAGAATTGGAAGAAGAGGTGTACATGGAACAACTAGAGGGATTTCAGTTATCAGATCAACCGAACATGGTCTGTAAGTTGAAAAAGGAATTGTATAGACTTAAATAGGCTCCCAAAGCATGGTATGCAAGGTTGGACAGGTATTTGACACAACAAAGGTTCAACAAAGGCTCTGTAGACAATAATCTCTATTTTAAGGTTGAAGGAAACAAAATGTTGATAGTGGTTGTGTATGTTGATGATATTATCTTAGGAGGAAATGAGAGTATGTGCAAAAAAATTGTAGAGGAGATGCAAAAAGAGTTTGAAATGTCTATGATTGGTGAGTTGAATTTCTTTCTTGGAATTCAAGTGAATCAAACTGATAAGGGCATTATTCATTTCACAATCAAAGTATGTTAAAGAATTTCCAAAGAGGTTTGGAATGGATGACTCCAAACTGGTTAGTACCCCTATGGTGCTGGATGCAAATTGAGTAAGGATGATGAATCTCCTAAAGTTGATAAGAGCATGTACAAATCTATGATTGGTGGACTGTTATATCTTACTGCTACTAGACCGGATATCATGCATGCAATATTTTGTTTTCCAAATTTCAAGCATAACCCAAAGAAACACATGTTACAAATGTGAAAAGGATATTCATATATCTAAAAGGGACTCTAGATTATGGCTTATGGTATCCTAAGGATATTGATTTGACTTTGAGTGCTTACACTAATGTAGATTGGGTTGGTTGTGTGGATGACTATAAGAGTACAAGTGGTGGTGCATTATTTCTTGGATGAAGGTTGGTTTCATGGCTAAGCAAGAAACATGATTAAGTTTCTTTATCCACTGCAAAAGTTGAGTACATTGTAACAACATCTTGCTGCACATAGGTATTGTGAACCCTCAATCTAGGTACCTGCAAAACAACATGATTAAACAAGTTAAACAAGGAAATGCAAGCCTAAACATGGATTCCTCATGAGATTCATTAACATAGCTCAAATTAGGAAGGAAATGATGAAAAATACAATGAAATCACAAAAACAAGATTGAATCCTAATTAAGCAAGCAAACTCTTAATCCCATGGGGGAATTGGTGCCAATTTGATGTGAAAATTGGCCCTTTCCCAATCCCTAAGATGCAAGTTGATGATTGTTGAGGAATGTTGATCCACTTTGATGATGAATGTGAGAGCTCCTAGCCAAATCTGCAAAAAAGCCTAACTAAGAACTCAAATGATGGATGAGAATTGCTAAGTATTTTAGCATGGTAACTTTGCTTGGAATGTGGATGATAAAATGAGGATATGAGCTCTTGATTTATAGAATTCCAAGATGGATGAATGTACAAAATAGAGCAATGTGGGACTAACATTCATCCAATGACATGATGCCACTTGTCAACATGTGAGAGGATGAAAGTTGAGCAAGTTTTGAGGATTGTGCCAATAAATGCATAAATTTGAATTTCAAATTTGTTGAAATGACTTGAAAGGGGGGGAAGAAAGAAAGCATTAAATGCCACTTGGCTCAAGACAAAGGACATGTAAGATGGAGTTATTGCCTTGTTGGAAGGACATGTCAACTCACATTTTTGAATTCAAATTTGGGAATATTCCTTCAAAGATGCCTTGTGAGGAAAATAGAGATTTAATAAATCAATTAAATCTATTTTCATGTGCAACTTGCATTATCTAGAGGATGGGACATGAGATGAGATTAAATTAATCAAGGATTAATTAATTTAACAAGAGATTAGATGATGTGACTTATTTGACTTAGATTTATGGATTTATTTAAATCAAATAATGAGAAGAATGTGATAAGAAATTAATTAAATAAGGATTTGATTTATTTAATTAAAGGAGATGGTGTTAAATTAAATTAAATAAGGTTTTAATTTATTTAATTTAATGGATGAACTTTAGAGATTTAATCAAATAAATTGATTATTTAATTAAATAGGGATAATTAGATCAAATGGGTTGATTAATTAACAGGAGAAAGTGACTTAATTAGATAAAGTGATTTATTTAATTAAGAGAGGAGTATTGATGAATTTAATCAAATAAGGAGATTTGATTAAATGGTTAGACCGAGGGATGATTCATGATGAAATGATGTTAGTGGATCAGGATCGAGTGTGCGATCAATCTGTATATTTTTGATGTCTAGATTTTGCCCCTCTTTGAAGTGATGCACTTGTTGCATTGGTTCAAAGAATAACTTTTCCATGATCAAAAGTCAAAATTTCTCTAATTTTTTTGGATGCCACACTATTGCCCCAGTGAATGAAGAATTACACTGGTATACTGCCCCCTCGAAAGAGCGGGTGAAGAGTTTTGATTTGAGGGTCGATCTCTTGAAAAAGAGGTTCAAGATTAGTTCAACTCGAATATTTGATGTAGACAGATTTGATGATGTAGACAGTCATCAGCCATGGCTAGCCTCATGCCTATTTTGATATATTACACACACTTGATCCTGATTTGTACCATGACGGTGACATTATTGATGATGAGGTGATTATGATGTTTATATGTAATGGATGATATGGATGTACATGATATGATATGATGATGCTTTTATGATTATGCGAATAGATGATAAATGCATGGTTTATGAGATGTTTAGAATAACCAATCTATATTATGCAATGATGGGGATGAATGCATGTGGTATGATTAATGCTTTCTATATGATATGATATTCATTATGCAGTATGGTTTTTTGGATGCAAGATGGATGTGTTAATGATGATTTATGATTAACTGTTATGGTACCATGTTAGCACGAAAAGCAAGAGATAGAAGAAAATAAGAGATTCCAACAAGACATGAGATGATGATGATGATTTCTTGCCAAGGAGTTGGGATTTTCAAAAGGCCAAATTTTCTTATGTTTGATAACACACGTGGTACGATGCATCAAGGTATAAAAAACTAGGATGGCGTGGTACCTAGTGTGATGGAATTTGACTCGACAATCAGATAGGAGTATTCTTGTTCACACCTGACATATGGAAACCTTGCTATGATGTACTTCAGAAGTTTTAGACACCTTGGACCAAAACACAGAAAGGTAAACCTATCCCTGTAATAGTCAACAAGTTGCCCTAGACCTCTTCCATACATACCTACCAAAGCAAGTATTCGCCAAGGTTATATTACAAGAATGTCCAACAAGCACAATAGACAAAAGATAATGATCATTGCCCCATTCCTAATTCTCTAAATCCTCTATTTTGGGATATCATCGAGACGTCCTTGGAATGAGCGCAAATAAGATAAGTCAAAAGATAAAGACCAAGTAGACAAACAAACTAATGCTCTTCAATACTGCTAACAGAAAGAGGATGTGTTTTCTATGATGATAACCAAAACTTATTGCCAAAAGATAATGCCCATTGTAGGAAGGATTCATCCTAGGACATGTTAGTGGATGGTGGCACGTCATTTCGTTTATAAAGGATGATTGATATGGGACAAATTCAGATGATGTGTTATTGATACAAAGAGATGACCAATTTGTTTACGCACTGACTTAGACTTATGACTTGACGTTTGGAATTCTACTTGTAATTTGCTAGACTTGTTTCCGATTATTTTACCAAAGGTTGATGATGATGATCAATTTATTATGGATGGTGTTTATTGTGGGTGCAAGCGAGATGAGGTGGATGGATTTTTTCAAATATTTGGATGTTTTTGATGTTTTGCAATGTTTTGAGGCTGTTTTTGGTATTTTTTGAGATTTTCAAATGTTTTGATTTTCAATTTTCCAATGTTTTGGGATTTTCTAAGATTTTGACCAAGAGACTAACCTAAAGACCTATCCTAAGGGTCTCGAGGGCTGACCGACAGATTAGCCTTGCCTACGTTATACACGTAGAGACCACGTAGTTCGACTAGCGACTTGACCGATTTATAGATGATGATATACATGATGAGATCTCAGTTTATTATGACAGACTCCTATAGGACTGACCTAAATGTCTCAAGGGATGATCAAAGATCAATCTTGCCTATGTTCAAGCTCAGAGATGACGTAGTTCAACAAGACGACCCTATTTTTGACTTTTTGAATGACTTTTTGACCTATTTTTGGATTTTGATATGTTTTGAATGTTTTTGGATTTTTTGATGTTTTGATGTTTTTGGATTTTGATATGTTTTGAATGTTTTTGGATTTTCTAATGTTTTGATGTTTTTGGATTTTCTAATTTTGAGGACTTTAAGACCATACACGAATCTGATCCGATGAGAACGTGCCCCCAGCGTGATGCAATAGACTACCTTGATAAAGGCAGAACAAATTGACCTTGAGGATGGGTCGAGTAGTACTAGGATGGATCATGATATGAACACAGGACCAAGCTATGGTGCAAATGTGAGTGGATGAGTGATGGATGGAGACCTGAATGCGATGGATGATGGAAGCGAAATGGATGGATGATGCAGATCAAGCCATTAAGATCCTGATGGATGGATAGTGCTTATTTACGCAAGGCACCTGTTTGCAGGTTTTCACCGAGGTACTTGCCCAAAGTGCCATCAAGTGGTTTTCACTAGAGGATGATTTTTTGATCCTTTTTCTAATTTTTTGGATTTTTGTTTTTTCTTTTTTTGTTGTTACCAAGATGCCTGTTTGCCAGGTTTTCACCGAAGTAACCATTTTTTTAGGACTTTTTCTATTTTTTTTGGATTTTTTGGTTCTATACCTGGAATAATTAGGCATAAAACTTTTTGAAATGGGAGCTATTCATGGGCTCCTGCAAAGGTTCCCCTTCGGGTGTTGATAGCTGATATGCCCCTGATTTATAGCTTGCTATGACGATGAAAGGCCCTAACCAATTGGGTTCGAACTTGCCTTTGCTGCTAGGATTCGGGACATTCTTCTAATTTTCTTTTAAGAACAATTCTTCGACTTGGAAAGTCCAGCTTCTGATCTTCTTGTTGTAGCTTTGTTTGAGTCTATTTTGATAAACTTGTAGATGATTCAAAGCATCTATGCATCTCTCATCTAGTAGCTCCAGCTCATTTAATCTTAATACCCAATAGTCCTCATCAGTGATGAGATTTTGTAATGATATTCTAAGGGATGGGAGCTTGATCTCAATGGGGAGTATGGCTTCTGATCCATAGACCAAGGAGAATGGGGTGGCACCGGTGGGTGTATAGATGCTAGTTCGATAAGCCCAGAGGGTGGGATTAAGCTGCAAGTGCCAGTCACGACCTATGTCATTGACTGTTTTGTTAAGGATTTTGAGGATGGTTTTGTTCGTGGCTTCTGCTTGGCCATTGCCTTGGGGATAGTATGGGTGGAGAAGTGATGCTGGATTTTGAATTTCTCGCACAAGTCATGGACATCCTGATTCTTGAATGGTGTCCCATTATCTGAGATAATGGCTTGTGGGACATCATAACGACAAATGAGATAGTTCAGGATGAATTTTGAGATTTGCTTCCCAGTGATATAGGTCATGGGTATGGCTTCCACCCACTTTGTGAAGTACTCAATTGTAGTTATAATGAATTTATGGCCATTGGATGAGGTGGGTGATATTTTCCCAATGAGATTGAGTCCCCACTGTGAAAAGGGCCATGGTGTGATAATTGGGTGAAGCTCCTGAGCTGGAGGATGGATGAGGTCCCCATGCTACTGACATTGTAAACACCTTTTAGTGTGATTATGTGCTTCTCGCTCCATTGTGGGCCAATAGTACCCCAACCTCACCAGTTTCTTGGCTATGGTTGTTCTGCTTGAGTGTGAGCCACAGATACCGTTATGAACCTCGGTTAGAGTGGTTAATGCCTCCTCAACATTTAGATAGTGCAGTAAAGTACCCTCTATGCTTCTAGGTATAAGGTGTCACCTAGGATGACAAATCTGGATGCCTTTTTGATAAAGGTTCATTTTATGCTCGATGGTAGGTCAATGGGTATGACTCCTATGCAAAGATATGTGTAGATGTCATGATACCAAGGATTGTTAGGACCAATGATTTGACAGACATATTCTGATTCTAGTACCTCGAATGTGGGAATGAGAAGCTGCTTGATCAAAAATTCATATTTTGGTATGTTATGAGGGATGTCTAATAGGGACCCAATTGTAGCCATGGCGTCAGCTGCTATGTTGTTAGTTCTTGGAATCTGCTCAAATGTTATGTCAATGAAGGATTCCTTTAAAGTCTCCACCAGTTTCTTATATGGGTTTAGCTTGTCATCCTTAGTCTGATATTCATTATTGACCTGATTTATGATCAACTGAGAGTCTCTATATACCTTGAGAGCTATGATATTCCATTGTACTACTATTGTGAGGCCTATAGTCAAAGCCTCATATTTCGCTATGTTATTTGTGCAAGGAAATGCTAGTTTGTATGACCTTGGTATGTAATCCCCCTGTGGGGTGATGAAGAAGACACCAGCTCCTGATCCATGTTGTGTATATGAACCATCAAAGTATAGTTTCCAGTGGTCCACTAGGTTGAGGTTAAAAATGGATTCATCTGGGAATTCTAATACAAGAGGGTTCTCAGAATAAATGGGTGCTTCTGCTAGTTGATCTGCAATAACTTGACCTTTGATTGCTTTCCTTTCTACATACTCAATGTCGTACTTTGACAATATCATTACCCACTTTTCCATTCTACCTGTGAGCATTGCCTTGGATAGGAGATACATGAGAGGGTCAATTTTTGCAATGAGCTTTATCTTGTGTGCCAGCATATAATGTCTAAATTTTTAGGATACAAACACCATGGCGAGGCAAGCTTTCTCGATGAATGAGTAATTTAGCTCGTGGCTGACCATTGTCCTGCTGATATAGTAGATAGCCCTCTCCGTTCCATTTTCATCATGTTGAGCCAAGAGAGCTCCAAGGGCTGCTACTGTTGCTGACACATATAAGATTAATGACTTTTGTGGGATAGGTGGCATTAACACTGGTGGTGTCAGTAGATATTCCTTGATCTTGTTGAATGCCTCTTCACACTTTGTATCCCATTTATATGCTACCCCCTTGTGGAGTAGGTGAGAGTATGGGTTCTGCTTGTCTACCAGTTGTGCTATGAACCGTCAGATGGATTGAAGTCGGCCCTAGAGGGCTCTCAGTTGTTTTAGTGTCTTTGGTGCTTCCATCTCGAGGATTGCTTTTACTTCCGCTGGATCCACCTCAATACCCCTCATGGAGACTATGTATCCTAGCAATTTACCTGATTGTACGCCAAAGACACACTTCTTGGGATTTAGTCTAACTTTGTATTCCTCCAGTCTGTCAAATATAGCACTTAAGGTTGCTATACGATCTTATCTTTTCCTTGACTTGGCTAGGATGTTGTCAACATAGTCTTTGACTGTTTTGTGAATCATGTCATGGAATATTAGTGTCATAGCCCTTTGGTAGGTTGCTCCTGCATTCTTTAGGCTGAATGGCATCATGTTCCAGCAATAGGTCCCCCATGGACAAGTGAAAGCTGTCTTGTGTTGATCTTCTTTTGCTATCATGATCTAGTTGTATCTTGAAAATCCATCCATAAGTGATAGCATCTCATGCCTTGCTATCATATCTACTATCATGTCGATGTTAGGGAGCGGGAAATCATCCTTGGGACATGCTTTGTTCAAATCTTTGAAATCCGTGCAAATTTTGATAGCTCCGTCAGGTTTTGAAATAGGTACCAAATTTGATACCCATTTTGGATAATCTATTGGTCGGATAAATCTTGCATCCAACAACTTTTTGAGCTCCATTTTGACCAATAAGGCTATTTGAGGATGCATTTTTCAGAGTTTTTGTTTGACGGGATTTGCCTCTGGATACACTGCTAAATGATGGACAATTGTCTCTGGATCTAGCCCTAGCATATCAGCATAACTCCATGCGAAGTTTATTTGTCTTTCCTTTAGGAATGCTGCTAGGAGTTCTTGCTCTTCTGTTAATAGCGATTCCACATAGAATGTGATATGCGGGGTCTCCTCTATTCCTATGTTGATTGGATTGCATTT
The DNA here is from genome assembly GCA_007258455.2 of Sequoia sempervirens. Classification (NCBI taxonomy): domain Eukaryota; kingdom Viridiplantae; phylum Streptophyta; class Pinopsida; order Cupressales; family Cupressaceae; genus Sequoia; species Sequoia sempervirens. The sequence continues at coordinate 66,870,936 of VDFB02373365.1, read as the reverse complement.
TTTGGCCAAGACTGCTAATTTCTCCTAGTGAATAGCTCTTAAGGGAAGATTGAATCCTTCATCCTCAAGCACCTCAGAGAGGTTTTTACTATTGGATATATCCTTTCTTTTTACTATTTTTTGTCAGAGAGTGCCACAGTGTGGTTTTCACTCAAGAACTTGGATATGATTCTTAGTTTCTCACTTTTGCGACTGAAGGATTCAATCGTTTCCCCATAATAGGCGTGTGTGTCCAACTCCATTATAAATCCTACCTTGTGATCTCCATTTGGAATGTTATCCCTCAATCCCATGAATTCTGAGAGCGCTTCATCATTTTCGAATGTATCGAGAACTGGTGGTCCTCATTGGTCATGGTCGATCAATTGGGGGTAGAATAAGCAAATCTCATAATTTTGACTATCTGGTTCAAACAATATGGTACTAATCATACACAGGGTGGTATCTTCAAATAGCCTAGGTAGATTGGATAAGGTATCTTTGTCATCGCTACTAATATAGGGCTCAGTTATGAAATTATGTGTGTCCCTACCTGTGACTATTGGTGAGTGTACTTGTACTAGTACTAGCTGAGGAGAAACATTAGTGGTTCTAACCAGACGACTTCAGCCACGTATGGTTATTCTCAGAGTGGCACATCCAAGACCAAGATTTGTTATGGGTCACGTCTCTAGCATGATAGGTATTATGAGCCCATTGTCATTTTGTCCCAGTCTTTGATTTCAATCATAGCCCATTGCAAGCATCATGTGTAGGCCCTTGCTTCTTTCGTCCATTGGTAAATTAGCTGCCGGTATTTCATCTTGATACAACATGTGAGATGGATCTGCTTCAATGACCTCATGACCAAGGTCTCCCCATCTTGTGAATTTAGGATAATCCTCAGGATACGTTTGTGATGTGGAAGCTTGATTTTCTTATGGGCATCCCCGTGATCTCAGAGATTGTGGTAACTCTCCTATCATGAAAGCATTGTTAGGGAGTTTGTAGCTTCTACAACCATTATTCTGGATGATGAGCTTGATGTCAGAGATGGTGGGAATGGAGGGTGTCTCTGTCGCAGAAGTGGATGCGAGGGTGGTGGGATCGATGTATGATTTGGATGGTCCCTCATCATTTTTTGGCACTTGGGGAATTTTGTAGTACTTGGCTTCAAGATTTTTGCAATATGAAAACGGCTCAGGATCTCCATGGATGGTAACTTCCTATTCATTATGTGTAAATTTCACACATTGGTGGAAGGTTGATGCTATGACTTTCATTGCGTGGATCCATGGGTGTCCCAGGAGGATATTGTATGGCAATTCAAGGTCCAAGACCTAACATGTGGTTTCCATGAGCGTCAGCCCTACTTGGATAGGGAGTTTGATTGTGCCCTGAGACACTCTTTCTTGGTCATCATATGCTCTGATTGTGATGCCTTTTCCTTTGTCAATGGAGTCTTCTACTATTTTCAACTGCTTGATGAGGCTAAGAGAATAGATGTTCAAACCTGCACCTCCATCCACCAGGACCCTTTTGATTTTTCTCTTGTTTACAATGGCTTCCAAATGAAGTGCACGGTTGTGAGATGGTTGGGTGGGGAAATCCTGGTCAGAGAATGTAAGAAGATTAGGCATTATGATGTTTCCGACCATAGCTTGGAATTGTTCTGCATCGAGATCTACGGGGATAGTGGATGAGGCTAATGCTTCCTCAAGGATCTTTTTATGTGCTGATGAGATTTTTAACAACTCCATGATGGAGATGTGTGCTGGTGTTCTTTTGAGTTGGTCTACAACATTGTAACTATACGGAATGACTCTTGATGTAGGGACTCTATTTGGTTGGGATGATCCTGCAATGGTGACTTTTTTGACTCTTGTGGTGACTCCATAATCTTCAGAATGGGTGCCCTTGATGGTGATGACCATGTAGTCTTCATTTAGGGAAGAAATGACTATTTCATACAAATGATTTACATTACCCTTCCCTTTATCGTTTCTATTTCCTTTGTTTCCATGATTCGGCATCGGATTTGTGTAGATTTTTAAGTCCTGATTTCTCGTGGGTTGTTTGACATTTATGATTCTTTTGTCAATGAGATCTTGGATGATATTTTTGAGTCTCATGTAGTTATGCATGGTGTGACCTTTGATTTTGTGGAATTCACAAAGTTGGTTCTCGTTGTACCACAGAGGTTTGACATTAGGTTCTTGGTAGTTTTCGAATGTAGGAGGTTTGATAAGTTTTTCGTCAATCAATTTTTTCATTATGTCCTCCAATGGTTCCCCCAAAATAGCGTATTTTCTTTTTGGATAAGTTTTGTGTTGGGGTGGTCCCCTTTGGTCATTGAGATTATTGATGATTGGATTGTTATTAGGTTGATATGTTGTGTGATGAGTGTTTGGATTTGCGGTGTGGGTGTATGTTTTTGTGGACCACTAATGACCACCTTGGCATCAACGACGCCATCATTAGTGATGTTCTTGTTTCTTTCCCATGTACGAGGTTTATCGTTCTAGTTTGATGGTGGGTGATTGTTTTGTGGCTCATGATATGATGTTGATTCGTTAGGTTGGGTCACAAGGGCTCTTTTGATGCTGAGCACCTTGGAGATCAATTGTTCGTATGTAGTGATTCCCTGAACCTTGAGATGAAATGATAGGTAGCTTTCAAGGTTGGCGATGATTGTGCAGATTTGTTGTTCCTCTGGCATGGTCCACTTGCTCCGATTGGCCTTGGATTGCCATCGTTGAAGAAATGAAGCAAAAGATTCATTCTTCCCTTGTTTTAGAGCGTATAGTTCTTTGAGACTGACATCCATTGTAATGTTACATGCGTAATTCCTAATGAATTCATATCTAATTTCTTGGAATGTTCTAATGCCTGTGGGTAAGTGAGAGAACCATTCTATAGCGGGCCCTGCCAAGGTCCTAGGGAATAGCCACATCAAATATGTATCGTCATATGTGACCTCCATACAATGAACCTGGAATTCCCTAATGTGATCTTCAAGGTTTCCCATCCCTCGATATTTGTCAAATTTGGGAATTTCAAATCCCTTAGGGAATGGTTTCATGTCTAGGCTCCTATCAAATGGATAGGGACACAAGTTTCTTTGCATTTTGGTTGTCTGCCCTGATTGAAGGTCGAGCACTTGTTGTGAGAGCAACCTGAGTTGTGTCATCACATCATTCTAGGGATCAGGGGGTGGGATGAAAGTGTTTTGGGTTGTGGTTTGGGTTATGGGTTGGATGGATGGGCTGGTTGGATGGGCTAGTTGGTGCGTTGTTTGATGGTATCTGCATGTTATGGCAAGCAAAGTAGGCTTCTACTTGCTTTTGTATGAATGATGCCTATTGTTGATCTTGTTGTTGTTGCGTGAGAATTTGGGCTTGTTGTTGTGCTTGTTGCTGCTCTAACAACACTTGTTGTTGGGATGCCAATTTTTTCGCTTCTTGTTGCTCTTGGTATTGCTTCAATGCTTGTTGGTATGCCTGCAATTGTGCTACTTGTGCAAGAAGTTGTGCTTGAGCTTGTGCTTGCTGTGCTTGATATTGAGATTGTGCTTGATCTTGCACTTGCACTGCTTGCGCTTGTGTGGCTTGTTGCTGCAATAAAATTTGTGCTTGTGCAACCCTTTGTGCTTGTAATGCTTGCATAGCTTGGGCGGCTTGTTGTTGTTGCTGTTGCAATAAAGCTTGGGCTTGTTGTGCTTGTTGCGCTTGTATTGCAGCTTGTGCAACTTTAGCAGCTTGTGCAGCTTGAGTAGCTTGTTGCACTGCTTTTTGTTTTTGGACTTGTTGATATCCTCTTTGGAAAGCAACTTGCAATGCTGCATCATATTGAGTTGATGTGGTGAATGTTGGTGGTGGTGGGGGTGGTGGTGGATTTGGAATGGTGGTAGGTGGTAATGTTGAATTGATGTTTTGTGTGTTGGATAATGGTATTGATGTGATGGGTCCTTGAGAGACCATGTTTTGTGATGTTAAGGGTGTGTTTGATGGTGTTGCCATTGCTTTTGTATTTATCATTTGTTGTTGCAATATCAATGATAAATTTTGAATATTTGATGCAACGCTTTGATTGATGGTTGGGATGTAGGTTTGATTGATACTTGATAGGGGAGGAAGCCCTAAACCAAGGAGTGATGCTGATGATAATAGAAATGGTGGAAGAGGTGGGAATGTAAGGGGTGTGAGTTGTTGTGAAAACGTCATGGTGTCGAATAAGCCCCCTAGTCTGAACGTATCTCCCTCTTCTTGTGAATTTATGAGAAGAGGTGTTTGTGGTGCTGCGTGAAAATATGATGATGACGGATCGTGATGGAATGTGAGAGGAACATTCTTGTGTAATGGGTTTTCGGGTATGCTTTGTTCCAAGGTAGTGTTTGTGTCCAAACTTTGATTATTAACAAGGGGATGTGATTGAAGAGCATTGAGGAATGTGTTTCCCTTGTTGACATTTGATTTGCAGAATGTTTTGTGTGACGTTTTGAGATGGAGGTGTAGATGAGATGGGGATGGTGGATGAGATTGGGGGAAATGATGTGTCCACAATAGTATTTACATCAAAATCCAATGGTAACTTGGTCCCTTGTTCTGCTAGGTCAAGCATGTACAACGAAGGGTTAAGTCTCATCATAATGTTGATGATTCTATGGTTGTCTGGATTTTGGAGCATTTCTGCCATTTCCTCATGAGACATTCTGAAAGTGAGGTCCTCTCCTTGATTTTCTTCTTGGGGATGTTATGATGATGAGAGGTTCAATGGGTTGCTTGATTTTGTTGGATTCATTTCTGCATTGGTTTGGCTAAGGTCACTTGAAGTAGGTGTTTCTTTGTTGGCTTCCATACTCTTTTTGTATTGAGATCTTGTTTGGACCATAAAACAAGGATCAAGAATATGGGAGATGAATCTCTTGATTCTTTGGATTGATCTCTATTTTATGTCCCAAAGTGAAAGTTTTTAGGATGCTTTTTGAGGATCAAAGGTGATGATATGATGATGATACTAGGGATGGATAATATGGATGTTCTTGACTTTTGATCAATCTTGAATGAGACACTAGGCTTTAGGAATTTGGATTTTGATTTTGGATTTTGAGATTTTGAGATTTTGTCCTTGACTTTTGATTGTGCTTTTGACTTGAATTTGGATTGTTTTGAACAAAAGATCCTAAGATTTTGGATGATGATCTAAGGGATAGATTTGTCCAAAGGATGATAATTTGAGTATGTGTGAGGAGAAGGATGCATCTACCCACATCTACTCAAGCAAGATGATTTGTTTCACTAAGCATATGGAGAAGGATTCATCTACATACACTAAGCTAGACAAGATGATTTTGATAACTTTGACTAAGCATATGCAAAAGGATGCATTTACACATACCTAGCCAAAGGTGTTTTTGATAATGTTCTCAAGGATTTTGTCTCACTGATTTTGATGATGGTTTGGATTTTGCCATAAAGCCTAGTATCAAGGATGATTTCAAGATTTATCAAAAGGTGATGATGAGGTGGATTTTGTTTTGATGTATGGATGAAAGATTTTGATAATGTCTTGATCCTAAGATGAGCCTAAAAGGACACTTTGTTTGCCTAGATCTAGGTATTGAAGAGCATGCAAATGCTTCCTAAAGACCTTTATAACCAAGAAATGATTTCATTTGGACATGCATTTTCAGATTTTCAAACAATAACTTGTGCTTTGGAATTGTAAAGTCTTCAACACACATGAAAGTTCATTTTGCTTAGCTTTGCTTAATGTCTTTATTTTACCAAAAACACTTTCTTCAATTAGGTTTTCAAACTAAGATGTCCAATGTCTTAATTTCTTCAAACCCCACAAGATATCTTATGTGGAAATTTAATGAACTTAAGGCAAGGGGTTTTCCTATTGATTACTTAAGGAGACAAATTGATATATAATCCAATGCTTAGAAACCTCTAAGGATGTAAATCCAAAGGGAAAGCAATAACATATGGATTGAGTCAAATGTATTTGTCTTCAAAAGGCTTTGAAATTTGGATGATGTTAAGTGTTTGTTTCCATGATGTTTTTGAACAAGCAATGCATTTTGTAACCCAAGAATAAGTACAATCCTATGGATGTGTAAGACAATATTTGTTGGATTCCCACTTAAACAAGTCCAGCTATGCCTATCTCTATTGGATGGTTAGATGCTTGACCCCACTGGCTCCCCTCCACGACACTCACTTATACGGGGCAGCCAAACATCAACACCCATGAAACTCCCATGGCATGCTAGAAAATCGTAAAAGTGTGGGGTGGCTTTAGAACAACCGTTCTTGCACCAACAAATAGATAAAGGATTTTGGAAAATTCTAGCACATGGGTTTTAGTAAGGAATTTCCGTTCATAGGAGTTGACCCAACGTGGAAAGAGTCCCCTTTTAGATCCATCTTGTCAGAGTCAACCGCGTGATATTGGCGTTTCTTCCAATATCCACATTTATATCCCGACTGGAAATACTTTTGGCTTTAGAGTGTTACCGGTTGAGTCGTTCTCTTGGGTGAGTACTTTTTTCCCAAGGCAGACCCTCTAGGATAAATAAAAGAAAATGAAGAACAATATTCATAATTCGATCAATCCTTGTTGGCAACAAGGAGAGAGAATGTACGCAACAAAGTCCCCACTAACACTCGCACAATAGTTCAATTTTAAGCCCAAATTGAAGTGTGGAGGTGATTGCTTTATCTCAACCCAAAGTCATGGAAAATACCTTTTGATTCTCAAGATCGCTATAAAGCGCGAGAGAAGCACATACGTCCTTTTCCAATGGTTTTAGTCTAAGTAAGCCTTCACAAACAAACAAAGCTACACTTGTTCTTTTTAAACCCTCAAAGCAATGTGTGAGTTTATTTTAGAGCACCAAATCACAAGTGAAAAGACATTTGTTCAATTGTTTAATCCATAAATGAAATCTAGTAAGTTGTTGATCCTAAGATTTTTTTTAATCCTTTTGCAAGAAATAAACAAAAATAATCTTTTTTTAAACCCAAATGAAAGCTAGTGTCCTAAAGAAAGAAAAGGATGACAAATTATTGAAGAAGTGTTAAACAAACACTTAAGTGTTAAAAAACACTTTGATTAGACAAAATATCATCCCCATGCTCCTCTTTCTTTTGATTTCGATTCCCAACCTACAAAAGTGATCAAAACATTAGATGAGATAAAAAACAAAAGGATATAGGGGTTAGATGAATCATTTACCAAAACACCCTAAAACTTAGCCAAGTTATCATGTGTTTTTACTTTAGATGAAAATTTGAAAATTGTAACTCATTAATAGTTAAGAAACACCTACATCATTGAATAGCTTATGAAATTCTACCCTATTTAAAAAAAAAAGCATCAAAAAAGACCTTCGTATGACCAAGATATGGTCATTTTAAAACTGACTCGTGGGCGCTAAAACAGTGATCATGGGCGCTAAAAGAATGATCATGGGCGCTATAACAGTGATCACGGGTGCTATAATAGTGATCATGGGCGCTATAACAGTGATCATGGATGCTATAATAGTGATCACGAGTGCTATAACAATGATCACAGGTGCTAAAAGAACATTAAAGAGCGCTACAAGAACTGTAAAGAGCGCTAAAACGACAATTTTTTTTAAGAAACGTGTTAGATTTGTAATTCCAGCCCTCCTTCTAGCGCCAAAATGTGAACCCTCAATCTAGGTACCTGCAAAACAACATGATTAAACAAGTTAAACAAGGAAATGCAAGCCTAAACATGGATTCCCCATGAGATTCATTAACATAGCTCAAATTAGGAAGGAAATGATGAAAAATACAATGAAATCACAAAAACAAGATTGGATCCTAATTAAGTAAGCAAACTCTTAATCCCATGGGGGAAATGGTGCCAATTTGATGTGAAAATTGGCCCTTTTCCAATCCCTAAGATGCAATTTGATGATTGTTGAGGAATGTTGATCCACTTTGATGATGAATGTGAGAGCTCCTAGCCAAATCTGCAAAAAAGACTAACTAAGAACTCAAATGATGGATGAGAATTGCTAAGTATTTTAGCATGGTAACTTTGCTTGGAATGTGGATGATAAAATGAGGATATGAGATCTTTATTTATAGAATTCCAAGATGGACGAATGTCCGAAATAGAGCAATGTGGGACTAACATTCATCCAATGACATGATGCCACTTGTCAACATGTGAGAGGATGAAAGTTGAGCAAGTTTTGAGGATTGTGCCAATAAATGCATAAATTTGAATTTCAAATTTGTTGAAATGATTTGAAAGGGGGGGAAGAAAGAAAGCATTAAATGCCACTTGGCTCAAGACAAAAGACATGTAAGATGGAGTTATTGCCTTGTTGGGACATGTCAACTCACATTTTTGAATTCAAATTTGGGAATATTCCTTCAAAGATGCCTTGTGAGGAAAATAGAGATTTAATAAATCAATTAAATCTATTTTCATGTGCAACTTGCATTATTTAGAGGATGGGACATGAGATGAGGTTAAATTAATCAAGGATTAATTAATTTAACAAGAGATTAGATGATGTGACATATTTGACTTAGATTTATGGATTTATTTAAATCAAATAATGAGAAGAATGTGATAAGAGATTAATTAAATAAGGATTTGATTTATTTAATTAAAGGAGATGGTGTTAAATTAAATTAAATAAGGTTTTAATTTATTTAATTTAATGGATGAACTTTAGAGATTTAATCAAATAAATTGATTATTTAATTAAATAGGGATAATTAGATCAAATGGGTTGATTAATTAATAGGAGAAAGTGACTTAATTAGATAAAGTGATTTATTCAATTAAGAGAGGAGTATTGATGAATTTAATCAGATAAGGAGATTTGATTAAATGGTTAGATCAAGGGATGATTCAGGATGAAACAATGTTAGTGGATCAGGATCGAGTGTGCGATCAATCTGTATATTTTTGATGTGTATAGGTACTATGGATGAAGCAAACATTGACAGATATAGGAGTGATGTGTGATGAGCCTATCCCTATCTTTTGTGATAATAAAAGTACAATAAAAATTTCAAAGAATCTGGTAATGCATTCAAGGACAAATCATATATCTATTAGATATCATTTCTTGAGAGAGAAGGTATTGGAGAATGAAGTCAGGTTGGAATGTGTGCCTACAAAGGATCAAATTGTTGATATATTTACTAAGGGTCTTCCGAAGGATACTTTTGAGTATCTTAGGGAGAAGTTGGGGGTTATTTCCCCTTCTTCCTTGAACTAGGTGCACATAGAGGTGCATCAATCCAATGGATCTACAAATTCATCATTTTTCTAGACTGAAAATTGGGGTCTACTCCTTAGGGGGAGTAGGAAGTATCATTGTTGCAATATGAGATGTGTGGGTGCACTCCAAAGAGGGAGTGATCAGAATTATGTACAATTTTTGTTCTTTGCCATTGATGTCAAAGGGGGAGAGAGAGTCATGTGTTTCCATCAATGACAAAGGGGGAGATTGTTGCAAGTATGAATGAGTATGGTGGTGTTGTCATTGATGTCAACATAGTATAGGTTGTTGCAGAGAAAGGAAACAAGTGATTATAGGTGGTGAATGTATAGTTGAGATACTATAGAGATAATGTGAGTACATGGAGCTATCTTTATGGTGTTGTAGGTGTGCTGATATGATGAGTTACCAAGTGCTTTTGAGAAAATTAATAAACAATGAAGACAAAACTATGTGTGTGTTTAGAATGTGCTCCAGTATGTGCTCCTCATTTTTCTTGTGTTGATACTATGTTTGTGTGGATCTGAAATGTTGTTTAAGGGAATTATTGGGTGATATATCCTAGATTATGGCTTATGGGTTGATAAAGAGTGAAAGTTGAGTTCACCGATTTGTAAACTGGTTTGGAAAATTTATTTGTTTGTGGACAGGGAGAAATATATTTTCTTTGCAGTCCTTTGTTGGTTTGTTTTAGGTCTTGTGGATATGGATGAAGGATTTTAATGGTGTTACCTATGTTCTATCAAAGGTGTTCATGGTTTGGTGCTCTGGAAGACTAGTTTCAAAATTATTGTGTGTGTCTGTACAGTCTGGATGGACTAATGGAAAGTGTTATGTGTATGAAGTTTGTTGCAGTAGCTACAAATGAATTTGAAGGAATCTAAGATGTGTTCTAGTGTATGGTGAAGCATGTTATGTGGTCCACATGTTATCTTCTTTTTGTAGAAGTGTGTACTTCAAAGTTCATTGGTGTTTTCATTAGGTTTGGCCGACTTGGTGTTTACATGTCATGCGAAGGATAAGTATCAATTAAGGAAGAGTGTTATTGACCCAAGATGTTGTTTTGGGTCCTGGTTAAGTGTTGGTTTGGTCCACTCTCATTCTTATCCACCGCGAGAATGTTGAGTTTCTGACCTAATTTGAATTTGTAAAATGAAGCATATGTAGTCGACCTTGGAGAAAGTTTCTAAGATTGAAGATGGTATAAATACAAGGAAAGATGTTAAGGATTGTATGCCACAAGTTTGAGAAGCAAGATGGGTGTGAGAAATTGTGTGAAAGTGAATTCAATTAATGAGAACTTTAATATGTTAGACTCCTAAAATTAGTGAGCTGATGGTGTCTGCAATTCTTTGATCAAGGTTGCGAATGTGTGCGAGTTGTTGTGGTGGATCTTCTGTTGCATTGAGATAGTGTTCTCTATGTAACATTCTTCTTTCCATATTTTTGTATCTATAGGTAGTGAGCCTCCCTATTGGACAGTGAGTCCTATCTTGGGCAGTGAGCCCTTTGGCAGTGAGCCTCTTTGTAAACGATTTTGCAATTACTCTATATTGTGAGTTAATCCTCACCATGGTTTTTCCCTTATTGGGTTTTCCACGTAAATCTGATGTTTCTTGTGTTGATATTTATTTTTGTTATTTGCACTTCATGCTCATACTTAATAACAGATTAAAGTGGATGTGGAGTTAATAATTGTTTGAGATTTGTGAATGCGATTGGTGACAACTGATTCACCCCCCGCTCTTAGTTATCTTATGCATTTCAACCAAATATCCCTGATGGCTACGATGATGGTGATTTTTAGCTCTCCAACCCTAATGACCTTATTTTCTCTATCCAACTTCTCAACACAGATATCTACCATCTTTGGACATGAATGCGTGAAGGGCAACACATATTGTGGTAGACCATAATTCCAAAGTCTTACTCCAAGAATCTTGACATTTCCTTCCATTAACCTAGTGAGCTTTCTCTGGAAAGCCCCTTCTCGCATTCTCAGGGTTGGTATGCAACTTTGGGTCAAAAATATTATTTGTGAAATCCTTGATCGCTCCTAGTTTGATGTGGGTTCTAGGCGTTATGATTCTAGTATGAGAAAAACTCCATTCCTTTGGAATTTTTGCGTTAATGTAGGAGAAATATCCAAATATGTTGACATAACCTAGTTGAGAGAAGGGGATTTCAGTGCCCCTACCAGAGGATTATGCTTGAGTAGACATTATTAAGTCTTTCAAAAGAACTCTACAAAAAATTGCTTCTGCACTTAGAGAGATCTTACTTCTGCCAAGGGCTCACACTTAGAAACTCTTTTCATTAGCTTTTTAGTTTTCACTGATGTATTATAGAATAAATGTATGGCCATTATTATTGGCCTCTTGAGTGCTACCAGTGAAGGCAATATGTGTGGAATAAATGCCTACATTCTTGGGAAGCACAATCTTCACTTTGGGAAGGGAATTAAGTACATTCCTTACACAGTTTTCAAAGAAGGAAAACCTTGAGAAATGAGAAATGTAATTGAAAAAGGTGTTTGCATTAAATAAGCAAGAAGTAGCCTTTAAAATGGTGTTTTCATATGATGAAGCTGGCTGGTGAGCACAAAGGTGACAAACACATTGTGATAAGTGATATATTTGGTCATTAATAACAACACATGCATTAAATTTTTAGAACCTTGCAAAATCTCATACATATGATTCTCCTTTAGTTCCTACCATCAATTTTCATTTCCCATTGTTATTATGACAGGGAAAATATGTTTTGTTTACAAACTTTTCGTCTCACTTTTTTCTATAAATTGAGTGTTATTCTTATAAAAATATTCATTAAGTCTATGATATCTTTATTTTGCATTATGTAAAGCATGTGCACTCTGATCAGACTCCTAAGTTAGAAGAACTAGGTGGCCTTCATGGGAGAGGTCACCAATGACATAATTAAGAGGCTCCTGAAGACAAAGTGTGACCTGAATATCATTGCATTTAAGTGGGTGCTGAGGAGAGACTTCATCATGGACAAAAACCACTACTGAGACAATATAGACATTATTTCTCAGTTTTTCACTTCCCTACTGGACCTAAATGTTGCGAAGTCATGGATTGTGCAACTCTGCAAGGCCGTGTCTTGCAAAAAATACTTGATAGGCCTTGAAGAAGCCATTTTCATAGTGGTCTCGGGACTTGGCATACCCTTCACCATGGACCTCCACCAACATGTGGGCAACACCGAGTTGGTGCGTTGGATTCCCTTTCTCTCTGGTTTCTGAATGATGACTCTCGAGTGAAATCACCAATAGGTGAGGCTTGTTAGCTCTTGCCTCCTCTGTCTGAACAATTTTGAGCTAGTTTATGGCATAGAATGGCTCATTACCTTTGAGAACTTGGTGTTTAACCCTAGAAAAGTGGTGGTGAACGTTGATGACTGATCCCTGATAGTCCTTACAGAGCTATATGATGAAGACCCTGCTACTATAAGCCCAAGAATTTTAAGATATCACTGTGTGTTTGCTCACTAAGGCCTGAATATTAAAATTCATGCTACTCTGTGCTACCACCTCCAACATTTTGTCTCTACTAATTTTTGGTTTTTTAAAAAGAAGATTTTTGTAACTTCTACTTTGAGCTAGTGAGATCCTTTGAAAATAGGTCTCAACATCTCCAACTATATGTAAATTTTGTGTTATAAATATAATATAGTTTTTCATTATTTTTGCACTTATTTTATTCACAAAAAGCATATTTACAAAAAATTTATACATATGGTACATAAAGTGTAATTTTTTTAAGAACTACAAGCCTTTAATTAAATAGTTTCAAATGAATACCATTTATTGGTATCCCCAGAATGTTCCCATTCAAATCTTCAAGCTCATATGCATTACTAGCTTTACATTTAGAAATACAGAAGGGACCTTTCCATAAAGAATTGAGTTTGGCATGTTTGCCTAGTTTAGCAACTCGTTTGTCAAATTTTAGGACTAGGCTCCCCTCCTTGAATCCTAGGTTGGAGGAATTATTTCCAAACCACCATTTGACCACCTGTTGGTGCTTAACCATGGCATTGAATGCTTTTTCTCTTTTCTCTTGAAGGTTTAGCAGTTCAGCTAGCTTTACTTCCATTCTGCCACTCTCCTTGACTTCCAAAGACTTTAACATTATAGCATTGGAATCTCCATTGAGATGGGTAGGACCACCTCCTTCCCATATACTAGTTCATAGGGAGAAGCCTTTAGGATTTTCTTTGGGGTTATGCACTCTGCCCATAAAGCAGCTCACACATGCTTGTGCCATTCTTTCTAGTGCTTTGACCCGATGCACTTTATCAGCTTATCAGATTTTTGTTGGTAGATTTCACTTGTCCATTCCCTTGTGGATAATAATTTGACGAAGTCTTTAGATAGAATTCATGCTTGAGAGAAAAATATGACATCCTGGATCCTATAAAGGCTTGTGCATTGTCCGAGATGATGGTTTTTGAAGAACCAAACCTTGTTACTAGTTCTTCAAGGAAGTTTATGATCTCAGCTTCAGTGGCATTTTTAAGAGGATCCGCTTTTGTCCATCTAGTAAAATAATCAATGGCCATTAAGATCCACTTATGTCTTGAGCTAGAGATGAGATTTATCATCCTAATGAAGTCCAACCCCCATTGTGTAAAGGGTTCCTCAACTATGATTGAGTTTAAAGGCATAGTGGAGTTCTTCGGCTTGCCAATGTAAAACTGGCATTTAGAGCACTTTCTCGCTAGATCATGGGCTTCAAAAAATAGGATGGGCCAATAATACCCAACTTGCATGATCTTTAAAGCAGTGGTTTTGGAAAAGAAGTGTCTGCCTCCCATTCTATCATGTAATTCACCTAGAATCTTCTTAGCTTGTACCTTGTCCACGTAGCAGAGGAGGACTTCATCGTAGTTCCTTTTGAACAAAAGACCTTCAATAAGTACATACTTGGTGCCTTGGACCTTGTAGTATCTCCTCTTGTGTGTCAAGATGTTAGGTGGGTATCTACCAGTCTACATGAATCTTATTTGATCAACCACCTGGGACTCATCTGACTAAAATTGGTTCAAGAAAACTTGAAAGATCTCTTCAGCTCTTGGCTCAAGGCCGAGCTCTTGGGTGAGATACTTGCACATGCCTCTTCCTCTCACTAGCTTTGTGGGTCAGATATCAACATTGTATTCTAGGATCTTGGTGATCCAGTTGGACCTTTTCTTGATGATCTCTCCCTTTGTGATATACTCCCTCATGTTGGGATGAGCGATGAGGACTGTAATCTTGCTGGTCAAAACCAAGTGTTAGAATTTTTTAAGGCTATTGACTATCATGAAGGCCTATTTCTCTATAAATTTGTATTTGGATTCATACCCCTTTAAAGTCCTTGAATGGAAAGCGATGGGGTGTTCTTCACTTCCCTCTTCATCCTTCTGTGCAAGCAAATAGGCTATGCTATGTTCGATGCTGTAAACATACAATTCAAAGTCCTTTGAAAAGTCAGGGTTGGATAACACCAGAGCATTGGAAATGGCTACCTTGATTTTTTGAAGGCAATTTTTCCTTCCTGAGTCCACTTGAAAGCTAGGCCTTTCTTCAAAATTAGTGTAATATGTCTTGAAATGCCAACGAAATCCAATATGAACCTGCTAACAAAGTAGATCTTCCCTAAGAAATATTGCAATCCCTTTTGGTTGACTAGTAGTGGTAATTCTATTATAGCTTTCACCCCGTTGGGGTTGATGGCTATCCCTTTGTTGGAGACCACGAAGCCAAACAATTTTCCTTGTGGCACCTTGAATACATTTTTTTGGGATTTAAGGAAATCCTGAACTGTTGACACTTTTGAAAGACCCTTTTCAAGTGATCAAAATGGTCACCCTTAGATTTCAAAAATATGATCAAGTCATCCAGATAGATAAGGATGATCTTATTGATCAAATCCTTGAATGCAACATCCATCACACATTGAAAGGTGACATTTGTATTCAAGAGGTTGAAAGGAATCTTTGCATATGCGAATGTTTCCCATTTAGTGGTGAACATTGTTTTGTGCTAGTCTTCTTCTTTCACATAGACCTGATTATAACCCAAAAAGCCATCGAGTAACAAGAACATCTCTGACCCTACCACAGTCTGTAAGATCAGTTCCATCGAAGGTAGATGGTAGTGATCTTTTAAAGAGGCCTTATTCAAGTCTCAAAAATCCATGCAAACTTGAATATTACCATTCTTCTTCCAGACGGGGACTAGATTAGACACCCAAGTAGAGTGATTAATTGGTTATATGATCCTTGACTTGATTAACCTTGTGAGTTCTTGTGCCATTAAGGCTTCTATATTTGGGTTGACTAGCCTTTGATTTTGTTGGATCAGATTGGACCCCTCGAACAGGTCAATGGTGTGTTGAATTATGCTTGGATCATATCCTTTCGGATCATCGTAGGTCTAGGCTATGACCCCATCATATTTGGTACATAAGGATCTGAACCTTTCCTTATCTTTCTATGGAACATTCCTCTCGACTTTGAGCTTCCTGCCATTTTCAACATCGAGGTCCTCATAGTATTCCTTGTTAATTGTGAACCTTCATTTACTGTTTCTTGTATCATTGTAGTCAAAGAAATTCTCTAGAGTGATTAGGCCTTGTGGGAGCTTATTAATTTTGAGTTGGATTATTTTCTCCTCACCAAACTCTTTAGATCTAGGTTATGATTGATCAAAAAATTTCTCCTAATTATTGTAGCAACACAACAATCTGGGCATCATCTTCAAAGACTTTCCAATTTTGATCATTGTTGGGAATAGATGGTTAGATGATGATGCATACCGCATGTTGTCTCTCGGCTTACTCAAAAGTTGTCTCAAACTGTGAGTTGATTGAATCCATTCTATCTGCGATAATGTTATGATATCTTAGAATGATTTGGATGTTGAAAGCTTTAAACTCTTTGATTAAATACCAAACCCTATTCCAGTGGGACTGTATTCTTATGTTCTTTATGGTTGCCTATCCTCAAGCTTGCTTCCCACTAGCTTGGAATCTACAAACACTTGTATTCCTTCAATTCTCATTTGTTCTGCTAGCATTAGGCCATGAACTAGCCCTTCATACTCTGTGCCATTGTTCACACATGAAAATTGAAAATGGAAAGCTCTAAGAGTCTCTAGCTTGACTGGAGATACAAGGTGAATCCTGGCTCTAGAGCTAGTTCTACATTTGGCACCGTCAAAGTGCAAAGTCAATAAACCATCATTAATAGATTTTCCTAGATTCTCTTGCTCCTTGACCAATTTCAGGAAGGCCTGATCTTTGTCAAAGATTATGTGTGTGCCCAATATGGTGGCATGGAAATTACTGAAATGATCAAAATCAATAAAATAATTCAGAAGGACTTCCTCTTCTGGGCTCCAATCACTTGCGACCTCTTCATCCTCCAAAATTTCTACATAGTACATATGTTTTTTAGAAATGGAGCTATGTGCAACCTCGAAGCTTATTATTGCATACTCTGTGATGTGTTCAAGATGCAAAGGTTCATACAATTTTTTTAATTTTTTCTCCATGTTTAGTCCTTAATATCAGGTGGGACCAGTCAAGAGCTAGGTATCCACCTATCTTTGCTGTGAAATCTCTTAACAGACACATTCCAAAAATGGGGGGAATGTCGATTATGATCACCTCCTAGGTAACTATTTGGCTTGGGTAGGAGTACATGGTCAAAGGGAGATTCTGAATGTGACCTATGGTCGGGACCATCTTTCTGTCTAATTGCATAATTTCTTTTTTCAGGGGTTCATATTTTAAGTTTAGGGCATCGAACACTAGCTTGGGAATTACCATGGTATTAGCCCATGAGTCTATCATGTTATTGTGTAATAATTTATCCCCTATGATAAGAGTTAAGAAGAAAGGGGTGGGTTTTGGTTTACATACCTATTTCTCATTTTTTTCTCCTATATTCATATATGTTGTGGCCCCTAAAGAATGAGGATACGACTCGAGCCTTTTTCCTTTATTTTGGTTATGTGGTAGGACTAGATCTGGCAATAGATCTTTCTCTTCTTTACTCAATGCATCTCGTAGAAAACTATTCTGATCTAGAATGGATAAGATGTATCATAAAAATTATATTGGTAGGAGCCTTCTTCAATTGCTCCACAACATTGAGTACTCTAATTGGTGGTATCTTTGGTTTGAGCAGGAGTGTCTCCCTTTAGGAAAAGGCTGGCCCATCACAAGCAGACCAAGAACCTAATCCATGATATTTGGTTGTAATTTTCATATTTGCAATTGAGGCCATTATGGTTGTTAGGCTAGTGGTGCCAATGGAACGTATGGAAAATGATCCCTAGTAAATCTTATTTTCAATCGGGTATTATAGTCTAACTGTACTTGAGATGCCCTTGCTATTGGAACTTCATTTGTTAGTACTGAATCTTCTCCCTCCATCCAAGAAAAAAACTTTTGGTCAGGGGAGATATATACTTCTTTCTCTAGAGAAATACCTTGCATCTAAGCACTAAATCTGGCATTCTCAATCCTGGGGGACTAATAACTTTCAGCTTTTGAAGGAATGCCTTGACTTCTTTATTTTTCCACCTTCTATAGAAGATTTCCCCTTGGACAATTTTGAGGCATGTGGGCATCATTGCATGGGAAGAACCATGCAATTATGTCTTCTGCGAGGTTGTTTTGTCTCAAGACTAAGTCCTTGCTTGTGTTGGACTTGATTGTCTACAATTGAGTGGTTACAAGGACTATGTGGCCTGATGCCTATGACTAGTTGCCTCCTCTCGGGGCTCCCTAATACGTGTTATATTGGAAGGGTGGTCTTCCTCCTTCATAGTTTTGTGGGGGGCTTCAGAGGTGCCGCTTGCTGATGCCTAATAATGAAAAGCTCATTTATTGAAAGTCCTCATTAAATTTTTCATGTCATTTACATCCACGACCAATGAAGAAGAGTTCAATGTGCTTGGATGTGCATTCAGATACACATACATTGAAGGCAGTTGGGATACTGATGTGCTAGAAAGTGAAGCAGATGTACTGGGGGCTACTTCCTCTTGGGTTACACTAGATATATTAGTGAACATTGGCATTGGTGATCATGGCAGAAGCTTCTGAACATCAATCAAACTATTCTCCACTCTTACGGCTAGATCATATGCATCGAGCAAATTATTTCCTCCAAGCGACTGTACCATAGTTGCAATGTCCAAATTGAAAGAAATTAGGTAGAATATGAAATCCATGGCTACTAGAGGTTTGGATGTTGTGGGGATCCTTTGCCAAGTTTTATGGAACCTAGTATTAAAATCTATCATAGCCTCTTATGGAGCTCTCTTGATCGTTATCAACTACTGCAAGAAGGATGAGTGATCTCCTTTCTCTAAAAAACACTTTAAGATATTTTATTTGAGTTCATCCCAAGAGCAGATAGAATTGGAAGCTAGGGACGTATACCAATCTTGAGCCTTCCCCTTAAAGGATGTGGCTAATAATATGAGGGTGATGTTTCTCTCCATGATGTTGTGAACCCTACAGACATTTGCAATGTCTTGGAGATGTTTGAAAGGAATTTTGAAGTCCTCCCTAGTGAACTTCAGGACCGCTTTCAGGGAATTGGCAGGGATAACGAGCCACACATTAGGAGGGGTGGGAGGAACAAGTGAACTTCCACTATCCTAGGTCACAAAGTTTCTCAAAGCTCCTTGGAGAGCCATCAAGAACAAACCTATATGGACTCATAAATAGGTATTCTAATTTGGAAAGTTTAGCCACTTGGAGGAGTAGATAGGGTTCTAGATTCTAGACTAGCACTTCTAACTCGATTGCTTCTGATCAGTGATATAAAACTTGTGACTCATCTCCTTCGAGGGATAGAAGAAGGCAATTGAGAATATTGGAAGTTACCTCTAAAATATCCCTAGTTTGGACCCTGGGCATGACTTTACTAGCCTTTCTTGCTAATTTTATTCAAATGCCTCTTTTAAGGCTAGGTATTAGATGCATTAGATGCTTGTGAAAGATCTTAGTCCCATTGGGCATTCCAGAAAAAGAGCTGTTGATCTTAAAATCTTACGCTTCTCTAAACAACCTTATGGGAAATTCAATGAATGTGGGACCTACCTGTGCTTCACTGAATAACATCTTGGATTTTTAAAGAAGCCAAATTTTCCTTGGTGTTTGAGGAAAGGGAGAAGGAAATGCAGAAATGAAACTTAATTATGGTGACACACCAAGCTTTTACAACATTCAAGGACCCTAATAGGTTCCTATCTCTAATAAAATGAACATAGAATTCCAGAAACCCTTCATTGTTGGAAGGAGAACAAGCAACTAAGGCCTATGCAGGAATGTAGCAGTCATTCAAATCCTTCAGTGGGAAGCACCCATTAAGG
Organism: Sequoia sempervirens; assembly: GCA_007258455.2. Lineage (NCBI taxonomy): Eukaryota > Viridiplantae > Streptophyta > Pinopsida > Cupressales > Cupressaceae > Sequoia > Sequoia sempervirens. The sequence continues at coordinate 66,851,272 of VDFB02373365.1, read as the reverse complement.
TTTGATAAAAACAAGGAACCTGAATTCAAACAAGATGTTAGGATCTTTACGAAACTATTCTACTTGACAACATAATATGAAATCCAACATAACTTCAATATAAAAATGAAAGAGTATCATAACATGATTCAATTCCTAAGAGTTTAAGTTAGAAAGACATAAAAGTTAGTAACTGAGAATCAATTATTATGACTATATACAAAAATAAAGAGACAAAAAGCATTCAATATATACAAAATATAGTATAAAATGTAAAATAAAGGCTGCATGTGCACAATCTAATACAATTTTTCATTTATTTGTTTGATTTTACAGAATAATAAAAATTCTAAGGTTAGATAGAAAATCCGTATAGCTTCCTGGACATTGATTACAAAAGAGTGATTTGATGTAGAGCATCTACCAAAAACAACAAACCATGAAGGGTACTTCAAACCCTAAACAAAAATCATTAGAAGATCCATTAGCCTTTACCAAATTCACCTCAATTTCATTAGTTTCCACATTACTACAAGACTTCAAAACATGTCAATATTCCAAATTCACCAAGTCAAGTAAAAAATCAACTACCAAACCATTGATCATCCTCATATTGACTGAAATCAAGAAAAATCCATATTAGAAAACCCTGGATTCAGCCATTTCTCCATCATGCACCAATTCACTCTTCAATGCAACTCATTTCCAAACAAGGCAAAAAGACAACCTTCACTCAATCTAACTTTTAATCCTTTATTTGACACTAATTAATTTTTATCATTATCAAAATAACTGATACAAAATAATTACCTTGAGAGCAACCCATAAAGCACTTAAATTATTCATCATGCATACTCAAACCATCCAATTGCACCATGATTTCACATAGTTAAAATCACCAAGACAACAAATTTGTTTCAAGACCTTTCCCAAACCAATAATACAACTTTAATGTCATCACTTTAACAGTTACAACACCAAGACAATCATCTATATCTATGTTTACACATAATTGCACTTTTTTGTAGTCAAACACCACTTTGCACCTGTTGGATCATATTGCTCAAAACCTCAAATTTGCAAGTTTTCTTTCTAAACCTTTCCCAAAACATTTAGACACCTTTGACAACATCAATTAGGTAGTCTCAACACAAAATAAATCACTTACATCTCTGATTCCACAAATTTACACTTTCTTTGCATTCAACCACCCAAACCCTAATAACATAGCAACTTGACTAAATTGGGTGCATCATTCAATCCATTTTGAACCAGCATAGACTATTAGCATATCCTAGGACCCATTTTGATATACAATCACATACTTTAATATTAGATGAACTTATTTTGAACTAAACCTCTGAAAACTTGATTGTACACCTCAAATTAGGCCAAATTTACAAAGAGAGTGCTCTTAAATCACCAACAAAACACCAAATAACCTTAAACGGTTCTTTAGAAAGTCACAAAACTTAAGATTCATCAAATTTTAGGGACTTAAGATCCCAATAAAATGCTGATCTACAAAACCCTTGCTCACGCACAAAATAAGCTTTACAAATGAGGGTTTGTTAGAATAACATACTCCAAACCTATTTCCACTTTTAAAATGCTTCAAAAACAATTGAATAGGTCTGCACCAACTATCCAAACTCTCTCCCAATCTTATTTCATGATTTTTCATCATCTTTCACCTTGGAGCCACACTTTTCATGGAGGAAACTATGCATTTCCTGATTGATCAACAACTAAACATTAGATTCTTAGCTTCCCCTTCATTATTCAACACATACACACAATAAAAAATCCTAAACTAACCTACTCCACTAACCTACAAGGCCTAATTTGGTGGAGTAGTCATTTCAATCTTATTAGATTCTCAAAACCCCAATATTGGGTTGCAGACCAGTATGCAAAGATTAGAGTCAAACTAGTGTTTTGTTCAATCAAATCCCTTCAAAATGGTATTGAATGAAAGATAACTCACTAATATATTTAAAATAATAAGAGTTAGAGCCTAAAATTGTTGTACAAGTCGTACAACTGGTAAAAAGTAGAGAGAAAACACTATATGCTATAAACAGGGTACTTTTATTAATAGTACTTCTTCAAGAATACAATGTCTGATCATTTTCTCACCTTACAAATGCTTATATAGATGTTTCCAATCATTTTTTTGTAATTTCCCCTTCAACTTCATTGACCAAACTTTCTATTTTCCCACTTGACCCTTCATATTCTTGCCTTTTTTTTGCATTTTTGCACTTTCCCCAATTTGACAACTTTGCAAATTTTGCAAGTTTTACATTTTTCATTACTTTTACCACCTATAGATCTATTAATGACTCAATTACCTCTAAAATGACCTTCACATGACCTTACCACATTGTTTTACATTTAGAAATTCAAAATTTACAAATTTTCCTTTTGAGGGAATTTAGTAAACAAGGTGCACCTACACCACGATCAGAGCTCTGTAAGAAATCTTCTACACCCTATACTACTATTGCTACTACTTCTAATAATATACCATTCCTATCTTGAGAGGCTACCAAAAATTCCCTTTTATAAGACAAGGGAAGCATACAAGCATCGAGCACTCTCCATCGCCAAAGCTAAAACCCTAACATGTGCCATCACAAGAGAACCTCAAAATGTGATCAAAAATCAAATCTAATATGATAATAAAAATTGAGCTACTTCAATAATGGTGATGGGTACAACAACTCAATGAATTGAATGTTATAAGAGATTCATGTAGATCTCCCTTCCAAAAGGAAGATATGAGTTATAAATGCTTGATCAAATATGATTCAATCTATTGTAGGTGATAATGGCATCATCAAAAAGGAGGTTGACCCTTGAAGCTATGAAGGAACAAAACACTTTGCCACCTGACATCGTTTGTGAAGATATTGTTATGATGGTGAAGAACCCCACCTGAAAAAAGATGGGTGACATGACACATTGGTAGGTGTTCTTTAAAAATTGAGAGAGTGACCTTTGGAAAATTCTTGCAAGGTAGCCATGTGTCCTACTTTGGTTTCAAAAGGAAGGTGATATTCAAAAAAGGTTGTGCAGCCACTATGTGGCACCATTGTGTACCTTTTCGCTAAAATCAACCCATGACCTCCAAAAAGATGTGTTGATGTCACACATGGTGAAGAAAATATTAAAATCAAAAAAGGTAAGGGCCATCAGGGTCTAAAGAACAAAGTGAACAAAAATAACATACTTAAGAGCAAAAAGTGCTCCACAAGAATCATAGATAGTGAAGAATTCTAGAATTATTGGCTTCAATAAGAACCAAGGATTCCATCTCCAAATGTATATGGGTATAAAAAGGTGTTCATGATACAAAAGAATCCAAAAAATTTGTAACAATTTACCATAGATGATGAAAATGCACCACAAATATCAAAATAAGAATCAAAGGACAATGTGGATCCTAGTCCTCATAAGAACAAATACCTCAACCAAATTTATGGAGGTATTTGTCACATTAAGTTACACCTTCTCATTCTACATTGAGAGTGAAAATATTCATACCACACTCTTACAAATAAAAGAAATTATCTTTAATCCAACAAAGAAAAATAATATCGCACTATGTCAACACACTCCAGCACCCCCAAAAATAGTAGTCTGGAAGCTAATTGAATTGATGGAAAATGAGACAACTTCTAGGGAAAATAGTGCAGTGACAGTAGGAGCGTCCCAGAAGGAATAGTTTAAACCATGCAACAATGAGTCAACATAGCCGAAACAACACAAGAAATTGATATGTGAACATGAAACTTTATTGAATTATCGACCTTACATGTAGTACATGCCTCATGGGAAAATTTCTAGGGCTCATAGGCCCACCACAAGGGCATTGAATAGTATGTTTGATCGACATACCTAATTACATGCCCCTAAAGGGTTAGTGCAAAAATGTATGAATCTAAACCTACTTCTAAAACTACTCATCTAAATCTCCTTCCTAAATTCTTATAAAAATGCTTCTCAAGCTCCAACAAAGGTCTTCATCGGTCACAAGGGTTAATAACCCGTTGATGAACATACATGAAGGTCAGCCTCAAAATATGCAAAGATAAATCCATGTGAAAAAAAAAACTTGTGAATCTCCAAGATAGGTCCCAACAAACCCAATATGCTTGTATGATGTCCCATTAAGCTTCACACGATTTGGAATAGGTCTGCACTAAGAAATCTAGACTAGGTTGACCCCAAATGCCTTGATTGAGAAATATAGTGAAATTCTGAGAGAGACAACTTTTGGTAAAAATTGCAAATAATGTGAAATCTAGATATGTAATAGATGTTAATGTGTAGATGCTATATATTGCTTCATGAGATGAGAAATGATGATGTAGTAAAATATAGAATGAGATATTGAAACTGCTACTAGATGCAATGCAAGAAAATAAATATTTTTGGTTCATATAGGATTTCTTTACAACTAGGGATGCTCCTAAATCAGACACTTTGGGTTGGAAGAAAAGTGAGTCCCTCACTTTCCAAGGCTAAGAGGAAAACTAAGATGATCCACCTTAGCCTGAGATATCCATGATGAATCCTCCATTGGTCTACCTTTCTACTTCACAAGGTATTCTTTGTACTATTTTTTCTAGTGCTCCTTTTGCTTCTGGTATTCAAAATTTGCTCAATCTCCTCTAATTCTTGATGTGGTAAATGCTTCTCCAAATATGCTTCATCACTATTACTACCACTTGACTATCCTTTATATGAAACTCATATATGTCAATAACTTAAAAATAGATGATATACCCAATGTCTCTAGTAACTCCACTTCATATGCATTTCTTGAATCAAACTTCCTTAAGATTTTACATAGTCCAAACTTCCTCATCTTCAACTTGTTGTATGTGCCAACTGGAAATCACTCCTTCCTTAGGTATACCATCACTTCATCTCCAATAGAAAATTCCTTATGTCTCTGATTCTCATCTACCTCTTCCTTATTCTTACTATTCATGTAGATTCCAAATGCTTTCAAACTTGTTTATGTAGTGTCTCCATGAAATCTATAAATTCTTCTACCTCTGCACTCCTCTTGTCCTCCATACTTGTCTCTTAACTCCACAAATCCTCTAGGATGTGTTCTAGTAACAATCTGAAATGGTGTCTTCCCTATACTCTAGTTCACTTAATTATTGTATGCAAACTCTGCCTATAGTAAAACCATATCCCAAATTCCTACCTTATCTCCAACCAAACATCTCGACAAGTTACCCAAACTTTTATTTACCACCTCAATTTGTCTATCTTTCTGTGGGTGATATGTGGAATGGAACTTCAAATCTATCTTCATCTTCTTCCACAACATCTTCCAAAAGTATCCAATAAATTTTTAGTCTTTGTCAGAAACGATACTCTCAGGTAATCCATGCAATCTCACAATCTCCTTGAAAAATAAGTCAACAATATGCACAACATCATTAGTCTTCTTACAAGGAATAAAATGTGCCATTTTTGAAAAAATTTCCATTACTATCATTATTGAATCATAACCTCTCTGTGTTCTTGGCAATCCCAAAATGAAATCCATGCTTACATCTTCCCAAGGTCTCTCTGGTACTATCAAAGGTTTATACAATCTAGTACTTCGACTACTTCCTTTTGCAACTTGAAAAATTCTGCAACTTTGAACATACTTCTGAACATCCTTATACATCTATGGCCATGTTGATGGTTCAAATGAGCACAACAACAGTTAAAAAAAATATCACTATTCTTCTCTCCTGAAAGAGAAAGAATAACACATGGATATCTTAACTCCCAAGGTCTTTGTAATCGGTTCTCGACTATGTTGATTTCACTCAATGGTTGGTGTGAACTATAATGTTCAAGGGGCCTGCTGGTGTTGAGCTTCTGGATTGTTCTAGAATCAAACATAAATTCAAACCTACTTTAACTAGGGTTTTTAAAGAAACAAAAAAAGATAGATCAAAGCTTTGGAACCGAGGAGAATAATAATACATCCAACTTAACCAAACTTGTTATCTTTCAAGGAATTGCTAACTAAAACTAGAGAACAAAATCAACTTGTGATTAACACACATATTCATTCATTCATAGTACTAACTTCAACAATAGATTGTAACTAACCATTTAAACAAAACATAAAATAAGATTTTATTCCTTGAAAGCTTCTCAAATCAAATGATTAACTGAAGATGAATACCATTCAGGAACACAACATGAAGTAGATTTAAATCTAGTTGCTTCTACTATCAGTGAAATAGATAAGCAACATTTACAACTCTGGCACAATCACCAGTGTATAGAAAATCTATGTCTTCAGATTGTTTCCATCTATTCTAAAAGAACCAGAAAGATACATTACTGCCTTCTGTCGAATCTAACTCCTACTCTATTGCTACTCTTAAGTTTCTCTTAGAAAATTACTACTGTTCAAAATCTATATCTCTATGTCTGTAAACCTCTAAACCTCCACCCTTTTTTTTCTCTTACAAAGAGGAAAAAAATGCCATATATACAGAATGTACCAAAAAGAATGCACTGGCCCTTGTTCTACGGTTTACAAAATATCAATTCATTACAGGAGGTTCGACCCTCAGATCTTTTCAGAATGAAATTAATGTTGCATTCAATTGCATCCTCTGTGTCCATGTCGGTGAAAGATTGCTTTGGGGATGACCTCTAGATCTTTTGCAACTATGGCATTTACTTATGGCCTCTGTGTCCATCTTTGAACTTCCATCAAAGCCACTTTGAATGCCCTAGAGCATCACCAGTAATACCAATCTACCTTTTTCCAATAGGCCTCACAACTGTCACTGTGGCCTTTTCTCCCCTCGGCTTCCTGGTGCTCAAGATCTTTCTGCAAGTTGACCTCTTCTGGAAGCAGCATCAGATTTTCCCCCTAGATCTCCACACCAGTGTTCACCGAGCTGCTCCATTATCTCATTCACAGAGCTGATCCACGCCGGTCGCACTTTGTTGATTTTCCTCACAAGGGTAGTCAATCAGTCAAACTGCCCAGGGTTCACCCTTAGTTCTCTTTGATTGGGCGAACACACTCCATGTGGGATTCCTGGGTAGTCAAAAGTCGTTCACATCGAATCACATGTTGGTGAGACACTAATCGTGTCTCCTCGATGTGATCATACCTCCTAGCAGCTATTGGCAAGACATACGCCGGTCGGCAAGACTTCATAGTGAGCATCTAGACTCATATCGATATCCACAGTGGTCGCCAAAACAATCGCTATCGGCTAGACATCATAGCAAGTCCCCAAGGGTTATACCACTATCCTTTTTCCATTGGTAGGCTCGTTGCTATCGACAAGACTTTACTCCCTCGACATGACATCACATCGAGCCCCTCTTGTTTTGGCGAGACAACATTGGGCCGGCCAGACATTATGGTGAATATAAATCTCTTCCCGATGCCATTCCATTTCGGCAAGATTCCACCCTTTCGGTGAGACTCTATGCCGACGTTATCTCTCTCGACGAGATCTTTTCGATGACATCCCCTTTTCGCTGATACTCCGACAGATCGGTGAGACCTTATGTCGATATCATCTCATGTCGATGACACTAGCTTCCTTCGCCAAGACATTACACTGAAGTCACGCCCTTTTGTCGAGAGCTCATTTCATTTCGAGGAGACTTTGCTTGGTCGGCGAGACATCACGGTGGGCTCCATTAGTCATGCCGAAGGTTTAAAACCATCGGCGAGATGATCACTTGTTGGTAGGACATCCTATCGAGCCCCTTCGTTCTCGCCGAGCTCATTCTGTTTTGGAAAAACTCTTTATTGGTCGGCAGGACTTCTCTCTGAGGCCCTCATCTTTCAACGAGACTCTACCTAGTCAGCAAGACTTTACCCCTTCAGCTAGACATCACGTCAAACTTAAATCTTTTGGTGAGACATCACTTGGTCACCAGGACTTCATAACGACCCCAAATCCTTCACTAACGCCACTTCATTTTGGTGAGAGACCACCCTGTCGATGAGACTCTATCCTGAAGCCACCTTTGTCACCGAGACCCTCCGTAGTTGGCAAGACCTTTCATTGAGCACAAATCCTTTGGCAACTCTAACCTTGTGTGCAATCGGTCGGTGAGACTTCAGCATGTCAGGGAGACATATGAAAACCCACGGTGACTGAGATGTCATGGCTACCGTTGGATCCCAAATGAATAACACACTGCCAGTTGGCCAGACATCTGAAAGGTCTTAGCAACTTTCCTCTTGAGGATTTTTTATGCTAAATCGGTTTGAGGGATGCCTTCTAACAGAGCTCCTTGAGAAATATCATCATGTACATGATTTAATCCTGCAAAACAAGGTCTCCATTAGTCCTCAGAAGCATATGAAATATATTTATTTTCACCATTTCACTTAATTTTAACAAAAGGAAACCCCAACTTTAACTGAGGCAGAACCAAATTCAGCAGAACAAGAACAAACTCAGGAGGAAAACAAAAGAACTCCCAAGACCAAACCAGACAACCAAAGGAAAATAAAATAGAAGCAAAGGGGGACCCATTTTTGTTCCAGAATAAAATGGGGTGGTTATGCAAGGCATAAAAAATGGTGACTCTGCTAGAAAAATGATTTAACCATTTTCAAGAAACTAAAGGATTCAACTACCCAGAACTCCTGGTTTATGAACATTACAACTCTAGTTGGGTCAGTTTTAACAAACAAGGTTGAGCTAGAATCTCAAATGTAAGTCAACACTAAGTACCCCTGAATCTATATGTGTGCTTGATGGTGTATCATCCTTTTATAAAGTTCTCATCTTTTGAACAAAAATGTGCAAGATTTGAAGTACATGAATTGATTCCCTTTAGCTATTATGCAATGATATCCTAGGCATTGCTTCGCTACTAGTTAGGCGTCCATAGCCTCGATGGAGATACCTCTAGTTTTCTCACAACATTGCTCTATTGCTAGTCAGACGTCCATAGCCCCAATAGAGATACTAGAATCACCCATTCATATTGAGTCCTCATTTCTTGTAGATAATTATTTTTCTCTTTTTTTTTTCTTGGAGTTTCAGATATTTCATTCATTTTTTTTCAATATGTCAGATGTCAGACATCCGTTCTGGGTTGAAAACTACCATGGACCTCATAACAACACTTGGGCGATTGATTTTTTCACTCAAATCTTACAACACTATCATCCTAGGAAAAATATACCATTACAAGAGGAGATGATCTTGATGATTTGTGACAGATTCAGAGGTAACTAATGGAGATTGTTTACTTTGCACCTTGTTTTTAAGAATTTCCACAACTCTTGTTGATAATGGGCATAAAGCAAAGAATTTAGGACAAAATCATCCACTCAAAACCAAAAAGTATCTAAACCACTTCTCTCCTAATAACCAAAGTATACTTCAGATAACAACCCACCATTTCAAGATGGAAAGAATAGAGAAACCCCAAAGAACAAACAAGATAGAAACCAAACAACAAAGGAAATAAAAGGATAGAAAGAAAGGATAAACAAACAAACAACAAAACTATTTACAAATAGAAAAACAAACAAACCATTCATAGATAGAACATAAAATTATTTACAGAGATTATTTACAAGTAGAAACATAGGAACTATTTACATAAATGCACTCCCCAGCAAAATACTGAACTTCATGACCCAAAATAATGTTTAAGAAACTGTCCATTGACGGGAAATGGAACAGGTTCTCTCATTAGTCTACTCAGCCATAAAACATTTTCTCCTAGGATCTCAGCGATTTGATAGGGACCTAACCAGAGCTTATCAAAGTTCTGGTGACTGCCCTTCTTTTCTCTACCTTTATCCCATAGCAGCACAAGGTCAGATATTCTAAAAGCCTTGATTTTGGCTCTTTTGTCAAACCAACTTTTGACAATAGCCTGGTGTCTAAAGAATTGCTGCAAGGTGACATCTCTCTGTTCTTCTAATTTCAACAAGGCATCTAATCTTACCTCTATCCTATCATCACTAGAGTAGAATTTCTGCATGAACTCAAGGATAGGTATTTGTAAATGAATAGGGAACACAGGCTCTTGGCCATACACTAGTTTAAATGGTGAAGTTTTTAAAGCAGCCTTGATCCTAGTTCTATCTGCCCATAATGCGAATCTCAGCTGGGTATGCCAGTCCCTAGGATTATTCTCTAACAATTTTTTAATTACCCCTAAGAGATTCTTATTGGTTGATTCTACAACTCCATTTCCTTGTGGGTAATAGTTTGAAGAATATTTTAAGACAATTTTGTGATCATAAGCCCATGAAATGAACTCAGCAGAAGAAAAGGAAGAGCCATTGTCACATACTAATGTGAAGGGTACTCCAAACCTAGTTGTGAAGCATTCGGTGAGGAACTTGATCACTACCTCTATTGTACTGTTCCTACAAGGTATAGCCTCTATCCATCTCATGCAATAATCAGTGGTAGTAAAAATAAATTTGTGTCCTGCAGAAGAATTTGCGTTAATTACCCCAATAAAGTCCAGTGCCCATTGGGAAAATGGTCTCACCTCGTAAACATGTTGTAATGGCATGGCTGGGTGGCATTATTTTCATGTAGAAATCTGACATATGTGACATGTTCTCACATGTTGATGGGCATCTTTGAACACACACGACCAATAATAACCAGATATGAGGATCTTGTGTGCTAACAAATCTGCAGACCCATGACCTGTGCCATGTTTCCCATGAAATTCAGTAATTACATGCTTAGCCTCTTGCCGATCAAGGCATCATAGGTACACCCCCTTGAAATTCTTCCTATACAACAATCCTCCTTTGAGCATATAATGAGAGCTTTTCATTCTTAGTGCTCTCCTCTTAGTCATATTCATTCCTTCTGGGCACTGATTGTTGATCATGAAATAGACGATATCAGCATACCAAGGGTCGTTGGAAAAGGACTGAGTTGTGTATTGCTAGCAAATAACGTTCCCACCAGCATTCGCCATGGATTTAGATAGGTCTATACCTCTGACAAGTTTCATAGGGCGAATATCTAGATCAAACTCTTGCAAAATGGCCATCCATTTCCCTCTTCGTTCTCCCAGCTCGCTTTGCATAAGTAGAGATTTTACAATAGCATTAGGAACTACAACAATAATTTGACTTCAGAGGATGTAATGTTTGAACTTCTTGACAGCTCTGACTAGTACAAAAACTTGTTTTTCAAGAGGCAAATATTTGATTTCAGCATTTTTGAACAGAGATCTCATGAAGGCGATTGGCCTCTCCTCTCCCTCTTCTCTTCGTTGAGTTAGGACAGCTACACACGAGTGCTCAGAGGAAAAAGAATAAATATAGAATGGCTTCAAGTAGTCAGGGCTAGTGAGAATGGGTGCTTCCGAAATGGATTGCTTGACCTATGAAAACATGGCCTTTTCCTCACTACTCCACTCTATTTTGGCATCTTTCTTCATCATTTCATTCAGTGGTTTAACAATTTCAGTAAAGCCTGTGATAAACTTTCTCACGAAGTTGATCTTTGCAAAGAAGGATCTCATCTCCTTCTTACTTCCTAGCATGGCTATCTTTAGAATGGACTCGACTCGGCCTGGATCGATCAATATTCCTCTTTCTGATATTATGTGTCCCAAAAGCTTCCCTTTAGAAACCCCGAACACACACTTTTTAGGATTCAGGGAGACACCATACTGGATACATCTTTCAAGAACTCTAGCAAAGTCTGCAGCATGGTTCAATCTATCTTTAGAGAACATTGGCAAGTCATCCATATAGATGATGATGCATTTTCCAATCAGATCTTTGAATGCTACATCCATGGCATGCTGAAAGGTTTCCCCAACGTTCATCAATCCGAACAACATCCTTCTCTAAGAAAATGTTCCCCATTTAGTAGTGGAGGTTATCTTCATTTTGTCTTCACAGTTAACCATCACCTGATTATATCCAGAATAACCATCCAGGAATGATATCATCTGAAACCCATTGATAGTCTACAAGACTTCGTCTAGTGAAGGGAGTGGGTAGTTATCCTTTTCTGAAGCTCTGTTCAGATTCCTAAAATCCACACATAGTCTGATCTCTCCATTTTTCTTATGGACTGGAACTAGGTTGGCCACCCACGTTGATTGTCGTATAGGGAAGATTATTCTTGCAGAAAGCAATTTCTGAACTTCTTTGAGGGTTAGTGGTTCAATCAGGGTGTTGAAAGGATGCTGCTTCTGCCAAAATGGCTTAGCTTTGGGCTTTAGAGGAATGGTATGAGTCATTACAGAAGCATCAAATGTTTTTAAATCCTCATACCCCCAGGCTATTACAACAATGTCCTTCTTCAATGCCCTTAGTATATCTTTTATGATTGCTTCGGGGCAAGCTTTCACTATGTAAACATTCTTTTCCAGGCCAGAATTAGCTAGGTTAACAATTTGATATTCACCTCCTTTATCTTCAGCTGATATCTTTTCCTGAGCCCTTGGGTCTGAATCAAAAATTATTTCTAAGGCCACCATTCCCTTGGGAATGCTATTACTCTTTAAATTGAGGACCCCCTCTGTACCACAATCTTCAGGGTTCCAATCTCCTTGATCCTTGTTGGACTCATCAATGATCCACCCTTCAAAAATATTTGAACTTGCTAGAAAAGATAGGATATGTCGATCATCATCAAATACTTGAAAGTTCCTAACATTATCAGGAATAGCTGGGGTGGATATCAATTCTATTGAGAATCTCTTGAGCTTGGAGCCTTGCATGGGTTCCAGGGTACTTGCAGCAACAACTAATGAATCAACTATCTGATTCTCCTCTCTAGGGATTAAGATAATCCCAAAAGCATCAAAGTATTCAATCAGGTTCCATATCCGATTTCTATAGGCTGCCAACCTTCTATTGTGACATGTGTACTGGATGTGCACTTGCTTGACAACTACTTCTGAATCCCCTTTGACCATCAAGGCAGTGACTTTCTTCTTATGTGTGAACATCAGCCCCCAAGCTAGAGCTTCATATTCTGCTATGTTGTTAGTGATCCAAACTACAACCTATAAGAAGCAAAGAAAGTTTTCCCTTTCAGGCTGGTTAATTCAATCCCAACACCACAACCTATTTTGGATTTGTATCCATCAAACGTGAAGTTCCACAGCTGATCATGAGCTGGGGTTGATTCCTTTGAGGTTATTGTGGGTGTTTGGATAAGATGAGCCATAGGTGGGGCTCTTGATCCTTTGCATCAAATATTGGCAAGAGGTATTCAATAGGTTCTTCATAAATATGCTGGTTTGGTATTGTGACTGGGGTATGTTCAATCTGAGAAGGAACTTCCTTTGAAGGTATCTTATCCCTGGTTAACATTATTGCTTCTTTGGCTTCAAATGAAAAGTGATCTGCAATGGTCTTAGGGTGACTTAGGCTAGTTTCCTCAGCTTGAGAAACATTATTTAAAATGTTGATGCAGGGTTGACAAGTCAATTCAGAATGATTTTGGTAATGCACCCTGCACCAATTAGGGAGTAGAAGATGCAAATCGATATCTTCCCCCAAGACCAGCTGATCCTGTTGCAGCTTCCTGATCAATGCCTATGGATTTTCATTAATCATGGGATCAGGGAAATTTTGTGTTGACAAATCTTTGGTATCAAGAACCGAAAAGGTCAAAATTTCTTCTCTTTTATAAACTCCTACCCCGATTTCAAAGTAAGCTACCCCGTTAGGACAATCGTATTTAGTGATGATATGCTTGAGATGAGGTTCACTTTCAATTCTGATCTGTGTAGGCACTCCCCTCCATGGTAGCCACATATGTGAAAAGTCGAGGGAGAGATATCCCCCTATACTTTTCATCAGATCTCTGCTCAACAACATACCATAAGTCCCGGGAATGTATGCTACTTGAACATCCATGTTGGTTAAAATACCAGGGTCAGACCCTAATTGCACGTGTATATTTCTCAATTCTTCAACTACATTAACCTCTATTTTATCAAGCTAGATGACATTCTTGTTTGTTTGGATAGGGTTCAATCCCAATTTCTTGCATACAGAAAATGGCATAACATTTCTAGAAGCCCCTGAATCTAGCAGGCAATTATGTAGATTCTTCCCACATATTCTTAAACTCAAAATAAATGGTGGGGTACCTACCTTGCTTTTGTACAAAGCTACATTCATATCTATAGTAGGTTCCACCTTGTTTTTCCCTTTTGATTTATCGGCTTGCTCCAAAGCTTTCAGCACTATCTCTCGTTGAGCAGGGCACCACTTTAGGATGTCAAAGTATGATAAAGAGGTTTTCTATCTTTGCAACTCAGAAACAATATCAAACTCTGTGTTATAATTTGCATTACTTTTGACAACCCAAAGTGAATTACCTTTATTATGGAAGTTAGGTAGGCCTTTTGGTGGAGGAGGGTTGTTATCAGCACTTTGATTTAGAGGCACCATGTGATTAGGCGGTGCTGATGTACTGAATAGACCCTTATTCTGATTTCTTAGGAAGTGTCCTCCCTTTGTCTGAAAATCTTGGGCATCATATGAATCTTCCTCTGGTTCATTCTCATCTTGCCTTGGGAATGAAGGTTCCTCCTCAAAGAGGTCATAAGTCATTGTTGTATCTACTGAGCCACCTTCTTTGTTTGAATTCCCTTGGAAGGTTTGGGCATCTGCCTGTGCCATCTTGACAACTTTCTCCATTTTAGGGCAGTTTACCTCATAATGGGTTGCAATATCATGCAACCTACACCAGTTAGTCATAAAATTAAGGTCAGCCACATTTTCAGTATGTGACCTTTCCTCATTAGCTTGATAATTGTGAAGAACTCCACCATTATTTGGCCCTGTATTCCATTGTCACTTATTATTTGGCCTATGTTTATATCCTCTATTTTAATTTTGATAACCTTGGTTAGGGGAGTTTTGGCCTTGATAACGCCTTTGGTTGTGATTGTAGCTGTTCTGATAATTACCCTAGTTGTTACTGCTCTGATTAGGATAATTACCTTGGTTTTGAGAGGGGTTCAATCTAAGCTGAGCCATGTCATTTGTGACTTGAGATAGCATTTTATTTAAGGTCTCTACCTCATTTGTGAGTTGAACTATCTTTTCACTTTCAACACTCTTAGTAATAGGTGGCTCATCACCATGATTTGGTGTTCCAGTTTGATTATGATGACTATGCGGACTATGATGAGCCTGTGATTGTTGAAAGAAGTCAGGAGCTCCATTGGCAAAGAATGGAATAGGAGATTGAGTCTGTAACTCAGACATAGGCCCATAATGGGAAGGAGACATTCTTGGGACAGTATTGAATAAAGGGTTTGGGCTATGCATCTGATATCCCATTGAAGGAAAACCTCCTCCCGAACTTCCTTGTTGAGAACTAATTTGTTGTTGCAGCTTAATGGCTAGATGATAGACTTTAGACAAGGAATCAATATCTGCCGGTTGGTAAGTCCTTTGCAAGAATAAGCCAATCAAAGGGTTTATAACTCTAAAGTAAGCTTGGATGGCACTATTCTCAACAACTAGATAGGGGTCCTGCAGTCTCCTATACATTCATTGAAACCTGGTATTAAACAAGGGCAAAGGTTCACCTGACTCCTTCCTAATGGTAGCAAATTGGTGGAACAAAATGGCTGGATCCACATATATCCTAAAATGATTGATAAAAGCATTCTCCAAGTTTGTGCAGCTCAGAATAGAGTGCCGAGGAAGATTTAGGTACCAGTTGTACACCATATCCCCTAAGGAATAAGGGAAAAACCTACAAACTACATCATGGTGAGCTATCTGAGCTCTGGTACAAGCATCCTTAAAAGCTTGTATGTGCTCTTCAACACTCTCCTTAATTCACCATGAATGTATTTGGAACAAAATATCTTAGGATTCTTAGGCATATCGTGAAAGCCTCCAGGAATAGTCCCCAATGGAGAGGAATTATTCTAAAAAAATGCCATTGGTGGTGGTTGAGCCAGCTGTTGGATGGGTTGGACCAGCTGTGATGGCAATTGAGATGAATTCGGTGGTGGATTGATAGGAATCTAGTGGGGTATTGGTGAAAACCCTAGTGGCATAAGCGGGGCTGACAAGGGTGGTATGATGGTTGCCCCAGTCTTGTGACTCTTGTGTCTTGTTGGGGTCTTGAGTTCTATCAAAGATGGTGGATTTTTAGCTGACCGAAGAACTCTCTGGGACCTTTCTGGTGGGAAAAACCTAGTATTATCCAGTTTGCTCTTCTAGGCCCTCCTTCTAGCGCTAGTTCTCTATTGATGGTTCAGATGAGCACAACAACAGTTAAATAGAATATCACTATTCTGCTCTCCTGAAAGAGAAAGACTAACACATGGATATCTTAACTCTCAAGGTCTTTGTAATTGGTTCTTGACTGTGTTGATTTCACTCAATGGTTGATGTGAACTATAATGTTCAAGGGGCCTGCTGGTGTTGAGCTTATGGATTGTTCTAGAATCAAAAATAAATTCAAACCTACTTTAACTAGGGTTTTTAAAGAAACAAAAAAAGATAGATCAACGGTTTGGAACCGAGGAGAATGATAATACATCCAACTTAACCAAACTTGTTATCTTTCAAGGAATTGCTAACTAAAACTAGAGAACAAAATCAACTTGTGATTAACACACAACTTCATTCATTCATAGTACTAACTTCAACAACGGATTGTAACTAACCATTTAAACAAAACATAAAATAAGATTTTATTCCTTGAAAGCTTCTCAAATCGAATGATTAACTAAAGATGAATACCATTCAGGAACACAACATGAAGAAGATTTAAATTTGGTTGCTTCTACTGTTAGTGAAACAGATAAGCAACATTTACAACTCTGGCACAATTACCAGTGTACAGAAAATCTATGTCTTCAGATTGTTTCCATCTATTCTAAAAGAACCAGAAGGATACATTACTGCCTTCTGTCGAATCTAACTCCTACTCTATTGCTACTCTTAAGTTTCTCTTACTTCTTAGAAAATTACTACTGTTCAAAATCTATATCTCTATGTTTGTAAACCTCTAAACCTCCACCCTTTTTTTCTCTTACAAAGAGGAAAAAAATGCCATATATACAGAATGTACCAAAAAGAATGCGCTGGCCCTTGTTCTACGGTTTACAAAATATTAGTTCATTACAGGAGGTTCGACCCTTAGATCTTTTCAAAATGAAATTAATGCTGCATTCAATTGCATCCTCTGTGTCCATGTCAGTGAAAGATTGCTTTGGGGATGACCTCTAGATCTTTTGCAACTATGGCATTTACTTATGGCATCTATGTCCACCTTTGAACTTCCATCAAAGCCGTTTTGAATGCCTTGGAGCATCACCATTAATACCAATCTACCTTTTGCCAGTAGGTCTCATAGCTGTCACTGTGGCCTTTTCTCCCCTCAGCTTCTTGGTGCTCAAGATCTTTCTGCAAGTTGACCTCTTCTAGAAGCAGCATCAGATTTTCCCCTGGATCTCCATACTAGTGTTCACCAAGCTACTCCATCAGCTCATTCATAGAGCTAATCCACACAAGTCGCACTCTGTTGATCTTCCTCACAGGGGTAGTCAGTCAGTCAAACTGCCCAGGGTTCGCCCTTAGTTCTCTCTGATTGGGCGAACACACTCCACGTGGGATTCCCGGGTGGTCAAAATTCATTCACACCGAATCACATGTCAGTAAGACACTAATCATGTCTCCTCGATGCGATCATACCTCCTAGTAGCTATCAGCAAGACATACGACGATCGGCAAGACTTCATAGTGAGTGGCCAGAGTCATATCGATATCCACAGTGGTCACTAAGACAATCACTATCAACCAGACATCATAGCGAGCAGCCAGAGTCATATTAATATCCACAATGGTTGTCGAGACAATCACTATCGGCCGAACATCATAGCGAGTCCCCAAGGGTTATACCGCTATCCTTTTTTCGTTGGCAGGCTCATCGCTATCGACAAGACTTTACTCCCTCAACATGACATCACATCGAGCCCCTCTTCTTTCGGCGAGACAACATCGAGTTGGCCAGACATTATAGCGATTATAAATCTCTTCCTGATGCCATTCCATTTCGAAAAGAGTCCACCTTGTCAGTGAGACTCTATGCCGATGACATCCCCTTTTCACCAAGACATTGATGGATCAGCAAGACCTTATGCTGATATTATCTCATGTTGGCGACACTAGCTTCCTTCGCTGAGACATTACACTGAAGTCACGCCCTTTCACCAAGAGCTCATTTCATTTTAGGGAGACTTTGCTTGGTCGGCGAGACATCACGACGGGCTCCATTAGTCACGCTGAAGGTTCAAACCATCAACGAGACCATAGCTTTTTGATAGGACATCCTGTTGAGCCCCTCCGTTCTCCCCGAGCTCATTCTATTTCAGTGAGAATCTTCATTGGTTGAAAGGACTTTTCTCCAAGGCCCTCATCTTTCAATGATACTCTACCTAGTTGGCAAGACTTTACCCCTTCGGCCAGACATCACATCGAACTTAAATCTTTCAGCGAGACATCACTTGGTCTCCAAGAATTCATAGCGACCCCAAATCCTTTACCGACGCCGCTTCATTTTGGCGAGATTCCACCCTATCGATGAGACTCTATCCCGAAGCCACCTCTTCTGCCGAGACCCTCTATAGTCGGCCAAACCTTTCATCAAGCGCAAATCCTTCGATGACACTAACCTTGTGTGCAATCAGTTGGTGAGACTTTAGCATGTCGGGGAAACATATGAAAACCCATGGTGACTGAGATGTCATGGCGACCGTTGGATCCCAAATGAATAACACACTGCCAGTTGGCTAGAAATCTGAAAGGTCTCAGCGACTTTCCTCTTGAGGAGTTTTTATGCTAAATTGGATTAAGGGATGCCTTCCAACATAGCTCCTTGAGAAATATCATCATGTGCATGATTTAATCCTGCAAAACAAGGTCTCCATTAGTCCTCAGAAGCATATGAAATATATTATTTTTCACCATTTCACTTAATTTTAACAAAAAGAAACCCCAACTTTAACTGAGGCAGAACCAAATTTAGCAGAACAAGAACAAACTCAAGATGAAAACAAAAGAACTCCCAAGACCAAACCAGACAACCAAAGGCAAAGAAAACATAAGCAAAGGAGGACCCATTTTGTTCTAGAATAAAATGGGGTGGTTATGCAAGGCATAATAGGCCAAAAATAATGTTCACTCACCAAAGCTACTATCTTGTCTACTCCAAAATGTCCTGCTAAGCCTCCACTATCTTTCTCCTTGATCAAATTCTCACTCATTGAACTCCTCAAAATACACAACTGATTTCCTTTGAATAAAATACCTTCTTGAATGAAATAATCCAACTAGTTTGTCACAAATGGTTCCTTACATTCTTTCCATGCTTCCCCAAAATCTACACCATCTTCATACCTATGCTTCATCTCTTCAAATCCCAACACTTCAACTCTAATCTCTATCAGGAAATTCCTTCTCCTACTCAATGCATTTGTAACTTTATTTGACTTGCCACTCCTATGCTTCAACACAAATGTATAACTCTATAAGAACTCAACCCATCTCATATGCCTCTAATTCAAATTCCCTTGACTATTCAAATACTGTAAAGCTTGATGATCGATATACAATACAAACTCCTTAGGCAACAGGTAATGTGTCCACTTCTTCAAAGATTGAGTTATGGCATATAATTCTTGATCATAATTTGAATATCTTCTTTTGGAATCATTCAAATTCTCACTGAAATAGGCTATAGTTCATCCTTCTTGACTCAACACTACCCCTATTGCATTTCTGCTTGCATCACACACTAATATAGAAACAACAATATATGACTAAAAAAACTACTAAAAACTACTTATAAAAGACTAAACATGGTTTTGTGACTAGTAGTAGTTTATTTCTATTCATTTATAACATGATCAAATTGATGACTAAACTAGTTTTAGTCATTTGATTGATCAATTTGGTCATTAATTTAGTCATTTGATTGATTGATTTGGTTGCTAATTTAGTCATTTGATTGATCGATTTGGTTGTTAATTTAGTCATTTGATTGATTGAGTTGGTCATTAATTTGATCAATTTGGTAGTGTGTTTTGTCATTAATTTTGTCATTGATTGTTTTAAACTAGTCCCTTAGTCATTTTTTTATTCACTGATATATTTAGTCGTTAATTTAATCATTGATTGTTGTTAACTGGTCACTTATTTAGTCATTTTTATTCACTGATTTATGTCCATTGGTAGTGTATTTAGTCATTAATTTTAATCATCATTTTGATCAATTTGGTAGTTTATTTGATTTTTTTTGTTCATTGATTTCTATCAATTGGTAGGTATATTAATACATTGTTTATTAATTGCATAATCATTATATGTAATCATATATTTAGTCATATTTTATTCACTGATTTCTATCAGTTGGTAGTATATTTAGTCAATTGATAGTTTATTTAATTGTTTTTGTTCATTGATTTCTGTCTAAAGTGCTGGAAATGAGATAATGCTTTAATTAAGGTTTAAACATATAAAAAAATAGAAAAACATAATCACTCATTCACTTGCACATAATGACACGACTATTAAGAAGGAAAAATATTGAAATTTTATTGAGAAAACGTGTTCTTACAACATATACGAGACATAAATGTGTCTTTGCTTTAAAAAATGTTCTATTACAAAGTGTGTTTCTCAGTGTTGTGACTGAGAAAACTGAGTTACACTGCCTTTTTTTTCTTATGCAAGATATTACAATTTTGATGACAATTCTACATTGCAACTTAGTTGCAATTGCACATACATGTATGTTGCACTCTCTACAACTTTTCCTCTTCTCTACATCTCTTTATTTGCTGTGTATTTACTTCTTTTTTGCACCCCTATTCTCTACGTTTACTACTTACATAACAAAATATCCCCTCTTCTATAATGCACCATTTTGAATGAGCCGAACCCAAACAAAAAGAGAAAAACATAATCAAGGAGTTTTACATTATAGGTGTAGTAATATTGAGCATTCTTTGTTCTACTCACAGAATGTACACCCAAATTAGATTCTCTATTTTTTGTTTGGGTTCAACTTATTTAGGCTTAGTACATTCTATGTTTGCAACTTCACTCTCCACACTCTGTTGCTGATAACCCTTCTTTTTATCTTATGCACTTACGGCTTAAAAAAATACTAAGATCCTTGAACAATACATTCAAACTATTGCATAAAGCAATGGACCAAGTTGTCTAACAACTAGTACTACAAGATCACAAACATCAACTATGTCATTTTTTTCAAATATTTTAATGGCCACCATGTGAAGGTCCCTTCTTTCTCTTTCAGATGGATAGATCCATCTATTATGTCTAGATAAGCAAGGGGTATGTTACTTGTGACCTTTAAAATACTTACATTTGCATTTCTTGTTCCTTTCAAATTGACTCCATGTACAATAGATAGTGAGTGAATCTGCCCAATGCCCACAACACCATAAAATGGATCCAACACCTCAAATTTATCCTCTTCTTGGAGTTTATCAATAAATGTCTACAAAAAAAACACATCAACCTCTATCAAATAGGTAATGATTACCCTTATTTACATAATAAAACAACCATTACTTACTTGAATAGTACTTACTTGCATGTGGTTTCATAGCACTCACCTTGACTTCAAAATGAATACCACTATGAATATCACGTGCATGCTTGTCGAGGTCATCATCATGATAATCACTATCAATGTCATTGTATACATGAAGTTGTACAAATTTGTAGAGAGTTCTATTGACAAGGCCTTTTTCTTTTTGTTCTACTTTTATATAATTGCTCTGCATCATTTGGTTTAATCATCATACAAAAATTAATATAATTCAAATAAATAATGCAAAAGCTATAATTTTTTGTCCAAAAGAATATTTTAAGCATGGAGAATGACAAAACATTGGGACAGATAACTGACAACTATTATATTAATTACCTCAACTTCAGGACAACTAAGACAACTGTGTTGCACATTCTTTTCCACTTCATCACTATCAATATCGGCAACTCTGTTGACATCATGAAGGCATTTTTGTTTTCCTATTGCTTTGATAAAATTGCTCTACTTGTGGTTTAACCATCGTGCAAAAAAATATACAAAGAATTCAATAGTCAAGTAAAGAATGCAAGCTATAAATTTGTCCAAAAGAACATTTTCTAGATCACTTCAACAATAAAGAAACTGGGTTGGATTCTCCTACGCTCAGATTTCAATAATCTACATATTAAGAGGCATTTGTATATAGAATTTCCAAACAAGAAGAAATGAGATCAATAAAGCCTCTTACCTCATCTGAATCCATGGATTTATGCTCATTCCATGTAGAAAATATAGGGTTAACGGAGGCAACCAACTCCAGAACTTGCTGAGTGAGATTGAATATGCAAATCATTAACATTTGGTACCCTAGTTCATTTGAGTTGAAATTATCTATAGAGACTCCTACTAGGAATTGAATAGATGGTTGGGAAATCTCTATTGATGAACTATATTTCCACTTCATCCCCCTCTTAGATTTACTAGGATCTAGTGCTTCTATATAATTGACAATATCTTCTACACCTGCTTCTCTATTACTGTTTTCCACCTAAAATATGATGCCAATTTCAACATATAGTCAGTTCAATAAAAAATCAAAATAAATAACACAATATAAATTGAACCAAAAATCCATACACTTACTGCAAATTTGTCTACTTTGGCGTGTAACCCACCTTGGCCAAATGTATATCCATCCCTCACATTATCTCTTGCTCTCTTGCCTATGTTACTCTTTGCCAAATATTCTTCGGAATGCATACTTTCTCTCAATGCCTCCCACTCTTTGGGAGATAGAGTGGAGTCTAAACTCTCTGTTCCCTCCATGATTTTTTTTCTGCAATTGTATCTATAATTTTTTATCAAAATTCTCATCTTTTGCTTGTAATATTTTTTAGAGATTTTTCCACTAGTAGTCTCAAAAGCATTTTCCATTTTTTGTATAACATTTTCCACAACTCGTGGATCTAGCTCTACAAAAATTGATTTGCAAATATCCAAATGGGCCCTACATCTTACACCCAAATCGGTGGCCCACTTTGCAACATCTGGCCCAATGGGATCACCATCTCTCGATACCTCAAGCAAGAATGGATTATTTCCTTCTAATTTTCTTTCTCTTGCATTCCTCTTTGTAGATCTGTAAAAATATTGACTCAATCTTTGTCTTTTGACAAAGATATCCACATCTTCTATTAAATTACCACTACCAGTATTTCTAGTCGATCCACTAGTTCCATCAAAAGTTCTAGATGTAATAGGTGCACTCTGAGGCACAATAGATGCAACTAGTGGTCTCTCTTCATGAGTTTCATTAACCAGAAATTCATGCTCCTTGGCCATATAGGGTGTGACATGAGTAGGTAGATTAGTACCAGTCTCCACAGATTTCACTTCAAACACATCCTTTAATGTTGAATAAATGTTATGTAGACCTATTGTTCTTTTGCTCTGATGTTGTTCAATAATCTCTCTTAACCTTTGTGCTAAGAAATCATCACAATGTTGCACATCATCATGTGTTATATCAGGTTGCACATCACCATGTGCTATATCAAGTTGCACATCACCATGTGCCATATCGGGCTACACATCACCATGTGCCATATCGGGCTGCACATCACCATGTCCTATACTAAGTTTTACATCATCACAACTATTTTTTTCACCAACTACATTTGTTGAATCTCAAAAGTGTCGACTTCTAAAAGATAGTGATATTGTATCTTTTCTTTTCCTTTTTTTTCTCTGCATTTTCTTTTCACTATTTTTGTTTCCTATAAAACAAAAAAATGTATCATATTATGTCTTATATACATAAAACTCTTGCCTATAAAATTTCATTAAACACTATTAAACAAATAATATACTACTTAGTGGATTTAGAACTTACCTGCTTGTCAAACCAAGATGTAATAAACATTCATTATTCTTGGCCACTTTTTCACTATGCATGCACTCATATTCTATCACTAGAATTTCATAATTATGATCACTATCATCTAATTTGTGCCTTACAATCCTTCTCTTCATTTCCTGAAGTCCAAATAAACAATAATGTATAAATCAATAGCTTGAATCAGTAAAACTTTATTGAGTTCATAAGTTGATAACTGTTGATTTTCCAATCTACTGATAACTACAAATGGAAACTTAAAATAGAATTTAGTTTACAGATTAGAAAGAATTTTTAGTTAAACACCAAGATATTTACAATTATAGGTATCAGACCTTATATTCCTTTTTATTTTTGATTGAGCCTCCCCATTGTAAACAAACAAATAAATTTTTTAGGTTTGACTGACACTAAAAGACCTATACAAAGCCAAAAATTCATCATATATACTTAAGCAAAAACATGTCTAGCTAAAAACATTTCAAATCCCTTAACAATCCCTTACTGCGATCCCTTAATAGTAATCTAAACCCTTGGTGGGCTAATGGTGTGTAACAAACAACATGAAGATATTTACTGCTATACTATAGAAGTATTATGATGAGGATGCAGTTGGATGGTATGAGAGAATTTAAATACATCATAAATCGCCATACTACGAGAAGGAAAAATGAAGGGTGCAGTATAGTGGGGAATAACCCCCCATCCTGTGAGGAAGATCATAAAGGCATGCGGTAGGGTGGTATGAACCGCTATACCGTGGAAGGATGTGACAAAGCATGCGGTATGGTGGTAAGCCATATGTGATCATTAATGTAAACCATAGTACCATAGGTTAAACAAGTGAAGCTTGTGGTATAGAGGTAAGGATCCCACTCCCCAACGATGAAATGCAAAGAAGCATATGGTATAGCGGTGTATACCCCTCTATCCCATGACAGTTATAGAAAGTGGTGGTGATATATCAATATTAAATGCATGAATCACATCAACCCTTCAATCTTGTAAAATCAATGGTGCATATTCAAACTTGAACTATGAGAAAAATATTTGGCATAAGGTTGATATTAATGTCAACATGACTAACCTCAGAAGCCATTAAACCAAGAATTTGACATTCTCTATGCACTCATTTGCAAAAAATATCATGCAGGGAGTTGGGAGTTCGAGGAGGTTAAGCTCTACAACCATCATAACCCGAGTAAGTGCACGAAACTCGTTATGAAACAAGTTTTACAAGTATAAGATTGTTTGGAATTCTATATTTCAGAAGTATAGGAGAAGTAAGATAGTTAAACATGATGCCACCCAAGAAGAAAGAACCTGAAACTAAAAAGGAAGAATCTAAGGTTAAAAAGAGGTCATTACAACAATCTATCTTGGATATACTCCCTGAATCAAATGATAAATGATTTTTTTTTTTAAAGATGTGGCTCATGGTTATAGAGATGCCCTTATCCCTATCTCTAGGTGGGAATTGTTTTGGTACTTTTATGACAAAAGGGAGGACAAGATTCCAATGTCAAATCCATGGGAATTAGATTTGGCCAAGTTAATTATCCCAAATGTTTTTATAGATGTAGAGTTCATCAGAGTATTGAATCAGAGTTATCATCCTGCTACTAGGTCTGTGAGATTGTGAGATGGTTCACCATTAGTTGTGTTGACTAAAAGGGCCATCATTGAATGTTTTCACCTAAAAAAACAAGCCTTGACTAAAACTAATTTGTAAAGAAGTGAAGAAGAATATACTAGATTGAGGAGAACCTATAGAAGTGACGAACTCTCCATTTACATGAAAAGGGGTGTGAACAATAGGGTGATTCCTATATTCCCTTATGCTACTGAACCATTTTCTCTCAAAAATTTCCAATTCTATTTCAAGAAAAACTACTTTTCTCTCTGTCAAGTACTTGGGATAGATGCATAAGAGTGAATGCCAGCTAGTATAATGATGGTAGCTATGAAGATCTAAAACCCTAAGACAAACATTGAATATGATTTTTCCTCATATCTTGAGAAAGCATTGCATGAAGGATTTCTGCAAGTCAGGGAAAATAGAGCCCCAATAACATTCATGCAATATTATTTGTTGTGCCAGCTGATATTATACTAGAATAAAGATAGATGGAGCAAAAGAATGTGTTTTGGTTAAGATTGACCAACAGGGGGATTTGTTGACAATGCAACGATGGTGTTATATATGGGACAATAGAAGTAAGAATTCAAATTATGTGATATTCCATAATGACTTTGTGTATAGAATTATGAGAGTTCTTGGCCACCCACCAACAAGATTACACACACTTGTGCTACAACTGTTAAGACCTTTGGCTTTGAAACCTGAGTAAGGCCATACTCATAACTTTTTTGATTGGTTTTTTCTACCAGATATAACAATAATTAGGATTTATGGATGCCCACAAGACCCACATATACTGCCAAAGTTTGTCCCCCTTCGATTATCCTTTTTAAAGTTCATGTGGAAGATTCTATGGATGGAAAAGGATGTCATGCATAAACAAAGGAAGGGTACATTTCTAACCAATTTGAAAACATGAGGGGAACTATCAGTGAGATTTGATACACTTGAAGAGTTGTAGAATTATCTAAAAACAAGGCACTCTTTAGAGTCTAGAAAGGAAAGATATTTTGACCTTGAGGGTCACATGAATTTTGTAAGACATGCCATCCTTACCAAGGCTATGGTTGCTCATGAGATTGATTATGAAGAAGATGTAATAAAAAATTGTTTCACTCCTCAAGAGGCATATGAGAGGAGGAGAAAAAGGAAACTTATGAAAAGGCTTGAGGAAGAAAGAAAGAAGAAGCACGGTGATTTATTGGGGTATTTCGTAGAGGAAGCAGATCCTCTCAAGAGGATTAATATGATGATTGATAAGTTTCATGAATTATATGATAAGTTTGTAGCGGAGATGGGGAGACTTGCCAAATTGTCTCCCAAAAGGCTAAGTGGTATTTTAATTATAGAACCAACTCTGGATACTATTTCAATATGTCATGTTTCTCCATGATCACCTCCTGAACAACCACCTTCTTAAAAAAAAGACACAAGAGATAGACCCACTTGTTTCCTATGAAATAAGTTGGAGATACAAAAGAAGTAGTTAATTTGTTAATACATTTCAAGGATGATGTTGAAGTGGACCAACCTATGCCTGAAAATGAAGACCATAGGCTTGAAGATAGAGCTGATATTCAAGTACAAGGAGAAAGAGAAATACATGAGGATGAGAGGGTAATTGCAGCTCTTAGGTTCTTGAAAGATGATGAATTTATCAAAACCCCTAAATTTAAAGACTTTTGGATTAAGATGAAAATGAGAGAGTTTGAACTGAGGGTTGAAATAAATAAGATGGGAGTTGAGGAATCCCAACATGACTAGATAGTAGCCCAAAATTTTAATGAATTAAGGATTTGATAATATTGATGTCAACCCACAAGAGGCTAAAGAGATGATTTTGAAAAGTATTATACTTATTGTCCCTGGTATGGAATTAAAGAAAATGTTTTTACTTGATCAAGTGAGAACACAAGAAGACCCAATGTTTATTGCCGAGTTTGACTTAGATCAAGGGGTAAGTGGCACATGGTATAACCCTAAGATTGAAACCTTCGCATTTTGGGCCAAACAAAAGAGTACACAAAAACCAAGGTTACTAGATATAGTGCAAGAAATGAAAGGGATAGCTATGGTGAAAACATTAAAGGATACATCTCCTCTAGAAGTTGCAACCACGACAATGCATTCAACTATGTTCACCTGAGCTACAGTTAAGGAGATGGAAGCTAGATTGAGAGAGTACAAAAAGGAACAAAAGTTTTTAAATAATGAAGTCAATAAATTGTTCATGGAAAATGTGAAGTTTAAGGAATAATTGAAATGATTAGGTCCCTCAGAGAACAAGGAAATAATGTTATACCAGCCTTGTCTTGCTCCACCAGTTGATATAGAAAGTGCTTCCACTAAACAAGTGAACATTCTTAGATGAGATTGAAGAGTTAAATAAATCCAACAATGAGGGTAAGGAAGGAGTGAAAAAGAAAATCTAAAATGGTTTAGAGAAGGTCCTTGAACATAGGATAAAGCTAATTGTGGATAAGTTGGAAAGTGTGTATGATTGCTACAGCTCACTGACACAGGCAATTGATCAAATGAAAACACATGTACCCATACTAGATCACCTTTTTAAGAATTGGAAGCCCATACACCACACATTGATAACCTTGTGTAGAATATTACAAAGGAGTACTGAGGCTCATACAACATTAAAACCTATAGAGCAGATGGCCAAAATAGTTACAGATGAATTCCAATATATACAAGGAGAGGACCAAAATATTAGAACAAGAATATATTAATTTCATACTCTGAAGTAGTGGTTTGTGCCAAAAATATTGAAAAATGATGACCAATTGAAGGACCTCAATGAATGGAAGAGTGAATTTGGTAAGATTGTTCCATATTACATCACTCACATATAAAAGGATGGTGAGTTGAGTCTTGACAGGTTCAACTTAATCATGGATGGAGTAATAGCCTTGGATGCTAGATATTATAAGTTTATCATGGATGGTAGGGTGTTATTAGACAACTGATGGAAGATTCACCTTGCAAATATATTGAAAATTCAAGAATACAAATGACCACATGATTATACAGTGTACGAGTGGGAGAAAAAGTATTTGGGTCCTCCTAAACAGTAGGCCTTGGGTCTGTGATAGTGAAAGAAACAAACATTTAGATACACTAATATGGAGAAAGGACCTTGAACATATCTTCAGTGATCACAGGTGCCTTATAGAGATTAACGAACTATGGTGTCATGAGTGTTGCAGACTTCATTAGTTATCTACTTTCTCTATTTTTTATGTTTTAAGAAAAACTAATGTTTAGTTTATATGAAGAGGCATGAATTTTGAAAAAATGTCATATTTTGTAATAGTCTAAAGCTTGTTGTTTCTCTTATAAAAGAGAAACCAAGACCAAATTTTGATATCATCATCATAGGCATTTATAGAAACATATATGAGAATACTTTTATTATATGTAATATCTATTTGAAGCAATCAATGGAGAGGAAGATTTAATTTGGTGCTTAAATTTTGGTCTCAATTATTTGTTGATAATACTATGTATGATTAGATTTTTTATGAATTTTAGGTGGGAATATAGGGGTATATTATGAATTGGTATCAATTACTTGTTCATAATATTGTGTATGATATAATAATTTTTGGTCTTGAATTATGGTATTGAATTTTTATGTATTTTAAGTGGTAATATAGGGGTATATTATGAATGCGGTATTTTAGATATCATTTTATTGAAAAGGTTGAACAATTTTCTAATTTTGCAGTCTCTTTGATTTAGTTTTCAGTGTCAGTCAGACCTAATAAATCATTTCTTTATTTGTAATGAGGAGGCTTAGTTCACCTAATGTTAAGATATCTATATGTATTATTAAATCACAAATGTTCATTATTGTTTCCTTCACACAAGCATATTCAATGCATGTGGAGGCTAGAAGTTGTATTACAAACTAAAGCTATAATCTAGGACACACAAGAAAAGTATAGCATCTAGAAAACATATAGGACATACAAGAAATTATATTCTAACTAAACAAAATTAATTTCAACCAAAGTAAGAAAACTAAGAAGAATGAATTACATTCAATAATAAATTACACCATACATATAACCAAAGTTTAGGTGACAAGCTAACCTCTTAAGGTGTTAGGCTAGTTAAGGTGATAAAACATCATCATAATCATCTACATTGTTGATTACATTGCATTGCACATATTTCAAACTCAAAGCATTACTTCATATTGCATAACTAATAACTAGATGCTGATAGATGACAAAATTTCAATTACAATATAGTTTTTTAAAAAGTCAACCTAAGCAGTTATGCAATTACTTCACATTGCATAACTAATAACTAGGAGCAACTACCAATTGGATTTTATTTTCATGGAATTCCATGAGACTACATTTCTTTGAGGCATTTTTTTAAATAGTTCACTGCCTTGTCTATGATACCACATTTTTCATACATATTGTCTACTGAAGAATTTTATCAAACAGTTCACTGCCTTGTTGCCATGAATAACAGCCTAAAACAAGTGCTTTCGAACAGGTTGTGGATGCTTGGAAAAAATCTATCAAAGCATAATAGTAAGCAATAGCATAGACAAGGCAATGAACTGGTTGAAAAAATGCCTCAAAGAAATGTGGTCTCATGGTGATGGAATACCATGACAATCCATAACAATTTTCTTGTCATGGCATTCATCATGGAATTCCATCACCATGAGACCACATTTATTTGAGGCATTTTTTTGAAAGTTCATTTCCTTATCTATGCTACCACATTTTTCATACATGTCTACCTAAGAATTTTATCAAAAAGTTCACTTCCTTGCTGCTATGGCTAAAAGCCTGAAATAGGTGATTTCAAACAACCTATGGATGCTTGGAAAAAATACATCAAAGCATAATAGTAAGCAACAAGCTATGGTCTCATGGTTTTTTTGGCATGAAAATCAGTGTGATTTTATTTGCATTTTTTTACAGGTTTTAAACACATTTTTTTTATTTGAAATGGGGGAAAATCTCTATTGTCAATTTTGTGCATTTTTTAATTGTAGGATTCTCATAGTTAGTGAAAAAGGTAATGTTTATGAAGGAAAGGAAAATATGTGTAGAGCCTTTGAATTATACCTGTACTATGTAATGGCATAAAATCATTTAGGAAACCATTTTTTCTTCATAGAGCAACATTTTCTTATGGAACAGTTGACTGAGATAACTCTTGTTTCAATTGACCACCCTCTCATGAAATCTCATTCATACTATAATCTTGCATGATCTTATCATAGTAAAGGTGATTATGACACCACTGGTTGATACTACATGGAATTAGTCAAGGAAAGCCAAAGGCCACAAGATTTTGTGGACAAGTTTAATTGAAGCTGGGAGATCTTAAGAGTTCTCTCTTAAATTTTGAAAAGGTTATAGAGGTCCAACCTAAGAACTGTGAGAGCATAAAAGTTTTAGGCCATATATATGATCAATAAAGGTAGGTAGAGAAGGCTTTGGAAATTTTAAGAAAGGAAACTCGCATAGATCCACATGATGCCCATGCATTTATCAAGATGGGTGAGTTATTAATATCAACAGACCCCAGTGCAACCTTAGATTATCTTAAGACAACAAAGTATCTTCTGAAGAAGAGTAGAGAAGAAGTACCCATTGAATTGTTAAACAACATTGGGGTTCTTCATTTTGAGTGTGATGAACTAAAGTTGGCTCAACAAAATTTTATGGAGGCATTAGGAAATGGAATTTGGGTTGAATTCATAAATAAAATCCCTAGTGCCAATTCCATATTTTTTTCTGTGCACTTTAAGGATATGGAATTCTTCCATCGACTAGAAGAAGGTTGTGTTTCACTTGAGTGACCATGGGATAAAGTCACAACACTATTTAATCTTGTTAGTTTGTTTGAATAGCTACATGATATTGAAAAAGTAAATCTTTTATACAGGATAATATTGTTCAAGTTTCTTGATTATGTGGATGCATATCTATGTATTTCAACAATGGTTTAGGCTCATAATGTGATCCAACTAAGCCTAGAATTGATTGGGGATGCACTTAAGGTGGATGAAAACTCATCAAATGCTTTATGTATGCTTAGCAACATGAAACTATAAATAGATGACTAGATTAAAGCAAAAGAAATAATTAAAGTAGCATGCCAACTTGTCTTGGCTGATGAAGCAAAATGAAAAGCTGAGGAAGAACAAAGGATTCAGATGGAAAGGAGAAATAAAGAGGAAGAACTTCGGTGGGTGATGCAATAAGAGGAGCAATTTGAACCTGTGAAGGAATTATGGAAGAGTAAGCATAAGGATAGGGATGATGACGATAATGAGGCTGGTTAGCCTGAGAAGAAACAAAAGAAGGAAAAGAAGAAAAAGAAGGATAAGGAACACAAGGCTTGTGATTCTTATATGGAGGAACCTTATGTTTCCATGGAAGATGAGGAAAATTATGAGTGATAAGGCACATGATGATACAAAAAAGGCCCAATATCTTCTTGCAGCTAAAGGTCTAGAAGACTCTAATGATGGCGAGACAGATTCTCTAGTTTCAAAAAAATCACTAAGGAGACATGCATACTCTGATTCTAAAGACAATGAACCATTATAGAAACATAGTTCAAGAGAAGATGATCCATATGATGATGATGTTTAGGCTTCCTGAGCTTTAACCAAACCTAACCATTGTAGAAACAAATTCCAAGAGAAGATGATGCATACAATGATGATGGATAAGCTGCCTCAAAATTTAAGTCAATCTAATATGCTTTGTCCCTTCCAAAACCATTTGACATAGTTAAATGATATCTTATCAAAAACCTCAAATGAATCATCTATATATTATCTCTTCATTTTCCTCTTGCTTGTTTTTTATGGGAAACCTATTTTAGTCTTTATTTTAAAATATTTTTTGTGTCCTTCAATGTATTATGCTTTATCTTTCTATCAGATTCTAGATTAAAAGAACCTATAATTGAAAATAGATTAATTCATCTATTTTTATTTTATAGTCTCAAATAGGTGGATTAAATTATTATGTTGTTAAACAAATCTTGTATAATGTAATGTCCCCTTTTTGAAATGAAACCAAGTTGAAACTCAAATGCTCATTGTTCATTTCCCATGGGCCTTGGGGATTTTTCTCTTGGAAAATAGGAGTATAATAATAACTCAAGAGGATCTTAATGTCATAAAAGGGGCCACTTAAGTGTTATAATAAAATGTAATTATAATAAAGAGGGCCTCAAGTAAATTGAAATTATAAATAAAGGATGTCTCTTATAATTGAAATCTATTTTAAATAATTCATCTCAAATATCAATCAAAGGTCATGAAGGAAATTTGAAGAGTTATGTATTTGGAGGAAAACTCTATTTAAGAGAAGAAAAATAAGGAGGAGGAGGTATAATGATCAAGCATTTTTTTTTGTTTGATTTATACTCCTTGTTGGAGTATTGGACTTTGGTTAAATTAACTTGATGACAAAAAATCTCTAGGACTGGAATTAGAGGATGAAAACCCGCAATTCCTTGGAGTGATTTCATTTAGGAGTCACCATTGAGCTAAACTGTTCAAATTCCAAATTGATATTAATATTACACTTGTGTTGAAGGGGCATTGTGACTGCTGGAGTAATATTGCATTCTTTTTGGCCAAAAATATATCAAGTTTGTGGTTACCATCTACCATATAAGTCACTACCATTAGAGCATGATAATGGTTTCCTTATGATTATTGGTTGTTGTTGATACATTCCATCATAGGTGTAGCTGTGAAAAAGGTTTCATACAACTAGTCACCAACTTCCACATATATAAATTACATCATTATTTCAGGGGTAGTGTTGCAAGTTGGGGCACTCGAATATATGGTGGATCCATATGGTATGTGCAGCTCTTGTACTGTTATTGAAACAATAATTTGAGTTGGGATTGTAAGCGTAGGAATGAGTTAAACAATCTAACAATGCATCTACACTTCTAAATAGGACATTGCATCTAAGATTTAAGAAATTTAAACTAATTTAAACTAGAAATCTTCAAAAATTTATCTTATTTCTCTCTAACTCTAAAGATCTCTCTAATCTACTTTTCTCTTAGATTTAGAAGCTAATTAGACTATTGAAATGACACTTAGAGAATGAGAATTGAAATATTCTATTTCCTATATGATTAAATGCTTAAAACTACTGTGATTGCTGCCATGATTGCAAATGTTGGATGGATGTTGGATGGATGCTGGATGCTTGATTGCTGGATGAATGCTGGATGCTTTGGAAAACCTATAGAGTAAGATTGCATAAGTTGGGATCCATTTCCTATAGCCAAAGAGCTATATTTATAGCTTTCACGGCAGCACATTTGCACAGGGATACAGGATAAGGGGCTGTGATTCAATCTGGAGAATTGAATGGCATGGGATGAGAAGATGGAGCTGATCATGGAGGATTGTTTCCCCCCATGAAAACACCAGGCAAGAAGAGAGGGAAGGTGGGTGGAAGGTGGTTGAGAGAACTTCCTGCAGGTTTGTCCCCGAAGCTCTTCCCGTGAATGACAGTGGAATTAATTAAATTTTGAAAATTTAATTTTATTGGTGAGTGAATAGTGGTAAAAGATTTATGCATAAATTTAAATATTTTTGATTTATTTAAATTTAGCAAAAGAGGATTGAATAATTTAATAAATCAAACTATAGGGTTTGTTTATTAAATTAAAACAAAAGGAAAATGATAATTAAATAAAAGATTTTAGAATATCTTTATTTAATTAAGAAGAAATGTGATGAGGTAATTAAATAACACAAATTATTTAAGTTGTGTTTAATTTTTAATGAAGTATAAAGGAAGTATAATGATAATAATTAAATAAAACAAAGTTTTTAATTTTGTTTATTTAATTAAGAGAGAAATAATACGATGAAAATGATAATAATTAATTAAAAAAAAGTTTTAATTTTGTTTATTTAATTAAGAGAGAAAATAGAAGAATTCATAATGAACTTAATATAAATAAATATTTCTATTTATTTACTAAGTAGATGAATTTAAGATTAATTAATCAAATAAGTTGTATTTAATCAATTAGATTCTCCGGACCATTTTTAGGTGTCTACATTTTGCCCCTCTTTGAAGTGATGTGTTTACGCATTGCTTCAAAGAATGATTTTGCCTCAGCTGCTAGTATTGACGAAAAGTTTAAAATATGCCCCTGATTTTGCCCTAGATGTTGAATTTTGAAATGATAGCGATATATGCCCCCACGGAGATAAATTGATGAATTTTGAATTTTTTTTTATGATTTTTCAAAAATTTTATGATGATTTGATGATTTGATGATGATTTGATGAAGAAACAATTTATCTCCCGACAAAATTGTCCAAAATGCCCCTGTGATAGATAAGTATTAATTCCTCAGAAGGAAAAATAAATAAATCCCATGAAAATCCCTCAAAAATAACCTATAAAAGTTTAAAAGGTCATTTTCAAAAGTCATTTGTGCATTTGACTTTGACAATCTTGTGATAGAGACCCTTAGAGTGCTAGAGCTTTCAGGATGCCGATCCCTTACCATACCCACCAACTCGAGCATGTGCGACGTCACTAGCATCCGACCGACTATGGACCTCCAGTACGTACCCCAAATCCTCCTTGTGATTTGCGCCCATATTTTTTATGTCTTTTTGCACATGTTTTAATGTTTTAGCGTGCAGTAGAAGCGGTTTAGCGCGTCGATAGTCTATTTTTGCGTGCCATAGTTTTAGCGCGCCCATTGAATTATGTAGCGCGTCATAGTTTTAGCGCGCAGGGTTAAATTTGCAGGGCGTCAATAGGATTTTATAGCGCGCCAGAATTTTTATTGCGTTAGGTTGATTTTGTAGCGCTTGGAGGTATAGATTGATGAAAAATTGTGCGCTTTGCTTTTTATTTCATCGATTTGTTGTTGACTCCATTCATTTTAGTTTGACCTAACTAAATAAATGGTAGACGATCTCATGATGGGCGAGATCCATTGATTTGATAATAATTACCCTCATGATAGGCGAGGAATAATTTAGAATGTCTGAAGGAATGAACCTGATTGATAGATGAGGGTTCCTT
The DNA here is from genome assembly GCA_007258455.2 of Sequoia sempervirens. Classification (NCBI taxonomy): domain Eukaryota; kingdom Viridiplantae; phylum Streptophyta; class Pinopsida; order Cupressales; family Cupressaceae; genus Sequoia; species Sequoia sempervirens. Next base: position 66,815,596 of record VDFB02373365.1, on the reverse strand, counting down.
GATAAATTGATCGTTTGATAGGTAAAGCATAATTTTTAGTAATTGATGACCTCATGATGTTTGATATTCTGATTGATAATGTATTGATCTGTAAAATGTTCTTTTTGTATGATAATAGGAGCATTTAGATGTTATTCAGGTGCGAGACCAGTTCCCTTGGCCCTTTGATATGATACCACGACTTTCACCAAATGAGAGACAGCATATTACTGATTGTGGTTTAGCGACATTACTGGATATGCCCCATATTAGACTTAATAGGGGTCTACTGATGGCTTTAGTAGAGCGGTGGCATAGTGACCACAACACCTTCCACTTACCTATTGGTGAGATGACTGTGATGCCAGAGGATGTATGGCGTATTCTTTGCATTCCTTTTGTTGGGGAGATTGTCGTGCATGATTCAAAGGAGGTTGGTGGGGTAGAGGCTATGCAGAGAGTATTTCAGGATCCCCATATTGCGGGAGAGTGGATTCCATGGGTAGAGATGCATGATTCATATGCTCCACTTCCTTCAGTTTTGGCCGGCTTTATTGGTGGATTCCTTTGTCCTGATAAGAGGTCAAAGGGTCTATCTCTTGGATGGGGTCGGGTGTTAGAGGGTATGGTGGCCCATAGGACGAGATATGCTTGGGGCATGTGCATGCTTGCTCAGCTCTATTATGATTTACACTGGATCGTGTACCTCAGAGGCAGCAGTTTATCGGTGGGAGCTACCCTTCTTCAGGTATGGGCATGGGAGCATATTGCTATTACGCATCCCGTGCCGGTGTTAGCGAGACCAGCGACGAGACCTTATGTGTTTCAGTACAGAGGTAGGCCTACCCAACATATGATGGGTAAGCTAGATTATTGGAGGTGGATTATTGATGATGTGGAGGCAGTGACCTGGCATCCCTATTTAGACTGTGATGACTGGGATGATGATGATATTGAGTTGGGGTTCTTGTCCGATTCGATGTATTTGATTGGGAAGAGCCCCAGGGTCTTGGAGCGATTCTTATTTCGTCGTGTCTATAGACAGTATGGGATTGTTCAGTGCATGCCATAGGGAGTAGCACATTATGGATGACGACATGTGGATGCCAGTGATTGGGGTCCATGCTTGCCTTACGGGGCACTTGTTGAGGGTTACCGTGCTCTGCAGCCATCAACATGGGATATGTGGTGGGATATTGTTGAGGCACCTATTACTCCTAAGTACAGACATTATTTGGCTCTGCACCCTCCTCCTCATATTACCATTCTAGATGAGCCAGTACCAGCACCAGCACTAGCACCAGCAACTGTAGGGGGTGTTCAGGTTGGTTAGAGATGGGGTAGAGAGGAGGATGACAGTGATGAGAGTGATGACAACAATGAGAATAGCAGTGATGATAGCAGTGATGATGATGGCGGAGATGGGAGGAGACCGAGCGTAGCAGGTACTATATAGCCATCGAATAGTGTGCCACGTAAGAGGCAGGCTGTTGCTTCCTCATTGGCAGAGCGATCAGAGGTTGCAGGTTTACAGGTGTAGGTTCAGACCTTACAGGGACAGCTAGCATAGGTGCAAGGATTACTAGCACATACACAGGTTCAGATGTAGGCACAGCTAGCTACTGCACAGACATAGATTACCTCTCTGATTGGCGAGAGAGATGAGGCCCTACAGGTAGCAGTGACAGCACAGGCTCAGCTAGCAGGTGTACGAGCATAGTTGACCACTGCCCAGGCACAGATCATAGCCTTGACTGCAGAGCGAGACACTATCAGACAAGCAGCAGAGACAACACAGGCTACTGCAGAAAGATTGCAAAGAGTGGCGGATGGGACTTCTATGGTAGATTACATGTGAGAGGCCATGTGGGCAGGTGCTGAGATTGAGTTTTATAGGAGCCGCTATTATGAGTTTTTCCCCCAGAGCAGAGAGTCAGTTATGCTCAGTCTCGCTCAGAGAGGACTCATTCGAGGACAGTGAGCAGAGGTGTGACACAGCCTCTCCTGAGGGATCCGAGAGATCTGAGAGATCCTAGGACATCTGGTGGTGGTCATGATACTGGTGTGAGACCTACTCCTTCTGGTGCGAGTACCACTTGATATCAGTTGTGTACCCTTTGAGAGACATATACAACCATTTTTGACATGTTATTTTCATCCTTTTCAGACTTCATTGTATACTTGACACTTGATGAGATATATATGTGTAGTGGTTCGATTGATCTATGATATGTTTTACATGATTTATGTGATGGATGCATTTTAATTTCTATGTTTTATGATGATTTATTTTACTAGCTTGTATGGATGCATTAATGATGATGTGATATGATATTGATGATGTATTTCTTTTCCTAATGAGATGCAATGTATGATAAATAAAATGTGATGTAATGTATGAGGTACGAATGAAATGCAATGTATGATGTATCTAATGAATTGTAAATGAAATGATGTATAAATGAGATGTGATGAATGATGTATCTAATGAAATGTAAATGAAATGATGTATAAATGAGATGCAATGTATGATGTATCTAATGAAATGTAATGAAATGATGTATAAATGAGATGTAAAAATGCCTTCTATATGTATGCAATGAATGATGATTTTGCAACTATATGATAATGACAATGTGATGAGACGTAAATGAATGATGTAACATAATGTGTATATGATGTCACAAAATGAGATTTTTATTGTGAAATTTATGATGAGATGAAGAAATGATTTTATATGCATGCCATTATGAAAATTTTGTGTGTCAAGTATACTCAATCCTTAATAAGAAAAGATAACATTATTTGCGAATGAATCTTTGTAACTTGTGCAACCAGTACTCTACAAATGTATTTTTATGAATCAAATATATGTTTACCATGCAAACCTATTTTATCAATGCAAACCTAAGTGTCATTCCAATAATCTTTTTATTTTGTTTTGTGTCATCAATGAGCTTTTAAAATGTTGAAAGCAAATACAAGCATCAATGATATGAGATAGACCAATGATGACCTGCATATTTCTTTCATGATTTTTGATATTGCAAGCGAACACAAGCATCAAGGTAAAATTAAACTGAGATGACCTGAGCATTTCTTGTGTAAAGAGACAAGAATTAATCATTTTCTTGAGTGAATCAGAATGTCATCCATGATACTTGGTAGAGCACTTCCCGCGACAATTCACAAAATAATAATGACTAACTCACAAACAACAAACAAAGAAAAGGTATCATTCTCCTTCCTTCCTTCTCTAGTTTGATACATCATCGAGTAGCTCTAAAGAAATGATAAGCAAATGATAAAAATAAAAAGCACAATAATTCAAATTCTACTTAATGTATTTTCAAATCATTATTCAGATTAGATCATCGATGTTTTGAAGTGTGTGTGTGGATGTTTGCATGATATTCTCAGATGTTCAACCAAATGATGTAACCTAAAGACCTATCCTAGGGGTCTCGGGGACTGATCAAAGATTAGTTTTGCCTACGTTATACACATAGAGACCACGTAGTTCGACTGACACAGACTCTACTTTTAATTGATGTAGACTCTATTTTTGTGTTTTCAATTTTATGAATGTTTTTGCATGGATTTTTTGATTTTCTGATGTGTTTGTATTTTGATTTTCTGATGTTTTTGGATTTTGATGGATTTTCTGATGTTTTTGGATTTTGATGGATTTTCTGATGTTTTTGGATTTTGATGGATTTTATGATATTTTTGGATTTTGATGGATTTTCTGATGTTTTTGTTGGATTTTTTTTTTCAAGTATCGTTACTTGGTCTTGTTATGTTTGATTGCCTTTCCATTTAAGCTGAAAGTCCATTGTACCAAATAACACTAGGATGTTGCCCCCAAGCTAGGGTAAAACATGATATCTCTGTTATGATATGGATAGTGATAATGATTATCTCAAATGATGGACGAAAATGATCCGAAAGGAAACAATCGTGATGAAACTGTATCTAAATAGATAGAAGAGCTGGTGAAAATCACAAGTAGCGCCTGTTTGCCAGGTTTTCATCACTTGTTTTTATTGTGTCCTCTTTCTTTTTCTTTTTTATTTTTCTCTTATTTTTATTTTTATTTTTATTTTTCCTATTTTTCTGTCATCATGACGCCTATTTTCCAGGTTTTCATCAAGACAACTTTATTGACCGTGCACTAGGTATCTTCAAGTGTAGAATCGCCTGAGATGAATGTTGTTCATGGGTTCCTCCAACCTGTCTCCTTCTGGTGTAGACAGCCGGTATCTCCTGATCCATAGACTGAGATAATGACATAAGGCCCTATCTAGTTAGGTTCAAACTTTCCCTTCTTTTCTCTGTCTGCTTGATTTCTAGGGTTTTCCCGTAGGACCAAGTCTCTGATCTGGAAGACTCTAGGCTTAACCCTATGATTATAGTTCCTAGACATTCTTTGTTGATAGGCTGTCAAATGATTGACAGCTTGTTGTCGATGTTCATCAAGTAGCTCTAATTTTTGAAGTCTAGAGATCCTATAATCTTCATCTGAAATGAGTCCCTTTAGTGAAGCTCGAAGGGATGGAATTTCTACCTCGATAGGTAATATTGCTTCTGATCCATAGACAAGAGCATATGGTGTAGCTCCTGTTGGTGTTCTGATGCTAGTCCTATAAGCCCAAAGAGCAGGGTTAAGCTGAACGTGCCAATCATGCCCTACCTCATTTACAGTCTTCTTGAGAATCTTTAGGATTGTTTTGTTTGAAGCTTATGCCTGTCCATTACCTTGAGGGTAATACGGGGTTGAAAAGTGATGTTGGATGTGGAAATTTTCACACAGCTCTTGGACGTCTTGGTTCTTGAAAGGCCTGCCATTATCTGTAATGATCGACTGGGGTATCCCATATCTACAAATGAGATAATTAAGTATGAAAGATGATATTTGCTTCCCAGTGATTGTGGTTAAGGGAACCGCCTCCACCCATTTTTAAAATATTTCATTGCTGTGATAATGAACTTTTGTCCATTAGATGAAGATGGATTAATTTTCCCTACCAGGTCTAATCCCCACTGATAGAAAGGCCATGTAGTTGTGAATGGATGTAGCTCCTGTGCCGGTGCATGTATAAGATTGCCATGAATCTGGCATTTTGGACATCTCTTGACAAACTTATAAGATTCTTGCTCCATGTGTGGCCAGTAATACCCCAAACGAAGGAGTTTCTTGGCTAAAGATAATCCACTTGAATGTGTACCACAAATTCCTTCATGGACCTCATGTAAAGCAGAAGCGGATTCGTTATGTTCTAAACAATGCAAAAGAGTACCATCTAGACCTTGATGGTAAAGGGTGTCAGCAATAATGGTATGTTTGGCGGATTGGCGTATGAAGTTGCGCTTTTGGTTGCGACAAAGATCTGGCAGTAAGATATTATCTTTTAGATAAGTATAAATGTCTTCATAAATGGAAGATTGGGCACTATCCAAAAGGCTTATGGTTTGGGATTTGGGATTTGCGTATGCAGGATTTGACACTTGTTCTACAATAAATCGATAACGATCTTGCGTTTCAGGCATTTGTAGAAGAGATGCTATTGTGGCCATGGCATCTGTTGCTTTGTTCTCTGATCTTGGTATCTGCTCAAATTTGATTTCTATGAAGTATTTCTTTAGATCATCTACCAGTCTCTTGTATAAAATCAGTGTGTCATCCTTAGTTTGGTAATCATTGTTCACTTGATAGATGATTAACTGGGAGTCTCCATACACCTATAGTTCTGTGATTTTCCAGTCAATAGCCACTTTAATTCCAAGGATCAAAGCTTCATATTCTGCCACATTGTTAGTGCAATGGAAGGTAAGCCTGTAAGATCATGGAATTGTGTGCCCAAGAGGTGTGACAAATAAAATTCCTGCCCCTGATCCATGTTGTGTGTAGGATCCATCGAAGTAGAGTTTCCATGGTTGTGTTGTAATGTTGAGGATATCTGCATCAGGAAATTCCATGGTCATAGGATGACAGTCTGATAATGGAGCTTCTGCTAATTAGTCGGTGATGACTTGTCCTTTGATCGCTCGCCTTTCAACATACTGAATGTCAAACTCACTGAGGAGCATGACCCACTTTTCCAACCTTCCTTTTAAAGCTGCTTTGCTCAGTAAATACTTGAGAGGATCAATTTTTGCAACGAGCTTGACAGTGTGAGTGAGCATATAGTGTCACAATTTTTGTGTTGCAAATACTACTACTAAGCATGATTTTTCAATGAAGGTGTAGTTTACTTCATGTCCATTGAGTGTCCTGCTGATATAGTATATTGCCTGTTCCTTTCCTTCTCTGTCCTCTTGTGCTAGTAAGACTCCCAAAGAGATATCTGTTATTGCGATATATAGCAACAATGGCTTGTCTTCACTGGGTGGCACCAAGATTGGTGGTGTCATCAAATACTGATTGATTTGATTGAAAGTACTCTCACAATGTTCATCCCATTTAAAAGACACATTTTTATGCAAAAGATGGTTGAATGGATGACACCGATCTGCTAGTTGAGAGATGAATCTTCTGATGGACTGTAGTCGGCCTTGTAGAGATCTTAATGCACTGATATTCTTAGGAGGTGGCATTTCCATAATGGCTTTAACTTTTGCTGGATCTACTTCAATTCCTTTTGTAGAAACTATGTATCCAAGGAGTTTTGCTAATGTTACTCCAAAGGCACATTTCTTGGGATTTAATCTTACTTTAAATTTCTCCAACCTGTCAAATATTTTTCCCAGTATCTCAAGATGTCCTTCTCTGGTGTAAGATTTGGCTAAGATGTCATCCACATAGTCCTCCATGAAGGTGTGCATCATGTCATGGAAGATTGTTGTCATAGCTCGCTGGTATGTAGCTCCTGCATTCTTTAACCCAAAAGGCGTGACGTTCCAGCAAAAGGTACCCCATGGACATGTAAATGCTTTTTTTTCTTGGTCTTTAGGAGCTATTTTGATTTGATTGTATCATGAAAATCCATCCGTGAGTGATAGCATTTGATGGCCAACTGTTAAATCTACAATCATGTCTATGTTTGGCAAAGGAAAATCATCCTTTGGACATGCTTTACTTAAATCCCAGAAATCAGTACATATTCTAATGGTGTGATCTGGCTTTGAAATAGGTACAATGTTGGATATCCATTTCGCATAATCAATAGACCTGATAAATCCAGCATCTAGTAGTTTCTTCAAATCATTTTTTACTAATAATGCAACATGTGGATGCATTTTTCTCAGCTTCTGTTTTACTGGTTTAGTGCCAGCTGGTAAGGATAAGTGACGCATGATGAGATCTGTGTCTAAGCCTGGCATGTCAGAGTATGACCAAGAAAAATTGATGCATCGTTCTTCAAATAATTTGATAAAATCTGGCTTTTATGTATCTATCATGGATGCTGCCAAGTGCAGTATTCTTGCTTTCTCTACTATGCCAATATCAATAGACTGTTTGGGTTCTATTAACACTGATGATCTTTCATGGTAATGTTGTGGGAGGATGTTAAACCTTCCATCCTTTGGTGCCTCAATGAGGTTTTCACCATTGGATGAGTTCTTTGTTTTTACTATTTTAGGATCAAATATTGCCATAGAATGGTTTTCACTATTGGATCCATTTTTTTTTCCATATTTTTGCAACTAGAAGGCTTGGCATCCTCCTGCCTGAAAGCATCATTAAAAGAAGCATTGGTAGAACAAGTATCAGATTCCTTACAACAAAGGTAGTTAATAATAGCGGATTCATCGTCAAAAATAGGGAGATTGATAGGGTGTTGGGGTTCCCACTCGATAAGCTCGGGATGTAGTAAAGGCAATGGATCATTAGATGGGTTGAGGTCGGCGATTGTGAAAGCTCAGATGGAAATGTCATCTAGGTTGTTAATGGTTATGTCGAGGCCTACGAAGGTATTTTCCTCCGCATTATTTATCTCAATCAATGTCCGTTCATCTTCACTTGAGTCATCAAAGTTTTGTGTTTCAAAGACAATAGGATTAAAACTCGAGCTTTGACCCTCCTCACGTTTGGGGGTATGTTTTTTGATAACATCGATCTGAATATCCTCATAGGAAACATCTGATAAGTTGTCCCACTCATATTCATTTGAATTTGTTTCAGAATTATCTCTTATTTGAAGAATACGCTCCACAGTTTTATTGGTTAGTTCTACCCTTGCTTCTTCTGTGTATCCTAGTCCAGTTCTGCCATTTGTGAGAACTCGGATTGGATCCGTTACACTTTGTTCCCCTCATTCAAGAGGTCCTTGTTCTTGATGTGAGAGTGGAGCCAATTGTTCTTCAACATTTGGAGGGTTAGATTGTGCTACTCTGATCTCTTGTGTTTTTTGTTGTTTTGGAAGCCACTTTGATATGAAGCTTTGTTGTTGCTCACCATCTGATGTGCTAACTTCTCTATTGTGAGGTATGAATGTATCCTGAGATGTTTTCAATGTATGACAAGCTTGGGTGTCATTATAGTCTGCTGTGATTGTTACCTCCTGTCCATTGATGAGAAATTTTAGGCATTGATGATAGGTGGAAGGTACTGCTTGCATATCATGGATCCAAGGGCGTCCCAACAGTATGTTGTATGTTAGTTCCCTATCTAAGACTTGGAAAACCACTTTTTGGACAATAGGTCCGACTTGAATGGGTAATATGATCAACCCTTTAGATGACCTTTCTTCTTCATCATTTGCTTTGATTGTGATTTTTCTTCTTGTATCAATGGCTTCATCTGAGTATCCTAGTGCACAAATCAGCTTTAAGGTACAAATATTTAAACCAGCCCCTCCATCTATCAGGACACCCTTTACACGGTGTTTATGGATGAGGACTTCAATGTGAAGGGCGGAATTATGTGGATGGGTGAGTGATACATCATCATGTTCAGAAAATGAAAGGCAATGAGGTGCAGATAGATGTCCCACCATAGCTTGGAACTGACACACATCCAAATTGTTAGGTACCGTGGTTGATACAAGAGCTTGTTCAAGAACCTCTTTGTGTGATGGGGAATTTTTTAAAAGTTCCAAGATGGATATTTGTGCCAGTATTTTCTGCAATTGATCGATGAGATTATATTGATTAGAGGGAGGATCCACAGATGGGAATGATATTGATGCTCCTTTCAATATAACTTTGGATTGTGCCCTTGTAGTGGCATTAACCGGTTGGTACTCTTGTTTCCCTTTGAGTGTGATTACGTTAATTTGGTTTTCAGTTTTGTCCATATGTTGTACCAAATTGGTAGATGTAATGTCATTGTTTCGATTGATTTGGTTGCATAACTCTTCATCCTCCTTGGCAGCAGAAAAATAAAGGATCGTTGTGTCATAGACATAACCGACGTTCTTACCTTTGGTGTTTGTGGAAGAGGATTCTCCCTTCTGATAATTGGGTAGAGGATTTTTGAACGTTGTATGATCTTTGTTTGTTTGGTGTCCCTCTACAAATACCTTCTTTTGATCTATGAGGTCTTGTACCGCATGTTTTAACTGCCAACAATTTTCAGTCATGTGGCCTTTATTTTGATGGTAGTGACAGTAATGTAAGTCATTCCACCATGATGGTTTGACTTGAGGGTCCCAATTTCTAGCCTCTTGTACTTGAATGAGTTTTTTGTCTAAAATTTCTTTGAGGATTGATTCCAATGATTGTCCTAATGGCGTGAATTTTTGTTTATTGGATGGTCGTTGGAATGATTGGGTTTTTGTTTCTCCATTGTTTTGATTATTCCCTTGATCACTACTTTGTTTGACATTAAGACCATTGTTTTGTTTGTTTGTAGGGGTTGGCATCAAGGTGAATATTGGTTTAGATGTGTGTGGATCAATCATGGTATCCATATTCTTGTTCTTTTGCCAAAATCTTTTGTCTTTTCGTTGTTGTTGTTAGAGGAATTGTTATTGTTTGAACCTTCAATGAAGTGTTTGATTGTCCCTCTTTTGATTAGAGCCTCTTCGATTTTGAGCCCCTTTTCGATAACTTGTTCAAATATAGATGGACATTGTAAGTCCAATCTGTAATTCATGTCATCCACTAAGTTATCAATGAACATCGCTATCTTCTCCTCTTCAAGAATAGATCTAGGGTATTTAGCAAATAGCCTTCTCCATCGTTGGAGAAAGGAAAGAAACTTTTCACCCTTTGCTTGTTTGGTGTTGTAGAGTTCTTTTAAGGTTACCCCATGTTGGATGTTGAATGAGAAGTGTGTTATGAACCTATTGATTAGTTCTTCAAAAGATTGAATCCCAGGTTCCAATTTAGAAAACCACTCCATGCAAGTGTTTCCTAAGCTTCTTGGAAATAATTGTAGTAAGTAAGAGTCCTCGTGTGCAAACTCTATGCTCATGGCTCAAAATTCCCGTACGTGATCAAATGGATTGGTTCTTCCATTGTATTTTTTGTACGTTGGGTATTCACAATACCGTGGAAATGGTATCATGTTAATGCTTGGATTGAATGGATAAGGGCAAATGTCTTGTAAGGAATATCTTTTTGTTGGCCCTTGTTGGATATTTTGGAACTGTAATTGTAATTGTTGGATTTGTTTTGTCAAAGCATCTATTTGATTTTGGTTTTCCATACTAGTTGTTTGGGGTGTGGTCGTTTCCTTGAGTTGATTGACATCAAAGTCTTTAGGAAGCTTAGCACCTTTGTCAGCTAATAATAGGAGATACTTTTCCA
>VDFB02373365.1:66789138-66804822 GCA_007258455.2 Sequoia sempervirens | reverse complement strand
GAATTCCTTCAGTGTGGAACATAAAGTCAACTCAATCCACTTAGACCTTCCCATAACATCATTCAAACCTGCTATCAAAGATGGTTATTCTTCTATATCACGGGGTAGTGTGAGCAATATTTGTAATGTTCTTAGTGTTGATTCTCCTTCTAAGGAAGATGATTATGCTTCTACTAAGCAGGATAATGTTGACAGTCCTGTTAAAGAGGATGATGGCAATCCCATAGAGGAGTGTGATCCCTATTGTTGGGATACTTCTCTTTATGAGGATCCTCCTTCTTTTCAAGACTTGTAAACATATTATGGCCCTAGTTTTAAGCTTGTCTCTAAATATGGCTATGAGTGTAAAGGTTGTGGACATAACCAGCAAGGCATTTAGGTCCCTATAGAATTCACACCCCATAACCGTAATTTGGGACTTGGTTGCTCGAATGAATGATCTAAACATAAGCCATGGTTGAGTGACAAGAATTCTTCTCAACCTCATTCTATTGAAAATATTCTTCCTCCATTTTCTTCTATCTTCATGCCTTCTTCTTCTTGTGAGAAGTCAAACCTTTCTTCACAAGATAAAGGTTTGCTTCCTACTCCCCATCCTCTATCTGAGCAAGAGCGCATTTTGTTGCAGCTTCTAAAAGCCCGCTTAATCACTCTTCCTTCTCCTACATGCAAGAAATCTCATGAACATGATAAACATTCTTTTTGTGCATACCATTAGGTGCTTGTCCATTCCACAAGTGAATGTAAAGCCTTGAAGGATAAAATACAACAACTTTTCAATTCAGGTGCCATCAAACTCCTATCTGATTGGTGCACCTGCCTTTTCTTCACATAATAAGTGATAACAAGGTTTACCTCTATCCTGCATGTTCTAAGTATCTTGCATGGTTCTCCTCCCCTCTATGTTGGGGGCAACGATAACTTATTTGAGAGATGTGCATCCTTTTAAGGATGCCCTCTCTTCTCTATGTCTTTCAAATAGAGCGTCCCTTGAGTGGACCCCTCTACTTTTGAAGGGTTCCCGAGGGACTCCTTTGAAAGTTTTCCAAATTGTTGATTATCTACACAATTGTCTACTTACTTACCTATATGGCTGCTTTTGCTTTGCAAGTGCACCTATGAAGCCACTTTCCAAATCTGTGGAGTCCCCTTCCTTGGGTTTCTTCCATGTGAGAGATGTTGGGGGATACCTCCCTATAGGTCTATGGTCCTATAGGATGCTTCTTTTGAGCTTCCTCCATGCGAGAGATCTTGGGGGTTGCTCCCCTATAGGTCTGTGGGTCTGTAGGTTGCTTTCTTTGGGTTTCCTCCATGTGAGAGATCTTGGGGGATACCTTCCCTACAGGTCTATGGGTTTGTAGGGTGCTTTCCTGGGTTTCCTTCATGTGAGAGATCTTGAAGGATACCTTCCCTATAGGTCTACAAGCTTGTAGGGCACTTTCTTTGAGCTTCCTCCATTCAAGAGATCTTAGGGGTGGCTCCCCTATAGGTCTATAGGGAACTTTCTTTGGGTTTCCTCCATGCAAGAGATCTTGGGGGATACCTCCCCTATAGCTCTACAGGTTTGTAGGGCACTTTCCTTGGGTTTCCTTCATGTGAGAGATCTTGAAGGACTCCTCCCCTGTAGGTCTACGGGTCTGTAGGGCACTTTTTGGGCTTCCTCCATGTGAGAGATCTTGGAGGTAGCTCCCTTATAGGTTTGTGGATCTGTAAGGAACTTTTTTGGGTTTCCTTCATGTGAGAGATTTTGGAGGACACCTTCCTTGCAGGTCTACAGACCTACAAGGCACTTACATTCTTAATTTATTTTTCTTCTCAACTTTTATATACTGGATAGAAGATCTTCATCTTCTTCATCCTGAGTATATGCCCTTCCTCTCTTCATTTTAAAATTCTTCTAAGTGTGTTATTTCCTAATTTGGGGACGATGCATAGTATTGATCCAACCTTTTATATTGAGGCCTCTTTCACTATGCTAACTCAAATCCTTTAGTTTTTTATGTTCTAACATTATTTTTTGGTGTAGATTTTCCTTTTCTAATGCACTTCTTTTGTAGGTCTTTAGCTTGGGGGCATGCTTTTGTTGTTTGAAGAGTTATCTACTTCCTCTACAATATCCTTTTGGCATATGATGTTATTTATGTTTCATAGATTTCCTTTAGCATGCATATTAATGTAGATTCATATTCCTGCTAAAGTGGGGGAAAAATGTATAGTCATAAAATTGCACCCCTCATAATTTTGCATACATTCTTGCACCTGCTTTAGTGTCCACTCCCCTACAACTTGTGTAGGATCATTTTTGCCCCTACATCAGCCTTTTTCTCTTCTCAAGATGCTCAACACCCCTTTTTAGTAACTACCCTTGCGTGTCAGCTTTGCATCGAACCTTATGCTTTTCCCGTTCTCATTATTTTGTAGCATGATGTGTCCAGACACTAGTGCATTGTGCAGACGTCTGTGCACTGCACTAGCATCTTGCAACATTTCAACACTCAAATAGCTATCTTCAAGCATGCTTTCCACTTGTCCTCACCTTTTGTTAGTGGTAACAGCCTGAGATGCCTTGTAACGACTGGAGAAGCTTCTTTTCTCTCCTTAAAAGTAGTCTTTTTACTCCATTTGCATCTTCTGAACTTCTTCTAGCTCCACTCTTCTACTTCAACCTTTTGCTCTCCAACTCTTTCTTGCACAGCCTCCCTATTTGTCATAGTAGCTTCAAGCACTTTCAAGTTCTCTTAGCTTCACTCTTTCAGCTCCATCTCCCTCATCTCATGCTTGTGAGCATCTTGGGATTCCATATCCCTCAGCTATTACATTTCATACTTTGTGATACAAGTTCTCCTCCTTGATTAGGGATTGCTTTTATCGTCTCTTTTGTGATACAAGTTCTCCTCCTCGAGAAGGGATTGCTTTTATCACTCCCATTTGGTGGTGCGGGTTCTACTCCTGAGAAATTCTTTCTTTCAACACACGCTTTGTCCATTTCTCTCTTTCTCTATCTTCCTAGTTGTCCATGGAGGTGGGAACACCAAAACAAGGGTTTGACTAAGTAAAACCCCTATACAACCCCAACAATTTCTCCAGATATCACTTGTGCAGGTTTTGAATACATTCATGTACTAGAGGCTTCATTGTTTGTGTGATTGTGAGAATTTCTCTTCTATCTCTTTATCTTTATCATTTCTACTTTACTTCATTTTAGTTCTATTATATTATGTTTCTTTATCACATTCTGTAAGTTCTCGACAATCTGGTTGTTAGTGATCACTTAGTTATTTTATGTGATAAAATCATTCTTTGGTCTGTATGAGATGCTAGCATGCCTCTGATATGTTAGTGCATTATGCTATCATCTGTATTTTGTGTTGTTGTCCTTTGGCCGAGAGCTTGATAGTTTGTCCAGAAAACCTTTGTGACCTGCTCTTTCAGATTCTAAGGACTCTCGCATTGTTCCTAATTTAGTTTAGGGAATTTTTCCCTATGAGGCTCTCTAAATGAAGAGAACTTGTGAGTAAAAAATCCCCCTTCTCTACAATCCTAATCTAATATGATCCCAAAATATGGCCTTGGTTTCCCTTATATATAGGAAGCTACAAGCTTTAGGCCATTGCATCAAAAGTTGTGTTTTTTCAATTATGTTTTACTAAAACATTAACAACTATATTAGACATAAACAAGTAGTAATTAAATAAATCCACAACAATCAGTGATGCATCATAGCCCGTTAATCTTCATTAGGTACCCCTAATCACCAAAGATCTGTTCAAGGTCCATACTCCATGATGAAACACCAAATGTTGTGAGACTTTGATTAACTCTACTTCTCATGTTGTTTGAATGATAAAACAATTAACCTTAGACAAGTACTCAATATATCCTATTTTAGCATAAGTATTGGCATTGCTAATGATATCTTTCATAGCGAATTCTAGATTAAAAATTCATTCAAATTGTACATGTGCCTTTTCTATCACCCTTTCCTCATCATTTATTTCACCAAGGGCCACAAGTAAATATTGAGCAAGTTCATCGTTCCATATATCTTTTTCTTTTAACTCCCCTTCATCATTGAAGAAATTAGGTAGATCCATACTCAAAGATTGGTTGAAAACACTAAGTTCTTGCATCAGTATAGTGTAATACTTATCATGCATATATGTTAATTCTTTATATTCCTAGAACACTTGTTCACCAACATTCTCCTTGGCTTCTATTTGTTCTTTTACCTCTTTCATTCTAAGGTGTAATCTATTATGTTCCTAATAAGCTACAAATGTCTTGCTATGGATCGTCTAGACTTTATCATCTCTCTTAAGCACCTTTTCAAATATCTTCTTTATCAATTCTGAAGCCATTTCAAACTTAGTGATCTTCAACTTCTTTTCTAATTCCTCATATTTTTGTTGAATCATTTCATTATTTTGCTTCCATTATGTGGTTTTAGACATGGCTTCAAGTACCTTTCTTTCACAATCCATTGATAGAGAAAAGAGGCCTGAGGAAGAAGGTAGTTTGTCTCTATAATTAGTCACCTCTTGTTTTAATCTTTCATTCTCAAAAGCACACCTCTTATTTTCTCTTATCAATTTTTCAATCTATGCTTTGTTGAATTTAGCAACATTAATATTCAATTCAACTATTTCAATAGGGTCTGTATCTCCCACTCATCGTACCAAAAGGTGGCCAAAGACTTGATTGCGATCATAAATAGGTGTGGGCCTCTTCCCTAGAGGGTATAGAGCCTAGATCTTTAAAGTGGATTTTTTTGGATTGTATCTTGAACCGGTATAAATTTTATCACTAGCTTCATTTGTCAGTTGCAAAGTTTTATTTTCCCTTCTCCTAAAACTATGAAATACTATGGCTGAACTGATGTCCCATCGTACGAGAAGCATAATCCTAGCCTCCTATAGTAGTTCTCATCCTCTTTCAGGGGTGATATTCTCCATCTTGTTTTCAACTTCCTTTTGTAGTTCCCTCAAGGCATTAGCCTCCTGCTCTGGGCTAATTTCTTTCATTTATCTTATTGCCTTCCCTTTATATTCATAAATGAATGATCTAAATTCAAGAGTTTGAACAAAATCACTATCTAAAGTAATTCTAAACTAGCATGGTGCCTCACATCAGCAGAAAGTTTGTCTAAAGATTCAAATGAGACAACACTCCTCTCTAGTGGTAGTTCATATTGTGAGATGATAGGAGCATTTAATTTTGAAACTTTATCCTCGTCTTCAGTGTCATCTTCACATGTGATGGGAGTTTCTAATGAGAAACTTACATTTGGAGTGGGTTGTGGTGATGAATGACATAGAGGCATTATATTCTTAGCTTTTTTCCTAGAACAAGCATCTCTTCTTTTCTTGAAAGATATGAGAGACACCTTTGTCAGATCATCTTCATGTAGGATTAATTGCCCAACTCTCTCCAGAGGGTCATGTATTTCATGGAAAGCTTTTATATGTGATGAACTATGATTCTTCTTCCACACCTCTGCCATAATTATTCTATTGTATGCAACTTTTCTTTTTGCTACTTGAGACTCATTTCAATTTCTTATTACATCATCAACAAATAATCCATGTTCATACTTTTTTAGTTTCTGTGTCATTTTGGCATTCTAAATAAAGTGCTCAAGATCAAAATTTTCTTTATTATTTCCTTGTGGCATGCTATAATGATCTAGTTTTCTACCAAGAGAATCATATCCTTTCTCAGACACAATAGTAAAATCACCAAAAAATAAAGTCTCGGGCATGAGGGACTATTTTCCATAACTTTTAAGATACATGTAGTCAGAATAAGCCAACTCACTCACTATTTCTAAGTAGGAAATCTTGTTAGGAACTATTTTGGGTAAGAGAAATGGTGTTTCCTCAAACCCATACACCCTAATCATGGTGCAATAATCATATGTATACCAGTCTCCCCAGTTGTGTTTTACTTTTCCTCTTGGATCCTTCTCCTTGGGTCTAAGAAATCTTTGTATTTCTGAGGACAGGTTGTAATGACAAGAATGGCCAAAAAATTTGTATAGGGGCTTCACAAAGTATTCTTCAAAGTACAAATAATAGGACCTCCCACACCTACTATCCCAAATTGAA
Organism: Sequoia sempervirens; assembly: GCA_007258455.2. Taxonomy (NCBI): domain Eukaryota; kingdom Viridiplantae; phylum Streptophyta; class Pinopsida; order Cupressales; family Cupressaceae; genus Sequoia; species Sequoia sempervirens. The sequence continues at coordinate 66,798,718 of VDFB02373365.1, read as the reverse complement.
GTCCACATTTGTACTGGTCTTATATTCTCCTCATCCATGTCCTTGATTCTTAGCTCCTCCCCCCAAATCCCCATGGATTGTCCTTCGTATAATATCATATGTATAAGAAAAGAATGTTGTCTGAAATTGATTGCATCACTATTATTTTTTATAGAATCAAGTGACATGTTCATAACCTCTACCAAATATTCTACATAGTTGAATGGTCTAGCATCCTAGTTTTGAACATCTATTGCTAGGACCATAGGAGCTATAGCCGTCTCGGTAGGAACATCTATTCCCAAGACTTGTCTAGCTGGGTAATAGGTATATTGGTAATATTCTTCAAACAATTCAATAGAAAATGAAGGTCATTCATTACTAGGAAATTTTCTAAGTTGATTTCCTGTGTCCTAGGGTCTATGCAAAGGTAGTTTCCATATTTTGTAACTTGTGTCCATAGTATGATATTCTTCTAAAAGATCCCTAATTCTGAGTGGCATATTCATAGATGAATCCAATTAGAAAACCATAGAAATATAATCCTTGGTAATGGGGAGAAAATGTGACCCATCATGTGAATGAATTGTCCTTGTTTTGGGATTATACATTTTGGCTAGTACTCAGATCAACTCAACATTGATAAGCACATTCAACATCACAAGATTTCTTGAATTCATCCTCCATGGATTTGACATAGGCTTATTCCTATACTTCTTTCTATAATGGTACATGAATATGTCATATCCTCGTTGTGGAGTCCATACATCTTCTAAGTTTTTGTGTTTATTTTCTAGTTTCTCATCTAAAGGATTTAATTGTGCTCTTTGTTTGGACTTTGGTCCAAAGCTGAGACATTATTCAATTAAATCTTGATTTAACCACCTTGTTTCTATTTTCTATCTTTTTACTTTAGGTTTTTCTCATGTTCATGTTATCACCTAGAAATTCACCCTACGCACAGTGATGGAGACTGAGCTTTCTAGTGAAACATGGGATCATTTCAAGGCTGTGGGTCACCTAGAAATTGAAATGAACCTCTAGAGAAGGCTGACTTCCTTTGGGTATCACCTAAACTAACGATTCAGTAAAGGGAAAAGGGAGAAGGAGTACATGAATGAAACTAAACTATGGTGATACACCGAGTTGATAATAAATCATGAAAAGAAAACAAGATGAACATACACTGAGAAGCTAATAGTTAGTATTTTTACTTATTCAGCATGACCCCTTTAGACTTATGCACTATTCTTAAAAGGCTTGCTCTACATACATATCTTAAGAAGGAAAGATGAATTCACAACTTTAAGGTATGAATACAGATTTTAGAAAAACACAGTTGAGAACTTGCATAATCTAAAAGAAATATAGAACTGAGAGTAATACAAACATTAACACTGGCTTCCGAGGTAAACTCTGTGTTTTATTCCAGATTCTTAGTTGAGCTACAAAGCATACATCAGCAGAGAGAGGATTGTCAAAAATCACTAACTCCCCAAAATGCACAAATAACTACACTTACAAAAGGAAAAAAATGCCTTATATATCAAAAGTGTGTCGGCCCCTTAGGGTTTACAAAAATATCAGTCCCCCGAAAAAACTATCCCTAGATCTTTTGATTGAAATTAATGCCTCATTTTTGCGTGTCCTTGCTGTCCATGTCAGTGAAGGAGTCGCCTCCATGAATGGTCCTCTTCAGATCTTTCGTAGCTACTGCATTCATTTCTTGGTCTCGTGTCCACTTTCTAACCTCCCTGTCGAGCGCTTTGAATGCTCATGAGCTCAAAATAGATACACGGTGCTTTTCATCCTATTGATCTTCTTCATCTTGGTTAGACTGCCATGGCTTGCTCTTAGCTTTCTCTGATTGGTTGAGCATACTCCACGTAGATTCTTCGGGCAGTCAAAAGCTCCTCCTGTAGAATCACATGTCAGTGAGACACTAATCGTGTCTCCCTGATGCAATTAAATCCTCCTGCAACCATCGGCATAACATGGAACTATCGATGAGAGTTGTTAGCAAGCCCAAAAGTCATACCAATATCGCCTTTGTCATCGCCTAGACCTTCACCTTTCGGCAAGACCCTTTGGCGAGCACCCCCATTCTCTCTGAGCTCCTATCATTCCACTCGATGAGACTCCTTGTCGGTCTGTGAGACCTCTTGCCAAAGGAAAAATACTTTGGCAAGCTCATTTCATCATCTGTCGGTAGGACCACCTTCATTCACGAATATCACATAGAATTCCTTCTAAGTGAACTCTTTCATTTTGGGAAGACTCTAAGCCGCTATAAGCATTACTGTACCGATATCCATTCTCAAAGAATTCCTTTGCATATCTCTTCAAATAAGGAGACATGCTTTCACATGAGACCCCTCGAAAACACACCTCACTATTGTTGTGCTACTGCCTAAGTAGACATTTGGGTCGAAGACCCTATCACGCCGACCCCTATCCTGGAGATGCAGCATGAAACATGTCAGAGAGACATCACCGGGTCGGGGAGACCTCTCCCCGACTTGGAATATTACACCGAAGGCTCCCTTATCGGCAAGACCCTCCGCATCGTTGAGACCTTATGCCGAAGGAAAAATCCTTTGGTGAGCTCTTTTTTCCTATTGGGGAGACCTCGCTATATCGGCAAGACTTCTTACCGACAAGTCAAAATTTCTCAACAGGTCTTTATTGTCGAAAAGACTCTTGGTCAAGGTGAAACATATATTGAGACCCCTTTATCTTGGAGGACCATCTCCATTCACCGAGATATCATGGTTAATTCTCAACTCTTCAACAAAACTATCATCTTCTTTGCTGCTCTTCGCTCACAATAAGACCCCTAAGTGCTCATGAGAGATCTTACCGGAAGCAAAACGCTACCCTCTAAGACCCCTCATCTTCGGAAGCACATAATGCTCGCCAAGACATCATGCTGATATCAATTTCTGGGTGAGGCTCTGCTAGTCGCCGTAAAACGCCTTGGTGACTTGACCTCTTTGACAAACCGGGATCTCGTCAACAGACATAATGTGCTCTGAGACCTCCCGTTTGGCTTATAAGCATAATCGATGGCACAAGGCTCGCTCTGCGGTGATCTTTCATTATCGATGAGACCTTGTGTCGGTGCCTGGGCCTCCTTTGGTGACACTACATTTTCTTCATGACCTCTAGAAGGTCTTGGCAACTCTCTCCTTAGAGGATTTTCATGCCGAACCTGAACAAGGCAGGCTTCCCAACTGAGTTCCTTGTTACCTAGCATTAGATTCATGACCTTTTCCCTTGTGAAAATGTTCCATTTGGCCTTCTCGAACCTCTATCACATGATTTATCCTATCTGATTGAGCCCGTTGGTAAAAATTGAGCAACATTTCTCATGACCTCAACTAGATGTTTTGCCTGCTAAACATGAAAAACCAGTAGCCAAAACTTGTCCGTTGGGCATGGAGTTATTAGGAAACTTAGAAAAAGACCTAGGGAAACCCTGGACATGGCTGTACCTTGCTTGAGGCTCGCAGAACACAACAGGTTGCCAAAACGACAAAACAAGAGAAAAAATGAAAAGAGACTATTTACTGTGCTGGAACAACACTTATGGAAAACATAAAACCTAACCTAATATGTACAATAGAGGAACTCATTAGACTTGAAAACAAGGCTTAAGGTGTATCCCATTGACTGGGATAGGAAGTACTTCACCTTCTGTTGTGGCCAGTTGATAAGCATTGTGTTCTTTGTAGTGTTTAATAATAAATGGACCTATCCACATGTTGTCAAACTTGGTGTGATGGCCTGGCCTACTTTTCAGAACATCCCATTTGAGAACCATATCACCCTCTTTAAAGAATTTAGTTGTAGATTTCTTGTCAAATGTTCTCTTTGTTTGGTGCTGATGATACTCCAAAGCTTTCATCGCTCTTTCTCTTGATTCTTCGAGCTCCATGAGCTCTGCATATCTCACGGACATTGGGTCCTGTTTCTCAAACATCTCCAACCAGTGAACAATGTCTAGAGCTGGAAGCTCCACAGACATAGGAAATCTTGCCTCTTTGCCATAAACTAACATGTATGGTGAATTACCAATAGACCTCTTAGGAGTCACTCTATCTGCCCAAAGTGCATACTTTAGATTTACGTGCCAGGTCCTTTGATTATCCTCCATGGTTCTTTTAATAATCCTGATGAGATTTTTGTTTGTGTTTTTAGCTAAACCATTACCCTAAGGGTAGTAATTTGAGGATGTATTCAAATGAATGCTATGCTTAATATCCCAATCAGTTACTCTTACACCCATGAATGCAAGAGTATTATCAGATATAATAGAGTCAGGAACCCCAAATCTGGTTACTATGTCATCATAGAAATTCAATATAGAAGATTCATTTGCCTCTTTTAATGCAACTGCCTCCATCCACCGTGTAAAATAGTCAGTGGTTGTAAGTACCCACTTGTGAACAGCACTGAAAAGTGGATTTATTGGCCCAATGAAGTCAATGCCCCATCTCATGAAGGGCTGCTATACTTGAATTCGATGTAGAGGCATAGCAGGCAGCTTTTCTTTTCCTACAAAAAGAGCACACTTCACACATTTATTTGACCATGCATTTGTATCTTTAAATAAGTTGGGCCAGTAGTAACCAACTCTCATTATCTTCCATGCAGTAGTTCTTGGAGCAAAGTGACCTCCTGCAACTCCATCATGAAACTCATGAAGTAACTTCTCAATTTGATCACTGTGAATACATCTTAATAGAACACCACTTAGATTTTTTCTGAAAAGAACATTGTTCATCAGCACATATGGTATGGACTACAGTCTGAAGTATCTTCTTTTAGCTTTGTTCAAACCTGGTGGAAACTCACCAGTTTGTAAAAATTGGGTCATGTCTTGAACCCAATTTGTTGTTATCAGAGGCACATCATCTTGAGCATTCTGAGACTCATTTGTATTAGCAAAAACAACATCCTTTTCTAACTTATTTTTACTACTTGACCCTGTAGCAAGTTGTTCATAGATACCTTTACCTTTGACCAATTTGGTAACCTTGATATCCATGCCATATTCCATAACCTTAGTGATCCACCCTGCTCTTTTTTTATTCAAATATTTGCTCAACAGAAATTCCTTGACACTTGGGTGCGCAACCATGACATGAATTTTATTATTAGAGATTAAAGGCTTGAATTTATTTAGGCTTCTAATCATGTAGAGAACATGCTTCTCAACAAATGTATACCTCTCTTTGTAATCAGCAAGTACTTGACTAAAGAAGGCTATGGGTTGTTCTAAATTATCATTATTTTTTTGAACCAACATTGCAGAGATTGAACTAATGCTGCCAAAAGCATACAAGAAGAAATCTTTAGAGAAATATGGATTTACCAGTGTTGGATCTAATGCTAAAGCTTCCTTGACTTCTTCAAAACTATGTTTTACTTCTCTAGTCCAACTGAAAACTGCACTCTTTTTAAGCATGGCAGTCAAGGGTTGTAGCAAATTTGCAACATTAGGAATAAATCTTCTTAGAAAGTTGATCTGGACCAGAAAGCTCTGTAGACTCTTCTTGTGATTGGGTAATGGCAACTCAAGTATGGCTTTGACTCTTTCAAGATCAATAGTAATTCCTTGCTTTGACACTATGTGTCCTATTAATTTCCCTTCATGAACAGCAAATATACTCTTTTTTGGATTGAGAGAGATACCAAACTCTCTGCATTTTTTGAAAACTTGCTTGAGGTGTGACAAATGTTCATCAGCATTCTTAGAATAAATTGTAATGTCATCTAGATAAATCAACATAATCTTATTGATCAAACTTTGAAACACCATGTCCATGCCCCTCTGAAACGTGGCACTAGCATTAGATAAACCAAAAGGCATCCTTTTGTATGCCATGGTGCCCCACTTAGTTGTAAAAGTAGTTTTGAATTGATCTTCCTCTTTAACCAACACTTGATTATAGCCCAAAAAACCATCTAACAAGGAAAATATTTTAGAACCGGCAACTACTTGTAAGATTTGTTCCATGGAGGGCAGCACGTAGTGATCTTTCAAAGATGCTCAATTAAGATCCCTAAAGTCTACACAGAGTCTTATCTCACCATTTTTCTTCCTAACCAGTACAAGGTTAGAAACCCATGAAGTATGCTTAATAAGAAAGACAATACCCCCCTCAACTAATTTGGTCAGCTCTTTAATCATTAAGGGCTCAAGCTTAGGATTCAAGGGCCTTTGTTTTTGCCTTACTGGCTTAGCATTAGGTTCTAACTCAATTGTGTGCTAAGCAATATGGGGATCAAATCCTTTCAAATCTGAGTATTCCCAAGAAAATACATCATAAAATTCTTGGCATAAGGCAACAAAAGATTTTTTATCTTCATGTGAACAATTTTTTCCTATCTTAAGGAGTTTACCTTTGAAAATCTCCAGTTCTTCATAATGTTCTTCTTTGATTTGCAAGCCAGCTTTACCATTTTTAAGTTGATTGTCAGTACTGAAAATTGACTCTAAGGTAACAAGACCTTTGGGTAACTTATTTTTCCTTAGTTGTATGACTTGATCATCATACTGTTGCTTAAGTTTTGCTTGATTAACCATGGATAACTGATCTTCTTCGAGCAAAAAAGAAAGGATTTGTTCATCGTTGTCAAAGACCTGCTAGTGAATGTTGTTATCAGGAATTGACGGCCTGACTACAACCTTCACATACTGCTGTACTTTCTCTTTTCTAATGTCACCTAGAATATCAAACTGTGCTCCAATGGCTGCAAGCCTATCAGTATGTTTTTTCTGGTTCTTTGGAATAGATAGTAAGTTAAAGGCATCAAAATCCTCAATCATATTCTACACTTTGTTTCTATAAGACTTTAGTGTGTCATTTTTAGCAACATTTAGGCCTCTAATTTGATTGACAATTAACTCACTGTCCCTATAAACTTTCAAGCGGGTTATTCCTCCCTTCCTTGCCCACTCAAGACCTTGAACAAGGCCCTCATACTCAGCAGAGTTATTAGAGCATGCAAAAGCAAAATGGAAAGCAGAAAAATACTTATCACCCTGCGGAGATACAAGCATTGCACTTCCTTCAGCATTGTTTTTGCTTCTTGAACCATCAAAATACATCTCCCATAATTTATTCTGCTGCTCAAACTAACTTTCTACACTTCTCTCGAGATTTGGCATTTCTGTCCCAGCTTCATGCAATACATAATTGCCCAAACCAACATCTTGAATAAGCTCATTTGGATTATCAACCACATTCTCAGCTACCCATTCATTCAGGAGTACCTCAGGTACACTCACAACTTATAACTCTTGTGCTGTTGCAAGTTCAGTATACTCTAAATCAATAGAATTAACATTTATAGTAGATGGCACATAAGGTTTGATGTGATCCTTGGCAAGGGACTCAAAATTTATAGTTACCTTAGTACCATACCTAGTCCTAAAAAGTATATGGGACCAATCTTAAGATAAATAGCCTCCAATTTTAGCCGTGAAGTCTCTAGACAGGCATAGAGCAAAAAATGGAGGAAAATCTATGACAAACACATCTTGTAGGATTGAAAAATTGGGACAAGCATGTAGTATGAGATTCATATTTTTAATAACACCTATAGTATTTAGTATTGTCCTATCCAATTGAAGTACTCCTTTTTCTAATGGCTGGTATTGTAAACCTAGCTGGTCTGCAATCTTTTTTGGCATTACCGAACTGCTAGCCCCGCTATCAACCATACAATTGTGCACCAATTTATTCCCCACTATTAAGGAAACATAGAAAGGAGGGGGCTTGACACCATTACTTTGTTGTGTGGTACTATCCAAAGGTGCATTGGTTAAAAATGACTTTTCTTGGCCTAAAGAGACTTCATTTGGAGGATTCGAACTAACTGGATTTGATAAGGCTGATTGTAACAAATTAATTTGACTGTGGATTGCTAAAGAATCCCACATTGAAATTGAAACATTCATTTTTTTCATACTTTCAACAATATTGAAAGGTGCAGATATATTTACCTTTGGTCGCGTCTTTACAACAACATGGTCAGGTTGCACTTGACTTGCAGATGAAGCATGTAAAGGATGCTCCTTACTAGTGTCATAACCTTGCTGCAAAGTGCATGGTACTTGCTAATTTGATGGACCAGCAACTCCCTTATTTTTATTCATTTCTTGTTCAATCTCGAAATCCCTCTTCTTGGCTCTAGTATTAGCAGCAACAAATGCGTCATCCTAGTTCACTCCACAAAATTCTTCTCTCTACCAATTCAGGAGATTTGAATCATCTCCAGGCTAATCCTGCTATTGTGGATACCCCTCCTGAGGAAAATCTTACACACCTATAGCATTCTACACCATAAGAGCTTGGTTGATCACACCATTAAAGCACGTAGCTTGATTATGTGGTTGATTACATGGATAACACCATTCATAATCTGCAACCAAATTGTTTTGAATAGGAACAAGCTCTTTGACAGCACTAATTGGAGCTAGATTATAGGCCTGAAAAGGTCTTGTAGCAATATTTTGTCTTGTGCCTTGGCATCTACCTTGATACTGCTATCTATTCCCCTGGAATTGTTGTTGTTGACCTTGGAAAGGCTGACTTGAGGCCTGATTTTGTTGCCGATAAGGCCTAGAATAGGACTGTTGTTTTTCCAAGTTCACCAACTTGTTACCAAAAGTCTGTAAAAGACTTTTGATCTCTTGTAACTCCTGTGATGAGCCTGAAGCAACACTTTCTTGTTTATCAATGACTAGAGTAGCAGCTGGCAGCGTTGGTACAACTGGTAGAGGTGTAAAAGGAGGTATCTACAAAGGGATATTTGCATGAATCTCTAGAAATATAGGCATTGGTGGCCTAGGAGAAAGTTTACCAGCCTGTATTAGGTTGTTTTTAGCTTTGACTACTATTTCAAAAGCATCTGGTAGAGAAACCCCTTCCATTGATTGTATCATAATAGCTATATCATTGTTAAGAGCCCTCAAAAAGTACAAAAATGCATATTCTGGAGGTGGCTTCACTGTTGCAGGGATTCTATTCCAAGTTCTTTGAAATCTAAAATTGAAATTATTCATTTGCTCTTGTGGAGCCCTCTTAATTGTAGTTAATTGTTCCAATAAAGACAAGTTATCATACCTGTCCTAAAATTGTCTATGCAACTTGTCTCCAAATTCATCCCAAGTTGCAATTGAACTGACTGGTAGGCTCCTATACCATTGCATAGCTCTTCCTTTCAGTGAAGCAGCTAATAATCTCACAACAAAATCCTCTTGGGTTATGTGATGGACTCTACATAATGAAGCCACATCTCGCATGTGTTCAATCGGGGTAGTTTGATCTTCCCTCGTGAACGTTGGCAGACTCTTCAAGGCTACCATTGGAATGTCATTGTGCTATGCCAAATTCAAGGGGCTCCCTCCATTAAAAGCAATAAAGGGTTGATTCCTTGGAGCGGCCATTGGAAGTGGATGAGATGGATTTATTGACACTCTAAGTGAAACCAAAGACGGGACAGCAATGTGTGATCCCACAGATGGAGGAGTGGATTTAGTTCTTCTAGAATAAATAATTGTTGTTCCTCACACCTCTATTGCTCGGCC
>VDFB02373365.1:66773716-66789038 GCA_007258455.2 Sequoia sempervirens | reverse complement strand
TATCTTTGCTTGGTCATATGGGGACATGTCTGGTATTGATGAGTCTGTGATGGTTCACAATATCACTCTATGTCCTGATACTAAGACTATTAAGAAAAATATTTGAAAGATGAATCCCAAGGTTGTCTTATTAGTCAAGATTGAGATAGATAAGATTTTAAAAGTAGGCTTTATCCATCCTATTAACTATTTTCCTTGGATATTCAATATTATTGTTGTCAGTAAGCCTAATGGTTGTATTTATATTTGCATTGATTTTCTTGATCTCAATAAGGATGATTTTCTATTCCCTAATATTGATATGATTGTAGACTCAATCACATACCATACCTTACTATCTTTCATGGATGGTTTCTTGGGCTGTAATTTGATTCACATTAACCTAGAATATCAATGTAAGACAAAATTTATGACCCCTTGGGGTACCTTATGTTATGTGGTCATGTAATTTGGGTTAAATAATGTTGGAGAAACTTACCAATGGGTGATGAATCTTATCTTTCATGACTTCATTCATAAAATTGTAGAAGATTACATCAATGACATCTTGGCTAATTCTATGACTCATCAAGATCATGTTGAAAATATTGATCTTATCTTTGAAAGGCTTCAACTCTATAAGATGAGATAAATCATCTTAAGTATATTTTTGGGGTGGATTCCAAAAAGATTCTAAGATTTATCATCTCTCATCATGGAATCAAGGTTTAAAAAAATAAAATTAATGTGATTGTTAGCATTCCTCCTCCTAAAAATATCTCTCAACTACATAGTTTTCAAGCAAAGATTTAGGAAATTCATAGATTCAAGTTTTAATTAGATGATAATACTCTTCCTTTCATATTTCTATTTAAGAAATATGTTAAATTTTGATGGGACGATGAGTGCAAAAAGGATTTTGAGTCAACCAAAAGTTATTTGGCCAATCCTTGTATCCTAATAATGACTGTGTAGGATAGACCATTTTTTCTTTAATTTTTTTGTTGTCTCATGCCTTAGAAACTTTACTAGCTCAACATGATGATGATGGTAAAGAAAGAGCAGTCTACAACATTAGCCATATTCTAGTTGATTATGAAACTCATTATTCTACCATGGAGAAAAAATATCTTTCTCTTTTTTCCTTGCAAGGAAAAATTTGCACCATTATCTTCTTCATATTAAAACTCATGCTATTGTGAAAAGTGATATTCTTAAACACTTGTTTACAAGAAACAATATTTCTAGAGGGTTGGTGAAATGGATAATGTTGCTCTCTGAGTTCAATATCAACTTTGTAACTCAAAAAGAAATCAAAGGTCAAGTTGTTTATGATCATTTGGTAGAAGCTCTCTCATCCCACTCCTCCCCTAATCTATATTTATTTCTAGATGAAAATATCTTTGCAGTAGACCATGAACCTATATGGGAGATTTACTTTGATGAATTGAGATGTCAAGCTAGCTTTGGGGTAGGTGTAGTTTTAGTCTCACCCAAAGGAAATCTAGTTTCTCTATCCTTTTGATTGGAATTTTATTGCACTAATAGAATCATTGAGTACAAAGCCCTTATTGCTAGCTTGTGTGTTGTGATGGCTTTAAACATTAAACATCTTTATATTCATGGTGATTGTGAACTTATTATAAATCAAATCATAAGAATGTATCAAACTAATAAAAATAAGATATTTTAATATCACTGAGATTTGGCTTTATCCTTGCTTAATTGTTTCTCCTCTTTTACAATAGATAGTGTCCCTAGGAGAGAAAACTAACACACAGATGCAATGACAAGTGCAGCCTCCCTTGCGTCTTTGAATTATGGTATAGAATAATACAACTCTATGGTTTATATTATTTTCTCTCCTATTATCTTTGATCAACATGAAATTGATGGTCGAGTGTGTGCTCACATAGACTTGAGGGAATGGTATTATCACATTTATAATTATGTGAAGACTATAATTTTTTCTAATAATGTGACTAAAAATGCTCGCACTTAGATACAAAAACTTTCAATATAATATATTATATTGTCTTATGTTCTTTATCAAAAATATTACAATGGTCTTCTTCTTCGGTGTCCCAATAAGGTTGAAATACTCCCTACCCTTCAAGAAAACTATTCCAAGCTTTGGGGGTGAATTTTTGGTGGGAAATACATGGTGCATAAACTAATTCATGGGATAATTTTGGTAGACAATGGTAGTGTTCCTTTGCCTTTGCCAGAAAGTGTCCTCAATGTCAATAGGACAACAATCTCATTCAGGTCCCTACACAAGAGATTCAAAAATAGACCTCTCCTTGGCCCATTTCAAAATGGGGGTTGGATATTATTGGAAAAATATCACCTCCTTCTTCTAAAGGAAACACCTTCATCATTATCACTACCAATTACTTTACAAAATCAGTTGAAGCTATTATGCTTCTATCAAAAAATACTAAAGCAATCTATAGCTTTCTTCTAAACAATATCATTTCTCATTTTAGATTACCTTCTACCATTGTTTTTGATAATGCTACTTCTTTAAGAACAAAGAGGTGAAGTAATTCTTGGAAAAATTTCATATTCAATACCATTTTTCTACCCCATACTATCCTTAGTCTAATGGCCAAGTTGAAGCATCTAATAAAAATCTTGATATGATTCTCTTAAAAATAATGAATAAATAGGGTAAAGATTAGCATTATCAATTAACATACGCCTTCTGGGCCTATCACATGAGTGTTCAGATGGCTATTGGTACTACACTGTATAACCTTGTGTATGGTTCCAAGGCTATAATGCCTTTAGAATTGGAAATTCCATCATTGCATGTTTCCCTTAAATGGTTGATTTATGATGAAACTTACCATTTCGATCATTTGTATAAACTTGAGTTGCTCGATGAGTGCTCATTACAAGCCCTCAAACATCTTCAAGCTTATCAATGATCTATATCTAAACATTACAATCAAGGTGCTATTTCTTTAACTTTCAAGTTAGGTGATCTAATTCTCTATGAGAATCAAAGAAATGTAAGTACACCACCTAATCAAAATCAGAAATTCAGCCCCAATTGGTTAGGTCCTTACATAATCATCTTCGTGTATGGTTATGGTGCCTATAGACTATCATCTATGGATGGAATGCCTCTAAAATAAATAGTCAACATAATGCATATTTGTCAATACTATGTGTAGTGTTTATGTGGCATATACATGACACTCGTGCCTTAGGGATTATAGTTTCTTATGCGATGAAATTTCTTCATTAACACATTATCTCTACATTTTGTTTTATGATGTGAACATGTGTGTGTAATTAATTTCTTTAACTAGGAATTATAGATACATGTGTTCTATTATGTTGTGTATCCATGCATTGTATTTGTAAGTCTTTTGATTAGGTAATTAGATCATCATTGTATTTAATTAAGCATACATCTGATGTGTGTTTAATAGATCATGATAGCATACAATCTAAACATACATCTATAAATGTAAATCCATCACATAGTCATACATGAAAGTAAAAGAACACATAAGAACACCATGGCGATGTATGAAATACCATATATATATATATATTAAAATGTCATGTACATTTATCGCACCACTGTATCAAAACATGGTGACTATATATTTATATGTATATACATAAAAACAATTCTATATAAAATAATATGATTTGGTATACAAAAAATTTCATGTAAAATGGGCCTCTAGCCCCTAGGTGTATGGCTCTTTGAGCCCTCTAGGACTAGTAGGGGTGGTAGAGGTGGATTTTGGATGGATTCATATGAATGGGATTGATGGGACCATGAAATAGACATGCTCCATGCCCATAGCCATCAGATATCTCCTCTAAATTTCAACACATCCTCTTATATCTTGGCCTCTTGCTCACAAGCCTATTTTAGCTCCTCCTAGAAATGTTGCACATGGGGATTAGAAACTGGCATCACTACCTTTTCCTACCTAATGACATCATCAAGTTGGCTCTATAGGGAATCACATGCTACTATGACACTCTCTGCTGACATCACATCTTGATCTCACTTGACTAGTGTAGCACAAAGCTCCACCGATCATTGATCCCGCTACCCAAACATAGTGGTGAGGTTAGTGATTCATTGGATGGCCTCCACATGTACCTCCTCATATGTTGTCCTTAGTCACACTATAGGATAAAAAAGGTAGATGTGTCACCCCCCTGAAGCTAGCTTGTAGGTGTCTAGGATTCTCCCCTGGATTAGTATGGCTGAGACCACCTCTACAATGCATTACCCCATGAAGGTGATCCACTCTTATGTATCCAATGAAACCATAGTGAAAGTGTATACTATTAGTACCAAATCAGATCAAGTCATATACATATATATATGTGATAAACGAAAATAAAATCACTAAAAGGAAATAACATGTATAATTTATGTACCTAGTTTCCTAGCCTGCCAATGTGGATTAGAAAGAGGTGATACACTCAAACCCACTAATGCTACTACTGTAAGAGGTACAACTACTTGGCTCGAAGGTGGAGTTGACAAGATGATTACTTCTCATGGAGATGATAACACCCTCTATCACTGTATTGGACTCTCTACCACTCCACCCACTGCCACCTCATCCTCCTCATAGCCATCCCTAAGATCATTTCCTCCTAGCCCTTGTGTGCCAACATTGCAAATGGGGGCATCTACCAAGAAATTTAGACCAGGCTGGATATTTCCCACATGTTGTAAAACCATGGATGACACCGCCATCATCAGTTGCAAGAACATGAGGCTAGTCATCATTTTCTGACCCGTCATTGCTAGAAGTGATGTCCATGATGGTCATATAATGATAATTTCCTACTCAAATTTTTCTCCTCACTAATTGGATGTACATGGGAGGTGTCGAAGGGATGGTATACACCTGTCTAAATTTTTTGGTGAATTGATGTCGGTAATATGGGATGATGATATGATCTGATCACCCCACTAGGAGCTGATCATGCTACATCCTTTGTAGCTACCACCAGTCGATGGGCCAAATCCCCATCCTCCTATAGGGAAACCATCTAATGCTATGCATCCACATATAATCAATTTGTAATCACCAAAACACTGTCTCTGTAGCACTAGTCACACATTAGAGTGCATGCATGTTCCATGGGCATACCAAGAGCAAGGCTTTGGGGAAGTCGACTAACCTCATGCACCTAATGTTCTTGAAATCACACACCTATAATTATGTGTAAAATTTGAGGCTATGGTACTTATAATGTACATACCACCTGAGGTTTTGCTAAAGATGAGAAAGGATGCTCTGACTCTAGGAAAAGATAGTCTCTTGCTCCTCCATCACCCAAATGTAATGGATGAGGCCTCCATGTAAGTTCAAGCCTCACCCATAAATCATAACCCAAAGGGAAACTATAATAGTCATGACTTTTGCCACTCACCCCTACTTAATCCATCATACATAAATGTTGCATGTGGTGTCTCCTACGACCACCCTCCTAGTATAGTACTGTTTCCCTACATATGCATCTTGCGATATCCTACCCTCATCATATGCAACCCACCATCCTTAGATGGGTATCCCAATGAATTGGTAGACATCCTCCCAGGTGACAATCATATCTCCTATCAGTAGGTGGAAGGTGGAGGTGTCAACATCCTAGCTCTCCATGAGTTCCATCTACATGGGGGTATAATAGTGGATTTATGGAATGGTGTAAACCCACTAGAGGCCAACCCGTCACATGTCCTGATCATCTAGGTGCAGATCATCATGCCAATGTCATAGTAATGTAAGTAGTGACCCACCAGTGTGCTCATGGATCTTGGACCAATCATGTAAATACATAAAGTTTCATGTGAGTCCCTTCTATATCATCAAGAAAATTCTAACTCTACATCAAATTATACCTAAGTTTTTTTTGGGATGAAGGAGTTCCATGGAGACATCTATGTGACACATTAGTGTACAAGGTTGAACACCTCTGAACAACAATGTAGGGGAGGGACAAAAACATGGTCAAGGGTCATTGACACGCTATTAGGATGACAACACCCTAGTCAGAGGTCTCCATGCTGGTTGGATGCTTCCATTGCTTAGGGAGGAAAAAAATATAAAAAAGTATAAAATTGACTAGTTGGGTCAAAAAAATTTGGACCTCATGAGGCTCATCACCCACCCCTATCATTGCATGGAGTTGCTTGATCCTCAAGGTCACACACTCTCATATGCAAGATATTTTTATGACTCTTCTCTCACAAAATTCAACAAGATCCTCATCATGAATAGTGAAAATGACCCTTCTATGGGCCCACTCAAGCATATATAAGTCATCTTTTCCCATTTTTTGTGGTGAAAATTTTCCTTCCATCCTTCCTATTTTCACCCCACCTAGCTAGGGGAAAAAATAGGGAGGGGCATATATTCACCACTTCTTAAGCATTCTTGATAGGATGGGGTTGGATCAAGCCCTAGCCTTTAATCCTTTTAAAGACTAGATAACCTCTAATGCCTCCTAACTTGCTTGCAGGGGTGTGCATAGGCTTCCATGGCTTCAAAACTGTCTAGGAAAGGTTCTTGTTCAAACTCCATGCACTACTTCTCCATTGCTGACACAAAACCTAGGTTAGGGTTTAGGAAGGGCTTGTAGCCCTTGAGCCTCTTTTAGGCCTCTTCACCCAAGAAAACAGATTGTTGCTCCTACCCTTCAATAGCTCATGCCAAACTCTCTTCTGACACCCTGGCTCATTTTCCAAGCCCTTGAACATTTTTAGGGTTTAGGACCCTCTCTGTCTGTACACAGGCAGAACACAGTCTTTCCAGGAATTAGGGTTTCCTAGACCATTTTCTTTGTCTGTTTGCTTCCTCCTGCCACCATTTGGTCTGACAAGGATTGCACCTTTCTTGTCAACCTTCTTGAGACATCCTGCAACTACTACACACCCTGTAATGTTAATTCTTTGTCACCCCTGCCACGCTAGGGTCTGATTTCAACCACCTTTTCCAAACCAGGCATCACAAGCTCGCCTAGGAAAAGATTTTAAGCATGCTTCCAGAACTCTTAAAGACTCCTACCACTAAGATATGTACAAAGATGGAGCTTGACCACATTCCCAACAAGCCCATGCTACCTGGTACGGAGGGAATGCAGCCTAAAACTCCATTTTTACACAGTTCCAGTCAAAACAACAATAAGGAGAAAACAAAGAATTTACAAGAATGGAAAGCAACGATGAACTAGCTATCTAAAATGCCACAAAAATGCTTCAAAGGACTTCTTTACATGCTAAACAAACCAACAAAATGTCTTGTTCAATTCATCTAACTGCTCTCACGCAAACAAGAACAGAAAAATAGTTTTTTCCACAACAAAAATCACTGTTTCTTTCTTATTCTCATGAAAATTGCCAATGTTCCAAATCTTCCCACACTCTTCAAAGGTCAAAAACTCTCTTTTACAATCCTTGGAAATAGTTAGGTTTCCTTTTTTGAGCCTAGGAACGTCCAAAAGTTTATTGTTGTAAAGCACAGTGTGTTTAGCAATCTTGGTCTATGGCTTAGAAAACAACCAAAGATTGGCTTCCAAAACTTATTCAAATTCACCACTTCTAACCTAATAAACAAAGGCCCTCAACTACAAAAAAGATGGTCCACAAGACCTTACACAACAAAACAAAATTAAACTTCAACTAAAAACTCCAATAAGGCTTGAATTTTGTCAGGTGCTCCTGCACCATTCTCCCCCTCTCAGCACAAACACTAAGAACTGGAAGGAGGGATCATTGCTAGGTCAATGCCAAGTTTCTTGAGCTGATCTTCTTGTACCCATGTAGCTTTTGAGTCAAGCTTGTTCTTCTACTTAATAAGGTGCTCCATGTATACCTTATTCCTTGTCGACTTTTGCACTTTGGACTCCAAGATCTGCTCTGCCTGAGGCTGCTCTTGATTAGGTAGGGGTACATTACTGATGTCCTTGAATATTTCATGACTGTTCTAAACCTCATCACTGACTGTTCCCTTATACCTGATCAAATCAGCAACATTGAACACTGGTGAGATGCCCAAATTTGATGGTAACTCAACCTTGTATGCATTCTTGCCATATTTGGCCAACACCTTGCATGGACCCACTCTTTTCATCTGTAACTTGTTTTCCATTCCTTTCTGCAATCTGGATTCGTTGAGGTGGACCATATCATAATCCCCAACTGCAAATTGTACATCCTTCCTTGACAAATCCACTTTCTCCTTCAATTTTTGGGTTGCTGCTGTAACTATGTTCTTAACCTGCTCATGGATCTCTTTCATTATCTGAGTGAAGTCTTCTGCATGTCCACTCCTATTCCCCTGAGATCCAAGGTCTCTAAGTTCACAAATTTCTCTTGGGTGCATCCCATACACAACCTCAAAAGGACTTTTCCCTGTAGTTCTATTTACACTATCATTATAGGCATATTCAGCTTGGGAGATAACCATATCCCATGTCTGTCCATACTCCTTTGTTAGACACCTTAGAAGATTACCTAACACTCTGTTAACCACCTCTGTTTGACCATCAGTCTGGGGATGGTATGCTGATCCAAATGACAGATTGGTACCCAATCTACTCCATAAAGTCTTCCAAAAATGACTCATGAATTTCACATCCCTGTCTAATACAATGCTCAATGGAAATCCATGGATTCTTACAACTTCCCTGAAGAAGAGATGGGCTATGTAACTTGCATCATGTGTAGTCTTGCAAGGGATAAAGTGACTCATCTTGCTAAATCTGTCCACAACTACATAAACACTGTCAAAACCAGTTTTGGTCTTAGGAAGACCTACCACAAAATCCATGCTCACACACTCCCATGGTCTATTAGGAATGGGCAGGGGTTGATACAAACCAGCATTGCTAGCTCCCCCTTTGGCTTTCATGCAAACTACACACTGCTCCACATACCTTCTAACATCTCTTGCCAATTTAGGCCAGTAATAGAACCTTTGAACTAGCTCTAAAGTTTTATTAATACCAAAATTCCCACTAAGACTGCCATTATGCTTTTCTTGAATCAAGTTTTCCCTCATTGAACCTCTTGGAACACATAATAGATTACCCTTAAATAACAATCCATTTCGTAGTGTATACTCAGCATATTGACTATGAAAGTGATTCTCAAAATCAGAGCATACCTTATAAGCTTCTGAGAAGTCTTCATCCTCCTATAGAGAGGGTCTTTGGAAACTCTCCCCAATCCAATGCTTTTTTAGCTATATCTTTTGGTACATCAGCAACCTTACAGCAATGCATCTGCCACCTTATTCATTTGTCCCTTCTTGTGCTTGATAGTAAAAGTGAAAGCTTGGATGTATTCCATCCATTTCAAGTGTCTATTACTTAGCTTCTCTTGGGTGTTAATGTAACTGAGTGCCTGGTTATCAGTAAAAACCACAAACTCTTTGGGTAACAAATATTGCCTCCACTTCCTAAGGGACTGCACTAAAGCATATAACTCAAGATCATAGGTAGAGTAATTTTGCTTGGCTTCATTGATCTTTTCACTAAAGAAGGCTATAGGCCTACCTTCTTGACTAAGTACTCCTCCTACTACTACTCCACTTGCATCACACTCAACTGTGAACAACTTATCAAAACTAGGCAATAATAGAATTGGTTGGGTTGCTACTTCTTGTTTCAGTTTTTCAGACCCTTTATCAGCCTCTAAAGTCCACTTAAATTTTGTTTTCATACCACCCTTGATAGTATCTAAGACTGGTGCACATATGCTATTGAAATTCCTTATGAATTTTCTATAAAACTGAGCTAAACCATGGAAACTTCTTACCTTTGTTGCTGTGGTTGGTGTAGGCCAGTTTAGGATGGCTTCCACCTTGCTTGGATCCATCTTCAACATTCCTTGGGATACTATAAAGCCTAGATACACAAGCTCTTGTTTGAAGAACTCACACTTCTCAAGGTTGATTGCCAACTATTCTTCTTGTATCCTTTTAAGAACCATCTCCACATGCTTCAAATGTTCTTCTGCTGTCTTACTGAAAATTGGTATGTCATCAAGATAGACTACTACAAAGATCCGTATGAAATCCTTAAGCACCTAATTCATTAGTCTCATGAACATGCTAGAATTTGAGGAGGCCAAATGGCATCACTATCCCACTCATACAACCCATCATTTGTCTTAAAATTTTTCTTCCCTCGACTCCATCCATAATCCGGGTTGATGGTAGCCCACTCTTGAGTCCAACTTGTTGTATCTTGTGATCCTCCAAGGCAATCAATTAAATCTTCAATTCTAGGTATTGGGAATCTATACCTAATGGTGATCCTATTAATTTCTCTAGAATCAGTACAAAGTCTCCACTTACCTCCTTTCTTAGTTACCAAAACCACCGGGATTGCACATGGACTGATGCTCTTTTGAATTAGACCTTGATTCAATAATTCTTCCACTTGCCTAGCTACCTCTAGGTTCTAATCTGGTGTAAGCTTGTATTCTGCTTTGTTAGGTAATGAGGCTCTAGGTATGAAGTCAATTTGATGACTTATTGCTCTCCTTGGTGGTAGAGTTGTTGGTGTACCATCACTCACTATGCTCTTGTACTTATCAAGTAACCTTTGGACTACTTTTGGTAAGACTGTCCTTTCAGCCTTTTCTTCCTCTTCGGACTGCATTAAAACCACATATCCTTCATTTCCTTGGTGTAGATCCTTAATGAACTCCTTTCCACTGCTCAACATGATGTTAGGTGTCTTGGACTGCCCTTCATCTTCCTCTAACAGTGACTGCAACTTGAAAATCCTTCCATCCTTTTTAAATGAAATGGTATTCTCCTTCCCATTATAAACAACACTTCTGTTATATTTCCATGGTCTGCCTAGTAGCAGATGGCATGCATCCATGGGTAATACATCACAAACTAGCTTGTCTTTATAGCCTCCAATTGAAAATTCCACTGTTACTTGCTCATTAACCAAAACACTCTGCCCTTTATTTAGCCATGTGACCTTGTAGGGGTTGGTATGAGGTACCTTCTGCAATTTCAGCTTAGTTACTGCCTCCTCTAAGATTATATTATCTGTAGAACCAAAATCTACAATGACCTTGCATACTTTACCAAGTATTTTGCACCTTACTCTAAAAAGAGCTCTTCTTTGCTTAGGTTCCTCCTTGACTGGTTGTCTGATCAGCACTCTGTTAAACATCAGACTCTCTCCAATTTCATATTCTATATGACTGATCTTAGTTGCCTTAGGACTCATGGCGTCCTCTTGTGCATAGGCCACTCTCTTTTCATTGCTTGATGAAGAAGCTTTCTCCGGGCATCTATAAGCAGGGTGACCTAGCTGGTTGCAATGGTAACACTTCATGGTGGCAAAGTAAGAGTTACTTTTGCCTGCTCCTCTTCCTCTATTTGAACCTCCTTGAGGTCCTCTTCCTCTATTAAATCCTCCTCTTGAAGATGTTTCACCTCCATGCTCAGTGAGTTTTGATTCTCCTTGGTTTCTTTGGTCACTACCTCTTCCTTGGTAACCACCACGTTGTCCTCTTTGATCTCTTTGATCTTTTCCTTTGCCTCTGCCTCTAGAAGACTGATCTTGCCTCCTCTTGTTCCTTTCCTCTATCTTGATAGCCAACTGATAACATTGGTGTACGGTCTTGGGACTTAGTAAGGCCATTTCCTCTTGGATATTCCACTTCAAACCATTGAGATACCTAGCCACTTTGAGGCTCTCATCCTCTGTCACATTAGACCTCATACAAAGCTTTTGAAACTCCTTATTGTAAGTGCTTACATCTTGCTCTTTCTACCTTAGGCTTTGCCTCTTCTTGTGCAATTGGATCTCATAATCATCTGGCATGTAGGCTTCTTTCACTTTAGCAACCATTCCTTTCCAAGTTGCTATGGGCTGTTTGCCTTCTTTCTCCCTTTCAGTCTGAATGAACTTCCACCATGTCAAGGCTGATCCTCTCAATCTTGACTTAGCAACCTTCACCTTCTGAGCTTCAGTGACTCCATCACACTCAAAGTGATTCTCCATGCCTTCTATCCAATCCATGACTAAGTCAGGTTCCATCTTTCCACTGAATAGTGGTATGCCTTCAAGTGCTTTTCCACTCAAGGCTTTCAATGCCTTCAAGAAAGGCTCCTCCTTCAAAACATGATTAGGCACAGGGGTCTGATCCTCCTATGCTATCTCTTCTTCTTTTGGAATTCTTCCCTCAAACTGTGCACTTCTTACTGCTGTGTCAAGTTGGCCTATTCTTTCCATCAACTGCTTATTGTCTTCTTCTTGCTCTTTAACCATCTTTGCCAGTTCTGCATTGGTCACCATGGTGGAAGAATCACTTGAATCAATGTCTGACATGCAAGATTTCTTTCCCAAATATTTCACTTGCTCTGATAACAATCTGATAGGGATAGGGTTGGTTGGAACTCTCACTGTTCCATGCTCTAAGTCCTTGCCTAGAGAACTCCTAAGGGATCTTTTCACCCTAACCTATAAGTCCTATTCCTGATAATAGAACTCCTAGTCTTACTGTCCAACCTTGCTATCTTTTTCAATGCCTTAACCAAGCAATTCTTGGTGCTCTTCCTCTCTCACTCTCCCTAGCCTTTAATCCTTTTAAAGACTAGATAACCTCTAATGCCTCCTAACTTGCTTGCAGGGGTGTGCATAGGCTTCCATGGCCTCAAAACTGTCTAGGAAAGGTTCTTGTTCAAACTCCATGCACTACTTCTCCATCGCTGACACAAAACCTAGGTTAGGGTTTAGGAAGGGCTTGTAGCCCTTGAGCCCCTTTTAGGCCTCTTCACCCAAGAAAATAGATTGTTGCTCCTACCCTTCAATAGCTCATGCCAAACTCTCTTCTGACACCCTGGCTCATTTTCCAAGCCCTTGAACATTTTTAGGGTTTAGGACCCTCTATGTCCGTACACAGGCAGAACACAGTCTTTCCAAGTGGGTTCCTAGACCATTTTCTTGAGTGTTTAGCCTCTCCACCTTACACCATTTAGTCACGAAAGAATTGCACCTTTCTTTCCAAGCCTTCTTGAGACATCCTATAACCACTACACACCCTATAATGTTAATTCTTTGTCACTTACCGCCATGCTGGGAGTCACGATTTCAACCACCTTTTCCAAACCGGGCATCACAAGCTCACCTAGGAAAAGATTTTAAGCATGCTTCCAGAACTCTTAAAGACTCCTACCACTAATATATGTACAGAGATGGAGCCTGACTATGTTCCCAACAAGCCCATGCTGCCTGGTATGGAGGGAATGCAGCCTAGAACTCCATTTTTACACAATTCCAGTCAAAACAGCAACAAGGAGAAAATAGAGAATTTACAAGAATGGAAAGCAATGATGAACTAGCTATCTAAAATGCCACAAAAATGATTCAAAGGACTTCTTTACATGCTAAAACAAACCAAAAAAATGTCCTGTTCAATTCATCTAACTGCTGTCACACAAACAAGAACAGAAAAATAGTTTTTCCACAACAAAAATCACTATTTCTTTCTTATTCTCATGAAAACTGCCAATGTTCCAAATCTTCCCACACTCTTCAAAGGTCAAAAACTCTCTTTTACAATCCTTGGAAATAGTTAGGTTTCCTTTTTCGAGCCTAGGAACGTCCAAAAGTTTATTGTTGTAAAACACAGTGTGTTTAGCAATCTTGGTCTATGGCTTAGAAAAACAACCAAAGATTGGCTTCCAAACTTATTCAAATTCACCACTTCTAACCTAATAAACAAAGGCCCTCAACTACAAAAAATATGGTCCACAAGACCTTACACAACAAAACAAAATTAAACTTCAACCAAAAACTCTAATAAGGCTGAATTTTGCCAGGTGCTCCTGCACCAATTCTTCTCATCATACTTTAGCTTATTTTGATTTTTAAAAATGGCCTAAATTTGAGTTTTGTAGAGATGAAACTTCATGATAAGATGCTATAGTTTCTTGTTGAGCTTGAACATTGAGGTCGTCATTAGTATCTTCTTGCTCAACCTCCATAGCCTCTACATTATCCTTTTACATGTAAATCTATAAAAAAATTCAATTTTTTTTTATCTTGCACTAATTTTTTCTAAACTACTTTAATGTAGCTAATTTTTCTTTAAAAATTTGGCTAACTAAATTGGGGGAAAAATATAGTGTTGTAAAATTGCACCCCGTGGAAATTTCAAACTTACACATTTATCCCACTACATTTATATCACCTTCTCACATTAATGACCAAAACTTTATGAGTCAAAATTTCATGATTTCAACTCCATAAGGGTAATGGTGAAGCATTAGCAGTCCACCACCTCATTTCTTGTAAATTTTTGAGTTGGACGCCTACATGATAGTGGATGTCTGTATGGTGTACAAGAATGCCCAAAATTTTTAAGTTTAAATGAGGGAATATCATTAAATTTTCCTATGACACACATCATTGCAATAGAATTGTGAGTGTAATGGCTCTTTACACTCATGTAACCTCATAAAACTCCATTGAACTCATGTCTCATCAATAGCCAATGCTCTCTCGCAAGCATTCAATGTCTCATCTATCAAGCCAAGAGGGAGCCATAGGATATTGGTAACAATCTCTTGTTGCTTTGTATTTTCTACTTTATTTGTGATAGGGGTTCTCCTCCACAATGAGGTTTTCTTCTATCACACGTCTTGTCTATTATATTTTACATTGAGCATTTATTTTCTATTTATTTGGATATCAATGGAGGTGGAAACACCAAAATATGGATTTGACAGAGGAAATACCCAAAACAAACCCAACATATTTCCTCATCCTTGATGTGTGCACGTTTCTAGATTCAAAGAGTTGTGTACTTGCAAATTTCAGGTTTTTAGCTCCTAGTTTGATAGGGATGACAGTGCGGAGCACATACCTTCCCACAAGATACCATCATGCATTAGACATGGCTATGTCCTTCTATGGAAAGAATATGAAATTCTTCATCTTCCTACATTTGTAATTTATATTTCATAATTATTTACCAGAGTTTTTTACTTTGTAGTTTTCACATTCTAGCTTAGTGTTCTATTTAATAAGTTATTACAATATTATCCTCTCATGTAGACAATCTATGGTCACTATACACGTTCCTCCCACAAAAACTTTCACTAAATGGGGAGAATTAAGCAAAGAGGACGTAAATACAGAGGATGTCACCTCTTGGCTGTATAGAGAAGATGATGAAGAACCTCTCTCACTTGCTCACATTCCTACATATCTATATGGAAAAGGTTTCACAATCATGTAGAGCAAGGGATATAATGGATAGATTGGTTTAGGCTTAAACCAAGACAGAAGGATTGAACCAATATTTGTTTCT
>VDFB02373365.1:66737941-66773616 GCA_007258455.2 Sequoia sempervirens | reverse complement strand
TTATCCATGGTTAATCAAGCAAAACTTAAGCAACAGTATGATGATCAAGTCATACAACTAAGGAAAAATAAGTTACCCAAAGGTCTTGTTACCTTAGAGTCAATTTTCAGTACTGACAATCAACTTAAAAATGGTAAAGCTGGCTTGCAAATCAAAGAAGAACATTATGAAGAACTGGAGATTTTCAAAGGTAAACTCCTTAAGATAGGAAAAAATTGTTCACATGAAGATAAAAAATCTTTTGTTGCCTTATGCCAAGAATTTTATGATGTATTTTCTTGGGAATACTCAGATTTGAAAGGATTTGATCCCCATATTGCTTAGCACACAATTGAGTTAGAACCTAATGCTAAGCCAGTAAGGCAAAAACAAAGGCCCTTGAATCCTAAGCTTGAGCCCTTAATGATTAAAGAGCTGACCAAATTAGTTGAGGGGGGTATTGTCTTTCTTATTAAGCATACTTCATGGGTTTCTAACCTTGTACTGGTTAGGAAGAAAAATGGTGAGATAAGACTCTGTGTAGACTTTAGGGATCTTAATTGAGCATCTTTGAAAGATCACTACGTGCTGCCCTCCATGGAACAAATCTTACAAGTAGTTGCCGGTTCTAAAATATTTTCCTTGTTAGATGGTTTTTTGGGCTATAATCAAGTGTTGGTTAAAGAGGAAGATCAATTCAAAACTACTTTTACAACTAAGTGGGGCACCATGGCATACAAAAGGATGCCTTTTGGTTTATCTAATGCTAGTGCCACGTTTCAGAGGGGCATGGACATGGTGTTTCAAAGTTTGATCAATAAGATTATGTTGATTTATCTAGATGACATTACAATTTATTCTAAGAATGCTGATGAACATTTGTCACACCTCAAGCAAGTTTTCAAAAAATGCAGAGAGTTTGGTATCTCTCTCAATCCAAAAAAGAGTATATTTGCTGTTCATGAAGGGAAATTAATAGGACACATAGTGTCAAAGCAAGGAATTACTATTGATCTTGAAAGAGTCAAAGCCATACTTGAGTTGCCATTACCCAATCACAAGAAGAGTCTACAGAGCTTTCTGGTCCAGATCAACTTTCTAAGAAGATTTATTCCTAATGTTGCAAATTTGCTACAACCCTTGACTGCCATGCTTAAAAAGAGTGCAGTTTTCAGTTGGACTAGAGAAGTAAAACATAGTTTTGAAGAAGTCAAGGAAGCTTTAGCATTAGATCCAACACTGGTAAATCCATATTTCTCTAAAGATTTCTTCTTGTATGCTTTTGGCAGCATTAGTTCAATCTCTGCAATGTTGGTTCAAAAAAATAATGATAATTTAGAACAACCCATAGCCTTCTTTAGTCAAGTACTTGCTGATTACAAAGAGAGGTATACATTTGTTGAGAAGCATGTTCTCTACATGATTAGAAGCCTAAATAAATTCAAGCCTTTAATCTCTAATAATAAAATTCATGTCATGGTTGCGCACCCAAGTGTCAAGGAATTTCTGTTGAGCAAATATTTGAATAAAAAAAGAGCAGGGTGGATCACTAAGGTTATGGAATATGGCATGGATATCAAGGTTACCAAATTGGTCAAAGGTAAAGGTATCTATGAACAACTTGCTACAGGGTCAAGTAGTAAAAATAAGTTAGAAAAGGATGTTGTTTTTGCTAATACAAATGAGTCTCAGAATGCTCAAGATGATGTGCCTCTGATAACAACAAATTGGGTTCAAGACATGACCCAATTTTTACAAACTGGTGAGTTTCCACCAGGTTTGAACAAAGCTAAAAGAAGATACTTCAGACTGTAGTCCATACCATATGTGCTGATGAACAATGTTCTTTTCAGAAAAAATCTAAGTGGTGTTCTATTAAGATGTATTCACAGTGATCAAATTGAGAAGTTACTTCATGAGTTTCATGATGGAGTTGCAGGAGGTCACTTTGCTCCAAGAACTACTGCATGGAAGATAATGAGAGTTGGTTACTACTGGCCCAACTTATTTAAAGATACAAATGCATGGTCAAATAAATGTGTGAAGTGTGCTCTTTTTGTAGGAAAAGAAAAGCTGCCTGCTATGCCTCTACATCGAATTCAAGTATAGCAGCCCTTCATGAGATGGGGCATTGACTTCATTGGGCCAATAAATCCACTTTTCAGTGCTGTTCACAAGTGGGTACTTACAACCACTGACTATTTTACACGGTGGATGGAGGCAGTTGCATTAAAAGAGGCAAATGAATCTTCTATATTGAATTTCTATGATGACATAGTAACCAGATTTGGGGTTCCTGACTCTATTATATCTGATAATACTCTTGCATTCATGGGTGTAAGAGTAACTGATTGGGATATTAAGCATAGCATTCATTTGAATACATCCTCAAATTACTACCCTTAGGGTAATGGTTTAGCTAAAAACACAAACAAAAATCTCATCAGGATTATTAAAAGAACCATGGAGGATAATCAAAGGACCTGGCACGTAAATCTAAAGTATGCACTTTGGGCAGATAGAGTGACTCCTAAGAGGTCTATTGGTAATTCACCATACATGTTAGTTTATGGCAAAGAGGCAAGATTTCCTATGTCTGTGGAGCTTCCAGCTCTAGACATTGTTCACTGGTTGGAGATGTTTGAGAAACAGGACCCAATGTCCGTGAGATATGCAGAGCTCATGGAGCTCGAAGAATCAAGAGAAAGAGCGATGAAAGCTTTGGAGTATCATCAGCACCAAACAAAGAGAACATTTGACAAGAAATCTACAACTAAATTCTTTAAAGAGGGTGATATGGTTCTCAAATGGGATGTTCTGAAAAGTAGGCCAGGCCATCACACCAAGTTTGACAACATGTGGATAGGTCCATTTATTATTAAACACTACAAAGAACACAATGCTTATCAACTGGCCACAACAGAAGGTGAAGTACTTCCTATCCCAGTCAATGGGATACACCTTAAGCCTTGTTTTCAATTCTGATGAGTTCCTCTATTGTACATATTAGGTTAGGTTTTATGTTTTCCATAAGTGTTGTTCCAGTACGGTAAATAGTTTCTTTTCATTTTTCCTTTTTTGTCATTTTGGCAACCTGTTATGTTCTGCGAGCCTCAAGCGAGGTGAAACCATGTCCACGGTTGTCTTGGGTCTTTTTCTAAGCTTCCTAATGACTCCATGCCCAATGGACAAGTTCTGGCTATTGGTTTCTATGTTTAGCAGGCAAACATCTAGCTGAGGTCACCATAAATGTTACTCAATTTATACCAACGGGCTCAATTAGATAGGATAAAGCATGTGACAGATGTTCTTGAAGGCCAAATGGAACATTCACACAAGGGAAAAAGTCATGAATCTGATGCTAGGTAATAGGGAACTTAGTTGGGAAGCTTACCTTGTTCAGGTTCAGCATGAAAATCCTCTAAGGATAGAGTCACTGAGACCTTCTAGAGGTCTCACCGAAGGAAAGCAGCATCACCAAAGGGAAGCGAGCTCAACACGAGGTCTCATCGATAATGAAAATTCATGTCGACGAGCCTTGTGCCTTCGGTGTAACGTGAGAAGCCCGACAGGAGGTCTCACTGACACATTATGTCTCGTCGATGGGATCCCAGTTCGTCAAAAGGAAGGTCAGGTCGCCAAGACATCTCGGTGACTGACCAGAGCCTCACCAAGAGAAATTGATATCGCCATGATGTCTTGGTGAAGGAATTACGTCTTGCTGAAGATGAGGGGTCTTGGGGTAGTGTTTTTCTTTCGATAAGATCTCTCACAAACACTCAAGGGTCTTGGCGACAGACAGGAGAGCCTTAGCAAGAGATGATGATTTCAACGAAGGATTGAGGAATTCTCGTGATGTCTCACTAAATGGAGATGGTCCCACCAAAAGATAAGGGGGGTCTTGATATATGTTTCACCTTCGGCAGGAGTCTCGCCAACAACAAAAGACCTCGCTGAGAAATTTTGACATTAGTAAGAAGTCTTGCCGATATAGCGAGGTCTCCTCGACAGGAAAAAAGGAGCTCACCGAAGGATTTTTCCTTCGACATAAGGTCTCAGCGATGCAGAGGGTCCTGCAAATAAGGGGAGCCTTTGGTGTAATATTCCAAGTCAGAGAAAGGTCTCCCCAACCTGGTGATGTCTCTTCGACATGTTTTGTGCTCGCTTAAGGATAGGGGGGTCGGCGTAGGGTCTTGTCAACCCAAATGTCACACCGACAGAGTAGCACAGTGATAGTACAAGGTGTGTTCACCGGGAGGTCTCACCGGCCAAAGCATGTCTCCCCAACTAAAGAGATAGCAAAGGTGTCGCTGAGAGGAATGGATATCGGCACAATGTCTCATCGACAACTTAGAGTCTTCCCAAAATGAAAGAGTTCGCCGAAGGAAAAGGAATTCTACTTGATGTCTTGGTGAACGAAGGTGGTCCTGCCAACAGATGATGAAACAAGCTCACCGAAGTATTTTTCCTTTGGCAAGAGGTCTCACAGACCAATGGGGAGTCTCATCGAGTGGAATGATAGGAGCTCAGAGAGAATGGGGCTGCTCGCCAAAAGGTCTTGCCGAAGGGTGAAGGTCTGGGCGATGACAAAGGCAATATCAGTATGAATTTTTGACTCGCTAAGAACTCTCATCGACAGTTCCATGTTATGCTGATGGTTGCAGGAGGATTTAATCGCATCGGGGAGACACAATTAGTGTCTCACCGACATGCGATTTTATAGGAGGAGCTTTTGACCGCCCAAAGAATTTACGTGGAGTATGCTCAGCCAATCAAAGATAGCTAAAAGAAATTCGTAGCAATTTGACCAACATGAAGAAGATCAACAGGATGAAAAACAACGTGTATCTATTCTGAGCTCAGGAGCATTCAAAGCGCTCGACGGGGAGGTTAGAAAGTGGACACGAGACCAGGAAATCCATACGGTAGCTGCGAAAGATCTGAAGAGGATCATTCATAGAAGCGATTCCTTCACCGACATGGACAACAAGGACACACAAGAATGATTCATTAATTTCAATCAAAATATCTAAGGATAGATTTTTTTGAGGGACTAATATTTTTGTAAAGCCCTAAGGGGCTGACACACTTTGGATATATAAGGCATTTTTTGCCTTTTGTAAGTAGTTTGGATTGTGCATTTTGGGGAGTTAGTGATTTTTGACAATCCTCTCTCTACTGATGTATGCTTTGTAGCTCAACTAAGAATCTAGAATAAAACACAGAGTTTACCTCGGAAGCTAGTGTTAATGTTTGTATTACTCTTAGTTCTATATTTCTTTTAGATTATGCAAGTTCTCAAATGTGTTTTTCTAAAATCTGTATTCATATCGTAAAGCTATGAATTCATCTTTCCTTCTCAAGATATGTATGTAGAGCAAGAATTTTAAGAATAGTGCATAAGTCTAAAGGGGTCATGCTGAATAAGTAATATACTAACTATTATCTTCTTAGTGTATGTTCATCTTGATTTCTTTTCATGATTTATTATCAACTCGGTGTATCACCATAGTTTAGTTTCATTCATATAATCCTTCTCCCTTTTCCCTTTACTGAATCATTAGTTTAGGTGATACCCAAAGGAAGCCGGCCTTCTTTGGAGATTCATTTAAATTTCTAGGTGACCCACAGTGGTGCAGGAGCACCTGGGAAAATACTGGGTTCCCTTGAAGTTTTGCTTGAAGTTCTTTTTGTTTGTCTTGTTATTTGGTCATGTTGACCATTTGACCATTTTTGATTTAGCATTTGGTGAAGTGGGATTAAACTTGATCTTTTCTCATAAATGGGTTGGAAGGTGGTAAGCATGGATGGGTTTTTAAAGTCCTAATGTGTCTAGATTGCCAACCTTGTCAAAGGTTAGAAAAACACAGTGTGTTTTCAAACACTCAACTTTTGGTCGTTCTTGAGCTCAAAAAAGAAAACCTAACTGTTTCCTAGCATTTTAAATGGAAGCTCTCGACCTTTGAAGAAGGTTGGATGCTATGGAGTATTGAAGTTTAGTGAGAAAAATTAGAAAGCAGTGAATTTAGTGTGTATTTTTCTATGTTTACCTTTCTTTTTACTGTGACAACAACAAATGGTTTGAGAAAAGCAATCTCCTGGTTAGAGTAGGATGTAGTTAAGTTCTTTGTGTTTTCTTTGGTCCAATAGTTTGTTGTTTTAGTCGCTTTCAAGAGTTAGAGTAATTTCTATGTTTTCTTTAAGTTGCTGCCTTGACTGGTAATTTGTGTGAGAATGGAGTTTTAGCTTGCTTCCACGCCGTACCAAGAAGTATGGATTTTCTAGAAGTAAGGCTAAGCTCCTTAACCATACATATTTTAGGAGTAGGATTTTGTAGTGGGCAAGGAAGCATGCTAAAAATATTTCCCTAGGCGAGTTGGTTAATACCCGGTTAGGGAAAGACAATAAAATGTCAGTTCTAACATGGCAGGGGTGAAGAATCTTTGTTAAAGCAATGTGTGCAGTGGTTGCAAGAACCTTCTTAACGGTTTTCATGAAGGTAGAGTCCTTGAATCCTCAACTAGAGTTTGGAAAGAGAAAAATAGACCAAGAAATGGTCTTAAAACCCTAGTTTCTTGAAAGGTCTGAGTTCTACCTGTGTACAGACAAAAAGGGACCCAAACCTTAAAAATCTTTTAGTGTTTGGAATTTGAACCAGGGTTTTAGAAGGGAGTGTGGCCTAACTAGTTGAAGGAGAGGATTTCTAACCAATTCTCTTGTGTGAGGAGGCCTAAAAGGGCTCAAGGCTTGTAGCCCTGCCCAAACCCTAAAACAGGGATTATGTGAAAACGATGGAGAATTGGAGTTTGGTAATTGTTCAAGCATCTATAGAAGATGATTTTGGAAGCCTTGGAAGGTATCACACACCCCTGTAACAAGGTTAGGAATCATTTGAGAATGGTTAGCCTTTAAGTTTATTAAGGGCTAGATGGTGAATGTGAGGAAAAGCACCAAGAATTGCTTGGTTAAAGCATTGTCAATGATAATAGGGTTGGCCAGTAAGACCAGGGGTTCTATTACCAGGAATAGGACTTATAGGTCAAGGTGAAAAATATCCCTTAGGAGTTCTCAAGGCAAGGACTCAGAGAATTGAGCCAGTGATTAACTCAATCCAGCCCTGTCCCTATCGGATTGGTATTAGAGCATAGCTAAAGATTTGGGAAAGCAGCTTATATGTCAGAAGTTGAGTCAAGTGAAACTCCCACCATGGTGACAAATGCACAATTAGCCAAGATGGTTGAAGAACAGGAAGAGGACAACAAGTCCTTAAAAGAAAGAATAGAGCAACTGGAGAGAGCATTGAACAATGCAAGGTTGGAAGGAACGGTGCCAAAGGAAGAACAGGTTGTAGAGGAAGACAAGGTCCTTGGACCTGACCCTGTTCTGGAGGAGGAGCCTTTCTTGAAGGAATTGAAAGCCTTGAGTGGAAAAGGACTTGAGGGTATACCACTATTCAGTGGAAAGATGGATCCTGATTTGGTCATGGATTGGATAGATGGCATGGAGAATCACTTTGAGTGTGATGGAGTCATTGAAGCATAGAAGGTGAAGGTAGCAAAATCAAGGTTAAGAGGATCAGCCTTGACATGGTGGAAATTTGTTCAGAATGAAAGGGAGAAAGAAGGAAAACAACCCATATCAACTTGGAAAGGAATGGTTACTAAGGTAAAGGAAGCCTATATGCCAGATGATTATGAGATCCAACTTCACAAGAAGAGGCAAAGTCTAAGGCAGAAGGACCAAGATGTCAACACCTATACTGAAGAGTTTCAGAAGCTTTGCTTGAGATCAAATGTGACAAAGGATGAGAGCCTAAAAGTGGCTAGGTATCTCAATGGTTTAAAATGGAATATCCAAGAAGAGATGGCTCTTTTGAGTCCTAAAACAGTCCACCAATGTTATCAGTTAGCTATGAATATTGAGGAAAGGAACAAAAGAAATCATGATCAGTCCTCTAAGGGTAGAGGCAGAGGCAGAGATCAAAGAGGACAGCGTGGTGGTTACCAAGGAAGAGGTAGTGACCAAAGAAACCAAGGAGAATCAAAGCTCACTGAGCATGGAGGTGAAACATTCACAAGAGGAGGATTTAACAGAGGAAGAGGAACTCAAGGAGATTCAAATAGAGGAAGAGGAGCAGGTAGAAGTAACTCTTACTTTGCCACCATGAAGTGTTACCATTGCAACCAGCTAGGTCACCCATATTATAGATGCCCGGAGAAAGCTTCTTCATCAAGCAATGAAAAGAGAGTGGCTTATGCACAAGAGGACACCATGAGTCCTAAGGCAACTAAGATCAGTCATATAGAATCTGAAATTGGAGAGAGTCTGATGTTTAACAAAGTGTTGATCAGACAACCAGTCAAGGAGGAACCTAAGCAAAGAAGAGCTCTTTTTAGAGTAAGGTGCAAAATAGTTGGTAAAGTATGCAAGGTCATTGTAGATTCTGGTTCCACAGATAATATAATCTCAGAGGAGGCAGTAACTAAGCTGAAATTGCAGAAGGTACCTCATACCAACCCCTACAAGGTCACATGGCTGAATAAAGGGCAGAGTGTTTTGGTGAATGAGCAAGTAACAGTGGAATTTTCAATTGGAGGATATAAAGATAAGCTAGTTTGTGATGTATTACCCATGGATGCATGTCATCTACTACTTGGCAGGCCATGGCAATATGACAGAGGTGCTATATATCATGGGAAGGAGAACACCATTGAATTCAAGAAGGATGGAAGAACCTTCAAGCTGCAGTCATTGACTGAGGAAGATGAGGGACAGTCCAAGGTACCAAATATCATGTTGAGAAGTGGTAAAGAGTTTATCAGCAATCTACATCAAGGGAATGAAGGTTATGTGGTTTTAATGCAGTCCAAAGAGGAAGAAAAGGATGAAAGGATAGTCTTACCAGAAGCAGTCCAAGGGTTGCTTGATAAGTACAAGAGTATAGTGAGTGATGGAACACCAGCAACTTTACCACCAAAGAGAGCAATAAGTCATCAAATTGACTTCATACTGGGAGCCTCATTGCCTAACAAAGCAGCATACAAGCTCACTCCTGAGCAGAACCTAGAGGTGGCTAGGCAAGTGGAAGAATTTTTGAGTCAAGGTCTGATTCAAAAGAGCATCAACCCTTGTGCAGTCCTAGTTGTTTTAGCAACAAAGAAAGGAGGTAAGTGGAGACTTTGTACTGATTCTAGAGCAATCAATAGGATTACAATTTGGTATAGATTCCCAATACCTAGAATAGAATATTTAATGGATTGCCTTGGAGGAGCATAGTATTACACCAAGTTGGACCTCAAGAGTGGCTACCACCAGATTAGAATTAAAGAAGGTGATGAGTGGAAGACAGCTTTTAAGACAAATGATGGCTTGTATGAGTGGAAAGTGATGCCATTTGGCCTCTCAAATTCCCCTAGCACGTTCATGAGACTAATGAATGAGGTGCTCAAGGATTTCATAGGGATCTTTGTAGTAGTCTACCTTGATGACATACTAATTTTCAGTAAGACAATAGAAGAACATTTGAAGCATGTGGAGATGGCACTTAAAAGGCTGCAAGAAGAACAATTGGCAATTAACCTTGAGAAGTGTGAGTTCTTCAAACAAGAACTTGTGTATCTAGGCTTTGTAGTATCCCAAGGAATGTTGAAGATGGATCCAAGCAAGGTGGAAGCCATCCTAAACTGGCCTACACCAACCACAACAACAAAGGTAAGAAGTTTCCATGGTTTAGCTTAGTTTTATAGAAAATTCATAAGGAATTTCAATAGCATATGTGCACCAGTCTTAGATACTATCAAGGGTGGTATGAAAACAAAATTTAAGTGGACTTTAGAGGCTGATAAAGGGTCTGAAAAACTGAAACAAGAAGTAGCAACCCAACCAATTCTGTTGTTGCCTAGTTTTGAAAAGTTATTCACAGTTGAGTGTGATGCTAGTAGAGTAGCCATAGGAGGAGTACTTAGTCAAGAAGGTAGGCCTGTATCCTTCTTTAGTGAAAAGATCAATAAAGCCAAGCAAAAGTACTCTACCTATGATATGGAATTATATGCTTTAGTGCAGTCCCTTAGGAAGTGGAGGCATTATTTGTTACACAAAGAGTTTGTGGTTTTTATAGATAACCAGGCACTTAGTTACATAAACACCCAAGAGAAGCTGAGTAATAGACACTTGAAATGGATGGAATACATCCAAGCTTTCACTTTTACCATCAAGCACAAGAAAGGGCAAATGAACAAGGTGGCAGATGCATTAAGCAGAAGGTTGTTGACAGTCCAAGAGATACAGCTGAAAAGCATTGGATTAGAGAGTTTCAAAGACCTCTATGGTGAGGATGAAGACTTCTCAAAAGCCTACAAGGTATGCTCTGATTTTGAGAATCATTTTCATAGTTAATATGCTGAGTATACACTGCAAAATGGATTGTTATTTAAGGGTAATCTATTGTGTGTTCCAAGAGGGTCAATGAGGGAAAATTTGATTCAAGAAAAAAATAATGGCAGTCTTAGTGGGCATTTTGGTATTAATAAGACTTTAAAACTAGTGCAAATGTTCTATTATTGGCCTAAATTGGCAAGAGATGTTAGAAGATATGTGGAGCAGTGTGTAGTTTGCATGAAAGCCAAAGGGGGAGCTAGCAATGCTAGTTTGTATCAACCTTTACCCATTCCTAGCAGACCATGGGAGTGTGTTAGTATGGATTTTTTGGTAGGACTCCCCAAGACTAAGGCAGGGTTTGACAGTGTGTATGTAGTGGTGGACAGATTTAGCAAGATGAGTCACTTTATCCCTTGCAAGACTAAACATGATGCAAGTTACATAGCCCATCTCTTCTTCAGGGAAGTTGTAAGAATCCATGGATTGCCATTGAGCATTGTATCAAACAGGGATGTGAAATTCATGAGCCATTTTTGGAAGACTTTATGGAGTAGATTGGGTACAAATCTATCATTTGGATCAGCTTACCATCCTCAGACCGATGGTCAAAAAGAGGTGGTTAACAGAGTGCTAGGTAATCTTTTGAGGTGCTTACAAAGGAATATGGACAGACATGGGATATGGTGATTTCTCAAGCTGAGTATGCTTATAATGGCAGTGTAAACATAACTATAGGGAAAATTCCATTTGAAGTGGTGTATGGGATGCACCCAAGAGGCATATGTGAGCTCAGAGATTTGGAATCCATGGAGAATAGGAGTGGACATGCAGAAGACTTCACTCGGACCATGAAGGAGATTCATGAGCAGGTTAAGAAGACAATCACAACAGTAACACAAAAGTTAAAAGATAAAGTTGACTTATCAAGGAAGGATGTGCAATTTCAAGTAGTTGACTATGTTATGGTCCATCTTAACAAATCAAGGTTACAGAATAGGATGTCCACGAAGTTGTAGATGAAAAGAGTTGGACCATGCAAGGTGTTAGCCAAGTATGGGAAGAATGCATACAAGGTAGAATTACCATCAGATTTGGGCATATCTCCAGTATTTAATGTTGCTGATTTGATTAGGTATAAGGGGACAGTCAGTGATGAAGTTCAAAACAGTCAGGAGATCTTTAAGGATATCAGTAATATACCCCTTCCTAACCAAGAGAAACCTCAAGTAGAGAAGATCTTGGAGTCAAGGGTGCAGAAGGTTACAAGACATAAGGTGTACATGGAGCACCTTGTCAAGTGGAGGAACAAACATGAATTTGAGGCTACCTAGGTTGAGGAAGCTAAATTTAAGAAGCTAGGCATTGATCTATCCTTGATATCACCTCCAATTCCTTGATCTTTGTGTAGAGAGGGGGAGAATGGTGCAGGAGCACCTGGGAAAATACTAAGTTCCCTTGAAGTTTTGCTTGAAGTTCTTTTTGTTTGTCTTGGTATTTGGTCATGTTGACCATTTGACCATTTTTGATTTAGCATTTGGTGAAGTTGGATTAAACTTGATCTTTTCTCATAAATGGGTTGGAAGGTGGTAAGCATGGATGGGTTTTTAAAGTCCTAATGTGTCTAGATTGCCAACCTTGTCAAAGGTTAGAAAAACATAGTGTGTTTTCAAACACTCAAATTTTGGTCATTCTTGAGCTCAAAACAGAAAACCTAATTGTTTCCTAGCATTTTAAAAGGAATCTCTTGACCTTTGAAGAAGGTTTGATACTATGGAGTATTGAAGTTTAGTGAGAAAAATCAGAAAACAGTGAATTTAGTGTGCATTTTTCTATGTTTACCTTTCTTTTTACTGTGTCAACAAAAAATGGTTTGAGAAAAGAAATATCCTAGTTAGAGTAGGATGTAGTTAAGTTATTTTTGTTGTCTTTGGTCCAATAGTTTGTTGTTTCAGTCGCTTTCAAGAGTTAGAGTAATTTCTGTGTTTTCTTTGAGTTGCTTCCCTGATTGGTAATTTGTGTGAGAATGGAGTTTTAGCTTGCTTCCACACTGTACCAAGAAGTATGGATTTTATAGAAGCAAGGCTAAGCTCCTTAACTGTACATATTGTAGGAGTAGGATTTTGTAGTGGGAAAGGAAGCATGCTAAAAATATTTCCCTAGGCGAGTTGGTTAATACCTGGTTAGGGAAAGACAGTAAAATGTTAGTTCTAACATGGCAGGGGTGAAGAATCTTTGTTAAAGCAACATGTGCAGTGGTTGTAGGAACCTTCTTAAAGGTTTTCATGAAGGTAGAGTCCTTTAATCCTCAACTAGAGTTTGGAAAGAGAAAAATAGACCAAGAAATGGTCTTAAAACCCTAGTTTCTTGAAAGGTCTAAGTTCTGCCTATGTACGGACAAAAAGGGACCCAAACCTTAAAAATATTTTAGTGTTTGGAATTTGAACCAGGGTGTCAGAAGGGAGTGTGGCCTAACCAGTTGAAGGAAAGGATTTCTAACCAATTCTCTTGTGTGAGGAGGCCTAAAAGGGATCAAGGCTTGTAGCCCTGCCCAAACCCTAAAACAGGGATTTTGTGAAAACGATGGAGAGTTGGAGTTTGGTGATTGTTCAAGCACCTGTAGAAGATGATTTTGAAAGCCTTGGAAGGTATCACACACCCCTGTAACAAGGTTAGGAATAATTTGAGAATGGTTATCCTTTAAGTGTATTAAGGGCTAGATGGTGAATGTGAGGAAAAGCACCAAGAATTGCTTGGTTAAAGCATTGTCAATGATAGCAGGGTTGGCTAGTAAGACCAGGGGTTCTATTACCAGGAATAGGACTTATAGGTCAAGGTGAAAAATATCCCTTAGGAGTTCTCAAGGCAAGGACTCAAAGCATTGAGCCAGTGATTGACTCAATCCAGCCCTGTCCCTATCACATAGCCTTGAAATGATCCCATGTTTCACTAGAAAGCTCAGTCTCCATCACTGTGCGTAGGGTGAATTTCTAGGTGATAACATGAACATGAGAAAAACCTAAAGTAAAAAGATAGAAAATAGAAACAAGGTGGTTAAATCAAGATTTAATTGAATAATGTCTCAGCTTTGGACCAAAGTCCAAACAAAGAGCACAATTAAATCCTTTAGATGAGAAACTAGAAAATAAACACAAAAACTTAGAAGATGTATGGACTCCACAACGAGGATATGACATATTCATGTACCATTATAGAAAGAAGTATAGGAATAAGCCTATGTCAAATCCATGGAGGATGAATTCAAGAAATCTTGTGATGTTGAATGTGCTTATCAATGTTGAGTTGATCTGAGTACTAGCCAAAATGTATAATCCCAAAACAAGGACAATTCATTCACATGATGGGTCACATTTTCTCCCCATTACCAAGGATTATATTTCTATGGTTTTCTAATTGGATTCATCTATGAATATGCCACTCAGAATTAGGGATCTTTTAGAAGAATATCATACTATGGACACAAGTTACAAAATATGGAAACTACCTTTGCATAGACCCTAGGACACAGGAAATCAACTTAGAAAATTTCCTAGTAATGAATGACCTTCATTTTCTATTGAATTGTTTGAAGAATATTACCAATATACCTATTACCCAGCTAGACAAGTCTTGGGAATAGATGTTCCTACCGAGACGGCTATAGCTCCTATGGTCCTAGCAATAGATGTTCAAAACTAGGATGCTAGACCATTCAACTATGTAGAATATTTGGTAGAGGTTATGAACATGTCACTTGATTCTATAAAAAATAATAGTGATGCAATCAATTTCAGACAACATTCTTTTCTTATACATATGATATTATACGAAGGACAATCCATGGGGATTTGGGGGGAGGAGCTAAGAATCAAGGACATGGATGAGGAGAATATAAGACCAGTACAAATGTGGACTTCAATTTGGGATAGTAGGTGTGGGAGGTCCTATTATTTGTACTTTGAAGAATACTTTGTGAAGCCCCTATACAAATTTTTTGGCCATTCTTGTCATTACAACCTGTCCTCAGAAATACAAAGATTTCTTAGACCCAAGGAGAAGGATCCAAGAGGAAAAGTAAAACACAACTGGGGAGACTGGTATACATATGATTATTGCACCATGATTAGGGTGTATGGGTTTGAGGAAACACCATTTCTCTTACCCAAAATAGTTCCTAACAAGATTTCCTACTTAGAAATAGTGAGTGAGTTGGCTTATTCTGACTACATGTATCTTAAAAGTTATGGAAAATAGTCCCTCATGCCCGAGACTTTATTTTTTGGTGATTTTACTATTGTGTCTGAGAAAGGATATGATTCTCTTGGTAGAAAACTAGATCATTATAGCATGCCACAAGGAAATAATAAAGAAAATTTTGATCTTGAGCACTTTATTTAGAATGCCAAAATGACACAGAAACTAAAAAAGTATGAACATGGATTATTTGTTGATGATGTAATAAGAAATTGAAATGAGTCTCAAGTAGCAAAAAGAAAAGTTGCATACAATAGAATAATTATGGCAGAGGTGTGGAAGAAGAATCATAGTTCATCACATATAAAAGCTTTCCATGAAATACATGACCCTCTGGAGAGAGTTGGGCAATTAATCCTACATGAAGATGATCTGACAAAGGTGTCTCTCATATCTTTCAAGAAAAGAAGAGATGCTTGTTCTAGGAAAAAAGCTAAGAATATAATGCCTCTATGTCATTCATCACCACAACCCACTCCAAATGTAAGTTTCTCATTAGAAACTCCCATCACATGTGAAGATGACACTGAAGACGAGGATAAAGTTTCAAAATTAAATGCTCCTATCATCTCACAATATGAACTACCACTAGAGAGGAGTGTTGTCTCATTTGAATCTTTAGACAAACTTTCTGCTGATGTGAGGCACCATGCTAGTTTAGAATTACTTTAGATAGTGATTTTGTTCAAACTCTTGAATTTAGATCATTCATTTATGAATATAAAGGGAAGGCAATAAGATAAATGAAAGAAATTAGCCCAGAGCAGGAGGCTAATGCCTTGAGGGAACTACAAAAGGAAGTTGAAAACAAGATGGAGAATATCACCCCTGAAAGAGGATGAGAACTACTATAGGAGGCTAGGATTATGCTTCTCGTACGATGGGACATCAGTTCAGCCATAGTATTTCATAGTTTTAGGAGAAGGGAAAATAAAACTTTGCAACTGACAAATGAAGCTAGTGATAAAATTTATACCGGTTCAAGATACAATCCAAAAAAATCCACTTTAAAGATCTAGGCTCTATACCCTCTAGGGAAGAGGCCCACACCTATTTATGATCGCAATCAAGTCTTTGGCCACCTTTTGGTACGATGAGTGGGAGATACAGACCCTATTGAAATAGTTGAATTGAATATTAATGTTGCTAAATTCAACAAAGCATAGATTGAAAAATTGATAAGAGAAAATAAGAGGTGTGCTTTTGAGAATGAAAGATTAAAACAAGAGGTGACTAATTATAGAGACAAACTACCTTCTTCCTCAGGCCTCTTTTCTCTATCAATGGATTGTGAAAGAAAGGTACTTGAAGCCATGTCTAAAACCACATAATGGAAGCAAAATAATGAAATGATTCAACAAAAATATGAGGAATTAGAAAAGAAGTTGAAGATCACTAAGTTTGAAATGGCTTCAGAATTGATAAAGAAGATATTTGAAAAGGTGCTTAAGAGAGATGATAAAGTCTAGACGATCCATAGCAAGACATTTGTAGCTTATTAGGAACATAATAGATTACACCTTAGAATGAAAGAGGTAAAAGAACAAATAGAAGCCAAGGAGAATGTTGGTGAACAAGTGTTCTAGGAATATAAAGAATTAACATATATGCATGATAAGTATTACACTATACTGATGCAAGAACTTAGTGTTTTCAACCAATCTTTGAGTATGGATCTACCTAATTTCTTCAATGATGAAGGGGAGTTAAAAGAAAAAGATATATGGAACGATGAACTTGCTCAATATTTACTTGTGGCCCTTGGTGAAATAAATGATGAGGAAAGGGTGATAGAAAAGGCACATGTACAATTTGAATGAATTTTTAATCTAGAATTCGCTATGAAAGATATCATTAGCAATGCCAATACTTATGCTAAAATAGGATATATTGAGTACTTGTCTAAGGTTAATTGTTTTATCATTCAAACAACATGAGAAGTAGAGTTAATCAAAGTCTCACAACATTTGGTGTTTCATCATGGAGTATGGACCTTGAACAGATCTTTGGTGATTAGGGGTACCTAATGAAGATTAACGGGCTATGATGCATCACTGATTGTTGTGGATTTATTTAATTACTACTTGTTTATGTCTAATATAGTTGTTAATGTTTTAGTAAAACATAATTGAAAAAACACAACTTTTGATGCAATGGCCTAAAGCTTGTAGCTTCCTATATATAAGGGAAACCAAGGCCATATTTTGGGATCATATTAGATTAGGATTGTAGAGAAGGGGGATTTTTTACTCACAAGTTCTCTTCATTTAGAGAGCCTCATAGGGAAAAATTCCCTAAACTAAATTAGGAACAATGCGAGAGTCCTTAGAATCTGAAAGAGCAGGTCACAAAGGTTTTCTGGACAAACTATCAAGCTCTCGGCCAAAGGACAACAACACAAAATACAGATGATAGCATAATGCACTAACATATCAGAGGCATGCTAGCATCTCATACAGACCAAAGAATGATTTTATCACATAAAATAACTAAGTGATCACTAACAACCAGATTGTCGAGAACTTACAGAATGTGATAAAGAAACATAATATAATAGAACTAAAATGAAGTAAAGTAGAAATGATAAAGATAAAGAGATAGAAGAGAAATTCTCACAATCACACAAACAATGAAGCCTCTAGTACATGAATGTATTCAAAACCTGCACAAGTGATATCTGGAGAAATTGTTGGGGTTGTATAGGGGTTTTACTTAGTCAAACCCTTGTTTTGGTGTTCCCACCTCCATGGACAACTAGGAAGATAGAGAAAGAGAGAAATGGACAAAGCGTGTGTTGAAAGAAAGAATTTCTCAGGAGTAGAACCCGCACCACCAAATGGGAGTGATAAAAGCAATCCCTTCTCGAGGAGGAGAACTTGTATCACAAAAGAGACGATAAAAGCAATCCCTAATCAAGGAGGAGAACTTGTATCACAAAGTATGAAATGTAATAGCTGAGGGATATGGAATCCCAAGATGCTCACAAGCATGAGATGAGGGAGATGGAGCTGAAAGAGTGAAGCTAAGAGAACTTGAAAGTGCTTGAAGCTACTATGACAAATAGGGAGGCTGTGCAAGAAAGAGTTGGAGAGCAAAAGGTTGAAGTAGAAGAGTGGAGCTAGAAGAAGTTCAGAAGATGCAAATGGAGTAAAAAGACTACTTTTAAGGAGAGAAAAGAAGCTTCTCCAGTCGTTACAAGGCATCTCAGGCTGTTACCACTAACAAAAGGTGAGGACAAGTGGAAAGCATGCTTGAAGATAGCTATTTGAGTGTTGAAATGTTGCAAGATGCTAGTGCAGTGCACAGACGTCTGCACAATGCACTAGTGTCTGGACACATCATGCTACAAAATAATGAGAACGGGAAAAGCATAAGGTTCGATGCAAAGCTGACACGCAAGGGTAGTTACTAAAAAGGGGTGTTGAGCATCTTGAGAAGAGAAAAAGGCTGATGTAGGGGCAAAAATGATCCTACACAAGTTGTAGGGGAGTGGACACTAAAGCAGGTGCAAGAATGTATGCAAAATTATGAGGGGTGCAATTTTATGACTATACATTTTTCCCCCACTTTAGCAGGAATATGAATCTACATTAATATGCATGCTAAAGGAAATCTATGAAACATAAATAACATCATATGCCAAAAGGATATTGTAGAGGAAGTAGATAACTCTTCAAACAACAAAAGCATGCCCCCAAGCTAAAGACCTACAAAAGAAGTGCATTAGAAAAGGAAAATCTACACCAAAAAATAATGTTAGAACATAAAAAACTAAAGGATTTGAGTTAGCATAGTGAAAGAGGCCTCAATATAAAAGGTTGGATCAATACTATGCATCGTCCCCAAATTAGGAAATAACACACTTAGAAGAATTTTAAAATGAAGAGAGGAAGGGCATATACTCAGGATGAAGAAGATGAAGATCTTCTATCCAGTATATAAAAGTTGAGAAGAAAAATAAATTAAGAATGTAAGTGCCTTGTAGGTCTGTAGACCTGCAAGGAAGGTGTCCTCCAAAATCTCTCACATGAAGGAAACCCAAAAAAGTTCCTTACAGATCCACAAACCTATAAGGGAGCTACCTCCAAGATCTCTC
The DNA here is from genome assembly GCA_007258455.2 of Sequoia sempervirens. NCBI lineage: Eukaryota > Viridiplantae > Streptophyta > Pinopsida > Cupressales > Cupressaceae > Sequoia > Sequoia sempervirens. The sequence continues at coordinate 66,754,913 of VDFB02373365.1, read as the reverse complement.
ACATGGAGGAAGCCCAAAAAGTGCCCTACAGACCCGTAGACCTACAGGGGAGGAGTCCTTCAAGATCTCTCACATGAAGGAAACCCAAGGAAAGTGCCCTACAAACCTGTAGAGCTATAGGGGAGGTATCCCCCAAGATCTCTTGCATGGAGGAAACCCAAAGAAAGTTCCCTATAGACCTATAGGGGAGCCACCCCTAAGATCTCTTGAATGGAGGAAGCTCAAAGAAAGTGCCCTACAAGCTTGTAGACCTATAGGGAAGGTATCCTTCAAGATCTCTCACATGAAGGAAACCCAGGAAAGCACCCTACAAACCCATAGACCTGTAGGGAAGGTATCCCCCAAGATCTCTCACATGGAGGAAACCCAAAGAAAGCAACCTACAGACCCACAGACCTATAGGGGAGCAACCCCCAAGATCTCTCGCATGGAGGAAGCTCAAAAGAAGCATCCTATAGGACCATAGACCTATAGGGAGGTATCCCCCAACATCTCTCACATGGAAGAAACCCAAGGAAGGGGACTCCACAGATTTGGAAAGTGGCTTCATAGGTGCACTTGCAAAGCAAAAGCAGCCATATAGGTAAGTAAGTAGACAATTGTGTAGATAATCAACAATTTGGAAAACTTTCAAAGGAGTCCCTCGGGAACCCTTCAAAAGTAGAGGGGTCCACTCAAGGGACGCTCTATTTGAAAGACATAGAGAAGAGAGGGCATCCTTAAAAGGATGCACATCTCTCAAATAAGTTATCGTTGCCCCCAACATAGAGGGGAGGAGAACCATGCAAGATACTTAGAACATGCAGGATAGAGGTAAACCTTGTTATCACTTATTATGTGAAGAAAAGGCAGGTGCACCAATCAGATAGGAGTTTGATGGCACCTGAATTGAAAAGTTGTTGTATTTTATCCTTCAAGGCTTTACATTCACTTGTGGAATGGACAAGCACCTAATGGTATGCACAAAAAGAATGTTTATCATGTTCATGAGATTTCTTGCATGTAGGAGAAGGAAGAGTGATTAAGCGGGCTTTTAGAAGCTGCAACAAAATGCGCTCTTGCTCAGATAGAGGATGGGGAGTAGGAAGCAAACCTTTATCTTGTGAAGAAAGGTTTGACTTCTCACAAGAAGAAGAAGGCATGAAGATAGAAGAAAATGGAGGAAGAATATTTTCAATAGAATGAGGTTGAGAAGAATTCTTGTCACTCAACCATGGCTTATGTTTAGATCATTCATTCGAGCAACCAAGTCCCAAATTACGGTTATGGGGTGTGAATTCTATAGGGACCTAAATGCCTTGCTGGTTATGTCCACAACCTTTACACTCATAGCCATATTTAGAGACAAGCTTAAAACTAGGGCCATAATATGTTTACAAGTCTTGAAAAGAAGGAGGATCCTCATAAAGAGAAGTATCCCAACAATAGGGATCACACTCCTCTATGGGATTGCCATCATCCTCTTTAACAGGACTGTCAACATTATCCTGCTTAGTAGAAGCATAATCATCTTCCTTAGAAGGAGAATCAACACTAAGAACATTACAAATATTGCTCACACTACCCCGTGATATAGAAGAATAACCATCTTTGATAGCAGGTTTGAATGATGTTATGGGAAGGTCTAAGTGGATTGAGTTGACTTTATGTTCCACACTGAAGGAATTCGTAAAGTCTAAAGAACCCCAATCATCACCAAGACATGCATTCCTTTGAGAAGGGGTGGACTTAGAATTCCTTGCTTTAGAAGGATCTTCCTTAGGGACATTTATCTCAAGAGTATCCTTTGTAGTAGGTATTGCTAGAGTAAACATCGACACACTAGAAGACATTGAAGGGATAAGAGTAGGCACAAACAAAGCCTGACCAACAACTTCATCTCACATAAGTGCATAGCCTCAGGGTCAATCTTGACTATGACTACTTTATTGTTAGCCATGAAATGAATAGATTTATGCAAGGTAGACAGGATTGCACCTATAGCATGAATCCACGGTCTACCAAGAAGAAGGTTATATTGTAGCTTTTTTAACATAACATATACAAGGGTAGGTACGGTAACGAGTCCAAGCTGTAAAGGTAATACTATTGTACCTAGAGCTTTTCGTCCAACATTATCGAACCCACAATAACTACAGAAGAAGCTTTAAGAGAAGACGAATCAATATTAATCTTAGGCAATAGATCAATACTACATACATTAAGTGTCAAGCCAACATCAATGAGAGTATGTTTGATGCCAATTTTCTTAATGTTAACTATAATCATTAAAAGGTCCGCTTGCTTTAATACTTCTGAAGGCATGAGTTCGTGTGGATAAAATGTAATATTCAGAAAATCAACACGAATATACACCATCAACGCATCAACATCTATCAGCCTTGCAGAAGAAGGAAAGAGGATATTTTGCAAGGCTTCTTGAAGCATACCTTGATAAATCAAAGTGGACTGAAGCAAGTCCCACAATGAAATCTTAGCCGGAGTAACTAGAGGTTGCTTGTTAAGATCATAATCATTGGGAGCTTTAGTCGTAGGTTTAGGTGCTTGAGGAAGGCTTGGTTGTTTATTCATACTATTCTCATAAGTATGGGCTACCACTCTATAAGAGGGAGCCTTAGAAAGATTAGGAGAGTCACTATCAAATGGAACACCATCAATAGAACAAACCCTTTTAGGAGAAGAACTAGCTAGAGTCACACAAATGATAGGTCTCTTAGGCCTTTGAGGGGTAGCAGAGACATAGATTACATTTACAGAATCATCACAACTAGTAGAATAATCATTTGAAGACATCTTCTCAACATCAATCCAAACAAGATCAAATGTGGAATAATTATTTGAAGAAAAATTCTCAACATCGATCCAAGGAAGATCAAAACAAAGATGAGATTCATCATTCACCAATACAACATCTCTTGAAGAGAGTGCACTAGGATGAGGAAGGGAGTTTTCAATCACTAATGCACCATATCTAGAAGAAAATGCATTGGAATGAAGAGGAGATTCATCATTCACAAATGCATCTCCAAAAGAGAGTGCATTGGAATGAATAGAAGGTAAAGTAACATTAAGAAAAGTATCAATGATTTCATCTTCTTGCAACAAAATATCTTCTGAAGCAAGAGGACTTTTGTGAGAAGGATCAAAGATACAAAGTGACATGGGCAAAGCCAAGTCACCATCACATGCATGAAATGGAATATCATTAACATTTTGAACAAAATTAGAAACTGAACTAATAAAAGAAGATATTAAATCCATTACGATTTTTTTTGTCATTTTCTATGTTCTAGTAATTCACATTTTCGGAGGTCTTCAGAGCAGAATTTGAGGTCAAAATTTGTGTTGTTCCATAAAATTTGATTACAAAAGGCACTGGTATTTTAGGGACTGAACTAGTTCTCTAGGAGACCTTTCCAACGGTGCAAACGATTTTGAATTCCGAGCACCAAATCAAAAGTTATGACCCTGCCAAGTAGGGGTAAATAAATTCCTAGTTTTTTTTGAAAAAATACCCACTTCACATCAGGTTCACCAAAATGTAGAGAAGAGGGTTTCACTACTCATGAGTTCTCTTCATTCAGAGAGCCTCACAAGGCGAACTGCCCTAAACTACCTTAGGAACAATGCAAGAGTTCTTAGAATCTAAAAGAGCAGGTCACAAAGGTTTTATGGACAAACTATCAAGATCTCGACCAAAGGATAGTAGCATAGAATACAGACAAAAACACGCTGCACTAGCATCTCGTATGGACCAGAGAATGAGTTTATCACAAAAAATAGCTAAGTGATCACTAACAACCAGATTGTTGAGAAATTACAAAATGTGATAAAGAAACAAAATATAATAGAACTAAAATGAAGTAAAGTAGAAATGATAAAGATAAAGAGATAGAAGAGAAATTCTCAAAACCATATAGGCGATGAAGCCTCCAATTCATGAATGTCTTCAAAACCTACATGTGTGATATCTGGAGAAATTGTTGGGGCTGTATAGGGGTTTTCCTCAGTCAAACCCCCATTTTGGTGTTCCCACCTCGATGGACATCCAAGAAGATAGAGAAAGAGAGAAATGAACAAAGCATGTGGTGAAAGCAAACCCTATTCAAGAGTAGAACTCACACCATCAAGTAGGAGTGATAAAAGCAATCCCCACTCGAGGAGGAGAACCTGTATCACAAAAGAGGTGATAAAAGCAATCCTCGCTCAAGGAGGAGAACCCGTATCACAAAGCATGAAATGCAATAGCTAAGGGATATGGAATCCCAAGATGCTCACAAGCATGAGATGAGGGAGATGAAGCTGCAAGAGTGAAGCTAAGAGAACTTGAAAGTGCTTGAAGCTACTATGACAAATAGGGAGGTTGTGCAAGAAAGAGTTGGAGAGAAAAAGGCTAAATCCAAAGCAAGAGAGAGGCTAGAAGCAGAAGAGTGGAGCTAGAAGAAGTTCAAAAGATGTAATTAGAGTGAAAAGACTACTTTTAAGGAGAGAAAAGAAGCTTCTCCAGTGTTACAAGGCATCTCAGGCCGTTACCACCAACAAAAGGTGAGGACAAGTGGTAAGCATGCTCAGAGACAATTGCTTGAGTGTTGAAAAATTGCAAGATGCTAGCATGACATGCAGACATCTACATGACGCACTAGTGTCTGCACACATCATGCTACAAAACAACGATAACGGGAAAAGCATAAGGTTCGATGCAAAGATGACATGCAAGGGTAGTGGTTGAAAAGGGGTGCTAAGCATCTTGAGAAGGGAAAAAGGCTGATGTAGGGGCTAAAACGAGCCTACACAAGTTCTAGGGGAGTGGACACTAAAGCAGGTGCAAGAATGTATGCAAAATTGGGGTGCAATTTTATGACTATACAAGGATCATATAGCAGAAGGACATATTCTCATAGAAATATCATTTATATAAACATATAGAAGACTTCTGATATACAATGTATCATCTTTTGAAGTAATACAAATGGAGAAGAAGAATTAAACTGGTGTTCCAATTCTAGTGTCAATTATTTTTTGATTTGATTAATAAATATTATCTGGTTGTCTCCAAGTTTGATGTTTCCTTATTATTTAAATTGTTGTATCAAGTATATTCAATTTATCAAGGCACATTTTTTGTTCTTGTGTGGTTCAGTTAACTGTCTCCTTCAATTGAGGATTAAATTCTTTTAATTAAATCACAGTAATTTGGATCGATAAGAACTTTATCATTGCATTATTGCACATTTATGTCAATCATAAACTTTTAAAAGTTCCAAACAATTCAAACTATATCCAAGAATAGGACACATACATCATACAAAATTGTCTCCATTATCCCAATAGAATTAGGCATTGGTCATACCCATTTCATTAAAAAAATTCATAAATTCTTATTCATACATTCACATTTTCAATATTTATCAGTAGGAGTAGCTATTAAGTTTTCATCTATCCCACATTTACATGTCACTATGGATAGATCCTGAAATTCAACTAAGTCACATAACTTTTAAATTTGTATCAATTATCAAGGTTCACCCGCCTAGGTTTAGTAGAGCCTAAAGCGCAGGGGGTTCTCAAAAACATTAATTAACCTCATTCATTAGCCAAAAATGTTACAAAAGAGCTTGGAATCCTCTCAAGGTTTATAACTTGCATTTTTGAGACCTAACAGATTGGTGACTCTACTGGGGAATAACCTAGCCAATTCTGAATCTAGGCCTTTTATTGTAGAGTCATAAAATTGCACATTTGTGTGATTACACATTAACCTAAGAGGCTTCGCTTGGATAAAAAAAACTAATCTCATTCAAACCTTAGTACTAAAACTTTCCTACTTTTGAAAAGGTAGGTGGTGACTCTGTCAAAATTTTTGTATGACCGATAAACTAAACATCAGGTTAGAGAGATTAGATCATAGACACCAAAGAATTACCATATCTCCCAAAATGAATGGTAGAAGATCTTTGCACAAAGGAAGTCCAAAGAAGAACAATGGTAAGTGGACAAAAAAACATGGGTCTCCTCCAAAAACTTGTATAACTAAGAATGAAGTAGTATCAAATCAACCAGATACCATACACACTGAGAAGGGGAACACATCAGAGCAGCCTTTCACGGTGCATAATAGTCCTTTACATGAGTCAAAGTTTCATGATGATGAAGGATACAAACCAAAAACCTACATACACTATCTGAATAAAACAAATTAAGTAATGTCATTCTCCATTTGAAGGCTGAACCCCAGAAAAGGAGTGAATTCAATGCACATACAAAAGAAGAAAGAATCTAAAATAAAAGGGAGTACGACTATAGGATGACATTACAACAAGGAGAAGAAACCCAATATGGACTTATGGATCACTTTGTGCCCACATATTGGTCATACTACAACAATCAATATGACCAATCAAGAGTTGCAACAAGATATCGAAAGAATGAGGGAAGAACTTAAGGTACAACAATTGATAAAAGAAAGAGAGGAACTATCTCAACAGTTACTCCAAGTCAATGTCTGGCCAACAACAAAGGGACCAAAGTATATACCTCCTCATAAGTAGGGAGGGAATACTAATCCAATCAATTCACAGGGAATATATCAGAATACAGGTTTTCCAAAAGTACCAAAGACACCTTACAGTACAACAGGAAATCCAAATAACACTAACTATGTGCAACATAATGTCCCACGATAAACCTCACAACCACAAAATTTAAATGCCATTTCCCAACCCATGACCAATACTTATCCACCTCCTGGCCAAAAATATGTCCCTCCCCACCAACACCATGTGTATCAACAAATATACAAGGTTACATATACCCCCACTAGAATACACATCAATATGTACCCCACCATCAATATCAGTAAGGATCTTAGTACTAGCCTAACCAACCTAACCAAAAACCCTATTCACAAGGGGCCCTAAATGTAAATAGATATAGACAACTAGACTTATCTAGACACCCAATATGCCCATATCCAATTGGCAATGATTTAAGAAATGTAATCCCAAAAATTTATTGGAAGCAATGTCATCACAACAGAGAAGCATATAAGGAATTTTTAGGCATTTATAGATGAATTTGGTGTAGAATACGAGGAGATATGCATGAGGTTATTCATGATGTATTTGGTCGAAGATTCCAGGGATTGGTTTAAAAAAATTCCTAATGCTTCAATCAGTTCCACAAATGAATTCAAGGATTGATTCAAGGAATAATATGGAAGCTATTATGACCCAGATTTTTCTATACATTAATTAATCATAATTCAAAAATACCCTAATGAATTGGTCAATGATTTCAACCAAATATTTCAAAAGGTATACAAATTTTTTTCCCTTGAATCAAAACCAACAGATCATATGGCCAAGTCCGTCTACTTAAAAGCTTTTGAGCCGAAGACTAGGTACAAACTCAAGAATAAATTTCTTAACACCCTAGCAAAAGTACATAAAATTGCTATCAACATTGAAAATAATAGGAAAGCTGCAAGGATGATTGGAAAATGGGATAATATCAAAATTCCACAAAACCCCAACAAAAAGTAGGCTAGACACGATAACAATTACATAAATGACAGACCTAGATTGCATGACATGCCATATAATACTAACTGGAAGGATGAGAAACCAGTTGATAACAATCATAAATAGAATTTTAAAGATACCCCAGAACCTTTGAAGAAACATGAAGCACATGTGTTGGAGATTAGTCCATGGTGTCTAGCATGAAATCTACCACATGCACTTGAATATTGCATCATAGCCCAATCCTTGCAAGAAAATGAATGGTCTTATGATCAGGAGAGGGATGACCATACCATAAATATGTTGGGGTTTGGACCTCACCAAGCTGATGAAGAATACTCATCTTTTGAAGAAGGATTTAAATATGATCTCAGTAACCAAAAGTACAATTTTAACATGGGATGACAAGAAATATTCTTTGATCAGGAGGAGGATGAAGAAGAAACCACCTATGCATCTAATATAACACCATAGTTGTAGCTGAGGACACCAACCGAAGAAAAAAAGGGCCATTACTTTAGATGTTGTGGAAAAAATAAAAGGTGGCTATAACTTGAGGAACAAAACCACAAATGATGATCAAGGAACGCCTAGGAGCCTATACATAAAAGAAAAAAGAGCATAAAGAAAAAACCCAGGATGATCACAAGAAAGGTGGGAAAGAAAAGACTTATAAAGCTATGCCAAAAGAAATATAAAAAGTAGAACAAGGGAAGGTAGAAGAAAATGCTAAGATACAATCTGAAGAAAAGAATGCCACTAAGAAAGAAAAAACTAAACAATCAATGATCACTCCTTCATTTTACATAACATAAGCACTGTCTCAGGTCAAGATGTTTGTACCATTACTGGAGATGATGAGAGTTGATGAGTACAAGAATAGTGCTATTAAGCTAATCTCTAACATGTCTAGTAAGCAGCATAAACAATGCTAAATAAGAAGCCACAAAAATACCAGAAGTGTACCTTGGTGATACTCTCATAAAGAACCCCTCCCAAATAGATCTATTCTACACCACACTATTGATAAATAACAAGCTAGTAAAAAATGGTATGATAGATTCCAGAGTAGCGATCAATATCATGCCTATGGTCGTCATGAAGGAACTGGGCCTATGGGTGAACACTACTTATGAAAAATGTTATGCCATGGACAATAGGTCTTTCCTAGTGGTCAAAGTTATATGGGATGTAGATTTGAAGTTGGAAACATACCCCAAGGTAACATATAGAACTGACATCACTGTGGTGGATACTCCTCCCTATTCTAAAATGTTGTTGTCCAGTTAGTGGACTATTGTAGTAGGTGGAAACATCCAACTAGACCTGTAATATGCGACCATAATAGTAAATGGGAGAGAAGAAAAACTATATAGGGAACCCAAATCAGAGCATGTCATAGAGCATTTTGATCCCAACCAAATGAATTTTTTCTATGATGTAGGCCTTGGAAATTTTAGAATTAAAAAATAACAACCCAAATTGCAAAACACATAATTGATTCGTAAAGAAGCTCAATGTGATGATGATGGCGTATGGAAAATGTATCTTGATGGTGCATGCAACAAAAGTGGAAATGAAGCTGGAATAGTATTTATTTCACCCTCTAGAAAAACATTCAAGTACTCATTCTTATTAACATTTGAATGTACCGATAATATATCTGAATACGAAGCATTGTTGTTAGGCTTGAACATTGCTACAAGATATGGGATTAAGTTGCTAGAAGTATACGAAGATTCTGAGCTGATTGTATCTCAAGTCAAGGAAAAGTAATTATCAAAGAATAAACTAAAACAATACTAGTACAAAAATTCAGCTTGGGACACCATTGAACTATTTGATGCATTCTCAATAAATTGGATAGAAAGATCCAAAAACATAATGGAAGATTTCTTGGAAAATATGGCTTTGAAAAGGGATGACATTATGTTAGCAAGGATAATGGAAGTAGAGTTTAAAACAAGGCCTGCAATCCTAGATAACATCTACAATTGGTAGGTATTCAATGATGATGAAGACTTAATCAAGTTCCTTAACTGTATAGATCAGTATGAGTCTCAAGAAATTGACTTCAATGCTTATGTTGAAGAGATAGATGGAAAATAGACTATCTTTAGACATGAAGTGGTACAACTTAAGACAAATAAGATCCCAAAGGGCCTTGTAGCATTGGAGTGGGTATTTGATGGACATGACATATTCAATTTGAAACCCACACCTGTCAAGCATGAGGAAATTGGAGAGATTAATCTTGGATCAAAAGTGGCTCCCAAAAGGGTGTATATTGAGAAAAAGATCAGCCCTAAAGTTAGAGAAATTCTTATAGATCTACTTAGAAAGTATAAACATGTCTTTGCTTGGTCATATGATGACCTCAAGGCATACAAGGAAGATCTCTTCCAGCATGAAATTTCATTAAAACCTAATGCTAAAACATTTAGACATAATTAACAACTCATAAACCCTACATTAGCACCCAAAATACAGGAGGAACTTATGAAGCTAAGAGATGGAGGCATTATCAAACTAATCAGACATTCTTCTTGGGTATCAAATTTGGTACCTGTAAAGAAGAAAAATGGGGATATAAGGTTGTGTGTGGATTTCAGGAATTTGAATATGGAATCACTCAAAGATAACCACCCCCTTCCAAATATGGAGGCAATGTTGCAAAGAGTCACAGGTTGTGATTTGTTGTCTATGATGGATAGATTCTTAGGATATAACTAGGTAAAGGTCAAAGAATAGGAGCAGTATAAAACTGCTTTCACCACGCCCTAGGGGACATATGTTTATGTGAGAATGCCTTTTGGTCTCACCAATGTTAGAGCAACATTTCAAAGGGCCATGTATGTAGCCTTTGTTGATTTGATTAATGCTATAATGATAATATATCAAGATGATCTAACAACATACTCCAAGAAATCAAAAGATCATTGTGCACATCTAGAGAAGATTTTCATTAGAGCACTAGAATATGGCATTTATCTAAACCCAAAAAATGTCACTTTGTTGTCACAGAAGGTAAGCTATTAGGGAATATTTTCTCAAAGGATGGAGTATGAATTGATCCAGAATGGGTGGAAGCTATTGAAAAGATCCCCATCCCAAAGATTGTGAAAGCCATCTAGTGTTTCTTTGGACAAATTAACTTTGTTAGGTGGTTTATCTTAGAGATTGTAAAACCAATCTCAAAGATGTTAAAAAGGGTGAAAAGATTGATTGGATAGAAGAAGATATCGATGCCTTTGTGTCAATCAAAATAGCTATCAAAGAAGCACCTGTATTAAAATCTCCAAAATTTAACAAGCCCTTCCAGATATTTTCCTTCACATCATACCACACAATAGCAGTCGTAATGTTACAAAAGAATAGTGATGGATATGAATAACCTATTTTGTTCTTCAATAAATCACTATAGGGGGTAAAATTGGAGTATGACATTACTAAGAAGCAAGCTTACACCCTAGTAAAAGTAGTCAAAGCATTCAAGCCTTACTTAGTAGGGGTAGAAGTTATCGCTTATGTGCCAAATGCTATAGTAAAAGATGTTTTTTCACAAACAGAGGTAACTGGAAGAAGGTGTTGATGGATAAACCATATCCAAGAATTTAACATTAATATTCAAATCACTAATTAGTAAGAGGGAAGGGACTAGAAAAGTTGATGGTTGAGTCCAATCTAGAAGCTGCATAGACTTGCATCATGGAAGGGGAAGAAAATTGGGTGTCAAGAATAGAAAATACACATTGGTACACTAACATAGCATACTACCTTAAACATATGAAATGTCTAGAAGGATTAAATGACAAATATAAAAGAACCTTGAAACTTCATGTATCAAAATATGTTTCCATGGATGGAGATTTTTACTAGAAAAATAGGAATCGTGTGTTGTTATTGTGCTTGGATGAAACACAAGCAAAACATGTTATGAAAGAAATGTATGAGGGTGTATGTGGAGGACACTTTTTAGCAAAGACTACTCAACACAAGATACTAAGAGGGTTATTATTGGCTCAAGGTTTTTAATGATGCTTTTAGTTATGTAAGAAAGTGGGAAGCTTGCAAAAAATTTTTTTGGCAAGATAAAATATCAGGGAGCATTACCAATAAGACCTATGCAAGTTGAGGCCCCATTCCATCAATGGGGAATTGATTTTATAGGTGAGATTACAAGAAAATCTAGTGGTGGCCATAAGTGGATCCTAGTAGCCACTGATTACTTTATGAAGTGGATAGAGGCTATACCAACAAAGAAGGCTACTACCAAGGTTGTGATAAATTTCCTATTAGAAAACATCATCACCAGATTTGGAGTCCTTGTAAAACTGATAATAGACAATGACATGTGTTTTAAATCAGACAAATTCAAAAGGTTCTATAAATCATATGGTATAACAATCTCATATGCCTCACCATATCACCCCCAAGCGAATGGAAAGATTGAATCCAAAAATAAAAGCATTATGAAGATAATCAAAAGAATGTTGGATAGTAATAAAAAGGCATGGGATTCTAAGTTGAGATTAGCAGTTTGGCTAGATAGGATCACAACAAAGAAGGCTAATGGAAAGTCCCCCTTCGAACTAGTTTATGGAACCCAAGCCAGGATGCCTTTGCAAAATCTCTTACTAGTCTATAAATTTATATTACAGGAGAATCTAAACATTCTAGAGCCATGGAAGAAAGAATAGAACAGTTAGCAAAATTGGATGAAATCAAAAATCTAGTACAAAAGCATAATCAAGAAGTGCAATCACAGATGAAATACTTATTTGATAAGAAAATAAAAGAACAGAATTTTTGGTCCTCATGTTTAATGCTAGAGGTCAAGAGAAGGGAAAACATGGGAAATTTGAAGCCTTATGGCTTGGACCATTTGTTATCACTGACATGTGTGGGGAAGACTCATACTATCTACAAAAAATGACAAGAGAAAGTCAAGAATTGCCAGTGCATGGACAATTCTTGAAGAATTTTTTTCTTAAAGAAATATTATTTCATGCACAGTAGTTTTAGGATTCCTTTTCTTTTTCTTTTTTGCCATTTTCACCCATGGTATGCGTCCCAGAGATGATTACGAATTCTTGCAATGACCTCACAACCATTCATCCCCAATCAGAGCCACTGTTAGAACCAAAAATTAACCTCAATTTTTCACTAGTCCTCATCACCTCGGTATGACCATTTAAATTTACACCATCAACACCATTCCTCGAAAACCATCACATTTGCATAATAAGCCTAGATTTTTCATAATAAAACCCCTTTTAAACCTATTTCTATTAAAATATTATTCAAAAGTTTCCTTTCCCATAATCACTACCTTAATACATACTTTCCCTTAAGCCCGGCACTAGGACATACACATTTCAATGAGACAATGTCATTTTGGGGAGAGCTACATCCCAATATCTTCGATGGGCCAATGGAACATGCTGACATGGAATATTAAAGAGAGTACCCTATATCGAAGAGACATTCTAGAATCTCAGCCTCGACAACCTGAAAAGAGATATTTCAAAGACACCTGAATTTCTTGAAGGGAGATGATATCTTGTCTCTCCAATAGACCATAATGAAAGACACTAAAAAGAGCATAATATTTCAATTGTTTCAAAATAATTTGGACTTCAAGAAATAGAAAAACATCTCTCAGACATAACTGACTATTATACAATAATTGATGAACAATTGTCAAATCTAAGACATGGCTGGTGGAATGACAATTTTGAAGAGACATTGGATTATCAGGCTGAGTAATGTATAATACCCTTTAACACCACAAAAGTAGTTGAAAATAAAATATCAAAGAGAAAATATTATATCATGGGGACACTAATGAATGTCTCTTCGATCACTTCAATAACAAACAGAGGAAATATCAAAATATAAGGAAAGCAGTAAATAAAGTAACACTAAGGGAATGGTTTTTGAAGAGACCATAAGATATCGAAGGGAAGTAATTGCATGTTGTATGTGCATAAAATTGGTCATGTCTAATTAATCTTGGCATTTCATTAAATATTTATTATTTAATTAAATTCTCTAAAGTCTTCTACATGTAATTAAATTTAATTAATTTAATTATATTATTTATTCATTTTATTCTCCCACCATAATTGAATAAATTTAATTTATTTAATTATTTCACATGTCTACTTGATTAATTAAATGAATACATTTTATTTATTTAAATTAATTATCATCTTTTGAATTTAATTAAATATTTTGTTTTAATTAAATTTAAATATTTATTTTCTTCTATTTAAAACTTTCTTCTAATTAATTAAATATTTTATTTAATTAATTTCATACACATGTCATTTCTTCAAATTTAATTAAATATTTTATTTAATTAAAGATCTTCTACTTTCTTCAAATCATAATTAAATATTTCATTTAATTATGAAATCTTCTGATTTCCTCAAAATCTTAATTAAATATTTATTTAATTAAGAAAAATCTACATGCACCCATAAATAAATAATTGAATTGGATAATTCATTATTTATCTTCTCAATATCTTTCCATTATCTTCTAAAAAAGATGATTTTTTTAATCATCTCATCTTATCTCTTCCACGAAAATGGAAAAATCCTACTTTATTTGTTTTCTTCTATTTTTATCTCCAGTCTCATCCATCTTCGACCGTTCAATCTGTCAAGAATTATCACAGCCGTTGATCAATTTAGCCAATCAAAATCCTCGAAAAACTCTATAAATGCATGTGTGAATCCAAGCATTGGTTACACACACACACAGATAGAGACACAAACACAAACACTCAATTACACTTACGCATTTAGCATTATATCAATAATCATATCTTAGCAATAATTTGATCATAAGCATAGCATAATCTTGCATCTTAGTATAGAATGAATTTTAGTTTAAATCTCATTCTCTAGTAGTCCATTTTGTTGAGCTTGGCATACTAAATCTGAGAGCAACTGGAATCAACGAAACGCTAGAGATAGAGAGCAATAAAATGACTTTGAGGAAGCTGCACTGAGAGTTTGTTTATTTTTCTTTAAGCTTCTTTGATATAAGGTTTTATTGAATTTGTTTTGATTTCATTAAGATAGGCATATTTTCATACACACACATAAATGAATTGCTTACTTGAGTGGGGCCTATGCCCGTTTTAGCATTTTTCTTGTAGAGCATTTTGACAAAAAGTTTCCGTGTTGCGGGTTGAATTTTAGCATCAGCTACTTTCTGCTGACTCATCTAGGAATTTTAATGCTTCTATTTTTGAGGTATTCACATGCGAAGGGGACTGTTTGGTGCTTAGAGAGTTAATTTAGCTCATCAGAGATAGAATAGGCATATATAGTCTCATCACATCTAGAGTTAAATGCATTTAATTAAAGTAGCGCATTCACAGTTAAGTTAGCACATTTAAGGGGTTTAATTAAGCATTTAAGGTAGATTTTAGAGCATTATTTGTTCGTCATTTAGAGATTTAAATCTGCATTTAATTATAGTAAGCGTTTAGGCTGGTTTAGGCGCATTTAGGATTTTCTATAGTGCATTTAAGGTCTATTTACGCACATTTGAAATCTATTTACGTGCATCGAAATCTATTTATTTGAATATACTATATGTTTATAGCGCGTAATGTAATGCGGTTTCTCATATGTCACAGGTTTGAAACACAAAATAGGATACGAGTGCGACACATTCCATAGACAAGATATTTTACGGTTTTAAAATGAATCAATCTAGGATAGTCACCGCACTAAGATCATGTAGTTAAAATGAACCCCATGTGGTGTGAAGTAATATCTTCATAGTTTAAATCATTGTGATTTGGTGCATTAAAATGAATCTATTTACTCTTCTTCATTGTTAGCGAAAGTGGTAGGTATGCTCTCTGCAATGAAACTAGGTGATCGAGAAAAGCGGAACCCACTTTATCCTTGTGTAACCTTGATGCAAAAACCGAAGTATCCTCTCCCCTTGCATAGTAATGCGATCCTGGGTGTAAGAGAAATGATTATTGCCTCTAGAAATTGGGCTTGCCTAGGGATTTCATCAGCCCAACGCGACTCAAACCGACAATGGGGCTAAAGGCAAGCTTTACCCCGTGGGTATACAAATGTGAATCTTAAGGGAAAACCTAAGATTACGAGTGCGGATGTGTCATACGGACCAAGTTGTACTCCCCAAAACCATGTTGAGCTTAACCTCTTCAGGCTGGAGTGCCTCCTAAATGGAGCTTAATCTTGCGCCCCATGTATGGCCACTCGAACGGGGGTCCCAAATTAAATACCATTTGTTTAGTAAACCAAAAACCTTCTATTTGCTAGCGCAACACCAGTCGATGTGAAGGCATCCACACTTTCACAGTCTATAGTAAAGGTGATCAATGTGCCATGGGAGTTTCATGGGGGTTGGAAGCTTGGTTGGCCTGAGAAGAGAGTGCACTGTAAGGGGGAGCCTGTGCAGCCAAGCTTCTGAATTCACACGCTACCGATATGTGGCTGGGGAAACCCGCGTGGAATCTAGTGGATATTGTCCTGGCTTTACCATAGGATGTGCTTGTTGTATCTATGTTTGGTTACATTCCATTTAATTTAGATTGTTTGTTGTGTTTTCATTCACATTAATTCAGATAAGAGATCATCCAAAATGAACATGAAAAACAACAACTAAAATCATTCACACACCTGAATTTCTGACATCTTTGGTCCAGTAACATTCTGATATCTCTCCCATGCTTAGAGAGTGGAAATCAACAAAATTTGTCAAGAAATTAGTTTCCAATAGGATCAGGAAACCTAAGAAACATTTAGGGTACAGGAAAAATTTGTACAAAAGTTGACACGTCTTGCTTCATTACTGTGGATTTCTTCATAGATACCAAGACTTTGTTAGGGGATTCACTGACGAGTATGTTGTAGAACCTTTGGATTCTCGAGCTTATTATCAAAGATTAGCTCTATCTCAATGACATAATCTTAATCAACCTCTTGAGTTTGATAATATACCACAACCTTCTATTGAATATCCATCACATCCCAATCAAATCCTTCAGTGATTTTAAAACCTTTCTTCGAAAACAAAGATCAAATCTTAAGAGTGCACCTTTCAAACAAACTTCTGATTATTGATTCAACTTCCCCAACAGGATTCTAACAATCCTTCATCATTGGAAGCCACAATCAAAAATTAGGAACATCTTTGATCATATCATAGGATTCCCGTCTTATCAGATCAAGATATCATCATTGTCGCACTTATCAGAACTGTGATCTAAGTTTAGAAGAACTCTTCAAAATCATATGCCTATCTCTACAAGATCTCAGTACAATAAATTGAAGGATGAAATCCAACAAGAAGGTCATACCCAAAACACTCAAGAAGAAGGTGAAAGCAGTAATCCTCTTTACAATATGAGTCATAATCCACTTTTCAACAATGACATGGATAACAGAGAA
>VDFB02373365.1:66669473-66737841 GCA_007258455.2 Sequoia sempervirens | reverse complement strand
TGAAAATAGATTTAATTCATTTATTAAATCTCTATTTTCCTCACAAGGCATCTTTTGGAATATTCTCTCAATTTGAATTCAAAAATTCCAAGTCAACATGTACATCCAACAAGGCAATAAATTCATCTTACATGTCATTTGCCTTGAGCCAAGTGGCATTTATTGTATTTTCCCTTCCCTCTTACATGTCATTTCAACAAATTTTAAATTCAAAATTATGCATTTATTGGCACACACCCCAAATATTGCACATCCTCCATCCATTCATAGCTCGACAAGTGGCATCTTGCAATTGGATGAATGTTAGTCCCACATTTCTCAAATTTGGACATTCATCCATCTTGGAATTCTATAAATAAAGAACTCATATCCTCATTTGAACATCCACAATTTATGCAAAGTTGTCATGCTCAAATATCTCTCAAATTTCATCCATTATGCTTGAGTTCATAGCTAGGTTTTTTTGCAGATTTTGGCTTGGATCACTCTTCAACATCAAGAAAGTGGATCAAACCTTCATCAACACATCAAGTTTGCATCATAGGAATTGGGAAAGGGCCAATTTTCACATCAAATTGGCACAAATTCCCCCATGGGAACTTGAGTTTGCACATTTAAATTAAGATTCAATCTTTGTTTTGTCATTTACATTGTGTTTTCTTCCTAGTTTGAATGTTGTAAATGGATTTAATGGGGAATCCTTGTTTTAGCTTGCAATTCCTTGTTTAACTTGTTTATTCATGTTGATTTGTAGGTACTAGGAAAAGGTTCGCACATAGACTTAGAATGATGTGCACTCTGAATAGAAGGGCAAGCCTCCACACTACCAATCCTCATGGGAAATCTCCACCAACTCCTATTTTATGCATTGACTTCAAAATTGAATCAAATGTTGCAAGTTTTATTGTCAACTCTAACAATATAACCTTATCTGTAGGATACGTAGGAAGTCTGTAGGGTACCTTTGGAGATCCATGAACTTTGATGTATGAAAAATTTGAAAATTGAATGAACCAATAGCCATATTTCTTTATTAAATCTATTGCCTCTGCTGAAATTCTCATGTGAATATCATCTTGCAAGGTTCTAGTTATATACATAGTTGAGGCATCATTAACCCTCCTATATTTGGAAGTATTCAAATGCGATTGAGGGTTTACATCATAGAATCTATCCTAACCAATGATGCCTTTACAATTCAAACCTCTGTATCTGTAAGTCCTAGCAAGAATGTACAACACATAAGATGTCATAGTGAATGTTTTTGTATCTACACCTTTCTCAATTATCTATCTAGATTGTCACGATCATTCTTGCACAATGGTAGTTAACTCCATCTTTAATCTATGATATAACATAAAACATCTAATCCTTAAATATAAAATCCTTCTCCAATCCTACTACTCAGCTAAGAAGAGTGATCATATCATTATATTCCAGCTTGAAAATCACTCTTGTGCAATTATTTTGGCAACTTGGAATAATGAGACTTTGGCTTATTAATCCAGGACTTGTTCATCATCTCCAATGCTTGATTAGGATCATCATTGTATAACTTATTGGCTATTTCCAAGTTCACCTTGATTAGCTTATGATGTGATCCAATGTTTAATGCTTTAACAATTGCTTCCTCTATCAAGTTTTCCATGACTCTCCCTTGAGGTCCAACTATTATTCTTTTGTCAGAGTCATAGTGCTTAGCACACTTAATGATCAACTCAAGACATTGTATGGAAGGTGGAAACCTAGCGGCCTGTGCCAATCCTGTATCCACCAATCTCTTAGCCAATGGAGTAGGAGCATAACAATACATTCTTTGCTTGAAATCCTCATAGTCAACATGACCCATGTTTTAATCCCCGACCTTAGCCCAGTGTGAGATGATCTTTGACTCAAGAAGTCTACCCTTGAAATCATACTTCATCTTTTTTGCTCTGGTTGTAGGCTTCTTTTTGACAGGATCAATGGATTTTTATTTATAACCCTTGGTCTTGCTAGACTTTTCCTACATCTAGTTAGGAGAAATACCATAATTACTAAAATACCAAGCAAAACTATCACATCATTAAATTTAACATTATAACTAATATGTAACATGTAACCACACTTAAGTCATCATTAAAATTCATAAAACCAAGTTGAAAATCCTTAAGATCAAACTTCAAGCACATTTTGGGCTTTTGAGAACCTCACAGAGTTTAGGCTCTAGCGGATTTTGAGAAATCTAGGTTCCTAAGGATTTCGCAAAAATAGACTTCTCAAGATTTTCATGATTAGGAAGATTTAGAAGAGAGGCTTCAACAAATAAAATAATCATAAAACCATATTCATAATATTCAAAGAATTTAGAACCATAGATTAAATCATTATAGTGAAAATTACATGTCCACTATATTGTATGACCCAATAAAATGAGAATCATCAAAGCTCGGGGAATCCACACAAGGATAGAATCTATGAAACCCAAGTGGTTCAGGCAATCTAGGGTAGAATGGAATCAATGAAAGACAAATGTGGGCTTTCCATAGACAATCAGATTTAGTAAAGTCCCAGCTCTTGGGTTTTCCATGTATCATAGGATTTTGTGAAAGGAAGAATTTTACTCTTTTTGTTGATGCATGGATCCAATGAAGAATAAAATTTGGGTTATTCTCAGCTACATAAAATCTGCAAAAGGGCTATATTTTTTGTAATATGAGCCCAAATGGATTTAGCAAAAAATTCATGGCTCAGATTACTCGAAAGAAGGATTTCATGAAATATGAACACCAAGCTCCATGTGCTCAAAGATAATTGAATAAAACAACTGAGCTCCCTAATTTCCCAACTTTGTCACTGGCCACCATGAATTATTTATAAATCTCAAATAATTTCAATTGACCATAAACCCTAGTTTAGTCCATTAATCTTTTTATATTTGTTTTGAAAACTAATCAACCTAGGGTTCCAAAAAGGATGTATCACATGATCTCAAATTGATATAAGGGCAATCAAATCAATTCGAAATACAATTCAAATGCAACGCGTCAATGCTCTAATTTGTGCCAATTCAAAGCCAACATTAACCATTATAAAAGTCCTAGTTTATCGAATGATACCCTAGCTCTACTTCTTAGTTTTGAATACATAAAATTACGACAATACTAACCATTTCAAAACTAAATCGAAATAGAGTTCAAATTCACAAAAAAATGAAAGCGAAATTCATACAAATTCATTCCTTTGACACCAAAATATAAACTATGATTCAAATTACAACACAAAGGCATCTAAATCATTCAAACCCACACTAAATCCACTCTTAAATTTTAACAAAATAGCTAGAAATCCCATACCTTGCGATGTGGATAACTGCAATAAAGCACAAACACACTTACATGAAACCCTAGTCAACAATCGATGAAGAACAAAAGCACAATACTCACAAATCCAAACTCCCAAATCTCCAAAGCACTTCACAATTCCTCAGGATACAAAATCTCAAAATGTTGAGTGTAAAGTGATGCCAAATGGAATATAAATCACCTCACAAACCCCCACTAATTTCATCGTACTTAACTGCAAGAGATAATAAATGACTTAACAAGACACTTTAGCCGAGCTTCAGGGATTTCATCAAGACATGGATTCAAGGAATCCATCAAGACACAAATTTCACAAAAAGGAGAACCTCATGGATTCTGCCAAGGTCTAGATTTAGCGATCAAGGTGGTCTTCAAGGAATCTGTCCCTCCATGGATTTAGCAAACATTAGAACTTTGGGGATTTTGGCCTTCCATCGATTCTGTGAAACCTGCTATAACTTAGCAAAATTTGATACTAGAATGAAATTTCATAAAACCAATGACTCCATGCATCCAAAAAAGATCAAAATGTTGCAAAAAATAACACACCGAAAGTTAAAATATGATCATTAAAATTTCAAGGAACCTATCTCTTAGGGAGAAAAAGGTAGGACCTAAAGCAAAAAAAAACAAAGCAAAAGCACCAAAAGAGGGTCCCTGCCTCTGGTCTTTAGTTTTGGTCCTTGTTGATTCACCTTAAAGAATTATTCTCTTTAGTTTTAATGTAATTTTGGTGTATTCTAGAGGAGTATAAATCCATATTTTCACATTATTTTATCTTTTGGTGTAGAATCTATGAATGAAAAAATAACTGGTTTGCAAGTGATAATGTTTCCTAAGTAGAGTGTATGCTTTGATGAGTGTGCACTTCACCATAGAATAGTATTTTTCCTTACAGATTTATGGAAGTGTTTACAGGTGTCAAAGTGCACTTATGTTCCAAGTGGTGTGAATCTTGGTGGTTTACGTGTTGGTTTGTGATCAATCAGTTGGTTAATTTTGATGTTAGGTCACTAGAGGTGTTGACCTAATATATTTGGGGTATTACAGAGTTTAAGTAAGTATTGATCTATTATAAGGGAACTATTATGGGTCCATCTCGACGTATTTGAGGTGTTACATGTTTTTGAATTAAGGTGCAAGGTGTGTATGATTTGAATGGGAGATGACAAGTTATGTTTTGCATGATACATCTAATTAGGCCAACCTAATTGATGTTGTAGGTGTTTATAGATGTGATGGATATATATGTAATTTTATTTCAGTGTTGTAGTGTGTGAACACAAGTATTTTGGATGTGAATTGTGTGAAAGTGACACGAGTGTAAAATAGAGTAGAGTGATATGAAATGTGTTGAATTTTTATATTGATCTTCAATGGAACTGTATTCCAACATGTTGTAGATGCATTTGTAACAATTAATTTTGGCCATGTTCCATCCCTCTCTTCTATCCTTTCCTTATTTTATGGCTAGTGATACCACTAGGAAAATAAGCCCACCTATAGTGAGCACTTTTATAATATCTTATAACCAGTTACAATATATTGTGAACTAATCCTCATTGTGGTTTTTCCCCTTTTGAATTTTCCACATAAAAATTTGGTTTTCATGTGTTATGTGGTTTTGATGGATGCTTTCATGCTTTCCTTTCTAATTGTAAATTTATTATGCTATGTGGAATGAATGTTTAAATGTTTAAGTGGTTTCAGAGAATATTGATTCACCCCCCTCTCAGTATTTTGGGTGTTCAACAATTGGTATTAGAGCTTGGTTCCTTGGAAGAAGCTTAACTGCTTGAGGAAGGTCTTGGAGATTGAACACATGGCTATTAGGAGATATACTACTCCAAAATAAATTCCCGCTATTAGATTCACTAAAGAATATTGCATGGTTGACATGAATGGATAACTCATAACAACTGTTGAAGATCTGGAAAGAACTGAAAGTGAGAACAAAGATCTAAAGGAAAATGTCAAGGAAGTAGATTAATGCATCAAAAAATTGAGAGAAAAAATCAATAAATTCAGAGAAAGACATAAAGAGGTTAACGAGCAATTGAAGCAAGCAAATGAAATAGTTACCAATTTGAAAATACAAGTTGAAGAAGAAAAAAGAGTTGAAGAATGCTTGAATGCTAAGATGAATAGAAAATATGAAGAATGTTCAAAACATGAAGAAGAATTTGTAACCTTGAGATTAGATCTAGAGAAATCAAAGAATCAAGAAGAAAAATTCAAGAGATTTACAATGCTTGATGAAATTATTGCAAATCAAAAGAATTCTAAATACAAAGGTGGATTAGGGTTTGAAAAAAGGAGAAAGTTCAAAGGTAGATTAGACACCAAATGTTGAAAAGGAGAACAATGAACAAAAGAAGATTGAGGACAAGAATATAAATGGAAAAAAGTTCTGGAATCAAAGAAAAGACTTCAAAAGACCACCTATCAGACAACCAAATGCACAAAGGTACTTATCTTTTAATGGTTTTTGTTATTCCTAAAATAAATTTTGACATAAAACTATGGAATATAGAAGTAGAATGAATCCGAATATTCAATCATTTCTCAGTTAGTATTTTATATGCAAAAGATTTGGTCATAAGGCTAGTGAATGGTGAAGTCAAATGATGAATGGCTATAACAATGGTATGAGGTGTCAATCTTTCAATGGGTATTGTTATGCATGTAATGGATTTGGGAATAAATCTAATCAATGTAGATCCAAAATGGGTGGAAATAAGCTTGTTCAAAATGTTGTCACTTGTTACAATTGCAATAGACTAAGACACATTTCCAAATTTTGTAGAAGCAAGAATGTGAAGAAGAAAAATTTGGTAAAGAAGAATGATCTGGTGAAAAAGGCTGATCCAGTAGAGATGAAGAAAGAGATGGACAAGATTTAGAGAAAGAAGGAAGATAGTGAGACTAAGCCTAAGTCTGTACCAACATCTGATGCATATGTTTCCTCCATAAACTAAGTAGAAAGCTTTGGCCTAGGGGGAGCATTAATAGAAGATCCTTTATCCCCTACCAGAGGAATGGTGCTAATGATTTAACACATTAGAATAAGGCGTAGGTTGACATGGTTAACCTATTGGTAAAAGAACTGGTGGAAAATATTGAATTATGAAAGTTTGCAAAGTATTTTAAGTCGATTATGCACATAGTTAAGGTTTTTACCAACTTTTCAAATTGTGCACTCAATGTGAATTAGGTCAGTTCAAAAAGGTTTATAAGTGATCTCATGTTCAATATAAGTTATTTGAAAACATGTATTCATAGAGGGAAGAGCAATGGAGAGTGACGTGAAAGCATTTCAGTGATCTTACACATGAAATCCTTATCAAAAATTGATCAAAAGGTATTTATCGACTTCTATCTTGCCATAAGTTTTCAAAAGTGTTTTGAAGTGTTGGAAAGTGTATACACCACATGTAGTTGAGGTAGTGGATCATCCTTGACCTAAATTCAAACCACATGCCAAGGAATCCCCGATGGATGATCCAGACAGTGCATTTTGGCATATCCCATATGGTGTTTTGCACACAGAAGATGTAAGGGTATACATACATGCAAAATTGGAAGAATATGATCACTCTAAATTAAGTGATGTGTGGATTAATGAACTCATTGGAGACAACTTTGAATTGAAATTTTTTTTGAGATCTTGGTGGAGAAGAAGCTCAATGTGTGGAACTATTTCCCTAACTTTTGTCGTAATGATGCATAGGTAAGGTTCACCCTAGATAGAATCCATGATAGATTTATCTAGCTTGATATACCTCACTTGATTAACAAAGATTCAATTAGGGTTGTTACGATTTTATGTTCAACTAGACCAGCTCCGATGCTATAGTCAGTGAAAAATGAAATGGTGATGGAGTTAAATAGTGTAAAATGTGATAGGAGAGCCCTAATGATCAAATATATTAGAAATATAGGAGTTAAGTATGCCTCAATGGTGATTGGATATAAATTATACTTCACTAATAAGGAGAATTCAGTATCAACAACTATAATTAATATAGCACATGAGATGGTTGTGAATGGTGCAAATTATGATATATGTGAGTTATTGAAGGCACAATTGATTGAAAACCTATAGAAGACCAAGGACTCAAAGTACCCCTTCAAATTTGGTACTTTGATCATTTATTTATTTTTTTACTTCTTCAATGAGTTTATTGGAACAAAAAATATATTATGGTTGAAGGATAGACTTGTGGCACATCAAATTAGAGACCACCTAAGGGGGTTAGGTAATGGGGATGCACATGAAGGAACATTATGGGGATTTTTCAAATTTTTTTTGAAGAACATATAGTCCAGAGAAAGGATTCCGTGAAGCATGGTGGAAAAGTACAAGAATGAAATCACATTCTTGGTAATAAAGGATATTTACATCACATAGGTTGTTGAGCCTAGGCCCATTTGGATCCCATAGATGGGATATGAGATTATAGGGGAAAAAATTATTGGTTCAATAGACTTCATGTTGAACAAACCTAAAGACATCTTTGAGGACAGGTATGGAACCTATGAGGAGAGGTCTATGGAGCTACACATGCAACAAGGTGAGAAATAGATAAAGAAATATATTAAGAAGATGACTGTATAATTTGTGAAGGAAATGGGCCTCACAAAGGAGTAAGTAGAAAAATTCAAGAGCATGTCTAACCCTTTGAGAGGCTCATCCAATGCTAGGAAGTTTGGTAGGAAAACTACCACCTCTTTGGTGGCTCCCATGTCCTCTGCGACTATTCCATCATTTAGTGGAATGAAAAGAAAGGAGCCAAGTACTGCAAAATAGAAAAATGCCCCTATCAAAGAAAATAATACTTCGAGAAAGGAACAAGGTATGCTTATGAAGGAAAAGGCAACCCTGACAAAGAAAAAAGGAGCTCCTCAAAGGAGAAGAATAAATAAAAAAGAAACAAGAGAGACATACTTAGGAGTGAATGTTGATGATGAGGAAGAAGAAGGACCACAGTTGGTTCGAAAAAGAAAACCAATATGTCACAAGGAGAATAAAGTGGAAAGAAATAAAAGATTAACATCATGGAAATTGATGTTGGTGTAATTAATTAATTAATTATTACACTAACATAAGTTAACTTAGGTCTTGCATTCAATTAGTTAAGTCCTAGGTTGCATTATTAGATAAATCATTTAATAAATGGGATATTATTCCCTTTCCTAGTTTGTGGGATAAGATTCCTTCTAGAACTTATCTCATCATTAAATGATCATCAACATAGGGTTCACATGTTGTCACATGTTGTTAGATTTTAACACTTGGAAACATCTCATGCATATTAGGGTTTACTTCTTGCCTATATAATCAGGCATCTTGTTCATTTGTAATATATCAATCATATCAATATCATATCAATTATATTATCAATAGAATATTTAATTAGCATTCCATTGTTGCAACAATTCTCTTTGTGGTTGATTATCTTTCATGGCTAAAGTCCTTCATTGAAGATTTTGGAGCTTCAGGGGCTATGCAATCCATCATCTCAACAATTGATAGTGAGGCTAAAGTTGAAAACAAGGAAGGCTATAAGATACAAATGAGGGAGAAGAAAATAGATTCTAGTAAGAGGAAAATTACTCCAAAAGAAAAGAAGAAGAAATATAAGTCTTCCCCTTTGGTAAGGAAACATAGCCCCATGAAATTAATTGATTTATTTAATGGTATTGTAGAACATGAGATGTTAGAAGAGACTGCTACTTTGTATACTATAGCAGATGATGTTGATGAGGTAGTTATAAAATACATTTTTAGTTTTGAGGTAAATATGAAGAATATTGAAAAACAATTTCCTGTGGAGTTGAGGAATGTACTATATGCTAGAAGATAGGAAGCCATCGATAAATAAGAAAAGTTAAGATATTTTTCTTTGGAGAAGGTTAGTGCACCCCTCTTAGATGAAAATAAAGCCACATTGGCTTAGTTATATAATAAGGAGTTTCAAACAAACAAAAGGATAACTACCCTTATGAGTAGAGAATAGAATGATCTTGAGAGGGTCCAAAATAAAATTGTGGAGAAGGTTGTAGATTTGGCACAAAGATTAGGACTAGCTCCAGATAGTGAAGAAGAAATGCAAGATGATATGCCAGCTCTAGAATATAATGTAACAGAAGAAGCATAATATGAGCATGGAACAAAAGAGGAGAATGTCTAGAATGACGCTCTTTCAGATGTGGAAGAAAATGTTGTAGAAGAAAATGTTACTAGTGAAGAAAATATTTCAAAAGAAGTAGTTACTAGTGATGCTCCTATAGTTGGATAAAATATTACTATAGAAGGAAATGTTACTGAAACATAAAAGGAGGATGCATTGATAAGCCATAACTACCCTCCTTCAGAACCTGAAAAGAGTGTTGAAGAAGTAATACAGGAAAGCCCAAAGATGAATATGCCTCTAGATAACACTGATAAATTTGTTGATGATGAGAAAAATACTATGAATGCATCCAATACCGAAGAGAAGGATGCAAAAGAGAATGTGAAGATGGTTGGAGACTGTTGCAAGAATGAAAGAATGAAGGTGTTGTCATTGATGTCAACTGGTCAATCAGTTATCAACTAGTTGTTGTTGTCATTGATGTCATGGTTGCAAGTATTTAGTGGTTGCTTCAAGTTTTTCTCTAGGATTGGCTCCTATGTTTGTGTGGGTTAGATATGTTGGTCATGGTTGTTGGAAATTGCTATATCTAGATTTTTGGCTCCTGATACACTGTATAGTGCAAGTTATGTTCATCAGTTGTGAATTGTGGTTTTCTGTATTTTTGGTTGAGGTCTGAGAGAAAAGTTGTTGGTCTGAATTTCTCTTTGGTAAAGACTTATGACTTGTAGTTCTAGAGTTGAGTTTTTATGATTGTATTGAAGATAATTTTGGTATCTGGAAGGATCGTGCTTAATTGTTCTATGTGTTTTACACTAGTTTGGTTGATCTTGTGTTGAACACTATCTTCAGAGTTGATGAAGCATGTTGGATCTATTTGGGTCCTCACTAAGCATGTGTTTGGGTCACCCTCATTCTAATTCCACCCTAGGATGTTTTGGCATCAACCTAATTTGAATTTAATATTGGATGGCCTACTTTGGATATGTTTCAAAGTTGAAGATGGTATAAATGTAGGATGAGTTAGTGGTGAAATGATGTACAAAGAGAGATAACTGCAAAGAAATAGAGTAGATAGATGCAAGATTTATTTAAATTAGTGAGTGTGTGTGATGCAGGTGTGGAAGATCAGTGTGAAGCTTAAATACTAAGTTTCTAGATGCAGCAAACTGAAGATGTACCCTATCATTCATGCATGTTTGCAAGTGGTTGATAAAATTATGGTGGATTTCTCTGTTGCATTGAGATTTTCTTCTCTCTATAACATATCTCTTCTATTGTCTTTGTATCTCTATGGTAGTGAGCCCTCCAGGTTGTTAGCCTTGTTGGACAGTGAGTTCTGATCTAGATAGTGAGTCCTTGTTTTGGTAGTGAGCCTTGTTTCTTAGGCAATGAGCCTTTGTAATCAGTTTTGATATTCTCTATAGTTTGAGTTAATCCTCATCGTGGTTTTTCCCTTATTGGATTTTCCATGTAAATATGGTGTTGTTGTGTTTGTGTGATGGTTTTCAATTTCAACACTTGCACTTAATGTTCAATCATTTAAGTAATGTTAAGGTTTAGTTTTGGCGAATGATTTAAATGTTTTAATTTGCTACAACTGATTCACCCCCTCTTAGTTTTCTTATTCAACAATTTGTATCATAGCTTGGTTCCTTGGAGTAGACCTTAACCACTTAAGGAAGGTCCGGGATGGATGAAAAATTTATTTATAATTATCTGAGGTTTGATGAAACTAATTATGCTATTTGGAAAATATTGATGGAATAATATCTAGAGTATTGTGGATATGATGTGGAGAAATTTGACTAGAATTCTTACACTCCTCCTGCTAATGGTTTGAGTACAGCTGATGAGATCAAGGAACATGAAGTGAAAAATAAGGTGAAATACATTTTGAAGAATAGTCTCATACATTCTGAGTTGATTAAGGTTCAAAATATGAAGACTACTAAGGAGGTCTGGGATGCTTTCAAAATGGAGAATGAAGGTGATGAAAGGGTCAAAGAGGCAAAATTGTAGAATCTGGAAACATAGTTTGAGCTCTTAAATATGTCTGAAGATGAGAATGTTAAAGCTTATGTACAGAGATTAGATGAGATAGTAGCTAGAATGTGAGGACTTGGTGCTACTATAGATGAAACCAATATTATAAAGAAGATTCTTAGAACTCTCCCTGATGCTTATAGCGAAAAGTTATGTGCTATTGAACAAAGTATAGATTATAAGATTTACACTAAAGATCTGTTGTTGGATCTTTGACATCTTATGAGATGAGAAAGCTGAATTTGAGAAATGGATTCAAATCATAGACTGCTTTTAAGGCTACAAAAGCTAAAGATTTGGATGAATAAAATCTAGATAAAATAGAGGCTAACTTTCTGAGAAGGATGAAGAAAGGCTCTGGTAAGTATGAAGGTAAGTTAGTCTTTAAATGCTTCAGTTGTGGAGAAATAGGTCATTATGTTGCAAAGTGTTTGGAAAGAGCTAAGAGGAATAAACAAAGATATGAGAAAGAAAAGAAAGGTAAGAAGATCAATAGAGCATATTATGTGAATGAGAATACTAGTATATCTAATGAGAATTCTAATTATGAGGATCCTGATGACAATGAATGCTTGTTCTTGGCTATAAAAGATGAACCTACTTCTGCTAATTCTAAAAAATAAGTGAAGGAATGCCCTTCGGAGAAGGCAAAAAATGAAGGTACTGTAATCTCTGCCCTACATGCTAAATAGGAAAATAACTATTGGGTTGTTGAGAGTGGTTGTTCACATCACATGACTGGTGATAAGAGTAAGTTTTTTAAACTTGAAAAATATGATGGAGGCTTGGTTATGTTTGGAGATGATACTGGTAATAAAATTTGTGGGATAGGTTCAATAAGTTTTGATGACAAGCATAATACTGATGATGTCTACTATGTTAAGGGTTTAAGGCATAATATCTTGAGTGTTGGAAAAATTTGCAGTAAAGGATATAATATTGTGTTTGAGGATGAAAGATGTGAGATTTGAAAAGGATCTAGAACAATGATTGCTATAGTAAAGAAATTTGAAGGAAATATCTATCAACTTAAAGGTGCTAATGGAAAATGCTTTATGAATCAGATTAATGATAGTTGGTTATGGCATCAAAGAATGTGTCACATGAATTTTGATAACTTGGAAAGGATTAGTGCAGTTCAAGCCATGAGAGATTTACTAAGGATTACAAAGCCTATTATTGCTATTTACAGGAATTGTCAGTTTGGAAAGCAAGCTAGAAGCCATTACAGATCAAAGGAACAATATACTACTAGACTACTGGATTTAATTCATACAAATATCTATGGTCCTAAAAGAGTGAGAAGTCTACAAGGTGAAAGGTACTTTATGCTTTTGATTGATGATTATTCTAGATATACATGGGTTACATTTCTTAGAGATAAATCAGATGCATTAGATAGATTCAAGACATTCAAAGCTATGGTTGAAAATGAAGTGAATTTGAGGATAAAATTATTAAGGTCTGACAAAGGTGGAGAATTCACCTCCCAGGAGTTTAATATGTTTTGGGAAGTGCATGGAATAAAATTTTTGGTTGGATTTACTCATGGTTTTCTAATTATCATTTAATGGTTTCATGCATTATATCTCATATATATTATTTTATTGAGAGGGAGGTTGTGAGTGATTTTTGTAGATATTGTTAAGTTGTTATAATTCCTTTAGATCTCTAGTTGGTGACACCCTTGTGAAGGCTTGCTTTTCAAGTGTATTGTAATTATGCTGTTGACTAAATAATACATTAAGATGCTTTGGGTGTGTGGTTTTTCACATGAAAGGGTTTTCCCCACATACATTTGTGATGGTATATTGTTTATTTTATTTTTATGTGTTTTTCTTCTATTGTAATTGTTAAAATATTAGAATTTGCACAACACTCTCCTCAAAATTTTAGTGTAGGAAGCATTTCTATATACCTTCCTTCCTTTCAAGTGGAAATACTTTGCACTCCATCAAATTGTACCTAATATTTAATTGCTTTTACCTATCTATATATTCATAGTGTTGTCTCGACTCTTTTTTTGATTAGTGATCTTCCTCTTTTGAATATATGGAGTTAAAATTGTCTAGATGCTAGTGTGATGTGTAGATGTCAACATGACATTATAAAATCTTGTAGTATTTTATTATTTAGTAGTCATTCATAATAATTTTAGCACCTAACACCTACCTAGGCTATTGGTGATTACTTTGGAGTCAATTTTAATGACTCTCCATCTCCCATGTCTCCCTCATTTCTTCCCATTTTAAAAATATATCACTATATATCATATTATATCACTTACAATCTACCAAAATATTGCATTATATTTGTTGCAAATATGAGTAGTTGGTGTTGTCCCTGATGTCAAAAAGATTGGGGGAGATTGTTGGAGGACTATCTTTGTGTTGTCATTGATGACTGGTAATGGTTGAGAATTTGTGATGATGCTTTGATTAGTTTCATTATGTTGTCATTAGTAAGAGCTATTGGTGTCAACCTCTAGTTTTTCTTTGATAAGATTTTGTTTGTGGATGTGGTTGGTTTAGTGGTGATGAGGAAGTGCTGGATATGATGAGTATGTGTCTTTGGTGCTTGGTTTCCAAGTGATTTTGAGAAAATTTGAATAAAATAAGAAAATAGTGTGTTGCAAAGGTGTCTAGTGTATAGTGTGGTGTTTTGGTTTTGCTCAACATTTCTTCATGATTAAAGATCTACATGTGTGGTTCAAATATGTTAGTCAGAGGTGTTCAAAGGTTCTATATCCATAATTTCTTAGTTTGGATCATTGTGAAAAAGAAGTTGTGTTCACCAGTGTGTGAACTATGTTTAGTGGTGTTTGGGAGAAATGTTTTTTCTCTGCATTTCTTTGTAGTTTAGTTTTCAATCTCACGGTTCTGAAAGTAAGGGGATAATGATCGTATCTACCTTTAATTAAATTTGTTCATGGTTTGGTGCTTTGGAAGTTGGTTTCTTGAGTTAAAATATATGGATGGTTGTCTGAGTGTACTGGGTGTGTGCATTCTTCAAGTGAAAGTTGTTGCAAAGGAATTTGTTGGATTTCAAAGTGTTTTTGGAATATTCTAGATTGTGTTAAAGTGTTGTGTGTGGTTCATGAGTCATATTTGGATTTGAATAAGTGTGTACTTAAATTTTAATGGTGTTTATGCAGGTTTGACTGACCTTGGATGTTTACACTAATTATAGATTTGCTTTGAAAATTTTGGAAGTGTGGTGTGGTGCATATGTATGATTTCGATATGAGTTTAGATGTGATGTGGTATGCTTTCATTCCTTTCCACCTTGGGAATTCTTAGTGTTGACCTAATTTAAATTTGCATGGTTGAGGTGCATAGCTGATCTTAGAGAATGTTTTCAGGGTTGACGATGGTATAATTAAGTGTTGAGTTGATGGACAATTATAAAGTGAAGTGTGTGAAGTGAGTTACAAAGTTGTGAAGTATGAATTTGTGAAGTGTGGTGCGATCTTAATGAGTTAGAATACTAGAAGCAGTGATTAGAAGGTTTCTACAATATTCAGTGAGGCTGTGAATGTGTTGGATCTTTCCTACTACATTGAGATGAATTTCTCATTGTAATATTCTTTTTTTTTTCTTTCTATAATCTAGCATTGAGCCCTTCTTTCTTTTGGGTAGTGAGCCCTCCGACAATG
Organism: Sequoia sempervirens; assembly: GCA_007258455.2. Lineage (NCBI taxonomy): Eukaryota > Viridiplantae > Streptophyta > Pinopsida > Cupressales > Cupressaceae > Sequoia > Sequoia sempervirens. The sequence continues at coordinate 66,722,659 of VDFB02373365.1, read as the reverse complement.
AGCCTATTGTATTTGGTGTTGCAATTAATTTATATTGTGAGCTAATCTTCACCATGGTTTTTCCCTTCTTAGGTTTTCCATGTAAATATGGTGTTCTATTGTGAATGGTGTTGATGTGTTTCAATTTTTGTTATTTTCTTTCATGTTTAATTAGTATAACAGATTAAGGGTTAATTAATTTGATGATCTAAATGTTATGAGGGTCTTGAAGTTTTAATGTACAACTGATTTACCCCCCCTCTTAGTTGTCTTGTGTACATTCAACAATTGGTATCAGAGAAAGGTTCCTTGGAAGAAAGCTTAACCATTTGAGGTAGATTTGGGATGGCACATAAGAGGGATGCTCCTTTGTTTGATGGATCAGAGTATGGTTTTTGGAAGACAAGGATGGAAGGTTTTCCTAATATCTCTTGGATTTGGAGTTTGGAAGTCTGATGAGATTGGATATACTATGCCTATTGATGGTCCAAAGACTGATGATGAGATCAAGTCCTATGAGAACAATGGTAAAGCAAGGTATGCTCTTTTAAGTGGTATTTATAACACCAAACTTGTGAAATTTATGAGTTCAAAATATGCTTGATAGATCTAGCCAAAGTTGGAAAGTATTTATGAAGGAGATGATAAGGTCAAACAAGCTAAGATGCAAAATCTAAAGATCACACTTGAGAACCTATGGATGTTTGAAGATGAAAACATTACAAGCTACATGCCAAAGGTGGATGAATTTGTTAATTCCATAATAGGTCTTGGTGGAAATCTTGAAGAAGAAGTGGTAAAGAAGTTATTGAGAAATCTTCCTAAGTCTTATATTCATAAAGTTTATGCTATTGAGGAGGTTCAAGATTTAAGAAAATACTCTAAAGATCAGTTGTATGATGCTTTATTTTCTTTTGAAATGAGAGAATTTGGTACAAGTAATGAAAAAGTTGAGATTGCTTTTAAGGTTGGAAAATCATAAAAGATTGAGGAATCAGATTAGAAGGATCTTGATGACGTTCAAGCAAACTTTGTAAGGAAAATGAAAAAAGGCACTAGAAAATATACAGGAAAGTTATCTTTCAAATGTTTCAGTTGTGGAAAGCTAGGTCATTATGCTTCAATATTTCCAAACATAGCTTTTAATGACAATAACAAAGAAAAAAAAGGTAAAGCAATTAAGAATAGTTATTGTGTTAGAGAATATGCCAGTATATATGATGATGAATCTGACTATGGGGATGATGGAGATAGTGAATGCTTGTTCATGGCTATTAAAGATGAAATTGATTTTGCTAACTCTAAGAGATGTGTGAAGGAAAGTGATTCAAAAATAGGTCACAATGCCATGGTGACTGCTCTTCATGCTAGAAAGGAGAAGAATTACTGGATTATTGATAGTGAATACTCAAATCACATGATTGGTGACAAGAGTTTGTTAAGCTTGAGAAATATGAAGTAGGTCTAGTAAAGTTTGGTGATGATACATCTGCTAAGATATGTGGAAAAGGTTCAATTAGTTTTATGGCCAACATAATACAAATGTTGTTCTTTACATTAAGGGTTTGAGACATAACCTCTTGAGTGTCGAAAAAATGTGTAACAAAGGATATAATCTTATGTTTTAGGATAATGTATGTGATATCAGAAAAAGATCTAGAACTATGGTTGTTGCTAGAAGAAGGATAGATGGAAATGTTTATCAACTTAAAGGTGTTGATGGTCACTACTTTATGATTTAGATTAATGAAAGTTGGCTATGGTATAGAAGGATGTGTAATATCAATTTTGATTACCTAGATAGGATTAGTTCAGTTTAAGCTATGGGATATCTGCCAAGGATTATAAAGCCCATTAATGTTTTCTGCAAGGAATGTCAAATTGGGAAGCAAGCAAGAAGGAGTTTTAAAGTCAAAGACCAATCTACTACTAGACTATTGGAATTGGTGCATAAAAACCTTTGTGGTCCTACTAGAGTAAGAAGTGTTCAAGGTGATAGGTATTTCATGCTATTTATTGATGATTATTATAGAATGGCATGGGTTACTTTTCTCAAAGAAAAATAAGAAGCTATAGAAGTTTAAAGCATTCAAAGTTATGGTTGAGAATGAAATGGATATGAAAATTAAATTTTTGAGGTATGATAGAGGTGGAGAGTTCACCTCTAATGAGTTAATAGTTTCTATGAGAATCATGAAATAAGGAGACATTTATCTACCCCTAGGACTCCTTAGTAGAATGGTGTGGTTGAAAGAAAGAATAGGATTGCTCAGGAAGTTGCAAGAACTATGATGAAAGAAGAAAACCTATCAGAAGTCTACTAGAGAGAAATAATTCATATTGCCATCTACATTCTTAACAGAGTTCAAGCAAGAGCAAACAATGCAAAGATTCCCTATGAGTTGTGGTATGGAAGGATTCCTACTATCAAATACATTAGAGTGTTTGGAAACACGTGTTATATCAAAAGAGATGAAGAGAACTTAGAAAAGTTTGATAGAAGATCCGATGAAGGTATCTTCCTTGGATATTCTACAAGATGCAAAGCTTACAAGTGCTACAACAAAAGATTAAAGAAGATTGTTGAGAGTGCAAGTGTCAAAGTGTATGAAGACTTATAGAATAATTTTGTTGTGATAGATGTATATGAATCAAATGAATCCTCTAGCAAATAAAATGATAGAGATGAGGATAAGGAAAAAGAAGTTCAGATTGAAGAGGAAGATCTAAAAAGGATTCCTAAGACTCCTAACTATGTTTAAAAGAATCACTCTAAATATTAGATCATTGGTGACAAAAGTAAGGGTGTATTGACAAGAAGAAAAGATGCTATGGCTGAAGAATAGGTAAATCTACATTTACTCTCTAAAGTTTAACCTAAAATAGTGATTGAAGCATGAAAGGATGAGTACTAGATCAAGTCAATGGAAGAAGAACTAATGCATATTTAGAAAAACTAGACTTGGGAACTTGTCCCAAGACCAACAAACAAGAATATGATTAGAACTAAGTGGGTATTCCAAAAAAAACTTAATGAGAATGGAGAAGTGGTAAGAAAGAAGGAAAGGCTTATGTGTAAGGGCTACTCACAAGTAGAAGGAATATATTTTTAGGATATATTTGCTCCGGTGGAAAGAATGGAAGCTATTAGGATGCTTTTGGTTTTTGCAACACACAAATATTTTGAAGTATATTAGATGGATGTGAAGTATTCTTTCTTGAATGGTGAATTAGAAGAAAAGGTATACATTGAACAACCAAAACAATTTTAGTTATCACACAAATTGGATATGTTCTACAAATTAAAAAAGGAATTATATGGATTGAAGCAAGCTCCCAGAGCTTGGTATGCAAGGCTAGACAGGTACTTGATACAACAAGGATTCAATAAAGGTACCAAAGATAGTAATCTTTATTTCAAAGTTGAAAAGATCAAATCTTGATTGTGGTTGTGTATGTTGATGATATAATTTTTGGAGGAAATGAAGCGATGTGTAAGAGATTTGTAGAAGAGATGCATAAAGTATTTGAGATGTCTATGCTTGGGATGAATTTATTCCTTGGGTTGCAAATCAATTAGATAGAGAAAGGTATATTCATTTCACAATCAAAGTATGTCAAGTAAATGTTGAAGAAGTTTGGAATGGAAGATTCTAAATCGGTATGTACTCCTATGGTTACTAGTTGCAAGCTAAGAAAGAATGATGAATATCCTAAGGCTAATTAGAGCAAATATAGATCAATGATTGGAGGATTGTTATATCTAACTACTACAAGACTAGATATCATGCATGCAATTTGTCTTGTGGCTAGATTTCAAGATCATAGAGAGTCACATGTTGCAACAATGAAGAGGATACTCAGATACTCCAAGGGCACTGTAGATCATGGCTTGTGGCATTCAAAGGATATTGATTTTTCTTTGAGTGCTTATATAGATGCAAATTAGGCAAGATGTGTTGATGACATGAAAAGTACAAATGGTGGTGCATTTTTTCTTGGATGCAGATTGGTGTCTTGGTTGAGCAAGAAGCAAGATTAAGTATATTTATCTATTGCAAAGGAAAAGTACATTGTAGCAACATCTTGTTGCACATAGGTGTTGTGGATGAGGAAAACCATGAAGGATTTCAAGGTGGTATATGATGAACCAATTTCTATCTTTTGTGATAATATAAGTGCTATTAAAATTTCAAAGAATTTGGTGATGCAATCAAGCACAAAACATATCTCAATTCGGTATCAATTTTTGAGAGAGAAGGTTGTAGAGAATGAAGTGAAGCTTGATTATGTGCCTGCAAAAATTAAGTTGTTGATATATTCACTAAGGCTCTTCCTAAGGATACTTTTGAGTATCTCCAGGAGAAGTTAGGGTTTATTGCCCCTCCTTGGAGCTAGATGCATAAGGATATGCATCAATCTAGTGGATTTCAAGATTCATTCCTTGTTTTGAATTGATGTTGAAGCCTACCTCTCAAAGGGAGTAGGTAGTGCCTTGTTGGTAGTTGCAGTTAGGGGGATTTGGTGTTGGTGCAAGTTGGTGTTGTTCTTTGTCAGATATGTCAAAGGATATGTGTAGATGTTGACGATTGATGTAGTTTGTTGTTTGCTCCCAAGGGGGAGTATGTAGAGAAGTAAAGATAGAAAGTATGTGTGTTTGATGACAAAGGGGGAAATAGATGCATGTGTTGCCCTTTTCCATTAATATCAAAGGGGGAGAGAAAAATAAAGTGAAAAAAAATTACAGTTGTCAAAGGGGGAGAGAGCATGTGAAAAGATTAGAGAGTAAAGGAGAGTATGATGTAAGGGGGTGAAAGGAATAAAATTGGTATAGAGTACTATGTTGGTTCACAACATGTTGGTGATCAGAGTTGCTATGCTTATTGTTGATAGTTTTTCACATCATGTGTTTCCATCAATGACAAAGGGGGAGATTATTGTAAATACGAGTAGGTGGTATTTTCATTGATGTCAACAAGCTTAGGGGAGATTTTTGCAAGCCTATGTTTGTTTTTTCATTGATGACTAATAATGGTTGAGAAGTTGTGATGATACTTTGATTAGTTTCATTATGTTGTCATTAGTAAGTGCTACTGGTGTCAACCTCTAATATTGCTTTGATAATCTTCTATTTGTGGTGTTGTAGGTTTAGTGGTGATGAGGAAGTGCTAAAGATGATGAGTATGTGTCTCTGGTTCTTGGTTCTAAGTGCTTTTGAGAAAATTTGAATAAAAGAGGAAAACAGTGTGTTGCAGAGGTGTTTTAGGGTAAAATGTGGTGTTCTAGTTTTTCTTTTCATTTATTCATGGTTGAAGATCTGCTTGTGTGGTTTGAATATGTTAGTTAGAGGTTTTCAAAGGTTCTATATCCAAAATTTCTTGGTTTGGATCATTGTGCAGAAGAAGTTGTATTCACCAGTGTGTGAACTATGTTTCAGTGATGTCTGAGAGAAACGATTTTGCTCCACATTTCTCTGTAGTTTAGTTTCTACTCTTACAGTTCTAGAAGTGTTCCAATAATGATCATATCTATCTTCAGTCAAAGTTGTTCATGGTTTAGTGCTTCAAAAGTTGGTTTCTTGAGTTACAATGTATGGAAGGTTGTCTAAGTGTATTGGGTGTGTACATTCTTCAAGTGAAAGTTGTTGTGAAGGAATTTTTTGGATTTTAGGGTATTTGTGGAATATTCTAGATTGTGTTCAATTATTGTGTGTGGTCCATGTTTCTTCTTTGGTTTTGAAGAAGCGTGTACTTAAATGTTAATGGTGTTTACACAAGTTTGACTGACCTTAGATGTTTACACTAACTGTGTATTTGCTTCAAAAATTGTGGAAGTGTGGTGTGGTGCATATGTATGGTTTGGGTCCAATTTTAGATGTGATGTGGTATGATTTCATTCCTTTCCATTATGGGAATGCTTAGTGCCAACCTAATTTTAATTTTCATGGTTGAGGTGCATAGTTGACCTTGGAGAATGTTTTCAAGGTTGAAAATGGTATAATTAAGTGTTGAGTTGATGGAGAATTATGAAGTGAAGTGTGTGATGTGAATTGTAGAGTTGTGAAGTGTGGTGCAAGCTTAATGTGTTAGACTACTAGAAGCAGTGAGAAAAATGTATCTACAATCTTTAGCGAGGCTGTGAATGTGTTGGTGATGTTGTGGTGGATCTTTTTCTTGCATTGAGATGAATTTATCATTGTAGCATTCTTCTTTCTTCTTTTCTGTAATTTGGAAGTGAGCCCTCTAGAAGTGAGCCTCCTATATTTTGTGTTGCAATTACTTTATATTGTGAGCTAATCCTCACTGTGGTTTCTCCCTTCTTGGGTTTTCCATGTAAATCTGGAGTTCTATTGTGCATGGTGTTGATGTGTTTTAGTTTCTATTGTTTTATTTCATGCTTAATTAGTATAACAGATTAATGGTTAACTAAGTTGATGTTGATTTGAATGTTATGAGGGTTTTTAAGTTTTAATGTACAATTGATTCACCCCCCTCTTAGTTGTCTTATGTGTATTCAACAATAGAAACCTACAATACTCTTACCAACAATTTATAGTGGTTATTATTGTCGCCTTGTTGAATGGAGAAGGGGTGGTTTTGGCTACTATCTCTGGCCTAAAGAGTAGTGTTGATACATGGATGCTTGTTGTGGTCATCCCTCTAGGAAGCTGTGGTGCTCTTTTTTGCTTCTGGCACTTATTTTGGGCCTAGTGGGTGGTAGTTTTTTGCTTTTGCCAGCTATTTGGGCACTTGTGATGGCTCATTTTTCCTCATGGGTGTTGCTGCTCTTTTAATGGGTCATCCTTGGTTGTTGGATTATCCTTGGATTTTGTTCTTTATGTTGTATCTTTTCCTTCCAGGGGTCCGCTTTAGAGTACGGGGTGGGTTGTTTCCTTCTTTTTTTAGTACTAACCCCATGCAACTCCCTTGGCCATTTGTGGTGGTCATGGGTTCTCTTTGTCTCAAGAGGGGTGGCTTAATGATTTATTTACTATTTAGACTGTGATGGAGTTGTGGTTTTCTCTCCATGTTGCTGTTGTGGGTGTTGGCATAGTTGTGGAAGGTTTCCCCTCTTGCCTCTATTCTACTGTTGTGTTGGCACTGCTATTTTTCCTGGCTGCTATTATGTTGGCATTGTTGTTTGACCGTTTATTCATGTTTGCTGCTGAGATGACATTGTTGTTTGTTCATGTTATCTTTTTTCCCTCTTGGTATGTGTTGTTTTTATTGTTTTTGGGGGTGTTCTCTATTATGGAGGTTGCTTTGCCTAGGAGGGATTCTTAGTGTGTTTTTTGGTTGGGAACCCTATTGGGCCTTTGGCTGTTGGGTTTTTTCAAGTCTCCTCTGTTTGGGATACTTCTTATGTACTTCCTAATTGCCCATGTTCTTATTTTTAGTGTGGTGGTTGGGTTTATCCCTATTCTTCTCTTGCTGGCTCATTTTCTCAAGTTGTCAGTGGTTGTCATGGTTCTCCTTGTTGTTGGTTAGGTGGCTTTCTTCCCTTTTCTATAGTCAGTCTCTTCTATTGAGGTGAATATTACTCTTGTTGAGGTAGAGTCCACTCTTTTAGAGGTAGAGTTGGGGTTTGTGGATTTGTGGAGGTGCTTTCCTTACTGCTAGTCCCTTTTGTTACAATACCTTTTGAGGTGGTGTGTGCTCCTATAGAGGTGGATTTTTTATTCGTTATAGATTGGTTGTAATGGTGGTAAGGTTCTTCATGGAATTTTCTCCTATAGGGGGAGCCTACTCCTTTTTAGGTGGAGTCTGATTTGGCTCTTCGTGTTTGGTAGTGCTGCAAGAGGTCTTCTTCTCCCCGTTGGTGTGGTTGGGTGGTCTCCTTCCCTATTATGGTGGGATGGTTGTTTGTACTAATCAAGCTTTCTTGGTTTTCTTTCCTTGTGGACCTAGGTTGTGTTCACATGAGTAGTGGGTTTAAGGTCCCCGTAAATTATTGGTATGTTGTGAGGGATGTTGGTCCCTATAATCTGGTTGTAAGTGGGTTTCAGGTTCCATTTTAAACCTAGTTTGGGTTCAAGATCCCTTGTCAAACTTGGTTGTGTTGGGTTTAAGGTTCTTGTTAAAACCTTTTATGATTTGTACATATTTGGGTTTTTATGCTGTTCATTTGGTGATCTTCTGTTGGTTTGCTATTAGTTGTCTATGTTATATTCCTGTGTAGCTTGTTCTTTGACTGGGTTTCGGGTCTTTGTCAAAAACTGCTTGTAAATGGTTTCGAGTCCATTCAAATCTTGTTTTTCCCATATAATCAAAATAATTTCTAGTATCCTTTAGCATTTCTTAACTCCATGTGAACACTCCATCATTATCACAATAATCTCCTTGAGGTTTTAGCAATATTTTATTCATTGGCTTCCTCAAGATTGTGAGGTGACATTATTTATTTATTTTTCTCTTGACCTCCATTTTTGTTTATCTCAATAGTGTATAATCCTTTTAAAATGTAATTAAAACCTTGGGATCTTCATTTCCTTACTATTATCTTTATTGTACACACTAGTTTTGTGTTCATAGAATTGCCACTACTTTTAATTTCCTAGACACACTTAGGATAGAAAAGCACACTATATTACTTGTTTATACATCTTGGCTATCCATAGAGGTTGAAAGACCAAATCAAGGATTGACCATTCATAGAAAACTCCTTAACAACCCTAAAATTTCTCTTCTCAGTTTACAAGTCTTCATTTGTTCTTTTCACAAAATAGGGGTTTTCATTCCTTTTTCTTTTCTTTTGTCATTTCATTTTTATTTAAATATCTAGTTAAATTAGGTCCATTTTTCATACTTGCATTAATTTTGTGTGTTCTCTTTCGTTTTATGTGTAGTTGGGTACAAATTTGAAATATTAACATGTTACTTCAATCATATTTGATTGCATCATCCATACAAATGAAATGCTATGTAGACATCATGACTAGAGAGCTCTATCATCTAGATCTAGGTTCATATTTCTTGTTATTTTATGTTTTGGTAGTAATTTTCTAAATTTATATCTTAGTATTAAACATCAATTTTCTCTTTTCAAATCTCTTGTTTTAGCTTAGTGAATTTAATTTCCAAGTTTTAAACAAAATTCTACTAGAATTTGAATATTTTATATTTGAAAATGACATAAATATCTCATTTCTAAATAATATATTAATTCTAATATAATATAGGAAAAAATATAATTTACAAAATAAATAAATTTTGTATTAGATTGAATTTTCCCTATATTATAGTATCCATATAGAAATACCTATAAAATGGGAAAACCTAAAAAAAAAAAAAAGTGTTAAAGGGGAGCCTTCCTTAACTCCCTTGTGGTTTACCAATACAAATCCAAAAAAATAAAACATTAAACAATATTATAATCAAAATATGACAATTGAAACAAGAGTATATGCTAGCTAGACTATTGGAAACACACTAAACTTATTGGTAATGGAAAAACCATAGGACATGGAAAGAGAGAAACAAGGGAAAGAGGAGAGGAAATGACTTAACAAGGGAGTGGGGATAAGGTGAGGAAAAGGGAGGATAAAATAATGCAAAATTAAAAATGAAAAATGTTGATTAGATTAATTTAATGAATGAAAGAGAATGATAACATAACAATATGAGAGAAATAATAAAGGGGTGATAAAGAGCTAAGACATGATCCAAAAATAGATTAAAAAAATGAAGCTCTAAAGAAAAAAACTAATCCAAGAGACTCAAAGCTCCAAGACCTATCAAAAAGTAAAAAATCATAAGTACAAATAGCTCAAGAGAATAAGAGGATATGATAATTATGGATTATGAAATGAGAGAAAGAGGTTATATTTATATATTTTTGAATATTTTAGATAAATGGATGGAAAAATATACTAAGTGAAGAATGAACTATTAGCCACCAAAACAAAGAAAAATGGGGGGGTCTAAAAAGAGGGGTGAATATACATGAGGAGCCAACCACATCAAATGAGATGTATAAAAGAACAAATACAACATTGTAAGGATGAAAAAGGATTAGATGAAGGGGTAAATTTATATAGGAAAGAGGGAAAAAACACAAGCATATGAAGGAAAGGGATAGGGATAAACTAAAGGAAATGAAAGAGATAAAGGGGTTGCATATATGCTAAAGAGGAACACTAAAATGGGTGCAAAAAATAATAAAAACAATTTTAAATTATGTACTTTTGTTATTATAATTTAATCCCACTTTTGTGGGTCAATGACACACTAAAGGAGAAGAAGCATGCTAAAGTAGAGAGTACCATAAAAATATATAACCATGTAACTACTAGCAATACTATACCAAAGGAGAGATATTGGTCTTCAAGTTTTGTTCTCCATTTTTGTATATGTAATTAGTCCTATAAAGCATCCACAAAAAGTAGTCATTGTATGTATACAAAATAAATGCTACCTACCAAAATGCATAGGAAATGAAAAAAAAAAAATATAATAAACATGGGAAGAGTGCATAACATAGTCACTGACATAATTTTACAACTCATGAACACATTTACATAGATAACAAAACAATTTAAGTGCATGAGGTAAACACTAATTTTTGAAGGGATAAGGGATCTGCTAGTTCCCAAAAATGTAGGTTTCAAACCCTAAGAGGATGCCAAGATCTATGGTCAGGCTTACAATGTTTTTGGCTAAAAAATGAAGTTAACCGATGTGGTTGAGAACTCCCTGCGCTTCAAGCTCTGCTAGACCTAGGCAGGTGTACCTTAATAATTAATGTAGATAAGGGTTATGTGACTTATTTAACTTCCGTGATCTATCCACACTGGCATGTAAATGTGAAATATATACAATTTTAACAGTTGCTCCTACTTCTAATGTTGAAATTTAAAAATGCAGAATTTTTTTATGTGAAGTATTATTTTTAGATGAGTGGTATCGATGCCTATTCCTATTGGGTATATGGAGTTCTGATATGTATGATATGCGGATCCTCTTTCTTGGCTTAACTCTAATTGTTTTGACACTTTTAGGAGTTTATCCTTTGTATAAATGTGCAAAGTTGTTAGTTACCAAGATCTTCTTCTAAATCCCAATGATATCTTTCCAAGTTACTGTAATTAATTAAAAGAATTTAATCCTTCCTTGAAGGAGCTAGTCAAATTAATCGCACAAGAACAATAAATGTGCCCTGATAAATTAAGTATATCCTTGATATATTCAATTTAAATAACATGAAAAGACCACTATGGAGAAAACAAGATAACACATATGAATTTAAATCAAAAAAACAATTGAACACCAAAGAATTTGGCCACCAAATTAAACTTTCTTCTCCATTATATTACTTCAAGAGATAGTACAGTTCATATCAGAAGTTTTTTATATGCTATCATGTAAAATGTATATAATAATGATATTAATATTGATGATAATGCTATTACTCGACCTTGGTTTACCTTATATACATGAAGCAACAAGCTTTAGGCCATTACATGAAAAGTGATGACTTTTCGTTTACATTTTGATAAACATACCTAAAATTAATTAACAAACAACAATTAAGTACACAACAATCGTGACACTACAATTCATTAGTCTCCGTAAGGCACCCATGACCACTTAAGGATTGTTCAAGGTCCTCTCTCCATGATGGTGTATTTGATGCCGAGTGACTTCAATAATGCTTTCGATCCTTATGTTGCTCAAGAAATAAACATATTGATTTTGGAAAGATGATCGATATAATCCTGGCTGGCATATGTGTCTGCGTTGGAAATTATATCTTTCATAATTGATATTTTCGTTGGTTTCCAATTCTTTTGTTGTCTCCATCATCCTAAGGTGTAGCCTTTTGTGTTCTTGGTAAGCAACATGTGTTTTTGTATGGATTTCCCAAACTTTGTTAGCATTCCCAAGCATCTTCTCAAATCTTCTCTTTATTAGCTCTGAGACCATTTTGAACTTGATGGATTTTATTTCCACTTCTAACTTATCACTCCTCTTCTGGAATATTTCAACTTTGTGCTTCCAATAATTAGTCTCGACCATGGCCTCCAGAACCCTACTATCACCTTCTAACCATGGAGAGTAAGTACTCAAAGAGGATGAAAATTTATCTTTATATCCAACAATCTCCTGTCTCAATTTTTCATTCTTAGTCATATATATCTTATTATTTTTCATCAATATTTTTGATTTGGGCTTTGGAAAACCTAGCCACATTGACATTTAGGTCTACAGTCTCCAAGGTATCAATATCCTTGACTTGTTGCACAAGGAGATGGCTAGATTATTTATAATGATCATCAATGCTTAAAGGTTTTTGGTTATGTAGGTACAAGTCCCATATCAATAGAGAATTGCATTATCTAGATTGAAGCCTGATCCAGTATATACCCTGTCTAACCCTTCTACACTTAATTGCAAGCCTTTGTTCTGGCTCTAAGCCCATGTCCCATCTAGGGAGCAACATAATCCTTTCCTTTCTAGCAGTGCTCTCCCCTTCTTTGGGTAATAGCCTCCATTTCTCTATCAATCTCATCTTATAATTCTTTCAAAGCTTCTACTTCCTGTTCAGGAGTGACATCTTTAATTATTTCTTTGACCAATTTACCCTTATACTCATAAATAAATGGTTTTAAACTCAAGAGTTTCGACAAAAGAATCAACAAAGACAAATTTTTGATTGGCACCATGTCTTATATCATTTGAGATCTCATTTAGTGATTTCATCACAACTATGGCTCATAATTTCTAATCATAGGTCCAATCACATGCACATATTCATCTCCACTCCCCACTTCTTGTTTTGCAATGGATGTGTTAATGGAGAAACTAACTTCTGGTGTAGGCTAAGGAGAAAGTTGACATAATGGGGTTTCATTTTCAGCTTGTACTTCCCTAATATTCTCAATCCTTTTCTTCACGAATACCCAAGGAGGCACATCCGTATTCAACTCTTATTCATGCATTTAAATGAGTGCATCCAATCTACTTATAGGATCTTCAATCTCTAAAAAGGAACCCCTATATAGAGGGTTATTTCCTATTTTCCAAGCCTTAACTGTCATCACTCTACTATACAAGTTTCTTCTCCTAACGACATAGTGCTCATCAATAGTTCTTATTAAATCATCTTCCTCAAAGAGTATGTGAAAGTAGCCTCCCAGTTTCTTGCTTGTTTTAACATTATTGATGAAATGTTCAGGGTCAAAATTTTCCCTTGTATTTCCTTTAGGCAAGTTGTACTGCTCTAACTTCTTGTCAATCAACTCGTAACCCTTCTCATAGACTACAGTAAAATATCCAAAACATAATGTCCTGGGAATCAATGATTGCTTGTTATGACTTTTGAGGTGCATAAAATTTGAATAGGCTAATTACCTTACAATCTCCAAGTATGCTACCCTGTTTGGACAAGTATTGGGTAGCAAAAATGGGGCTCCTTCATATCCATATACTCTAATTTTTTTACAATCACTATAGGCGTACCAATCACCCCAATTGCTATTGAATTTTCCTCTATCATTCTCATCTTTTGGCCCGAGCAATCTTTGTACCTCTAGTGATAAATTATATTCACATGGATGACCAAGAATCTTGTATATAGGTTTCACAAAGTATCCTTCAAAATATAGATAGTGTGATCTCACACACCTACTGTCCCAAATTGATGTCCACATTTAGACATGTCTAACATCTCCATTATCATCTATGTCTCTTATCTTCAAGTGTTCACTCCACATTCCCAAGCTCTGTCCTTCATACAAAACAAGATGCATAAATAATGAATAATGCATAAATCTAAAATCTTCACTTTTGTTTCTAACAGAAACAAGCTCATTGTGGATTTCATTTTCCATATACTCAACATAATCAAGGGGTCGAGCATCCTGACTCTGTACATCAGCCATCAAGACCATCGGTGCTATCTCCGTGAGTATAGGGGTGTCTAAGCCAAGCACTTCGCAAACAAAATAATATGAATATTGAAAATATCCTTCAATCAAGTTCACAGAATATGGAGGGTTTTCCTCCCTTGAGAATACACTGAGCTTATTTCCCTCCTCCTGAGGCCTATGTAATGGCAGTCTCCACCTTTTATAACTGGTGCTCAAGTTGTGATATTTATTCAAGAGGTCCCTGATTCTGAATTTCATATTGATATTGGTGTCTAACTGGAATACCATAGAAATATAGTTCTTGGTGATAGGCATGAAAGAAGATCCATCTAACAACTTGATCATGTGAGTTTGAGGATTGTATCTGTTGGCTAGTACTTTGATCAATTCAACATTGACAACCACATTAGGCACTACCAATTTCCCTAGATTAAGCCTCCATGGGTTAGAAATTGGTTGGTGTCTGTGCATTTTCCTGTAATGATATATAAACAAATTGTACCCCTTGGTTGGGGTCCATGTGTCACCCATGTGTTTGTTTAAATCTTCTAATTTGTTAGCTTGAGGATTTAGTTGAGCGCTTCACCTAGACCTTTGTTTAGAGCTGGTGCACTAATTGATTAATTCTTGATTCAAATGTCTCTAATCCAATTTTTGTCTTTATTTCTAGAGTTTTCAAATGTACTTTCCATGAATTTTGTAGAGAAAAAACCCTACTTCCTTGCCTTAATAATTGAATTGGTTAAATTAGAAAAATATGAATTTCAACTAAGACTTGGGTACTTACTTAGACAACAAGCTCCTTCTTCCTTTCTTGTTGTCGTTGTCCACTGCTCTCCTTCATTTCCTTCCTATCTGTTGTCTTAGTTCCCTCAAAGTATGTTCAAAATTTTATTTTCAATACCTTTGATTCATTAATGTCATTTTGATAGAAATTTTGTGCCATCAAGGGTGTTATTAATTAATTTTAAATGTACACCATTGATTTTCATCATCGTTGCCAAATTGTCTCTTCTCCATGCCGCGGTCTTGTCAACCTTTGCTCTTCATTGGGATGACAAAATTCTGATCTCACTGATATTTCCTTATTCCCCAGATATCTCCTTCTATTGGTATACTCTTTTCTCCCCTTCTAGATTTTGAAGAGACTTCATATGGAATCATACCAATATCATAATTCCCTCTCGAAACCTTCTTGTTGAGTAGTCTCTTTGATACCTTCCTATTTCCCCGATATGTTTCACAAGTTTATTGACCCATTGAGGTAGCAAGTGTTATCATTTTATCGCGGGGACTAGTGGTGTTGTTCTTCCAATTTATATTCTTCCCTTCCATGGAGTCCTCTGCTTTAGTCATTCACTCATTTATTTTAGAGCTTTCGAAGAGACCGATGTTTGGGTTTTACCGATATAGATCCTTCTCCCCAATATTACTTCAATTGATGTTTCCCTTTTCCTTTTCAAGGGGACTGTTAATCACCTTACTCTGATACTTCGGAGTCCTTTCGAAAACTATCTTGACACCCTTTGTTACCTTTTGTGATAATTGACATTTCCTTATTGAAGAGACAAGTTTCCTTGTCCCACCAATGCATATTTTTCTCTTCGATGAACTTTACCGCTTACATGAGATCAAGGGGACTCACAAATCGCTCATCCCGATACTTCATATTCTCCTTGATTCTTCAAATGTGTATTGTTTGTTCTATGTTTCATCATCACTTTGATACATTGATGAGTCATGTCCGAGAAATGTTTTTCTATTTCCTAAGTGCAGAGGTGTATTTTTCTTGAAAGTTGTAGAAAAGTGATCAAAGTATTAATACACCTTGATGGTCTTGTCTTCGGGCTATTGAAGAAATCCCAAAAAATTTCCTTTCAATATGCTAAGATGTATTCAATAATAGTTCAGTTGGATCATTATAGAGACACCAAGATGACTCCCCTTGATAGGATATTCTCTCCTCAGTATTTTTAATACTATGTTGCTTCATCGCTTCTTCAAAGGGACCTTAAAATGAATTTCGCCGACATAGTATAGTCTCTTTGACATGACTTTCTTTATTTGCAGGTAGGATGCAAAATGTGGATTTTCTTAGGGTGATGACTTAGGGGGCAGGTAAGTGAAGTATTTTAAATATTAAGGTTTTTAAAATGGCATGCTGGGTGATAGGATTTTGGAAAAGAAATAGATTTTTGTGAGAGATTGGGGTGGATTTTTTGAGTCCTAATAGGATCTATGGAGATCCACTCTAGAGAGGAAAGTGCATGGAATCCATGAAGAAGGAACCTTAGCAAGGGTGAAATGGAAATTATAAAATAGAAATTCAAAATTGGATACTAAATACTATAAAATAGATACTAGTGATGACAATAGGAGTTGTGATGTAACCACTTGAGAGAAGGATAGGATGGGTCAGAATGTAAAAGTCATTCATGACAACGATCAAAAAAATGAAAGATGATAAAGTTATTTATGTGGTTACCGCCAATGATAATGGTTATGTGGTTGATATCCCAAGTGATTGTGACCCCAAATATGCTCAAGTTAGAAAAGAAAAAGAAAAATTGATGATATTATCAATGATTATGTCGTAACCACCCGATTTGAGAAGATGTTAGGCCAAGCCCAAGATGATAGGATATGGAAAATTTCATGGTAATGATCAAGATCAAGTAAATATAAGTGAGAGTGAGAGATGTGGAATATATTCCCTTGCTTATATTGATTGGTGAAAGAGTGATAATTCTAAGAGATAGTAAATTTAAGAAATATGGTAAAGGGGAGAAAATAAAGAAATTCCAAGGTTTTGATAAGAAAGAAGAAGAAGAAGATGAGGGAGGGGAACATTGTTGGTGATTCCCTTAATACAATGATAAGAGTGGGAACATAAGGGGAATAAGTGGGTCATGCTACCAAGAAAGATTGAGGTTAAAGGAATGATGCCTTCAATTGAGAAATAAATATCATAATAAGGACTAAGAGAGGAGATTAGAAAGATAGGGCATCGAGGTCATGAGAGAAAATGATCACAAAGGCCCGAGAATAAGTCGACAATGGACCCAAGAAAGATACATATGTAGGAGAGATATGCGTGATTGATAAATAGATATATAAATATTAAAGGGTAGAAGATCAAAAGAGAGGGAGATAGGATGAGATGTATAAGAACCATATACTAACTAAAATGTTATGGTAGGTTCCCCCAAGAGGGGGGGAAGTAGAGATACCCCCAAGATGTATCTATTAAAAAGAAAAGGAAATATAATGATAAGACAAAGAGGATAATACCCCCAAAGTTAGAGAAGTGTAATGATAAGTGTGAACAAGAGCTCTAAGAAAGAAGAATATAAGAGATATGAGGAATTGATTCATAGTAAAAAGGAGAATAGGAATAAGTGACAATGGAAACATGTCATAGGCCCACAATTCACAATATACCTCAATAAATCATAGAGAAACATTCTAAGCTTATGCAACAAGGTGGTAAATAAAATTATCTCAACTTTTAAACAATATATTCCATGTATATGGAAAAGTGGGAATTTTTAGAAGTATTTAGTGAAAGTGTAAGATAAGGGAAATGTGGAATATTAGGGATAGTTGATAGTGTAATAGACAAGTGAGTGTATAAGGCTTTTCATGAATCAATTGAGTAATCTTGTTATATGAATCATACAAGGGAGTAGTCAATATATAATATTGAATCACGAGAGAATAAGGAAAGACAAATGTATAATAGAGTGGGGGATTAAAGGATGATGTGAAATACTATAGTAGTAAAACCATTTCTAAGTCCATGCCATAAGAAAGAGAAAAGAAGGCATCCAGATCACATGATCAACCTAGAATGAGTTATAAGGTGAATACAAATAGAAAGGGAAAGAGAGGAAGCATGAACATCTTGATCTACTAGAGTTACTTAGTGATTTTTCTATAAGTATTCTATAGAATCGATTTACTTTGATTTAATTTAATTTTTATATTTTATAGCTTGTATTTTTTATTTATGCATTTTTATTTTCTTTTTGGATATCACCACTATAATTCAACCAAATCCTACACTTGGGAGTATGGAAACAAGCATGTGTATTGGAACTCAATGCTAGGCAAGGAAAGAACAAGGTGTGATTTTCCTATAAGCCTCTAGGAATCACTAATGGGATTTGGTATAGGGAATAGAAGAAGGAGAAGGACTTGCATTGATTTATCATGGAAATCAAACATAACATAGAATAGTATATGTATATAAGGAAAACAAATGAATGTTACCATGTCTAAATGACAAGTGGAGGATCCAAAATTGAAGACTAGTATGCCTAGAGAAATGAATTGTCATGACAAGAGACAGAGGGTCACATAATATCAATAGTGATATGGTAGATAGTCAATGTACTAAAGGTGGAATGAATTACACATACATAAGAAGATATTGCCAAACATAGTAACTTATCATTGGTAGTGAATAAGTAAAGGATAATAGTGCGTGAAGATATGCAATGATATAATATACTTCTAGTGACAATGAATCATACAAAAAAATAATCATAGAGAGGGTGAGAATGAAAGGGATCATTAGAAGGATAATAACCTAGGCTAATTTTATGAAGGTATGTATTAAGATGAATAGGTTTAGTAGTACCTTATGAGGGCCAAGTCCTTTGTCTCTTTCTAGAAATTTCTAGGATATTGAACTCTTTGCCATATAGTCTTTCAAATAAGATAGAAAAATGAGGATATGAAGTTCTAGGAACAATTGAATTAATGTAATAATTAAGAATGATGTGGTTGGATGAAAGAAAGATCTAAAACATTATGCTTAATTAAATGAAGATATTTATATTAAGAGAAAGGAAGGGATGAAGGAGGAATGATACTGAGTAATGTGAAAATTTGAAATCTACAAGATCAACCTTATATATTCCAAATGGAGGAGTGAACTTGAAAGAGGACCACCTAGTATCCAAGAAATCAAAGCAATGTGCATGCCTTTTCTGTTGCTTCCACATCACTTATATATGATGGGCTTCCATGCTCTTTTCAAAAACCTTATTAGGTGGTGCAAAAAAATTATTGAGGTCACAAAGTTTAACTTCAAAATTTCTTATTATATTTGCTCAAAATTTTATAACCCCTTGAATGAATCCAAAATATGTTTATCTCTATAGTATTTTTATGGATCCACTTTATGCCATACCAAGCTTTTGAAGTTTATCAACTTTTTGAAGGGTCCTGGTCATAATGTCTTTGGCTAGTAAGGTGGTGCCAGGACTGGCCAAATCAACAAAATGCCTAATTAATGTATGCTTCCACATTTTGCATATTTGCTCAAAAGTTTGTAAAGATTTTTCAATGATTCCAATTCATGCATATTATTTCATTCATTGTAGTATGTAATGTGTCTTCCCTTTGTAGCATTTGGTGATCTCACTTCCATTGGAAACTAACACAAATCTAGGAACTTGCTTCAGAGCTGGACGATTTCCTAGGAACGTGTAAAATGTCGATCCATGTGTGTTGATGCTCAACAACTTAGTCGATGAGAGCATGTGATAAAAGTTCACCTGAGAAACTCCTTTCAAGTATCCTTTGAATACCATTTGAAAAGCAACTACAAACACAAACCATATGTAGTAATTTGTGCATCAAAGCAACAAGTGAAGTGAGTTGCATTCAAGGTATCTTCAACAATTGGTCTCAAGGAGAATAGAGTTAGGATCGACACCATTTTAAATGCTTAGAGTCAGCTAGATGTGTGGAAATGGCATCTTTATAATCACTCTATAAAGTAGTAGATCTGGGGCGGGGGGCTTAGTTCAATTGGCTATATCATCTATCACGTGAAAATTTTTACCAAACGCATTGCAATTTATAGAGGAAAAAAAAAACAGTAGATTTGAGATGCCTTTGTATGATTTTTCCAATAAACTTAGCCTTATTTCCTGATAACTTTCTTTCAAACTAATTGAAAACATGTGTGGATGCTTTTCCACAAAATCTAAAGAGAGTTCCATGTGATCGAGCCATCTTGTTCTCATTACAGAGGTATGGTATTGCATTTATTTCAAACTATATTATTTTTAATTTAATAATATTTCTTTGTGACATTATGTCATGCATTTTGTGTGTTTTGTCTAGACTTTCATATTTTACATACCTATTTATCAAAGTGGTTGGGGATATACTTATTGATTGTAAATTTGATATTATTGTGGCTTGTAGTAGTATCAAAGTGGTATTTTCACATGTGATCATTCTACAAATGTAACTAGTTTTATTACCAAGTCCTCTTCCTTCACTATAAAGTGGCTATAATGGGTGAATCCCCTAATTGTCTTGATTAGACAAGTTGAATCAACACCTATAGTATGGTAGCTTGTGACACCATAAATTATATTCGCACCTTTTGGAATTGACCATATGTGCTAGAGATTGTAAATCTATCAAATTGTATTAGAAATCATGTATTTCCACCATTGAGATATTCTAATCATTTCACAAGAAAAAATAAATCTACAATATTTTATGATTTGAACTTCAACATTCATGACTATGACCACAAATGGATGAATTTGAGTTGATATGAATTATATTACAAAATGATTTGGAGATTTAAGACCAAGACTTGTTGACATAGATTAATGTTTTCAATTTGACCAAGCTGAGGCAACAAAGAGGCTTGGCATATGACTCAGGAAACCAACATGATTTTCAAGAAATTTACTTGATGATACTTGTTGATTAATGGGAATGGAAATTATCAAGACCTAAAACATGGACAACATATGTTGGGTGGATGTAAAAAATGGGTATTCATTGGACCCTTGATGTGTACATATTAAAGTGTGGTTGTGCATTGAAATAATAGTATTATTTATCCTTGAGTTAAGAATTAGATCCTTGATATGTGTGTTTTCAAGTGTAGTTGTGCATTGAATTCTATTGGATCATAATTTCTTTTATCGGGATTCAACTATGTAGTTTATGAGTCAAATGTATTGACCCATATTTCATTAGTAGTGGTTCATACAAACCCATCTCTCATGAGAATGAATGGTCAACTTAGAACTCATTGCATTTTGGTGATGTTCAAAGGGGTGAAGAATATCCATGTCATTACATTAAGTCCCCCTTGTCCAAGTGGGCTCAAACCCATTTGGTTAAGGGGGCAACTATAAACACTTAGTTTGTTCAATATTCTAAGCCCAAAATGCACATGCAAGCTCCTTTAGCATTTAGCCCAAAGAATTTCTATATAGGCCTATTCCAAAGTGAGCATGAATTCTCTAAGTGACACATGTATATCATCATATCACCATATGTTTCTTTTGTCTTCTTGTAGCATCATCCTAACCTATGAGTATTATTTCATCACATCAACATACACTATATCCTATCAATTGTGCATCTCAACACATCCTAATACATATATTCTAACCCCACATGAGCCCTCCATTTATTCTATGCATTGGTACAATTTTTGTGTCAACACATTCAACTCTAGGTCACGAGGTTCACTAAATATAATAAAATGTATCACCTAAGGTGTAATTTGGAATGATCCAGTGAGTTCATACAAATTTCAAACTACTCTCATAATTTCTTATATAATCTTCTAACGGATGTGAAATATGATGATGCGAACATTGTTGTCTAATAGTGCATGCTTAAAGTTTTCTAAGAGGATACCATCTCTCATAGCTATTAATTTCAAATTCACAAGATAAAGATCAACAAACAAAGGTCCACAATCCCTTTATATAACATGTATGGTGAATATACTAGAGTGAAGTAGAAAAGTGCAATGTATAATTTGGAATGTGAAGTTTCTTTATCTACTATTAATAATAAATATCTAGCACATGAATCAAATTATTTAAAAAGAACTTTAGAAAGTAGAGTGTCTCACATTTAGTAACACCTCTTGAACCTCTAGAAACATATTAGATCTTTGTGCAATACTTTGAGAACCATGTGGATTTAAAGAGGTTTATAAAAGGTTTATTTCTTTGTCTTAATAACATAACCCAAAGATCCTAGATAAAATATATAAACAAATAATTTATATAATTGTACAAAATAATTAAGATAAATGTATGAGGGCAAAACTCCACCTTAAAATGCCATAGTGTTTTTAGTAGCTCACAATTCATTTCACAAGAAGGTGAATTATTATTTATTTAAGCTTTACCATTCATCACAAACCACCCATTTTCCTTGATTCACCATTTTAACTATTTTAAACTTTTCATATTTGAATTTTTATTATAGAAATAGTGAATAGATTCCATTTCATTTTCAAAATAGTTAAAACTCACCTTTTTTTTTTTTATTGAATAGAAGTGGCAAAGCCACTAAACATATTTTATTAGAATAAAGGAAGTTTACATCAAATGATAAGAGTAGAAAGATCATGTCAAACATTTGACAAATAAGACCTAACAAGAAGAAAACTCACCTAAATTTTGAAATCTAATAATCAAATAATATAAATCATATACTACTCTGAATACAATACCACTCTTATTTATAACATACTTTTCTACTTAACTTTCAAATCCAAAAATCTAATTCAAAAAAAAAAATTCACATTCAAAAATAAAAATATTATATTATATCTCCATTCAGTTACATAAATGTCATGTATACCATGATTTTCTTATTGACATAGACATTACACCTCTACCATACAAATATGATCAAAATTTGTACATTGTATTTTATATTAGGTTCACCGTCCTTGAAAATACAGCACAACCTTACATAAGTCAAGTTAAAAACGTTGATTTTTAGTTATTTTTTCCAAAAAAAAATTGTTCGTTAGCCTTGTAAAGTTTTCTGCCCGCCAACCGCCCTTCAAAAGTACGTGGGACACCCCTATATAATAATTCTTTCTAACGTGGTTGGGAATGCTTGAAAGTAAAGAGGTCGGTACACTTTTATCTTTATTCTAAGGATATCCACCTTCAAGTCAAACATATTTGGATTGGCACATGCACCCTATCTTCACCCCTAAACATGGGGTCCGTGGAGTATGGGTGACATCTTGTTACTACTGCGGGGTCATGTGATACTTGCATTCCACCCAAAGTCCAACATATTGGCAAAGATGTAGGTGTCTAAGGATCATTTAGATATTTAGTCATTTTCCAAAATTATTATTATTGGATTGTGGGTGATATGTAGTAGATGGAAGAAGAAGCCAATGAGAAGGTCAAGCTTAAAGGTGGGGTGGCTTCCTGGGTTTTAAATGAGCCAAGAAGGTTGGTGATCATATTAGTATTTTGTGTTTAACATAGATATTTTGTGTTGAATATGATTAATTATAGAAGCGACATTGTGTTGCTTGTACTTTTTTTATTCATTTTGATCTTTTTTTTTTTTTTGTTTGATTGGATTAAGCTTAAAATGCTATTGTAATGATAAAAAAAAAAATCAAATGGTGTATGTACAATCAATGCACCTAACAAACAATAGATCAGAGAAAAACTAGTGAAGACAATTGGCATCAAGAAATATAGAGCAATAATTAGTAGGAAATACAAAGCAACCTTTTATTCTGAGTTTATTAATTTAGTGTTCAAATGGCATGCTTTTGAGTGAGAGTTGGTATTCATCATAGCAGATAAGGTGAATCTAAGTCTTATTCACTAATTGAACCAAATCCCATCTTTAATTTCTATGTTCTCAATCTTAGAACATGACTATAAGTATGACCTTCATCCTATTTGAATATAAGTGGGGCCTTAAACCTCAAGTTCTAAATTTAAAATTAATCATGCGCCCAAGACGACTTGTTTCCAACTAGTCACTACCCATTGATTTCAACTTGAAATATTCATTTTTGAATGCTAGGGAGTTGTATAAAAAAAAAGCATAGGTCATTTTGATCATTTGATAGCACCATCATTCACATATCATTTTAAAAATAGAGAAAATTACACCATCTACAATCATAAGGACAAATACATAGGCACTCATATTTTACTTGGCGTGTCTTTCAATTTATTCATACACCATTGAATTGGCACCAACAACTTGACTAACATCAAGACAATACACAAATTACCCACTCCTGATAGCATGCTCTATTGGTGAATTTAAGCACCACATAATCCAAGTACATATAGGTGAATACATTTTTAAAGATTAGGTATTCCTAGTCAAAGGCCACAAATTTAAGTTTTAAGATAAGATTTTATAGATCAAGATTACAAGTGTGGTTCAAAACCTTGACAAAGTGAAGGTCATATAACAATATGGCGAAGCTCTATCATCAAAGATTTAAAACAAAATGTTTGATTTGGTTCACAAAAGCATGCATTTTAACAAAAGATCCACTACCACACACAATTGTAATCATCTCTAACCTTCTTTATTGATTTTAACAAGTTAAATATATGTTTTAATGCTTGTCTTTACTCAACCTATTTATCTAGGTTAATTGGTTGAGTGCT
Source organism: Sequoia sempervirens (assembly GCA_007258455.2). NCBI lineage: Eukaryota > Viridiplantae > Streptophyta > Pinopsida > Cupressales > Cupressaceae > Sequoia > Sequoia sempervirens. Next base: position 66,698,356 of record VDFB02373365.1, on the reverse strand, counting down.
TGATTAATCGAATAATTAGGCTAGATATCTTTAGAGGATTTAATTTATCTCTTTATTTCGATGAAATCAACATTTCTTACATTCCTATGGGCTGGTCTTGAGATTTCATTTTATGATTTTTTTTATAGATATTGATCATTTCTAATTTTCGTATCATATATAAACACTCCCTTGGTTTCTATTGCCTATTATTTTTTTAATCTTTTGCTTGTATTTTAAGGTCTCATCTCCTATCCACTTTCCACTAAGGAGAAGTCCTACATTCAACCCTACAATGGATTTGAATCACACTAAGGAAAGTATTGATTCAAGGCTTGAATACTAATACTTGTTTTAATAGGGAAAATGGATTTGATTATCATACTCATGTTGAAAAAATGGAAAAACAAGATATGACTAGGTCTACACAAATGCTTTCATTAGATCTCCCAAATTTGGGCAATGATGCTAGATCTTACACTTTATTTGATGTCCTTTATAAATTATCAAGCCTTATATAATGAAATTACTAAGGACATAGACTAAAGGATAAGTTCATCAAAATATTTGTATGGTGTGTCCCATCCCCCTCCCTCCTAAACATCTTCTTTTATTATCATTTTTGGCTATTCTTCTCCCACTTTAAGTATTCCACAAATTCCATGATTTATCAATCCTTCTATTGATTGTCTCCTTGTTCCTACTTTTCATATTCTCCCCACCATTTTTTTATTGCTATTGCTCCTATTTCTATTCCCACTAATCTTGTTCCTAATTTTTGTGTTGCCACCATATTCTCATCCACTATCCCAAAGCCTACCTAAATTCCACCCATTATTTTTTGTGCTACTATTTCTATTTCTCTTCCTATTCCTAATGTTCATCCATATTCCCTTGATTTTGTCCTTAAAGGGCTTGATGAAATATAAAGTAAACTTGATACCTTACGCATAGTACTAGTGAGATCAAGAACAATCCACTTTCTTATCGATTTCTACTTGTTGTGGATCCTTATTTGAGATGTACAATGGTAAAGGGGACCCTATTATGATTCATATGAAATAATTTAATGCTATATGTTTGGACTATTCTTATGATCATAATCTTGTTGTTAATATTTTCCCAAGGACCTTTAAAGATTGTGTAATTGAATGGCTATATTCTCTTCCTCATGGATTTGTACATTGATTTTTAGATTTGGAAAATGCTTTGATGAACTATTTAAATGTTAATAATAACTTGAAAGCTACCATTAAGAATTTAATGGATCAAGTGATCACATTCATGTTGATGTTATTAAATACCAATGGTTGTTGGACTAATATGCACTATCAAAATATTGATGATGAGTTGCAAACAATATTTGTTAAAGTCTTGTTACCTCATATTCAATATAATTATCTAAATAGTTATACTTCTTTCATGGTTTTATTTGAAAATGTGAGGAATATTGAATTGAAATTGATTGAATAATGCACTAAAAAATGGATCTTCTCATGCTTCTGATTCATAATATAACCCTTCAAAAATTTAACAAAAAAGAGTTTCCAAAGATAGTAAGAAACAAGAAAATGTCCAAATGTTCATCATGTCAAGGAAATTCCTCTAGTGTTATTCCTTTAAGGCCTCAAAGTTGAAAAAAAGTTTACAAATTCATAATCCTTTGTATATTGTGTCATAAAGTTTGATTGATGCTAATATGATTACGAGCTTCCTCATATTCTATCATTAGATACATTAAGAGTATGAGGTTGGAGGAAAAGTGCTTGAGTGATGCTTCTCCTTCACAACAAGTGACAAAAGAACCAAGATTTGAAAGGAAGGGTCTTGGACTATCTTACAACTATTTGTTCCAAAGCTCATTGAGCTATGTATGTAAATGTATGCTTTCTTGTATTGTTGTAACTTATGAAATTATTGAAATGAAATAGAATCCATGTTGTATTATGTTATGCATCTTGTTTGAAAATTCTCAATAAAGAAAAGAATTTTTTTTACTGCAATGGCTTGTTACTTAGTTAATTTACTTGAATGGAAAAAAAATAGAAATTTTTACTTCATTGAAGGGTTGGTATGTTACATGTGGTATCAGAGCTACCAGGTTTAGCTCTAGAACCTATGAGCTCATCATTCTTTTTGTCCAATGTTATCTAATATGTTTGTGCCTAAGTGTTTTGATGATAAAGCATTTTATGGCTATCAAAGTTAATGGTCATACTATGTAACATTGTGTTTCAACAACAAATCTGATACACTATCTCTTTGATACTAATATTATACATATTGCGGGCATAAATTATAGGACAAATCATTCATTTTCTCTCCCAAACTCAAATACATAAATTTACACAAATCCTTTTCTAGCACATAATCAGTCTAATAATATTGATATATTTAACATGATCATTCTAATAATATTGATATAAATAAGGCATAGTAAGCACATTCCTATTACATTATTTTGAAAATAAATTTGTTGGTGTGTTTAGTAGGGGTTATAATGTTTTTAATAATATAAGCTGCATTTATAGAGTGTAGTACCCTTAACACCAAAAATCTCTATGGGCCAGAGTTCATCAATTCAAAATAAAAAAACATAACCAGTTACAATAGATAGATAGCTTGTAGAAACAACACAAAGACAACATAATAAAAGACCCCCCAAAAAACAAATAAAACACAAACCATCATCGAGCAAGATTCTCCCATTCCTCCATGAGGAATTTAAACACATCCTTGGGATTAGACTCCGCAACATTCTTTTTAACTTCCTCCTTCAACACCACAGATATAGTGACAACTGAGTGATGAATGATCTTCATAGTGAATTGGGTCACTCGGTTGAGCTTCCATTCAAGGCTACAAACATAATCCAACAAGCCATTGACATCTTCATCCTTTGTAGCAACCAACTTGTTAGTCTCTTCATCTAGAGCTTGATGATTGGAGGAGTCCAGAGTGGACTCCTCTAGGATCATTTGATTAAGCTCTGAGAAGTGACTAGGTCCCTCCTTGTACTCCTCGGTTTCCTCTACTGTATCATTCTTGTTTTCATCACGATCCTTTCCATGTTCCAAGCTGCTAGAAATATCATCAACCAGGACCTCCTACTTATGTTTAGCCAAGTGGTTAGACCTACCCACACTAACAGGTTCCACACAAGTGTCCATACTCGTGATCACCATAGTTTCCTCCTTAGAATCCTTAGACCCAATGTCATCCTCGTCATTTTCAGTGGGTGGTTATTCAATATAGAATGCTATTTTACTACATCTTATTCTATGCAATTTATTATATTTTAACATAATAATATTCCATATAATAGTTATTGCGGTCTTTAATATGTTAGACCTCATGTTGCTTTCCATCAGCTTAAGGTTGTTCTTATCGATTATGCTTGTTAATTTAATATATGCATAGAAAAATCTTGTTTAACCATCATTGCCAACAAATAATTGTAAAGGAATGTGCACCCCTTGTGTAAATTTCCCCTTTTCATCCCTTCACCTTAGAAAATCAAACTTGAAGGTGAAATTCCACATCACCCACCTATCTTCCATCCATTTGGAATTTTTCCTATGTGTCGGTGGGGGAATATTTGTTAGAGACGTGAGCACGACGCGTAGACGTCTACACAGTGCGCTGCCATCCATAACAGATACCTACCTTTGGTGTCCGCAAGGACGTTACACTCTCCATTGGGCATGAAGCATAACACCTTTGTGTCGACCAACCGACCCAAAAATAGCTCCTTCCTTCCCATTTTGATCTTGAAATGCCTATCTTTCACTATCACTTCGTCTCAGGAGCATTCTACTTCATCTTCATTCACAATTCTAGCAACCTGTCCTCTTGAGAATTTTCACAATTCCATTGAGCATTACAGGATCTTGTTACTCCATCAACTTCATTTGTACATGTTGTGTTACCATAGAACTTGGGAGTTTGGAGTCTTGTGAAACCTCCCTTCGTCACTGTTGCGACCGTGTCAACTTTTCCAAGTTCATTGTCTTGCATTCTCCCTTCATTTCCTTGAGAGCCTTTGGGTGGAGGTGGTAATGCTTCACTTCCCTTTCTTGTTGTGGTTTGATAGAGTAGTATTTTTATCTTTTGTAGTGTTCAATACTCTCCTTTCTATTTCCTTTATCGTATTTTCTACTTCGTGGCTTTCTAAGCTGTCCATAAAGGTGGAAACACCAAAGTAGGGGTTTGACTGAGGCAAACCCCTATACAACCCAATATTTTTCCTTCTCTTAGCTGTGTATAGGTGAACGTGTGCATGCAACTCGCTGGTGAACTAGAGCTTCAGTGAGTTGATATTCATCACCCTTATCTTTATCTACCTTCTTTATTATTTATTTTGCTATTTCTCATTTTTCATTATTTTGTTTACGTTGTTAAAATTAGTTAGCTAGACAGTTAGTAGGTTTTCTTGTTTTGCATGTTGTATTTCACATTTTTTTTGTTATACGAATGAAAATGTGTTGTGTTGTAGTCTTAGACCGGCGTTGCCATCCTCAGATATAGAGTTGTCTGAGGTGCAGTTTGGACTCCAAAAATTGGCTTGTCTAGCCTCATTTAGGTCTTTGGATATATACAGTGATAGGAGCACTTGAGAGTGCTCTTCATTCTTGATTCTTGTTCTAAACACCCTTTAGCCTAAGGTAAGATAGGGCAGCCCCCTGCTCTTGGATCTCCATGACTTGGAGCCTTAATGTGGCTGGTCCCCCTACCTTACATTTTTGGTGAACCTGAAGTGAAACATTCTAGTTCTATTTAGCGGTGTTGAAGGGTCCTTTCCTCGTATCCTAGGCATGTTGTAGGTGTGAGTGTTGTGAGGTGTTTCACCTTGCAACCCAGCCTATGACCCCTAGTGGCATAGTTGGAAGGTTCCAAAACCTCAATTGGGTCACTGTCCAATTGAAAAACCTTTGGGGGCTCTGTGAAAGTTTTGTTTAGTGTATGTGATGGTCTCCTTTTTGCATCTTCCTATCCCTTTTGTGCAACCTGTGAGTAGCTCTCCTGGTACAAATTTCACCTCATAGGACCTATCGATGGGTTATAACAAAGAGCCATCTCCTCTATACATCCCCAAATGAATCAACGAAAACACTGTAACATGTGTTCTTGTTGACCTGACATGTTGGGTGAATGTAATTATTAAGGAGATTATGTTGATCAATTCTCTGCACAAAGATGGGTACAATGCACCTGAAAGTACCATCCGTACACATAATGGAATTTTCGTACCTCCCCTTGGAAGCATCACCTTGACAGTCCTTATTTCACCTAAGTCAATAAACTTGATCTTTGATATAATTTTGGGGTTTGAACTCTCCAAAGTGAACTAGGTATCCCTTGGTTGGTCGCTATGAATGCAATTCCCTCGGTCATGCATAAGTGTCTTAAATTTATCCATGAGGGTTCAGTGCATGTGATCCATGACATTGGCTATAAACCGTCGATTGCACGTGGTAGCTAATATTTGGATCACTTTTGGCCTGCAACCATTGGTCCACTTCCACCTAGGATGGACCTCTTGTACTAGACCTATGAGAAGTACAAGAAAGGGCACTTAACGCCTAAGGTGAGATACCCTCCATCTCCCTATGTTGTCTTGCATAGGGCATGCTTGGAAGTTGATAGTGACATTACCTTGGCTTGAAGAAGGGAGGAAGAGAAGTGTTCTCGAGCTTCTTCCTCCTCCTCTTTTGTTGTCTCGCTTGTCGATTCCTCTTGCCCTACTGCGGTGTCATCAGATTCTGGTCCTAAGTGATTGATAGAGAATCTTATGGTGCTCACTTGGCGAAAGCCCAAGCGTTTGGCATTTGAACTTCTTGTTCTACCTATAGTGCCTAGGCCCATTTGATATAGTAAGGGGAAGGCTTCTCATGTGGAGTCCTCTATGTATTGGCCTCCATGGCCTCCTACTGCTACTACTCCTAAGACAGTGAATGGGAAGAGGCCCACCGCTGAGGTGTTAGAGCTGACTCCCCCCACTATTGTTCCAACCTCCTCTCAGTCTCTCCCTCCTGCTCCCGTCCAAGAGTCTCTCCCACCATTAGAAACACTTGTGATGGAAACTCTGAAAGATGAGTAGGAGCCTCCTATTCCATCTCAGATCTTGGAGTTATAGAAACTGCCTTGCACATGAACACAAGCGTCAGTGAAAGGATCTGGTGGATGAGTAGGCTGCTTTGCAAAGGAAAGAAAGGGAGTTGACCACCCCTATTTTAGGACTTGACATCGTGTCCTCCTCTCCCATCCCCTCTGCTTCAGTTGAAACAACCTCTGTGTTGTTTCCAGCTCTTGCTCTGAGCATAAACACCCCTGACCCTAAAAAGGTGTAGGCATTTATTGCTTTTTTGGTTGAGCCTCCTCTCTTGATGTCTCTTCCAGACATCCCACCATTTTCAAAACTCATGGACATGCTGAATACCTTAGTGGTGTCTGCTACGGTTTTCTCCTCCCCCTCTACACCTTCTACTTCATCTGTGGGGGTCTCACACCCTTTGATGAAGTGGAAGGTGGAGGATGGCCCTGCTAGTAATGGGGGTCAAAAGAAGAGTCCACCGTCTTCAAATGGTGGTTCTGCATTAGCATGTGTCATCTTTGTAATAGAGGAAGTTCTGGTGTCCCCAAAGTTTGTCATTGCTCTCGAGTCACTCAGTGAGCCTAATAGTGAATCTTGAGCACCACCTCCCTCATCCATTGAGGTAACACATGGCACTCCTATGAAGTGCGTGTTTAACTCTTTGGATGAGGTCCTGACCTTGTCAGCGATCTTCACGAAGTCACTGACCTTTGCTCCAAGGAACTGAGTGGAGAAGACCCCGAGGAGTCTCCTTCCTTGGCTCTTATTGTGGGAGGGTCGGAAGGTTCCCCCCTTGACATTTTTCCCTTCTAGGATCTTTTTCCTTCCCCATATAATGATCTAGATTGGGAGGCTAATGACCTCTTGGTTGATGAGTGTTAGGGGGTGCCTCTTCTTTACCTTTAGATTAGATGTATGTGTGTTGTGTTGTGTTCCCCCGTGCTTGCATTATGAGTTCCTGGATGACCCTTGTCACCCTTGTAGGTGCTTGGATATATGAGTGATTATGTGTTATAAAACTTCCTCTATTTGTGTCATCATTCTTCCACTATTATGTGTATTTATTTTTGAAACATTGGGGATGATGCGAAGTGATGGGGGAATTTAGGCTTCCCTTCCATGTTGACCCAATTTTGTATTTTTACTTTGTTTTCTCGTGCATTCTTCATATGGTATGATATCGTATGGGATTGATGACAACTCATTAAATATACTATTATTATACTTATATGTATTTATGAGTGGCTTTGACCCCAAAATATTAGATTGCCCCATGCCCTTTGTTTGTGATGTCATTGTCTCTTTTTGCAGTGTGGTTATCTTTATCTCTTCTTTGCTTGAGTTGTGATGTTATGGTGCTCATGTGTTGTCCCTCGTGTGTGTGAAAACATTACCAAAGTGACATATCGCTATGTCCTGTGGGCCACAACATCACCTTTTCATTCTTTCTTTTCTCTCCTTAGGATGTCACATGCCTTGTGTTCAACATGCACCATCCCAAGGGGGCTATCATGTCAACTTTGATTTTTAGAAAATGCATTCAATAGCCAATGAATATTTTCTTGAAAATCTTTGCAAGCTTTTTAAAAAATCACATTCTCAACAAGGACCCCTAGTGGAATGTGTTTCCTTTGTCATGGGTTCACAAAGAAAGAACTTGAAAAACTTTCCTCCAAGGAGGGAGCAATTTTTCCTGCTGGAAAATCCTTGACCTTCGCCTCATGAGGGGGAATTTTCTTCCTTTTGAATTCCTTGATGAAGTGAACATCTTTCGAAAGGATTCCTTGATGTTGAATTGATTGGTGAAAAACATTTTTGCACTTTCAAATATTGTGTCCCTTGAGTGGACCCCTCTTCTTTTGAAGGGTTCCCAAGGGACCCCTTTGAAAGCTCTTCCCTCAACTTTTTGACTATCTTCTTGTTTTCCTATGTGGCTCCTTTTTTTTTTCTAACATGTTTTATCTGTAGATTAACATGTTGCTTTGCAAGTGCGCCTGTGAAGTTGCTATCTAGTTTGAATTTGTGGAGTCCCCTTAGAAGAGAGTACCTATGGAGTCCTTTTCCAGCCCTATGCTTTCAAGCTTTCCAAATCATGATTTTCTTCCTCAAAAGTTTAGATATACGTTTCTAACTCTCTGATCTACTTTACCAAACACTCATTGATACTCATACTCACTAAAGTGGGGGGAAAATGTATAGGAGTGAATTTGCACCCCTTATGTAAATTCCCCTTTTGCATCCCTTCACCTTAGAAAATCAAACCCAAAGGAAAAATTCCACATCACCCACCTACCTTCCATCCGCTTGGGGTTTGTCCTGTGTGTTAGTGGGGGAATATTTGTCAGGGACGTGAGTGCAACATGCAAATGTCTACACAGTGCACTATCATCCCTGACAGATTCCTGCCTCTGGTGTCCACAAGGATGTTACACTCTCCATTGGGCATGAAGCATAACACCTCTATGATGACCAACCGACCCGAAAATGACTCCTTCCTTGCCATTTCGATCTTGAAATTCCCATCTTTCACTATCATTTCATCTCGGGAGTATTCTACTTCATCTTTATTCACAATTCTAGCAACCTAACTTAACCTCATGAGCATTTTCACAATTCCATAGAGCATTACAACAGATTTTTACTCCATCAACTTCATTTGTACGTGTTTTGTTACCATAGAAGCTGCGATTTTGGAGTCTTGTGAGACCTCCCTTCATCACTGTTGTGGCCGTGTTGACTTTGTCAAGCTCGTTATCTTGCATTTTCCCTTCATTGGCTTTGAGAGCCTTTGGGTGGAGGTGGTATTGCTTCACTTCCCTTTCTTGTTGTGGTTTGATAGAGTAGCATTTTATATTTTGTAGTGTTCAATACTCTCCTTTCTATTTCCTTTATCGTATTTTCTACTTTATGGATTTCTTGGCTATCTATGGAGGTGGAAACACCAAAGCAAGGGTTTGGTTGAGGCAAATGCCTATAAAACCCAACATTTTTCCCTCTCTTGGTTGTGTGTAGGTGAACATGTGTGTGGAGCTTGCTGACGAACTGGAGCTCCAGTGGGTTGATATTCATCACCCTTATCTTCATCTAACTTCTTTATTATTTACATAGCTATTTCTTGTATTTCATTATTTTTTTTATGTCGTTAAAATTAGTCAACTAGATAGTTAGTAGGTTTTCTTGTTTTCCTTGTTGTATTTCATGTTTTTTGTCTATACAAACGTCAGCATGCGAAGTTGTGCACCGCGTTGACAGCCATGGAACGCAACGTTGCATCTCGGGATAGAGAGTTATGCGAGGTTGCAGTATGGACTCTAAGACCTTCGTCTAGCCTCATTTAGACTTTCAAATTTGTATAGTGATAGGAGCACTTGAGAGTGCTCTTCATTCTTGATTCTTTTCCTAAATGCCTGTTAGCCTAAGGTAAGATAGGGAAGCCCTCCACTCTCGACTCTCCATGACTTGGAACTTGACATGGACGTCTCCCTACTTTACATTTTTGAGTAGAAATTGACATGAGTTGATCCACAATGATGGTTTGCAATTTTGGCTTAGTAGCGGACCGAAATAATTTTGCTTAAAATCTTCACTTCCGAGCCTATATAGCGGCTAAACCATGAGAATTTAAAGATAGTAGATTAGAGTCACAAATGCATTTTTATTTAGATTCTAAAAATATTTTCAAAATTTTTGAATTCTGTTTACTTCTTTTCCCATCTCCCATAGAAATTGTTTTGAGAAAACAACACTTTTGAAAGTGATACACGATATAACTTGGCGTAACTTTTTTTCCGCAGAAGGATAAAATTCTAAATTCTTTGAATTTAGTTTGTAACTCAAATCTGAGTGCTTCCACTTGGTTAGATAGTTTTGGCTGAATACTTTTCTTCAAATGGATTTCAGAATCGAGCCAAATTACAATTCCCATGGCATGATATAACGTGCTTTTATTGTGTATGTATCAAATTTTTTTGTTGGATCAAACAATATTTGGTGCACTCCATATTTTCAATTTTTTTTTTATAATATTCTATTTTTCCACGTGTAGAACAAAGAGCTTCTTTTTCAGTGAAAAACCTATATTTAATAAAACTTAAAAAACAAATAGATAATAAAACCAAAACATATTAAAATTATATTCATTGGATAGCTCGTTCTGAGGGCTACTTGATTCTAGTTGGGTTTGTGAAATCTCCTCCATTTTCATTCTCAAATCAAGCTTTGAAGTGCAAAATTCTAGACATTTTTGGTGCTTGGGAGGGGGAAGGGGGAAAAAGGTTGGTTCGGTCGAACCTAAAAAATATGTTCGATTGAACCGGGGTTCAGTCGAACCCAAGTTCGATTGAACCTCTTCAAAATATAATAAAAAAATGTTTATTAAGGGGGTTCAGTTGAACCTACAAAATGTGTTTGGTCGAACCCCCTGCCATGAATCAATTTTATTTTATTTGTTTTCTGTTTTTGTAATATATAATACTTTGTCATTTTTTTTGCCATTTTATGTCATTTTTATAATATATAATATTAATATAAATCTCAAAAATTATATACTTTTTATATTATAATATATAATATACTTATTATTATAATATATTATAATAATATATAATATTACTTATATATTAATTATATAGTTGTATTTTATTTTATTTTATTTACCATTTTTCTAATAGTTTACTTCCTTACTTCCCCTATGACTCCTTATTTATGATGTTACCTCTCTCATGTTTTCGTGAATAGATGAGAATTAGTTATAAATCTTAGAAATGAAATTTAACATGGATGAGGTGTGAATGAATGCAATTATGAAAAAGAGACGCAAATGAGAACAATACGTTTTCTTAGCCCTTCGTGATTGTAAGATAATGAATTGTGCATGTACGAAATTAAATCATGAAAAGGACACAACTTTTAAATCTCATAAAATCGTGTTTTGTGTCTAAATATATACTTATAATATTAATTATATAATATATAATAATTATATACTTTTTAATCTCTATATTATAAATTATATCTATATAATAGTTATTAAGAATATATAAATCATATATATTATTAATAATTATAAATAATATACTATATACTTATATATTATTAATACTTATAAATAATATATTATATACTTATATATTATAAATAAGCACAAAAATGTAAGAATACAGACAAGGCACAACGATGATACAAAACATTGAAATGTACAACAGATCAAACATGAAACAAAGGGGTCAATCTAAATACCTAGGGACTTTTGATTCAATTTCACACCTCTAATCACTTCCAAACAAATTCTCTACCAATAATCTCATTCTTGGTGTTCTAGAATTTCTCACTCTCTCCTTATTTAACATGGAGGAGGTGTGAATGAATGCAATTATGAAAAAGAGAGGCAAATGGGAACAATACATGTTCTTAACCCTTTGTGATTGTAAGATAATGAATCCTGTATATATGAAATTAAATCATGAAAAGGACATGGCTTTTAATTCTCATAAAATCATGTTTTTCCTCTAATAAAAAGAAAACAATTAGAGGTTGCTAGCTCATTTTATCCCAACCACTTTCAATCCTTGCACCCCATTTAGTCACCTCTAGTCTGAGCTACAATCTTGTGTTAAATTTGAGGAAGGATAAGCTCAAATATTTCCTACTAGGACTATTCATCTTGATTGTTGAATTTATGCTTAGCCTTAGCTTTTGACCATGAGAACCATGAGAATGTGGCTTTGGAAAAGATATTATAATTGGTTTTGATGTTATTTTTGAAAACATGATAGAATGACTACACTAGAGTTTGTTAGCTACCCAAATGAACATGAGTTTCTAGAGATAAATGATGAGGTAGTAATGTCAAGAGTTTGTTAGCTACCCAAATGGACATGAGTTTCTAGGAACTATTTTAGATCTCTAGGACTGGACAACTCCTAATAAAACTTATTAGGAATCTTCAACCAATGAAGTTTAGCTTTTATATAAGCTCTTTAATGAGTATAGGCACTATTTGTATGCTTCTAGTAGGGCATATTAAAGCAACTTATAACAAGTAGAGAGGTGGAAAGAAGGGTTAAGTATCCAAATATATGGCAACATGAATGAGTTTGAAGTTCATCATAGCATTTGAGCTATGATGATTATAGATGCATAAAAATTATTTCATGCATTTGGTGGATTTAGTCCACCATAAAATACAACCATTTTGAGAAGTTGGTGGAGGTTTCACATGGATGTTTTGGTGTGAGATTATATATTAAAGTGGAGAAGAAATAAGAAAAAATTGTATTTTCTTCACCTCATTCTTCTTGAAATTTTAGAGTATGTGACAAGCACAATAATCTTTAAAGTTTCCATTGGAATTGAATAGAAACTCACAACAAAGAAGAAATATTGAGAACATTATATCTCTATCAGTTATATTAATTACATATTCAAATGAATTATAGGGGTATAGGGAGGGAGTGGGAGAGATATAAAGGGTATAGGGTTAAGAGTAGAGGGTAGAGGGTTTAAGGGTTAAGGGTTAAGGGTTAAGGGTAGAGGGGAGCTCGAGATATAAGGAGTGAGTGAGTGTGTGAGAGAGAGAGAGGGTTTAAGGGTTTAAGGATTAAGGGTAGAGGGTAGAGGGGATCTAGAGATAGAAGAAGTGAGTGAGTGAGAGAGAGAGAGAGACAAAGAGTGGGTATAGGAGGGAGAGACTTGAGAGAGAGAGGGGGGAGTGGGAGAGAGATAAAGGGTAGAGGGTACAAGGGTTTAGGGTTTAAGGGTTAAGGGTAGAGGGGAGAGAGGGAGGAATTGAGAGAGAGAGGATGGGATTTAAGGCTTTGTTTGGGGTTTAGGGTTCAATGTAGAGGCAGGGGGCTTCGAGATTAGGAGGAACTTGGTGGTGAGAGAGGGAGAGAGGTTGGAGTGAGGATAGAATTACAAAGTTTACTAGGTGGAGGTTTGGGGTAGGAGACTAGATGGGTGTGAGTGAGAGAGGAAGACTCGGGGGTGGGAGGGAGAGACTTGAGAGAGATATATGGGAGGAGTGGGAGAGATGAGGGGTATAGGGTTAGGCGGGGTAGAGGTTTGAGGTTTGAGTTTAGGGTAGAGGAGATCGAGATAGAAGAAGTGAGTGGTGAGATAGAGAGGGTTTAAGGCTAGAGAGGAGCTCGAGATAGAAGGAGTGAGAGTGAGAGAGAGGGTTTAAGGGTTTAAGGCTAGAGGGGAGCTCGAGATAGGAGTGAGTGAGTGAGAGAGAGAGGGGGTTTAAGGGTTTAAGTCTAGAGGGGAGCTTGAGATAGGAGTGAGTGAGTGAGAGAGAGGGTTTAAGGGTTTAACCTACTTAGGGGTAGAGGATGGGGGATCACGGAGATATAAGAGGAGTGGGTGAGAGAGAGAGGGTTTGAGGTTTGAGCAGGGTAGAGGGAGTGGGGGATCTAGGATGGAAGGGAGTGGGTGATGAGAGGTTTAAGGGTTTAAGGTTGGTGCAGAGGGTAGAGGAATCTAGGGGCGAAGGGTGAGTGAGAGAGAGAGAGGGAGGGGAGTGGGAGAGATAGAGGTAGATGGTACAGGGTTTAGGGTTTAGGGTTAAAATTAGAGAGTAGAGAGGAGAGGGGGGAGGAGAGACTTGAGAGAGAGAGGGGTGGGAGGGTATATGTTAGAGTAAAGTTTTTCACTTAATTATATTAATTAAGTCACCTTTATTCTACTCTTAAGATTTCACTTTAGTTTGCATATTGTGACATTTAATAATTATATTAATTATTAAATGTCCTCCTATTAGGGTTTCTTTAGGGTTGCACAATCTCCTTTTATAAGGATTGATCATTGTATTTTACAGTTTACTCTTTGTCAATACATTTTTCATATTTCAGAGTTTCAAAACCCTCTCTTGTTTTTTTCTCCATTCTCTTTCATGTGACAGGTATCTCTTGCATGCAGGTGTTTTTGAGCTTTGAAGTTGGATCTAACAACTACAAAGCAAGATAAAGGTAGAAGTACAAGGCTTTGGGGTTTAAGGTTTAAGGGTAAGGGAGGAGGGTAGAGGAGAGAGACTTGAGAGAGAGTGGGAGAGATAAGGGTAAGAGGTACAAAAGGGTTTAGGGTTTAAGGGTTAAGGGTTAAGGGTAGAGGGGAGGTTGAGATAGGAGTGAGTGAATGAGAGAGAGAGGGTTTAAGGGTTTAAGGCTTAAGAGTAGAGGGTAGAGGGGATCTAGAGATAGAAGGAGTGAGACAAAGACAGAGACAAAGAGTGGGTCTAGGAGGGAGACTTAGAGGGTGGGAGAGATAAAGAATTAGAGGTTACAAGGGTTTAGGGTTTAGGTTGAGAAATTACAGGGGATGGGGAGATGGGGTGGGAGTAGAGACTTGAGAGGGAGTGGGAGATAGGAGTGGGGGTGGGTTTGAGGTTGGGGTTTAAGTGTTAAGGTGGGGAAGAGAGGAGGGGTAGAAGGAGAGACTTGAGAGAGAGAGAGGGGGTGGGAGAGAGATGGGGTAGGGGTAAAAGGTTTAAGGAGTAGAGAGAGGAGAGAGGGGTAGGAGGAGACTTGGAGAGAGGGGGAGTGGGAGAGAGATAAAATTGCAGAATTGCAAAGGGTTCAAGGTTAAAGGTAGAGGGAGCTCGGATAGGAGTGAGGTGAGAGAGAGGTTTAAGGTTGAGGCTTGGGGTAGAGGTGGGATCTAGAGATAGAAGTGAGAGAGAGAGAGAGATAGATATTTGAGAGAGGGAGAGGGGGTAGGAGGGAGAGACTTGAGAGAGAGGGGGGGAGTAGGAGAGAGATAAAGGATAGAGGGAACAAGGGTTTATGGTTTAAGGGTTTAGGGTAGAGGGGAGAGAGGGAGTCATATAGAAGTCATTTAAATATTGATTTGGCAACTGGATGGGAACATTCTATTTCCATTTGTGGTATTTTTTGTGAATTAAATTGATGACAACTTTATTTTTTTTATTTGCATTGATTTATGTTTTAAATGTGTGCAAAAAAATTATAATTAGATAATACTTAATTTTAAAATACATAATTGCCCATGGAACAATTCGATGGAACAAATATAAGTTGTATATAATTGTATATAAGATTCTTGAACTTAAGAATTCCATGAAACAAATATAAGTTGTATATAATTGTAATTTCTAGGCAAAATGATTTTAAAAAACTTCACTAGGTTTCAAATAAGTATTGAAAGCATACATATGGGTTTACCTGCAAGCAAAAAAAGTGAGAGATTATTCTATAAGTGTAACTTTGAACTTTCAAATGAAATCAAAGATTCTTGAACTTAAGAATTCCATGGAACAAATAGTACATATAATTAGAATTTACGCAAAATGATTTACAACTATGTACAAGTTACTATAAGTTCTCACTTGAACATGTATAGGGTTACAAGTGAGCTTGAAAATCATGGATATATCTAAGTCAAAGATTTGGTTCAGCCCACTCTTCAATAACATGTAAATTTTTTTGATGATCATCACTATCTAGTCTCCATTTTCTTAGGCCACATGCATGTGGAATTGCATGAAGATGTAGGATGGTATCAATTATTAAGTGACTATATTGATATACCTTGTTATCAAGTTTATAGTCAACAAAATGAATCCCATGCCGAACAACTTTGACTTGTTTTACATATGCCCCTTGCACTACAATAGAACTTGCATGGTAAGCATGAACCTAAGGTAAGACATATGAACATGTACAACATTTTCATGCTCAAGGTTTATACAATATATATTTAATGTTTATAATGTAATGTGCACATGTGAACACACTGTATATATAATTTTAAATTCAAACTCACTTGTGAGAAATAACATTCCATCACTTGTTTCAGGTTGTGTTAGGTTATTCCTCTCTTTTGTGCAACACAATAAATAATAGCTAACACCTTCTATGTTTCCAAGATCTGCTATGATTGCAAAACATCTCCTGTACACCAAATTTACACAAAAAAATTCTAAAAAATTTAGAAATGTCTCTAGACTTTAAAGATCATTAACTAGATATATATAATATTTAAATTATTGAAAACTTATACATGTACCTTTTCTAACCAATCCTAAAATATGGTCATAATCAATTGAAATCAAAGGAATGTCTTCAAATATTTCTTCCTTATTTTCATCATATGTTTATGAAACAACTAGTGGCACTATATCCCATTTACCAACATATCCAAGTTCTTGGTTGTTGCATGCATGATCAGAGTTTCCTGCAATGCACTCAGTGCAAAAACAAGAGTAATCCCTTGTGTGTAATGTCCATCCATGGTGACTATCTGAACTCCTAACACAATGCAAAGATCTTGTTTTTTCTACCTGCTTGCATCCATGCATTGATCTTTTGTCCACACCTAGATACATGTACAACAACAAACTTATGTGAACAAACATGTATAATATATATATATATATATATATATATATATATATGTATATATATATATATATATTAAATTTAAATAAATTTAAAATTTTGAAAATGTAATTTATACATACCCAATATCTCCCAAAACACTCTACGTGGAATGTTTGGGTTTGTTCTCGAAGATGTGTCGACCACATTTGATGCAAAGTGTTTCTTGCACCATTCAACAACATCATGCACATTGTCTATATGATCTTTTGGATAACTCATTTGATGATTTGTTAAAGCTCGTTTGATGCAACCTCTTGCTCCATCATGCTCACCCTTTCTATGCCCACTCTCAAAAAAACTCCAAACATGTGGTATTTTGTAGATTTTATGATATCTACAAAGTGCATAAAATGGCCGTGAAGATTTGAATTGTGTTGCACATCCATCTGACCATACAAAATGCTTTTCAAATTCTAAAAAAAAATTGTAAAGCAATGTTGTACAAAAAGTGTGTCATGCTCTTTATCATCACTAATATAAAAGTGATATTCTTTCTTAATAACTCGTTCTTCATCTGTACTCTCAACACCAAAGCCAATTTTAGTTGTATGTTGATAGCACCATGAACCATAATATTGATATGATTTAAAAAATGTGCTTTGATTTGATCTCCTTTTGATGTGCAAAGATGAGTTTTCTGCAAAGTCGACTACTAATAGAACTATTCCAAGTGGGAAAGTATCTCTCAATTTTTGGAATTTTTGTGCTTGACACTTAGCAAAAAAGGAATGTTGTATGTATGGTTGTATCAATTTTTGAAATCTTCCATAAATTTTCAATAGAAATCTCCTCTTCTACATAGTTCAGAAACATATGGATTCTTTCCCAAAATTTGTTTGCAATGTTACATACTTGTACTTGTGTGAGTAAAATATGTGAATAAGTAATAAACCACACAATTAATGAAACATTACATTAGAGAATTCAAATAACAATGTAATCAAATTGAAACAAATAAAACTCCTCTAAAAAAAATTGCCCCTCTTACAATTTACATCTTTATTAGTTCACATCCTCATTTTCTTGAAGGAAATTTAGCCAAATTTCCACATCTCACAAATTCCTTTTATGCAGTTTATTTGAGGTCCATTTTCATGATCACATAAAATATCCTTTATGAACAAACTTTCCTATTTAGGAGGTGCATTTTGAAACCCACAACTTTCTTCTCTAATCTTTTGAAACACCTAATAGAAGAGATCAAATCAATATGATAACGACAACAACAAGTTTCAAAAAACTTGTTTATCTTCACATAATATGGCTTTAACCTTTGAAACATTGTTTGCCCAATCTTTATATGAGGATATGCATTACAAAAGTTCATATACATCTCAAATTTTGTTATGTCTAGCCAATGTTTGATATGATTTTCATAAATACCAGCCCCAATCCTGTGTCTCATAACATCTCTAGTATTTGATGATGGATGAGTCTGATCATGCCAAAAACTTGAGATCAAGTTCCTAACAACATCTTCAATCCTGTCAGAACAGGGAGCTCTACACATAATTTCCCAATTTCCTTCTGAACTCTCATCCAAAAAATTTCTTTTTTTCTCATATTTTATTAATGTGGTTCTACTATAACCAATTTCAGTTGAAAGTGTAGACAATTTTCTTTTTCGTGCTATATCTTGATGTACAATAAATGTCAACATCACCTTCTTGTAGTGGCCTTATCCACTAATTGAGATCCAACACCGGTCAGTCTTCTTTTAACATTTGAGCAATATCATTTTGTAATCCCATAGTGTTTATTTGATGCTGAATGTACACCCGATAATTGTAATGACCCTTTCAGCTCATTACGAAGAAGTAAACATGATAACAATTGGGTTTTTTCAAGTGTATCAAGATGATTGAAATGATCATTGATTATTCCATTTACAAATTTAGTCATTGACCTCTTTCTCTTATTACAAGGCTGGTTGGCATAACATTTCAGTTTCTCCTTATGTTCAAGTCAATGATCTAAATTTCTATAAATTTGTTTCATCCTGCTTTTCAGCTAGTTTTATATGCTACTCATGCATCGAGTAGAAGGAGTGATCGGCCCTCTCAACATGCATTGTTTGAACTTGGGCCTCCTCCTATCTTCAAGGTCCATTATGTTGTTCAGCAATTCATTTGATCCAATATCTAGTTTGGCTCAAACTCAACATGAGGTTTCCTACTTGTTGGGCCCTTCCTACATGTCACAAAATATTTTGCAAACAAAAGTGAGAGAAGATGTTATATAAGTGAAGTTTGTGTATGCAAGAAAACAAATTGATAAAACGTGTTGCTATAAGTGAGAAGTTTGTGCTAGTTTTATATGCTTATCCATACCAGTAGAAGGAAGTGATCTTGACCCCTCTCCAACAAGCATTGTTTGAACTTGAGTCTCCTTCCTAACTTCAAGGTCCATGTGTTCTTCAACGGATTCATTTGATCTAATATACACATTTGTGCGACTTCAACAGGGAATTTCTTTTCTTACATTTGAATTTACATGCAAGCAAAGAAAGTGAGAGACTATGAGTTATTTAAGTGGAGTTGAAACAAATAAAATCAAAGATTCTTGAACTTAAGAATTCCATGGAACAAAATCAATTGGAAATAGATGATAAGAAATTTAGGTAATGTCTATGTAAGATGACTATTTTTAGTATTAAAGTTTCCAAGTTAAATCTAACATGGTTTTCATAATTGGAAATATACTTATAAGAAAAACAAATTGAGGTGTTAATAAAAGTCCTAAACACACACTTGAGAGAGAGAGAGAGAAGAAACAAGCATGTACCTTGTTTCTTTCTATGAAAATTGTCCAAGTTTTCTTCATGCCTCTTTTGTTCTTCTTCTTTTGACAATTTTCATTGAGATGCATTTTTTCTTTTTCTTTGTTCTGCCATTTTCTTATTCAAGTTAAAGATGACTCAAAAAAAATCCTCTACCAACTTAGTTAAAGTCTCCTCCAAATTTTGTCTTGATTGATAAAAATGAAAAGTTGTCTTCTCCAATATTTGCCTCCTTGACAAATGTGCAAAAACCTCTTCTCCAAAATCTGCGCTCCAAGTGATATAAATGCGAATTTGATATGGAATAATGAAAAATAAGCTTGTATTCATATGCATATGGGAAAAAAAATATTCTAGTGTATAGAATAACTAGATCCTAGTTTAAATGAATCAAGTGGTAATCAAACAACTTATTTCATTGTGGAGTTTGTTGTTATTTAATGTATAGATATGCAACATATCTAGTAATTTTAGAATTTTGTTACTTGTCAAAAAGATAATAGAGGTATAATTTGAATTGAATTTTCTTAATGTTTCAAATAATAAAATTTTCCTATAATTTAATAATGGTGTAGATTAAGATATTATTTATGAAATAATTTAACATAAAATTTTATAACTTAGAGGGAAATTGTTTCAAGGATGGTATATAATTACAAAAGGAATGTTTCTACCTCTTCTTTATAATTATATTTTGTTCTCAACTCCTCAATGGTTCATGTTGCTTAAGTCATTTTTAAAAAATAGGAGTTTTGTGTACCACAAAGTGATGCACTTTATTTGTTCTTACTTTCTATCAAGATTTTAATTTCATCATTTTTAATCAAATTTTAAAACTAGAAGAGCATGTGCATTAATAAATAGGCTTGTAAATACACTCATTTATCAAATATCATTAGTTTACTTGAGATTGGGAGTCATTTATTATAATTTTTTTACTGCTTACTATAAAATTAAATGGGTGTGTGTGCAAAATATTTATTGTGATCGACATGAATGAACTTAATTATAAAGTGGCATTCATTTCATAAAATTGTACTAGAGATCAAATGCATATCATGTAAGGAAATGTAAGTTCTAAGAGATCATCAAATAATCAAATGTATGTATATTGAATATAAGAAAATGTATACATATATCATATAAACATGTAAACATAAGCAAACACATACATACATGTAAATAGATTCAATGTATAAACATAACATGTTATAAGCAAAGAGGAAAATGTATGTATATCATATAAGAAAATGTAAGTTAGAGATCATCAAATGTTGAATACTAAAGATCATCAAATAAGCAAATGTATATATATCATATAAGCAAATGTAAGTTAGAGACCATCAAATGTCGAATACTAAAGATCATCATATAAGAAAATACATGTAGTAAAGATCATAAATCTAGTGTAGGGCTTAATATGAATGTCAACTCCTAGTTGAATGACCATCTGAATGAGAACGGTCCTGCTCTGATGGATGTGTTGAGCCCTGCAAATAAAATTGTGTACAAAATGTGTTAAATACATATAATTTATATTAAATAAATTTTATGAAAGTTATTTTTAAGAATGTACTTGTATATTTTTAAATATCTATCTAGATCTATGCATATGTACATATGCATGTACATATACATGTGTATATAAAAATTTAAAATTAACATGTCCACTAGCAGCAGATTTATCCACAAAGTCACGTCGATGTACATGATTTGGACCAAGGCTAGGAGTGACATGAGGGATGTCCACCTACAATATATATACATATATATCAGTACATGAATATCTAGTTAAAACTAAAATTTAAAAATAACTAAAAAGGAATTGAAACTTGTACATGCACACATACATGCAAATCATCTGATATTGGATGACCCGAGTCCTCTGAAACGGCCGCCTCCACCATATCAACTATACGGTCAAGTGACAAACCAACATATGCATCCATCTGATCTATTCCATGTTGTTCCATAAATGATGAGTGAAGAGGACTATGTAGGTGAGATGGAATCAGTGATGACAAACCAGAACCAATCAACATCTCAGTAAAACCCATAGTCCATGCAGCTGCTGAATGATCTATAGGTGGATCCTGACATGCACTAGTATTGGGTTGAGAGTGATGGGATCCTGGAAGTGAATGAGATCCATCTGCCAAATAGTCTTTTACATGATCTACACTAATCCCATAGTCTGATGCAATGAAGGCATATGCCTCCAAGAGGTCCTCAGCCAAACAATGCAGAGTCCTACATACCATATCTCTTGTAAGTGCCTCAAGCTCTATGGGAGTAGGGATGTTGTCCGTTGTAAAAGCATCCATGGTGGTCCACTGTGCTGAAAATGGCATGGATTGGGAATGTTTAGACATCAAATACTGACCTACACAATCAGTAGATATCCTAGTGGTGGCAACTGCAATGTCACCTACAGTGTCAATTGCTTCCTTTTGGGAAGCAATGACAACCTCATCTATGGGGGCTAGAGTTGAGGTGAGAGCAGGAGACCTCTTGCCAATCAATACCCTAAACATTGGGACTAGTCTATTTGCTCGATGATAGGTGGGCCTATCGGCAATCCTACCATGCCCCTAACCAACATATGGTGGAATGTCCAGGTATTTGACTTTGAGGCCCAAATGGACCTTAGCATACAACTGCTGAACAAAACATAATGGAATTTGGTCATTGTTTGTATATTGACCATGTGCTGCAAGAAATCATGGGTGAATTAATGAGGCCATACTTTTAATCAACATCCTAGTGACTTTTGATGTCCCTAACCTTGGAATTTTGATAAAAATAGAAAACAAGTTTTTTGTCATTGTTTTCTTTGATTTTTATCCTATTTGTTTAGGGGCCTATGTAGCACCTGCTTGCATCTTGGGAAGAATAACAACACTACTCTGCTCGGGGAAAATTCACATAGTCCTTTTCAAGTTCTGCATCTTAGTTTTCTGAACTAACAATATTGTGTACATGATTTGAGAATATATCACAGGGTTTTGCCACAATGCCTAATGAGTCCTCTCAATTTCTTAATCTCATTAGTAGTATTTGCAAACAAATATTTTGGAGGTGGAACATCTGCATTTTCCATGTTATATATGTATGTACACCTAAAGGAGCAATGAGACCTTGGTAAATAATATATCTAGATCTAGGGAATATAAATCTAAAATGGTTATAATAATTTAATACACTTTCAAATGTTAATATTTTTCCATACCATTAACAAAAAACCATTCAACATCTATCTAGTTTTTAATAATCAAGACATTCAAATTACTAGATTGCACACAAAACATAATATAAAACAGTTCTATTTAATTTTAAATTTACAAGTGTGCACTCTAGTACAAAATGTGCCATTAAAGACTTAAAAGATATTGATAAAGGTTGCATCTAATATTTATTTCCTACAACTAGTAATAAAGGGATTTAACATCATTCCTTAACATTGGTGGTCATATAAAATCAATTTAGTCATTATTGAAGGTACAAATAAGAGAAGAAAATGAGAGAGATGATATAAGCTTATAAATATTATTTATAAATTATTGAAGCAATATTTAGATAAGGAGGAAACTAAAAAATTATAAATAAACTTCCTCGTATACATAAAGAAAATATGATAGGAGGAAGGGACATGCACATAATATTTATCATGAAAGTTACCTTACAATGTACAAGAACATGATACTAAGGAATAAAGGTTTCTTATATTTGGCAAACCTAGATGAGATTTTGCTTCATTAAAGAAAATAATAGAAAGAGCCAGAGAAAATTAAGATTTAATCTTTGTACATATTTTTTCTATTACCTCAAATCTTATAGATAATAAAATCCTCCATATGAAAATATGATTATATTTACTCATTTAGATAATATTAATAATTATTTTATTACTCTTATTGTTATAAATTTCTTGGATATTATAGTAAAATAAATCAATTCTTACATTTTAAAAAATTAAAAAAGTTTCCTATACAAATTCTACAACCAAATTACCAACAGTTGTTTTGTATATTGAGTGATTACTTTAATAAATTCTTGATGTTGAAATCATTGATAAATGGGCGTGCACATAATTGATTTTATGATCCGTCTCCCAAAGAGGAAATAGAGGCTATATTTTTATTGTGAATATATTATTGCATAGTTGTAATTATAATTTAATAGTTTAAATGTAAAGGTAAGAATCTCTTAGCCAGGAAACGTGATTATATGTTTGGGAGAATGTTGGAAATAGGATGCCATTTAATTGCAAATCCTAAACATTAATTATTTTCATGTATCTCTAGATTCTTGGAATGTGTTCAACAACACTAAGATTAAGATGAGATTAATATTTGATGAAATAATCATGATTATTGACATTTGTAATTAATTCTAAATGTAAGAAGCATGTGAGGGCGTCCATAGTGAGTTCCTAAATAATAGGGACATGGACTCCACGTTGTAAGGTGAAACTCACCTTGTGTCCGATTAACTATAAGATAGCAGTTGCCTTCTAAGTAATGAATGTAAAGATCCTAGGGTGATTTGATGTTTGCATGTATGGTTCAGTTAAGTTAGGATTCGATTTATCTTCGTTGAATGCAAAAGTGCATGTTGCCATACATGTTAGTTATTTTTAGGTTGCATGTGGTGTGATTAACGCATGCATAGCTAATAACAGTGAGTTGTATGGCGAGATAATAGGGACTACCTCCGGTTAACAAGGATATGACCATTCTTTGGGAATGAGTGTTGAGTAAATGTTTGATTAACTATAAATCACTTGAAGCCAACAGGCTTAAGATGCTTTGTGGATTTACTCTCATGCATGATAAGATATTTCCTAAAGGATCAATTAAGTAGCTTGCTGCTTAAAACCAGCTTTGAGGAAGAGCTTTGGAATTATCACAGTGAAGGAGAAGTTGTGGCTTCAGTTTGGAACACCCAAATGCATGAAGCACATGTTGTAAGCTTTAGTCTTCATTGAATAACTCAACTTGAAGGAATATGGCGTACCTTTTCAAGGGCTTGAGCTTATGCATTGTAATTATCACCATTTGGAGATTACAAGGTTGCATATTGTCTCTATATCTCAAGTTGAATAGAGTTTTTATAATTGTTATTACAGGTGTGAAGAAGATTGGTAAAGACAAGAAGCATTCTCAAGCAAGAATTGGAGCTATTGTATTTCAGAGATTGAATAATAGAATAATTCTTGGTGGAGTTTTTTCTCGAAAGGGTTTCTCCACGGTACATCTTGTGTAATCTTTCTAATATCATGTCTAGTTCTTCTATCAACTTCTCTCTACATTCTACAACAATAAAATGGATTAATCAAGATAATCACCCACAAAGAATATATGTAACAAAGAAAAGACTTACTTAGATCAGCAATATTAAAGTTTTATAGAGTATTAAGCTAAGAAACACCTCATTATTCAACATAGAAGATCTTATGAGTCTAGATTGATTATATTATTTTACAAGTAAAATTGGTAACATGTAACCATAATTGAGCACTTTAATTTATCTAGAAGGATGCTTTTATTTGGAAGCTAGTAATTAGAATGATATACATGATATGAAATTTGATTGATAGGTATATGATAGATTATGCGATTGACTCTAGTGTTTACCCATGTTATAAATTATTTTAAGTTATTTATAAAATTAAGGGCTTAAGTTTGACATTATTTGTCTTTATGCATTAGATGATTACCAATGAAGATGCCCCTTATAAGGTTCAATGTAATAATGGAAAATAAAGATGAAAAGTATTGAGGACCTATATTTTATTTTAATGGCATAATAAGATAACCCTCTACTAGCAAATGAAAAATCGTATGTGCTTCATTGTGCAATTATTGAAATTGACACCTTATGATTTGATATAAATTAGGATATATGGATTGATCAAAATGGAGCTATATCAAATAATTTAAGAATAGTAGATCTATTATAAGTGACATAAAGCCTCAATGTCTCATTTGTATTAAAATATGGGGATGATGTGGCTATTTTAAGGCCCAAAATTTCATGTGTTAATAGCATAAACATATAACATTAATTTTTTTGGGAGTTTGTACCAAATACTTCCAAACACAATTTTTTTTAAAAATGCCTCAAGACCTATGAATGAAATTACAAACTTCCTAGTAAAGACTATCAAGGAAAGTCTTAATGTCATATGTGGCTTCCTTTGCCTATTATGTAAAATTCAATTAAAATATCTTTTAAGAAATAGTTCCACAAAATTAGAGGGGTCCAACCATGTTTTCAATTAATTTAAAACTATTATTTTAGGATTTTTTAATTTTTAAATTTATATAAGTTTCTTACATTATTTTGAATTTAAATGATAATAGTGATCCATAAATTACACAAAATTGAATGTTATTAAAATTTTGGTTAAAAAGTAAGAAGGCTAACCTTTAAATCCATTTAGGAAGGTATTGCTACTACAAGTGGTTTATCCATGAAGTGCTTGAAGTCTCATAAAGAAAGTAAATACAAGAGGAGGGAACATATAGATGATTTCCTCAGAAGTATATAAATGTTTCTACTTGATTATTTATTTCATCCTAGAAGGAAACTATAAATGTTGTTTATCCTATCACTTTTATCTTATAAATAATCTTAGATGCATGTGACTTGTTAGCTTCCCTTTTCATTTACTCATGTAATTTAAGATATCTATTATTAGAGTTGCACATGGGAAAAAAATGAGCTCCCCTCCATCAAGGGCTTATTTTTTTCTTATACCAATTTGAGAATTTTATTATTTCAATTCTTAATCGTAATCAAAACGTGGTGAAGGGGAAATAAAACCCATCCAATAAGTGTTCCTCAATCCCTTCAAAAGGAAAACTTGTGTATTATCCAAAGGCTATCATTATTAGGATTCTAGCTTCTAGTTCTACTATTTCTAGAATAGTACTAGAGCCTAGATTGATGGCTCCCTTGTCTCTCCTATGTTTGCTAAAATGATTAATTCTATTGATAACCACCTAAACATGTGGTGGATCTCAGTGTCAAGAACAAAGATAAAAAAAACCCATAGATGAGGATCCCTCTAAGATTGGATGTTCCACCTCCTTGAATGAGATTAGTAACAAGGTTTATGAGTGTGTTAAATAGGGGAAGAGGTTGGGTAGATAATGTCTTTAGACATGGTTGTTGAATGTAAAATTATTTAGACCATGAGAGGGTTGAACAATTTATAAAGAATTGGAAGACAACTATAATCTATAACATAGCATCCTTAAATGGTTCAAATTTTAAATGAAACAATGAAATCAAGAATAAAAAAATTGCATAGCTAGATCAAAGAGGAGTAATCTAAAAACAAAGAATAGTGTAAAATTATTTGAAAATAATTGGGGATAAAAATATCTAATTTAATAGTTGTTAACATAAATGAACTTCAAGATAGGATTATGTAAGTGAAAAAAAAGTTCTATTGCCTTCATTGAACCTAAATTTATCTAGTTAAGATATGCCTAAAATTAAGAATTCACACTAGAATATCAATATTCCATAAGAATCTCATAAAGAGGATGAATTTAATGGAAGATAATATAAAATCCTCCATATGAGGATGAATTTTATCATTACATTATGGGTAAATCATCTCAATTATATAGCCCAACACATAAAAAATTTATAGATTGGAAAGCAAAATAATCACACATTTATCATATTTTTATATGTATAAAGTTTCTACTATTAAACTATTTATACTTATAGATTGCATAAAGCTATAAATTTAATCGTTATTCCTAATTTATTAAGAATCAATCTAATAAAGTTTGACTTCATATTGTACACTTGTTATAAACATCTCACTAATCCAACCATACATTTTATATATGTTAAAAAATATATAATAACAAAATACAACTTCTAAATATGATAGTAAATCTAATCAAACACGACCCAAATGTAGGATAAAGACAAGAATCTTAATCTATACCATTATTTTGAGTTTGGTTTAATAGAAATTGTAAAAATTTATAATCCTAAAAAAAACAATGAATAAACTTTAAAGGATCATTTTAACAATGGTGAATTAGTGCCTAAAGATTGGCCTAAAAAATTATAATATTCATCACTCTTATCACAAATGATATATGAAAACTAAGGATCATTTGGTTATATATTTTCATAGATTTAAAATTTGAATATTTATTACTATAACATGTTCATTACAATTAGATTTTTAAATAATATTGTAATAATATTATGTCTTTGAAATTTGTTATGTGGATTTTAATGTTGTTTTTTAAGTTTGAGTTAGAGTAAGTAGAATCTAATGAGAGACCTTAAAAAGATTCAAGTAATTTATGTTTGCCTAAAAATTATGATTATTGAGATTAAATATAATTGATTGTATTTTGATTTCAAAATTGGAAATAGTTTAAAATTATAGAACCATATTATCCTTTGATACAAAAAGCTATGTCAAGGATATTTGCATCTTCCTCATAATCATGTTTCACATATATTGAATATTTCAGGGAGGATTGTGTGGATGATTTGGAAGTTGAAGCAAAGATTGGTTGAGATCGACAATGAAATATAGGTTGGATATTTTGATATACTCCAAAATCCTAAGAATAGAGAACATGGTGAGTCATATTTTAATATACCTTATCTTCACTCCTTCTATTCAAATGCAACCTCTCCAACCAATATATTGGATTGCAAAATAAGTAATAGATATATATGAACTTACTCATAATCCTCCTCCATTTACCCCACCAAATTAGATATATGCATATTGGTATTCACCTACTCAAGTCTTATGAGACCCTAGGTAGCTTTGTGAATACATTAAAAATATTATGCATGATGTCTAATATTTAATTGTGATGGACTGATATATTCCAAGAATTTATAAGTGAAGTATATTCATATATATGTATTTTTTTGAGTGTTTAAAATTAGTTAAAAAATTTCTTTGAGGGATTTATGCAAATATGACATCTTAGAAAGATAATTTCATGTCATTTTGGTGTAGGTCATAACTTAACTTTTAGTTTATCATTTATGGGATTGAAATCTTCGAGAAGTTTATAGAATGCAATAGATGGTACACTTTTGCATGATGTCTAAGATTTTAATTGTGATGGATTGATATATTCCAAAAATCTTAATAAATCCCTGGGTTTGCACCATGTGCTAAGTGTAAATGTTTACTTAAAAATTAATGATGGGGCTGTAGGTGTTATCTAATAAGTTGATAATTTCAATTAGGGTGTTGACCAAGGATTATTTGTACATGTAGTTTAGAGGGAAATAAAAGAATTTTAAAATTACATATTTAATCAAGATAGGTTTTGAGAGAAGACATGCTTATTTATCCATTAATTTTACTCCAATATATTGGACACCTTTTTTTGTCTACCATGAGGTATTGGAGGATGGAAACCCCCTAATTTCCATAGATAGTTAGTCTATGAAATCCTCAAAACTAGTCATGGAAAATTCCACATATAGATTGTAATTGAACTTCACTTAGTTGCTATTTGGGTGGCTCTTACAATGCTTGTTTGTTTGAGCTTTAGGTGGTTCTCTTAGCCGCAAGGTTTGTAATTCTAAGGTGGTTCTTATAGCACCATTGGCTTTAGATTCA
>VDFB02373365.1:66449523-66669373 GCA_007258455.2 Sequoia sempervirens | reverse complement strand
ATTGAAATGAGTCTCAAGTAGCAAAAAGAAAAGTTGCATACAATAGAATAATTATGGCAGAGGTGTGGAAGAAGAATCATAGTTCATCACATATAAAAGCTTTCCATGAAATACATGACCCTCTGGAGAGAGTTGGGCAATTAATCCTACATGAAGATGATCTGACAAAGGTGTCTCTCATATCTTTCAAGAAAAGAAGAGATGCTTGTTCTAGGAAAAAAGCTAAGAATATAATGCCTCTATGTCATTCATCACCACAACCCACTCCAAATGTAAGTTTCTCATTAGAAACTCCCATCACATGTGAAGATGACACTGAAGACGAGGATAAAGTTTCAAAATTAAATGCTCCTATCATCTCACAATATGAACTACCACTAGAGAGGAGTGTTGTCTCATTTGAATCTTTAGACAAACTTTCTGCTGATGTGAGGCACCATGCTAGTTTAGAATTACTTTAGATAGTGATTTTGTTCAAACTCTTGAATTTAGATCATTCATTTATGAATATAAAGGGAAGGCAATAAGATAAATGAAAGAAATTAGCCCAGAGCAGGAGGCTAATGCCTTGAGGGAACTACAAAAGGAAGTTGAAAACAAGATGGAGAATATCACCCCTGAAAGAGGATGAGAACTACTATAGGAGGCTAGGATTATGCTTCTCGTACGATGGGACATCAGTTCAGCCATAGTATTTCATAGTTTTAGGAGAAGGGAAAATAAAACTTTGCAACTGACAAATGAAGCTAGTGATAAAATTTATACCGGTTCAAGATACAATCCAAAAAAATCCACTTTAAAGATCTAGGCTCTATACCCTCTAGGGAAGAGGCCCACACCTATTTATGATCGCAATCAAGTCTTTGGCCACCTTTTGGTACGATGAGTGGGAGATACAGACCCTATTGAAATAGTTGAATTGAATATTAATGTTGCTAAATTCAACAAAGCATAGATTGAAAAATTGATAAGAGAAAATAAGAGGTGTGCTTTTGAGAATGAAAGATTAAAACAAGAGGTGACTAATTATAGAGACAAACTACCTTCTTCCTCAGGCCTCTTTTCTCTATCAATGGATTGTGAAAGAAAGGTACTTGAAGCCATGTCTAAAACCACATAATGGAAGCAAAATAATGAAATGATTCAACAAAAATATGAGGAATTAGAAAAGAAGTTGAAGATCACTAAGTTTGAAATGGCTTCAGAATTGATAAAGAAGATATTTGAAAAGGTGCTTAAGAGAGATGATAAAGTCTAGACGATCCATAGCAAGACATTTGTAGCTTATTAGGAACATAATAGATTACACCTTAGAATGAAAGAGGTAAAAGAACAAATAGAAGCCAAGGAGAATGTTGGTGAACAAGTGTTCTAGGAATATAAAGAATTAACATATATGCATGATAAGTATTACACTATACTGATGCAAGAACTTAGTGTTTTCAACCAATCTTTGAGTATGGATCTACCTAATTTCTTCAATGATGAAGGGGAGTTAAAAGAAAAAGATATATGGAACGATGAACTTGCTCAATATTTACTTGTGGCCCTTGGTGAAATAAATGATGAGGAAAGGGTGATAGAAAAGGCACATGTACAATTTGAATGAATTTTTAATCTAGAATTCGCTATGAAAGATATCATTAGCAATGCCAATACTTATGCTAAAATAGGATATATTGAGTACTTGTCTAAGGTTAATTGTTTTATCATTCAAACAACATGAGAAGTAGAGTTAATCAAAGTCTCACAACATTTGGTGTTTCATCATGGAGTATGGACCTTGAACAGATCTTTGGTGATTAGGGGTACCTAATGAAGATTAACGGGCTATGATGCATCACTGATTGTTGTGGATTTATTTAATTACTACTTGTTTATGTCTAATATAGTTGTTAATGTTTTAGTAAAACATAATTGAAAAAACACAACTTTTGATGCAATGGCCTAAAGCTTGTAGCTTCCTATATATAAGGGAAACCAAGGCCATATTTTGGGATCATATTAGATTAGGATTGTAGAGAAGGGGGATTTTTTACTCACAAGTTCTCTTCATTTAGAGAGCCTCATAGGGAAAAATTCCCTAAACTAAATTAGGAACAATGCGAGAGTCCTTAGAATCTGAAAGAGCAGGTCACAAAGGTTTTCTGGACAAACTATCAAGCTCTCGGCCAAAGGACAACAACACAAAATACAGATGATAGCATAATGCACTAACATATCAGAGGCATGCTAGCATCTCATACAGACCAAAGAATGATTTTATCACATAAAATAACTAAGTGATCACTAACAACCAGATTGTCGAGAACTTACAGAATGTGATAAAGAAACATAATATAATAGAACTAAAATGAAGTAAAGTAGAAATGATAAAGATAAAGAGATAGAAGAGAAATTCTCACAATCACACAAACAATGAAGCCTCTAGTACATGAATGTATTCAAAACCTGCACAAGTGATATCTGGAGAAATTGTTGGGGTTGTATAGGGGTTTTACTTAGTCAAACCCTTGTTTTGGTGTTCCCACCTCCATGGACAACTAGGAAGATAGAGAAAGAGAGAAATGGACAAAGCGTGTGTTGAAAGAAAGAATTTCTCAGGAGTAGAACCCGCACCACCAAATGGGAGTGATAAAAGCAATCCCTTCTCGAGGAGGAGAACTTGTATCACAAAAGAGACGATAAAAGCAATCCCTAATCAAGGAGGAGAACTTGTATCACAAAGTATGAAATGTAATAGCTGAGGGATATGGAATCCCAAGATGCTCACAAGCATGAGATGAGGGAGATGGAGCTGAAAGAGTGAAGCTAAGAGAACTTGAAAGTGCTTGAAGCTACTATGACAAATAGGGAGGCTGTGCAAGAAAGAGTTGGAGAGCAAAAGGTTGAAGTAGAAGAGTGGAGCTAGAAGAAGTTCAGAAGATGCAAATGGAGTAAAAAGACTACTTTTAAGGAGAGAAAAGAAGCTTCTCCAGTCGTTACAAGGCATCTCAGGCTGTTACCACTAACAAAAGGTGAGGACAAGTGGAAAGCATGCTTGAAGATAGCTATTTGAGTGTTGAAATGTTGCAAGATGCTAGTGCAGTGCACAGACGTCTGCACAATGCACTAGTGTCTGGACACATCATGCTACAAAATAATGAGAACGGGAAAAGCATAAGGTTCGATGCAAAGCTGACACGCAAGGGTAGTTACTAAAAAGGGGTGTTGAGCATCTTGAGAAGAGAAAAAGGCTGATGTAGGGGCAAAAATGATCCTACACAAGTTGTAGGGGAGTGGACACTAAAGCAGGTGCAAGAATGTATGCAAAATTATGAGGGGTGCAATTTTATGACTATACATTTTTCCCCCACTTTAGCAGGAATATGAATCTACATTAATATGCATGCTAAAGGAAATCTATGAAACATAAATAACATCATATGCCAAAAGGATATTGTAGAGGAAGTAGATAACTCTTCAAACAACAAAAGCATGCCCCCAAGCTAAAGACCTACAAAAGAAGTGCATTAGAAAAGGAAAATCTACACCAAAAAATAATGTTAGAACATAAAAAACTAAAGGATTTGAGTTAGCATAGTGAAAGAGGCCTCAATATAAAAGGTTGGATCAATACTATGCATCGTCCCCAAATTAGGAAATAACACACTTAGAAGAATTTTAAAATGAAGAGAGGAAGGGCATATACTCAGGATGAAGAAGATGAAGATCTTCTATCCAGTATATAAAAGTTGAGAAGAAAAATAAATTAAGAATGTAAGTGCCTTGTAGGTCTGTAGACCTGCAAGGAAGGTGTCCTCCAAAATCTCTCACATGAAGGAAACCCAAAAAAGTTCCTTACAGATCCACAAACCTATAAGGGAGCTACCTCCAAGATCTCTCACATGGAGGAAGCCCAAAAAGTGCCCTACAGACCCGTAGACCTACAGGGGAGGAGTCCTTCAAGATCTCTCACATGAAGGAAACCCAAGGAAAGTGCCCTACAAACCTGTAGAGCTATAGGGGAGGTATCCCCCAAGATCTCTTGCATGGAGGAAACCCAAAGAAAGTTCCCTATAGACCTATAGGGGAGCCACCCCTAAGATCTCTTGAATGGAGGAAGCTCAAAGAAAGTGCCCTACAAGCTTGTAGACCTATAGGGAAGGTATCCTTCAAGATCTCTCACATGAAGGAAACCCAGGAAAGCACCCTACAAACCCATAGACCTGTAGGGAAGGTATCCCCCAAGATCTCTCACATGGAGGAAACCCAAAGAAAGCAACCTACAGACCCACAGACCTATAGGGGAGCAACCCCCAAGATCTCTCGCATGGAGGAAGCTCAAAAGAAGCATCCTATAGGACCATAGACCTATAGGGAGGTATCCCCCAACATCTCTCACATGGAAGAAACCCAAGGAAGGGGACTCCACAGATTTGGAAAGTGGCTTCATAGGTGCACTTGCAAAGCAAAAGCAGCCATATAGGTAAGTAAGTAGACAATTGTGTAGATAATCAACAATTTGGAAAACTTTCAAAGGAGTCCCTCGGGAACCCTTCAAAAGTAGAGGGGTCCACTCAAGGGACGCTCTATTTGAAAGACATAGAGAAGAGAGGGCATCCTTAAAAGGATGCACATCTCTCAAATAAGTTATCGTTGCCCCCAACATAGAGGGGAGGAGAACCATGCAAGATACTTAGAACATGCAGGATAGAGGTAAACCTTGTTATCACTTATTATGTGAAGAAAAGGCAGGTGCACCAATCAGATAGGAGTTTGATGGCACCTGAATTGAAAAGTTGTTGTATTTTATCCTTCAAGGCTTTACATTCACTTGTGGAATGGACAAGCACCTAATGGTATGCACAAAAAGAATGTTTATCATGTTCATGAGATTTCTTGCATGTAGGAGAAGGAAGAGTGATTAAGCGGGCTTTTAGAAGCTGCAACAAAATGCGCTCTTGCTCAGATAGAGGATGGGGAGTAGGAAGCAAACCTTTATCTTGTGAAGAAAGGTTTGACTTCTCACAAGAAGAAGAAGGCATGAAGATAGAAGAAAATGGAGGAAGAATATTTTCAATAGAATGAGGTTGAGAAGAATTCTTGTCACTCAACCATGGCTTATGTTTAGATCATTCATTCGAGCAACCAAGTCCCAAATTACGGTTATGGGGTGTGAATTCTATAGGGACCTAAATGCCTTGCTGGTTATGTCCACAACCTTTACACTCATAGCCATATTTAGAGACAAGCTTAAAACTAGGGCCATAATATGTTTACAAGTCTTGAAAAGAAGGAGGATCCTCATAAAGAGAAGTATCCCAACAATAGGGATCACACTCCTCTATGGGATTGCCATCATCCTCTTTAACAGGACTGTCAACATTATCCTGCTTAGTAGAAGCATAATCATCTTCCTTAGAAGGAGAATCAACACTAAGAACATTACAAATATTGCTCACACTACCCCGTGATATAGAAGAATAACCATCTTTGATAGCAGGTTTGAATGATGTTATGGGAAGGTCTAAGTGGATTGAGTTGACTTTATGTTCCACACTGAAGGAATTCGTAAAGTCTAAAGAACCCCAATCATCACCAAGACATGCATTCCTTTGAGAAGGGGTGGACTTAGAATTCCTTGCTTTAGAAGGATCTTCCTTAGGGACATTTATCTCAAGAGTATCCTTTGTAGTAGGTATTGCTAGAGTAAACATCGACACACTAGAAGACATTGAAGGGATAAGAGTAGGCACAAACAAAGCCTGACCAACAACTTCATCTCACATAAGTGCATAGCCTCAGGGTCAATCTTGACTATGACTACTTTATTGTTAGCCATGAAATGAATAGATTTATGCAAGGTAGACAGGATTGCACCTATAGCATGAATCCACGGTCTACCAAGAAGAAGGTTATATTGTAGCTTTTTTAACATAACATATACAAGGGTAGGTACGGTAACGAGTCCAAGCTGTAAAGGTAATACTATTGTACCTAGAGCTTTTCGTCCAACATTATCGAACCCACAATAACTACAGAAGAAGCTTTAAGAGAAGACGAATCAATATTAATCTTAGGCAATAGATCAATACTACATACATTAAGTGTCAAGCCAACATCAATGAGAGTATGTTTGATGCCAATTTTCTTAATGTTAACTATAATCATTAAAAGGTCCGCTTGCTTTAATACTTCTGAAGGCATGAGTTCGTGTGGATAAAATGTAATATTCAGAAAATCAACACGAATATACACCATCAACGCATCAACATCTATCAGCCTTGCAGAAGAAGGAAAGAGGATATTTTGCAAGGCTTCTTGAAGCATACCTTGATAAATCAAAGTGGACTGAAGCAAGTCCCACAATGAAATCTTAGCCGGAGTAACTAGAGGTTGCTTGTTAAGATCATAATCATTGGGAGCTTTAGTCGTAGGTTTAGGTGCTTGAGGAAGGCTTGGTTGTTTATTCATACTATTCTCATAAGTATGGGCTACCACTCTATAAGAGGGAGCCTTAGAAAGATTAGGAGAGTCACTATCAAATGGAACACCATCAATAGAACAAACCCTTTTAGGAGAAGAACTAGCTAGAGTCACACAAATGATAGGTCTCTTAGGCCTTTGAGGGGTAGCAGAGACATAGATTACATTTACAGAATCATCACAACTAGTAGAATAATCATTTGAAGACATCTTCTCAACATCAATCCAAACAAGATCAAATGTGGAATAATTATTTGAAGAAAAATTCTCAACATCGATCCAAGGAAGATCAAAACAAAGATGAGATTCATCATTCACCAATACAACATCTCTTGAAGAGAGTGCACTAGGATGAGGAAGGGAGTTTTCAATCACTAATGCACCATATCTAGAAGAAAATGCATTGGAATGAAGAGGAGATTCATCATTCACAAATGCATCTCCAAAAGAGAGTGCATTGGAATGAATAGAAGGTAAAGTAACATTAAGAAAAGTATCAATGATTTCATCTTCTTGCAACAAAATATCTTCTGAAGCAAGAGGACTTTTGTGAGAAGGATCAAAGATACAAAGTGACATGGGCAAAGCCAAGTCACCATCACATGCATGAAATGGAATATCATTAACATTTTGAACAAAATTAGAAACTGAACTAATAAAAGAAGATATTAAATCCATTACGATTTTTTTTGTCATTTTCTATGTTCTAGTAATTCACATTTTCGGAGGTCTTCAGAGCAGAATTTGAGGTCAAAATTTGTGTTGTTCCATAAAATTTGATTACAAAAGGCACTGGTATTTTAGGGACTGAACTAGTTCTCTAGGAGACCTTTCCAACGGTGCAAACGATTTTGAATTCCGAGCACCAAATCAAAAGTTATGACCCTGCCAAGTAGGGGTAAATAAATTCCTAGTTTTTTTTGAAAAAATACCCACTTCACATCAGGTTCACCAAAATGTAGAGAAGAGGGTTTCACTACTCATGAGTTCTCTTCATTCAGAGAGCCTCACAAGGCGAACTGCCCTAAACTACCTTAGGAACAATGCAAGAGTTCTTAGAATCTAAAAGAGCAGGTCACAAAGGTTTTATGGACAAACTATCAAGATCTCGACCAAAGGATAGTAGCATAGAATACAGACAAAAACACGCTGCACTAGCATCTCGTATGGACCAGAGAATGAGTTTATCACAAAAAATAGCTAAGTGATCACTAACAACCAGATTGTTGAGAAATTACAAAATGTGATAAAGAAACAAAATATAATAGAACTAAAATGAAGTAAAGTAGAAATGATAAAGATAAAGAGATAGAAGAGAAATTCTCAAAACCATATAGGCGATGAAGCCTCCAATTCATGAATGTCTTCAAAACCTACATGTGTGATATCTGGAGAAATTGTTGGGGCTGTATAGGGGTTTTCCTCAGTCAAACCCCCATTTTGGTGTTCCCACCTCGATGGACATCCAAGAAGATAGAGAAAGAGAGAAATGAACAAAGCATGTGGTGAAAGCAAACCCTATTCAAGAGTAGAACTCACACCATCAAGTAGGAGTGATAAAAGCAATCCCCACTCGAGGAGGAGAACCTGTATCACAAAAGAGGTGATAAAAGCAATCCTCGCTCAAGGAGGAGAACCCGTATCACAAAGCATGAAATGCAATAGCTAAGGGATATGGAATCCCAAGATGCTCACAAGCATGAGATGAGGGAGATGAAGCTGCAAGAGTGAAGCTAAGAGAACTTGAAAGTGCTTGAAGCTACTATGACAAATAGGGAGGTTGTGCAAGAAAGAGTTGGAGAGAAAAAGGCTAAATCCAAAGCAAGAGAGAGGCTAGAAGCAGAAGAGTGGAGCTAGAAGAAGTTCAAAAGATGTAATTAGAGTGAAAAGACTACTTTTAAGGAGAGAAAAGAAGCTTCTCCAGTGTTACAAGGCATCTCAGGCCGTTACCACCAACAAAAGGTGAGGACAAGTGGTAAGCATGCTCAGAGACAATTGCTTGAGTGTTGAAAAATTGCAAGATGCTAGCATGACATGCAGACATCTACATGACGCACTAGTGTCTGCACACATCATGCTACAAAACAACGATAACGGGAAAAGCATAAGGTTCGATGCAAAGATGACATGCAAGGGTAGTGGTTGAAAAGGGGTGCTAAGCATCTTGAGAAGGGAAAAAGGCTGATGTAGGGGCTAAAACGAGCCTACACAAGTTCTAGGGGAGTGGACA
Organism: Sequoia sempervirens; assembly: GCA_007258455.2. NCBI lineage: Eukaryota > Viridiplantae > Streptophyta > Pinopsida > Cupressales > Cupressaceae > Sequoia > Sequoia sempervirens. The sequence continues at coordinate 66,660,675 of VDFB02373365.1, read as the reverse complement.
CTAAAGCAGGTGCAAGAATGTATGCAAAATTGGGGTGCAATTTTATGACTATACAAGGATCATATAGCAGAAGGACATATTCTCATAGAAATATCATTTATATAAACATATAGAAGACTTCTGATATACAATGTATCATCTTTTGAAGTAATACAAATGGAGAAGAAGAATTAAACTGGTGTTCCAATTCTAGTGTCAATTATTTTTTGATTTGATTAATAAATATTATCTGGTTGTCTCCAAGTTTGATGTTTCCTTATTATTTAAATTGTTGTATCAAGTATATTCAATTTATCAAGGCACATTTTTTGTTCTTGTGTGGTTCAGTTAACTGTCTCCTTCAATTGAGGATTAAATTCTTTTAATTAAATCACAGTAATTTGGATCGATAAGAACTTTATCATTGCATTATTGCACATTTATGTCAATCATAAACTTTTAAAAGTTCCAAACAATTCAAACTATATCCAAGAATAGGACACATACATCATACAAAATTGTCTCCATTATCCCAATAGAATTAGGCATTGGTCATACCCATTTCATTAAAAAAATTCATAAATTCTTATTCATACATTCACATTTTCAATATTTATCAGTAGGAGTAGCTATTAAGTTTTCATCTATCCCACATTTACATGTCACTATGGATAGATCCTGAAATTCAACTAAGTCACATAACTTTTAAATTTGTATCAATTATCAAGGTTCACCCGCCTAGGTTTAGTAGAGCCTAAAGCGCAGGGGGTTCTCAAAAACATTAATTAACCTCATTCATTAGCCAAAAATGTTACAAAAGAGCTTGGAATCCTCTCAAGGTTTATAACTTGCATTTTTGAGACCTAACAGATTGGTGACTCTACTGGGGAATAACCTAGCCAATTCTGAATCTAGGCCTTTTATTGTAGAGTCATAAAATTGCACATTTGTGTGATTACACATTAACCTAAGAGGCTTCGCTTGGATAAAAAAAACTAATCTCATTCAAACCTTAGTACTAAAACTTTCCTACTTTTGAAAAGGTAGGTGGTGACTCTGTCAAAATTTTTGTATGACCGATAAACTAAACATCAGGTTAGAGAGATTAGATCATAGACACCAAAGAATTACCATATCTCCCAAAATGAATGGTAGAAGATCTTTGCACAAAGGAAGTCCAAAGAAGAACAATGGTAAGTGGACAAAAAAACATGGGTCTCCTCCAAAAACTTGTATAACTAAGAATGAAGTAGTATCAAATCAACCAGATACCATACACACTGAGAAGGGGAACACATCAGAGCAGCCTTTCACGGTGCATAATAGTCCTTTACATGAGTCAAAGTTTCATGATGATGAAGGATACAAACCAAAAACCTACATACACTATCTGAATAAAACAAATTAAGTAATGTCATTCTCCATTTGAAGGCTGAACCCCAGAAAAGGAGTGAATTCAATGCACATACAAAAGAAGAAAGAATCTAAAATAAAAGGGAGTACGACTATAGGATGACATTACAACAAGGAGAAGAAACCCAATATGGACTTATGGATCACTTTGTGCCCACATATTGGTCATACTACAACAATCAATATGACCAATCAAGAGTTGCAACAAGATATCGAAAGAATGAGGGAAGAACTTAAGGTACAACAATTGATAAAAGAAAGAGAGGAACTATCTCAACAGTTACTCCAAGTCAATGTCTGGCCAACAACAAAGGGACCAAAGTATATACCTCCTCATAAGTAGGGAGGGAATACTAATCCAATCAATTCACAGGGAATATATCAGAATACAGGTTTTCCAAAAGTACCAAAGACACCTTACAGTACAACAGGAAATCCAAATAACACTAACTATGTGCAACATAATGTCCCACGATAAACCTCACAACCACAAAATTTAAATGCCATTTCCCAACCCATGACCAATACTTATCCACCTCCTGGCCAAAAATATGTCCCTCCCCACCAACACCATGTGTATCAACAAATATACAAGGTTACATATACCCCCACTAGAATACACATCAATATGTACCCCACCATCAATATCAGTAAGGATCTTAGTACTAGCCTAACCAACCTAACCAAAAACCCTATTCACAAGGGGCCCTAAATGTAAATAGATATAGACAACTAGACTTATCTAGACACCCAATATGCCCATATCCAATTGGCAATGATTTAAGAAATGTAATCCCAAAAATTTATTGGAAGCAATGTCATCACAACAGAGAAGCATATAAGGAATTTTTAGGCATTTATAGATGAATTTGGTGTAGAATACGAGGAGATATGCATGAGGTTATTCATGATGTATTTGGTCGAAGATTCCAGGGATTGGTTTAAAAAAATTCCTAATGCTTCAATCAGTTCCACAAATGAATTCAAGGATTGATTCAAGGAATAATATGGAAGCTATTATGACCCAGATTTTTCTATACATTAATTAATCATAATTCAAAAATACCCTAATGAATTGGTCAATGATTTCAACCAAATATTTCAAAAGGTATACAAATTTTTTTCCCTTGAATCAAAACCAACAGATCATATGGCCAAGTCCGTCTACTTAAAAGCTTTTGAGCCGAAGACTAGGTACAAACTCAAGAATAAATTTCTTAACACCCTAGCAAAAGTACATAAAATTGCTATCAACATTGAAAATAATAGGAAAGCTGCAAGGATGATTGGAAAATGGGATAATATCAAAATTCCACAAAACCCCAACAAAAAGTAGGCTAGACACGATAACAATTACATAAATGACAGACCTAGATTGCATGACATGCCATATAATACTAACTGGAAGGATGAGAAACCAGTTGATAACAATCATAAATAGAATTTTAAAGATACCCCAGAACCTTTGAAGAAACATGAAGCACATGTGTTGGAGATTAGTCCATGGTGTCTAGCATGAAATCTACCACATGCACTTGAATATTGCATCATAGCCCAATCCTTGCAAGAAAATGAATGGTCTTATGATCAGGAGAGGGATGACCATACCATAAATATGTTGGGGTTTGGACCTCACCAAGCTGATGAAGAATACTCATCTTTTGAAGAAGGATTTAAATATGATCTCAGTAACCAAAAGTACAATTTTAACATGGGATGACAAGAAATATTCTTTGATCAGGAGGAGGATGAAGAAGAAACCACCTATGCATCTAATATAACACCATAGTTGTAGCTGAGGACACCAACCGAAGAAAAAAAGGGCCATTACTTTAGATGTTGTGGAAAAAATAAAAGGTGGCTATAACTTGAGGAACAAAACCACAAATGATGATCAAGGAACGCCTAGGAGCCTATACATAAAAGAAAAAAGAGCATAAAGAAAAAACCCAGGATGATCACAAGAAAGGTGGGAAAGAAAAGACTTATAAAGCTATGCCAAAAGAAATATAAAAAGTAGAACAAGGGAAGGTAGAAGAAAATGCTAAGATACAATCTGAAGAAAAGAATGCCACTAAGAAAGAAAAAACTAAACAATCAATGATCACTCCTTCATTTTACATAACATAAGCACTGTCTCAGGTCAAGATGTTTGTACCATTACTGGAGATGATGAGAGTTGATGAGTACAAGAATAGTGCTATTAAGCTAATCTCTAACATGTCTAGTAAGCAGCATAAACAATGCTAAATAAGAAGCCACAAAAATACCAGAAGTGTACCTTGGTGATACTCTCATAAAGAACCCCTCCCAAATAGATCTATTCTACACCACACTATTGATAAATAACAAGCTAGTAAAAAATGGTATGATAGATTCCAGAGTAGCGATCAATATCATGCCTATGGTCGTCATGAAGGAACTGGGCCTATGGGTGAACACTACTTATGAAAAATGTTATGCCATGGACAATAGGTCTTTCCTAGTGGTCAAAGTTATATGGGATGTAGATTTGAAGTTGGAAACATACCCCAAGGTAACATATAGAACTGACATCACTGTGGTGGATACTCCTCCCTATTCTAAAATGTTGTTGTCCAGTTAGTGGACTATTGTAGTAGGTGGAAACATCCAACTAGACCTGTAATATGCGACCATAATAGTAAATGGGAGAGAAGAAAAACTATATAGGGAACCCAAATCAGAGCATGTCATAGAGCATTTTGATCCCAACCAAATGAATTTTTTCTATGATGTAGGCCTTGGAAATTTTAGAATTAAAAAATAACAACCCAAATTGCAAAACACATAATTGATTCGTAAAGAAGCTCAATGTGATGATGATGGCGTATGGAAAATGTATCTTGATGGTGCATGCAACAAAAGTGGAAATGAAGCTGGAATAGTATTTATTTCACCCTCTAGAAAAACATTCAAGTACTCATTCTTATTAACATTTGAATGTACCGATAATATATCTGAATACGAAGCATTGTTGTTAGGCTTGAACATTGCTACAAGATATGGGATTAAGTTGCTAGAAGTATACGAAGATTCTGAGCTGATTGTATCTCAAGTCAAGGAAAAGTAATTATCAAAGAATAAACTAAAACAATACTAGTACAAAAATTCAGCTTGGGACACCATTGAACTATTTGATGCATTCTCAATAAATTGGATAGAAAGATCCAAAAACATAATGGAAGATTTCTTGGAAAATATGGCTTTGAAAAGGGATGACATTATGTTAGCAAGGATAATGGAAGTAGAGTTTAAAACAAGGCCTGCAATCCTAGATAACATCTACAATTGGTAGGTATTCAATGATGATGAAGACTTAATCAAGTTCCTTAACTGTATAGATCAGTATGAGTCTCAAGAAATTGACTTCAATGCTTATGTTGAAGAGATAGATGGAAAATAGACTATCTTTAGACATGAAGTGGTACAACTTAAGACAAATAAGATCCCAAAGGGCCTTGTAGCATTGGAGTGGGTATTTGATGGACATGACATATTCAATTTGAAACCCACACCTGTCAAGCATGAGGAAATTGGAGAGATTAATCTTGGATCAAAAGTGGCTCCCAAAAGGGTGTATATTGAGAAAAAGATCAGCCCTAAAGTTAGAGAAATTCTTATAGATCTACTTAGAAAGTATAAACATGTCTTTGCTTGGTCATATGATGACCTCAAGGCATACAAGGAAGATCTCTTCCAGCATGAAATTTCATTAAAACCTAATGCTAAAACATTTAGACATAATTAACAACTCATAAACCCTACATTAGCACCCAAAATACAGGAGGAACTTATGAAGCTAAGAGATGGAGGCATTATCAAACTAATCAGACATTCTTCTTGGGTATCAAATTTGGTACCTGTAAAGAAGAAAAATGGGGATATAAGGTTGTGTGTGGATTTCAGGAATTTGAATATGGAATCACTCAAAGATAACCACCCCCTTCCAAATATGGAGGCAATGTTGCAAAGAGTCACAGGTTGTGATTTGTTGTCTATGATGGATAGATTCTTAGGATATAACTAGGTAAAGGTCAAAGAATAGGAGCAGTATAAAACTGCTTTCACCACGCCCTAGGGGACATATGTTTATGTGAGAATGCCTTTTGGTCTCACCAATGTTAGAGCAACATTTCAAAGGGCCATGTATGTAGCCTTTGTTGATTTGATTAATGCTATAATGATAATATATCAAGATGATCTAACAACATACTCCAAGAAATCAAAAGATCATTGTGCACATCTAGAGAAGATTTTCATTAGAGCACTAGAATATGGCATTTATCTAAACCCAAAAAATGTCACTTTGTTGTCACAGAAGGTAAGCTATTAGGGAATATTTTCTCAAAGGATGGAGTATGAATTGATCCAGAATGGGTGGAAGCTATTGAAAAGATCCCCATCCCAAAGATTGTGAAAGCCATCTAGTGTTTCTTTGGACAAATTAACTTTGTTAGGTGGTTTATCTTAGAGATTGTAAAACCAATCTCAAAGATGTTAAAAAGGGTGAAAAGATTGATTGGATAGAAGAAGATATCGATGCCTTTGTGTCAATCAAAATAGCTATCAAAGAAGCACCTGTATTAAAATCTCCAAAATTTAACAAGCCCTTCCAGATATTTTCCTTCACATCATACCACACAATAGCAGTCGTAATGTTACAAAAGAATAGTGATGGATATGAATAACCTATTTTGTTCTTCAATAAATCACTATAGGGGGTAAAATTGGAGTATGACATTACTAAGAAGCAAGCTTACACCCTAGTAAAAGTAGTCAAAGCATTCAAGCCTTACTTAGTAGGGGTAGAAGTTATCGCTTATGTGCCAAATGCTATAGTAAAAGATGTTTTTTCACAAACAGAGGTAACTGGAAGAAGGTGTTGATGGATAAACCATATCCAAGAATTTAACATTAATATTCAAATCACTAATTAGTAAGAGGGAAGGGACTAGAAAAGTTGATGGTTGAGTCCAATCTAGAAGCTGCATAGACTTGCATCATGGAAGGGGAAGAAAATTGGGTGTCAAGAATAGAAAATACACATTGGTACACTAACATAGCATACTACCTTAAACATATGAAATGTCTAGAAGGATTAAATGACAAATATAAAAGAACCTTGAAACTTCATGTATCAAAATATGTTTCCATGGATGGAGATTTTTACTAGAAAAATAGGAATCGTGTGTTGTTATTGTGCTTGGATGAAACACAAGCAAAACATGTTATGAAAGAAATGTATGAGGGTGTATGTGGAGGACACTTTTTAGCAAAGACTACTCAACACAAGATACTAAGAGGGTTATTATTGGCTCAAGGTTTTTAATGATGCTTTTAGTTATGTAAGAAAGTGGGAAGCTTGCAAAAAATTTTTTTGGCAAGATAAAATATCAGGGAGCATTACCAATAAGACCTATGCAAGTTGAGGCCCCATTCCATCAATGGGGAATTGATTTTATAGGTGAGATTACAAGAAAATCTAGTGGTGGCCATAAGTGGATCCTAGTAGCCACTGATTACTTTATGAAGTGGATAGAGGCTATACCAACAAAGAAGGCTACTACCAAGGTTGTGATAAATTTCCTATTAGAAAACATCATCACCAGATTTGGAGTCCTTGTAAAACTGATAATAGACAATGACATGTGTTTTAAATCAGACAAATTCAAAAGGTTCTATAAATCATATGGTATAACAATCTCATATGCCTCACCATATCACCCCCAAGCGAATGGAAAGATTGAATCCAAAAATAAAAGCATTATGAAGATAATCAAAAGAATGTTGGATAGTAATAAAAAGGCATGGGATTCTAAGTTGAGATTAGCAGTTTGGCTAGATAGGATCACAACAAAGAAGGCTAATGGAAAGTCCCCCTTCGAACTAGTTTATGGAACCCAAGCCAGGATGCCTTTGCAAAATCTCTTACTAGTCTATAAATTTATATTACAGGAGAATCTAAACATTCTAGAGCCATGGAAGAAAGAATAGAACAGTTAGCAAAATTGGATGAAATCAAAAATCTAGTACAAAAGCATAATCAAGAAGTGCAATCACAGATGAAATACTTATTTGATAAGAAAATAAAAGAACAGAATTTTTGGTCCTCATGTTTAATGCTAGAGGTCAAGAGAAGGGAAAACATGGGAAATTTGAAGCCTTATGGCTTGGACCATTTGTTATCACTGACATGTGTGGGGAAGACTCATACTATCTACAAAAAATGACAAGAGAAAGTCAAGAATTGCCAGTGCATGGACAATTCTTGAAGAATTTTTTTCTTAAAGAAATATTATTTCATGCACAGTAGTTTTAGGATTCCTTTTCTTTTTCTTTTTTGCCATTTTCACCCATGGTATGCGTCCCAGAGATGATTACGAATTCTTGCAATGACCTCACAACCATTCATCCCCAATCAGAGCCACTGTTAGAACCAAAAATTAACCTCAATTTTTCACTAGTCCTCATCACCTCGGTATGACCATTTAAATTTACACCATCAACACCATTCCTCGAAAACCATCACATTTGCATAATAAGCCTAGATTTTTCATAATAAAACCCCTTTTAAACCTATTTCTATTAAAATATTATTCAAAAGTTTCCTTTCCCATAATCACTACCTTAATACATACTTTCCCTTAAGCCCGGCACTAGGACATACACATTTCAATGAGACAATGTCATTTTGGGGAGAGCTACATCCCAATATCTTCGATGGGCCAATGGAACATGCTGACATGGAATATTAAAGAGAGTACCCTATATCGAAGAGACATTCTAGAATCTCAGCCTCGACAACCTGAAAAGAGATATTTCAAAGACACCTGAATTTCTTGAAGGGAGATGATATCTTGTCTCTCCAATAGACCATAATGAAAGACACTAAAAAGAGCATAATATTTCAATTGTTTCAAAATAATTTGGACTTCAAGAAATAGAAAAACATCTCTCAGACATAACTGACTATTATACAATAATTGATGAACAATTGTCAAATCTAAGACATGGCTGGTGGAATGACAATTTTGAAGAGACATTGGATTATCAGGCTGAGTAATGTATAATACCCTTTAACACCACAAAAGTAGTTGAAAATAAAATATCAAAGAGAAAATATTATATCATGGGGACACTAATGAATGTCTCTTCGATCACTTCAATAACAAACAGAGGAAATATCAAAATATAAGGAAAGCAGTAAATAAAGTAACACTAAGGGAATGGTTTTTGAAGAGACCATAAGATATCGAAGGGAAGTAATTGCATGTTGTATGTGCATAAAATTGGTCATGTCTAATTAATCTTGGCATTTCATTAAATATTTATTATTTAATTAAATTCTCTAAAGTCTTCTACATGTAATTAAATTTAATTAATTTAATTATATTATTTATTCATTTTATTCTCCCACCATAATTGAATAAATTTAATTTATTTAATTATTTCACATGTCTACTTGATTAATTAAATGAATACATTTTATTTATTTAAATTAATTATCATCTTTTGAATTTAATTAAATCTTTTGTTTTAATTAAATTTAAATATTTCTTTTCTTCTATTTAAAACTTTCTTCTAATTAATTAAATATTTTATTTAATTAATTTCATACACATGTCATTTCTTCAAATTTAATTAAATATTTTATTTAATTAAAGATCTTCTACTTTCTTCAAATCATAATTAAATATTTCATTTAATTATGAAATCTTCTGATTTCCTCAAAATCTTAATTAAATATTTATTTCATTAACAAAAATCTACATGCACCCATAATTAAATAATTGAATTGGATAATTCATTATTTATCTTCTCAATATCTTTCCATTATCTTCTAAAAAAGATGATTTTTTAATCATCTCATCTTATCTCTTCCACGAAAATGGAAAAATCCTACTTTATTTGTTTTCTTCTATTTTTCTCTCCAGTCTCATCCATCTTCGACTGTTTGATCTGTCAGGAATTATCACAGCTGTTGATCAACTTAGCCAATCAAAATCCTCGAAAAACTCTATAAATGCATGTGCGAATCCAAGCATCGGTTACACACACAGAGATAGAGACACAGACACAGACACACAATTACACTTACGCATTTAGCATTCTATCAATAATCATATCTTAGCAATAATCTTATCATAAGCATAGCATAATCTTGCATCTTAGTATAGAATGCATTTTAGTTTAAATCCCATTCTCTAGTAGTCCATTTCGTTGAGCTTGGCATACTAAATCTGAGAGCAACTGGAATCAACGAAACACTGGAGATAGAGAGCAATAAAATGACTTTGAGGAAGTTGCACTGAGAGTTTGTTTATTTTTCATTAAGCTTCTTTGATATAAGGTTTTATTGAATGTGTTTTGAATTCACTAAGATAGGCATATTTTCATACACACATAAAATGGTGCCCACCGTGGGGCCTATGCCCCGATTTTAACATTTTCTTGTAGAGCATTTTGACAAGTTTCCGTGTTCTGGAGTTCGGAATTTTAGCGCATCCAATACTTTCTGCAGCTCATCTAGGAATTTTAATGCTTCTATTTTTGCAGGTATTCCCGCGCATCTGGGGACTGTTTTGGTGCTTCTGAGAGTTAATTTAGCTCATCCGAGAGATAGAATAGCGCATATAGTCTCATCACATCTAGAGTTAAATCTGCATTTAATTAAAGTAGCGCATTTACGAGTTAAGTTAGCACATTTAAGAGTTTAATTAGCGCATTTAAGGTAGATTTTAGAGCATTAGCTGTTGCGTCATTTAGAGATTTAAATCTGCATTTAATTATAGTAGCGCATTTAAGAACTGGTTTAGCGCATTTAGGATTTTCTATAGTGCATTTAAGGTCTATTTCTGCACATTTGAAATCTATTTCTGTGCATCTGAAATCTATTTCTGTGAATATACTATATGTTTCTGCGCATGTACTGTCTGTTTCTACGCATCTGGGTTGAAACACAAAAATAGGATTCTGAGTCTGACACATTCCATAGACAAGATATTTTCTGGTTTAAAATGAATCAATCTAGGATAGTCACCACACTAAGATCATGTAGTTAAAATGAACCCCATGTAGATTGTGAAGTAATATCTTCACTTAGTTTAAATCATTGTGATTTGGTGCATTAAAATGAATCTATTTACTCTTCTTCATTGTGCTTGAAAGTGGTAGGTATGCTCTCACCCTGTGCAAACTAGGTGATCAGAAAAGCCAGACCCACTTTATCCCTGTGTAACCCTGATGCAATAACCGAAGTATCCTATCCCCTTGTGCAGTGATGTGATCCTGGGTGTAAGAGAAATGATTATTGCCTCTAGAAATTGGGCTTGCCTAGGGATTTCATCACCTCAATGCGACTCAAACTGGCAATGGAGCTAAAGTCAAGCTACCCCCGACCGGTATACAAATGTGAATCTTAAGGGAAAACCTAAGATTACGAGTGTGGATGTGTCATACAAACCAAGTTGTACTCCCCAAAACCCTGTTGATCTTAACCTCTTCAGGCTGGAGTGTCTCCTAAATAGAGCTTAATGTTGTGCCCCATGTATGGCCACTCGAACGGCGGGTCCCGAATTAAACACCATTTTTTTAGTAAACCAAAAACCTTCTATTTTCTAGCACAGCATCGGTCGGTGTGAAGGCATCCACACTTTCACAGTCTGTAGTAGAGGTGATCAATTTGCCATGGGAGTTTCATGGGGGTTGGAAGTTTGGTTGGCCTGAGAAGAGAGTGCATTATAAGGGGGAGTCTATGTAGCCAAGCTTCTGAATTCACATCCTACCGATATGCGGCTGGGGAAATCCACATGGAATCTAGCGAATATTGTCCTGGCTTTACCATAGGATGTGCTTGTTGTATCTGTGGTTACATTCCATTTAATTCATATTGTTTTTTGTTTTCTCATTCACATTAATTCAAATAAGAGATCATCCAAAATGAACATGAAAAACAACAACTGAAATCATTCACACACCTAACTTTCTAATATCTTTTATGATATCTCTCCCATGCTTAGAGAGTGGAAATCAACAAAATTTGTCAAGAAATCAATTTCCAATAGGATCAGGAAACCCAAGAAACATTTAAGGTACATGAAAAATTTGCAAAAAAAGAAAAAAATTGTACAAAAGTCAACACGTCTTGCTTCATTACCATGGATTTCTTCACAGATACCAAGACTTTGTTAGGGGATTCACTGATGAGTACACTGTAGAACCTTTGGATTCTCGAGCTTATTATCAAAGATTAGCTCTATCTCAATGACATAATATTAACCAATCTCTTGAGTTTGATAATACACCACAACCTTCTATTGAATATCCATCACATCCCAGTCAAATCCTTCAGTGATTTTAAAACCTTTCTTCAAAAACAAAGATCAAATCTTAAGAGTGCACCTTTCAAACAAACTTCTGATTATTGATTCAACTTCCCCAACAGGATTCTGACAATCCTTCATCATTGGAAGCCACAATCAAAGATCAGGAACATCTTTGATCATATCAAGATATTATCATTGTCGCACTTATCAGAACTGTGATCTAAGTTTAGAAGAACTCTTCAAAATCATATGCCTATCTCTACAAGATCTCAGTACAATAAATTGAAGGACAAAATCCAACAACAAGGTCATACCCAAAACACTCAAGAAGAAGGTGAAAGCAGTAATCCTCTTTATAGTGTAAGTCGTAATCCACTTTTCAACAACGACATGGATAACAGAGAAGAAAATCCATTCCACAACTACAGAGACATGAACAAAACCCATAGAGAGAGTGATGATGAGTGAGATGAAGAACGTCTTAGAGAGGTTGAGCAAGATCCCAAATTTTGCAAAGCCATAGAAAAGATCTTGCAACATGATAAAGAAAAATATTTCCTCTATCTAGCTAACCAAGGAGCTAAATTGCCTCATGACTTTGATATTGAGAATTTGAAGAGAAAACTTGAAGAAACACCCCTATCTAATCTTAGTGCTTTGACTCAACAAATTAAGGTACTTCAAGGAAAAATTAAAGAGTTACAAGGGGGAACCACAACAAAGAAATATACTCTTGAGGACATTTTTCCTTATCCTTTCGATTGAAGTCTCAACATGATTCCATTTCCCAAACATTGTGAAATTTCAAAATTTGATCGTTATAATGGGAAAGAAAATCCAATTGATCATGTTAGAGACTTCTGAAACATGACCTTAGAGTTCGCTCATGAAGACACTTACTTGATGCCTTTGTTTCCTAGGAGTCTAGGAACTCACTCTATGGAATGGCTATCAAAAACCACATCTCCTATCAATAAATTTGAGGAATTAATCAATCTGTTTATATTACAATATTCGTACAACATCCAACACCAAATCACTATGATAGATCTCTGCAAAGTTGCACAAAAACCTGGTGAACCTTTTATTACTTTTCTTCAGAGATGGAGAAGAATGTTCGCTAGATATCCACATCCTATTCTTGAAAAGGAAAAGATGGTCACCTTCATTAATAGCTTAAATTTAGAAATGAGCTATCATTTGAATTTACATTGTCCTCCCTCTTTTGAGAAATTGATTGAAGATGTTATAACCATTGAAAGTGCGTTGGTCAAAAGAAGAATAATAAAACTTGACAAGGATAATCCTAGCTCATCCAATCATCATAACAATCAGGACAAGTCTAAATTTTGGACTTGCAACAAGAATGTGGTGAATGGTGGTGTTGTTGACGCAAATCATGTCTCGACTAAGGCATTTTTCCTTAGTACTCCAAGTGCTTGTCGCAACAATAATGTCAACTCAGTCACAAATCAAGGAAACAATCCTCCTCCTCTGAGGAACAATATGAATCAACATTCTACTCCCAATCAAGGGACTACCAACAATCAAGGTTACTGGGGAGCCACTACCAATAACAACTCCTTAGGGAATACCTCGAATACAAATCCACAACGATTTTCATTCTTCTCTAGTAGAAAAACTTACACTCCACTGGGTCAATCTTTGGAATCTTCATTCAAAGAGTTGATGGCTAAAAATGTCATTACCTTGCCACCTCAATGAAACTATGAACCCAGTGTGAAGCCTCCATCATGGAATGAGGCATACTATTGTGACTATCATCGGTGCAAAGGTCATTGCACAAATAATTGTCAAGCCTTGAAGAATACCATTCAAGACTTAATCGAAAATGGCACCATCACAATAGAGGGACATCAGTAATCAAATGAAGATTACCAAGCTTTTTGCAACCCTTTGCCCAACTATCAAAAAGGTGAGTCTTCTAGAAAAAGTGTGAATCATATTGATGGCCCAATAATCAATCATCTCTACACTGACGATGAACGGGTCAGCATTATTAAAGTCAACGAGAAGGTGGAATATAGAGAAGTCAATGCAACAACAAGGGCACAAGCTAAAGTTGTCTTAAAGGGTGCCTCTTCAAAATCCACTGGGCCTCCACCTCAACATCAATATGACTTAGTCAACCAACTTCAAAAAACTCCTGCTCATATTTCTATCTTAGAACTCTTGAAGATTTCCCCAACACATAAGGAAATTCTTGAAAAGGCCCTCTTTAAAACAACTATATCCACTGATTTGGATGTGGACCAATTTCAAGCCATGGTAGGACACTTGTCCTCACCCACATGCCTCTTATTCTCTGAAAAATATGACGTTTCCATAACTCATCCCCATAATTCATCATTATACTTAGAAGTCATGGTTCACAAGTTTCGTGTCAAACGAATTCTAATAGATGGAGGTGTTGGTTTGAACATATGTACCATGAAGTTGGTTAAGGCTTTAGGATTTTCTGAGGACTCCATTGATCTCAGAAGAAATATTACTATTAAAGCCTACGATGATGAGGAAAGAGCATCTAAGGGTCTAATAATGCTACCAATCAGAGTGGGACCTGTTATCAAAAATGCTTTCTATCAAGTATTAGACCGTGATCTTGCATATAAGATCTTGTTAGGTCATCCTTGGATCCATGAAATGCAAGTTGTCCCATCCACATATCATCAATTTCTTAAGTTTCCTTATGATGGACAAGAAATCATGATACCAGTTGATAATTCAAATATTCAAACTTGTGCTAATATCAAATCCATTCAAGATACTTGGTTCCTAACAATCGAGAAGCTCATGCTAGTACTTCTCTCAAGATTGACACACAAATCAGTTAGTTAACTAATAGTTTTGACAAGAAATTGAAATTCAAGGACCATGGAGTTGGGGAGTACTCTCTTTGTCTTGCTAATTTACCTACATCACCTCAGTCACATGGACAACCTTCTATCACACAACATCAAATATCAGTAGCATCAACATCAATGCAACCACCAACCGAGCCAAGCACAAAGTTTAATGGATGATTCATCAAAGAAAAATTCCCCATGGAAGATCCTAAGGATAGAGAAATTCTAAACTAGCTCTATAAAGATGAAGATGAAGCAATTTTTAATGTCAAATTACCAATAGATAGATATGGAAAAGGGTATTCAATCATGTAGAAAAAGGGTCCTATCAGAAAAAGAAAAGGAGTAGTTGAGCCTATTCACCTTCGAGGACTTGCTGTGAAAGAGAAAACCGGATTAGGCTATGATACTAACTCAAAAGAAGGAACATCCAAACAACTGCACAGCACTATCTTCACATTGCAAGAAGGTTCAGATTCAAGAGAAGCATGTTGGGCAACAATTCATAATTTTGTGGATAATAACTTTGACACAGACTCTGCTAAATATGAATGGGACACCATTTACAATGATGAGTTATGGAGGGACAAAGAGGTTGATGTAATACACCAGTATACCCCAACTCTAATTGAAGGTGAAGGTTCAGGGACCCAAACACATGAATCTAAACTACAAGGTGATTATGATTCTAGTGATACTAATTCAAATTTAAAAAAGCAAGATTATCATGAGAACAGTATCATCATTGATCCACCTCATACCTCAAATCCTATGGTCAACTCCATTATGACCATAACCATAGCCAATTTCACACAACTCGATGACCCGCTATCTTTGATCCATCCTAATCTCATTGATTGGGATTCATTTGAACCTATTGATATACCTATGTTTCCAAGCGATGAATCTATCGTCAACTTCCTTTTTGCGAATGACACAAATGATTGTTCCACTAGTGATTTTTGGCACAGAGTCTTTAATCAAGAGAGTGTCAATTCTCCTAGCTACAAAAAAAAAAAAAAAAAGAAGGATCTAATGGTGAAAACTAGAATCTGGCAATGTTAGATCAAGCAAAAGATAAAATAAAGAGTGTATTAGATGGTGAAAACCTTTTTAAGGCGCCAGACGATGGGAATCTTGACACTCTCCCGGAGCACTACCATGAGTGATCGCCTATTTTGATTTAGCCTACAAATGTTGTCAATCTAGAAACTTTAGAAAAACCAAGGATTTTACAGTTAGCTGCATCAATGACAAAGAAAGAAATACCAGAGTTCATGGAATTTCTAAGAGAAAATCAAGTCAACTTTGCTTGGTCTTATGCGGAAATGCCAAGTCTTGATCCTGATCTTATCATGCATCACTTGTCTATCAAACCAGGGGTTAAGCCTGTGAAACAAAAACTCAGAAAGATGCACCCCCATGTTGCATTATTGGTTAAGGAAGAACTAAGAAAACTCCTTGATGTGGGCTTCATAAGATCAATCGACTACGCAAAATGGATCTCCATCATTGTTCCTATATCCAAGCTAGATAAAAGTGTCAGAGTGTGCACAAATTTTAGAGATCTTAATAAAACATGTCCTAAGGATGACTTCCCACTTCAAAACATTGATACTATAGTTGATATGACAGCTGGCCATGCCATGTGTTCATTAATGGATGGTTTTTTCTAGTTACAACCAAATCAAGATTGCACCTGAAGACCAGGAGAAAATAGCTTTTACATGTCCATGGGGAACTTACTGTTGGAACGTCATGCCTTTCGGTCTAAAGAATGCTGGGGCTACATACCAAAGAGCTATGACTACAATTTTTCATGACATGATGCACACATTCATGGAAGATTATGTAGATGACATATTGGCAAAGTCATACGCCAGAGAAGGACATCTGGAAATATTGTCCAAAAAATTTGCAAGATTGAAGAAATTCAAAGTTCGCCTCAATCCCAAGAAATGTGTTTTTGGGGTCACATATGGAAAACTCTTAGGATAGATAGTATCAAGAAAAGGAATTGAAGTAGATCTTGCCAAGGTATAGGCAATCATGGAAATGCCTCCCCCAAGGAACATCAATCAATTGAGATCATTACAAGGAAAACTTCAATCTATACGAAGGTTCATTGCACAACTAGCCGACAAAAGTCTACCTTTCACACATCTACTGCATAAGAATGCTCCTTTCAAGTGGGACGACAAGTGTGAATTGGATTTTCAACAAATCAAATAGTACTTAATGACTCCACCAGTTCTAGTACCACCAAATCTAGACAAACCATTGATCTTGTATATTGCTGCAACAGAGACATCCTTGGGTGCATTGCTAGCACAAGAAGACCATACAGGGAAAGAATGTGCAATTTATTACATCAATAGAACACTAAAAAGTCATGAGCTCAACTACACTACCATCGAGAAGGCTCATCTAGCAGTACATGTTAACTCATACAATCAATCTTGTTTCAAAGATTGATCCACTCAAGTATCTGCTAAGCAAAGCGTCATTGACATGAAGGTTAGAAAAATGGCTAATGATTCTGAGTGAGTTTGACATCCATTAGGTTGATCAAAAGGAAATCAAAGGACAAGTTATCGCTGATCAACTAGCTGAAACACCACTACAAGTAGACCACCCCCTACACATTGAATTTCCAGATGCTGATGTCTTTACTGCAGAATCCAAACAACCATGGTCCTTATATTTTGATGGTTCTTTCACTCAACATGGATCAAGGGCGGGCATACTCTTTGTCACCCCCCAAGGACACACCATTCCTCGATCATATAGGTTAATGTTTCCATGCACCAACAACATAGCCGAATATGAAGCATTAATCACTAAACTTAAAATAGCATTGGAATGGAGGATTACAGAATTACAAGTGTATGGTAACTCACAGTTAGTCATTAATCAGATCAATGATGATGATCAGACCAAAGATGACAAATTGTTTCCATATAAAAAGATGGTTGACGACTTCAAGAAGTACTTTGTGGACATCAAATTCACATAAATTCCAAGACTTGATAACAAAGCAACTGATGCCATGGCTACGATCGCATCATTATTACAACTCCTAGAAAATTAGGCACGCTATGAACTTCTGGTGGAACAATCATTTACACCTTCTTATAACACCCCAGCAAGCCAAATCATTTGCCATTTGGTAGGATCTGATTCACCTTGGTATGGCAAGATTTATGCCTACCTAAAAGATGATATCTTACCACCTGATTTATCTCGTAACCAAAAGCAAAATTTTATCTGACAATCCTTTCGCTATACTCTTATCAGCAACACCCTTTATCGTTGTGGTCTTGATGGTACTTTACTTTGATGTCTTGAACGTGATGAATCTGACAAAGCTTTACAAGAAGTTCACAGTGGCATTTGTGGTACTCATTCGAGTGGATTGACCATATCCAAGAAATTGATTAGAATGGGTTACTACTAGCCTACAATGGAGAGGGAATCATTCAATTTTGTGAAAACGTGCTCAAAATGCTAGATTCATGGGAATCTCATTCACGCTCCTGCATAGGAAATTCAACCATTTACGCCAACCTGGCCATTCTCCCAATGGGGATTAGATCTAGTAGGCAAGATTCATCCTTCATCATCGAACGAGCATAAGTTCATCATCATGGCCACAGAGTATTTTACCAAGTGGATTGAGGCAATACCTCTTAATAAAGTTACCAAAAAACAAATATCATCGTTCATACTCAACTATATTATTTGTCGGTATGGCATTCCCAACTCCATTATTACAGATAATGGACAACCTTTCAAGAATCAGGATGTTGATGAACTTTGTGAGAGATTTCATATTCAACACAGATATTCAACACCTTACTATCCACAAGGGAATGGCCAAGCAGAGGCCTCGAATAAGACTATACTAAATTTTTTAAAGAAGACTGTGAATGATTTAGGGAAAGATTGGCATGTTCAACTCAATCCCTCCTTATGGGCCTACAGAACCAGTGTTCGCACACCAACAGGAGCAATGCCATATGCTCTTGTCTATGGAGCTGAAGCCTTATTACCTTTAGAAGTTGAGATACCCTCACTTAGAGTGTCACTAAAATGTCTCACAATAGATGATGAATACAGGGTTTCTCGACTCCAAGAACTAGAACTCCTAGATGAAAAGAGACAAAGAGCAGTTGACCATTTGAAAGCATACCAATAGATGATGTCTCACAGCTATAATCACAAAGTAAAGCCACGTACCTTTTAGGTGGGTGATCTGGTTTTGAAAGAGAACCCACGCAATTAGCAAGATAGAGAGAAGAAAGGAAAGTTTGAACTGAATTGGCTGGGCCTATATGTGGTCATAGCAGTATACGGTTCAGGAGCATACAAGTTTTCAACGCTAGAAGGAGACTTGTTTGATGAACCCATTAATATCATGCACTTGAAGAAATATTATGTTTAAGTCAGTTATCATCATCCATAAGTATCCTGAAGAAATACAAAAAAAATCAGAAAATGTCCTGAAGAAATACAAAAAAAAAATCAGAAAATGTCATGAAGAAATACAAAAAAATCAGAAAATGTCCTGAAGAAATACAAAAAAAAATCAGAAAATGTCCTAAAAAAAAAAGAAAAGAAAAAAATCGTCATAGGGTGAAAACCTGGCAACAGACAATCTATTGACAAGAAAAATGCAATAAAAACAAATAGTGAAAATCTAGCAAACAGACGCTATTTGTAGCTCTCCATCTATTAGTTCATGTTCTACACTTGGCTTCTTAGCCTTCATTTCATGCATCTTTCCATCATCTTAGGTCCATACCAGCATCATGCTACCATCATTTGTCTAGAACGATAACGTCTTACCATGGCTTGATTATTGTACATATTTGTTTCAGCGAGTTATGTTAATACTAGGGGAAAATGCTGACATACTGGGGGCAACCAACTTTCAGGTTTTACCGAGACAGCTAGACAATGACATAAGATCCAATCATGTGAACAAGCAATCAAATCACATGAACAACTATCCAATCACTGATCCAAAGCACAACAGTTTTCAGTGGGTACCATATCATGACTCATATCTGGATGATCTATAATCTGAATAATGTTTGGAATAATAGTATTTCATTTTGAACAATGGTTGTTTGCTTTTCGATATCATCTCTCTGGAGCACACTCGATGATGTACTGAACTAGAGTGGTGAGGAAAGAGGATGATTTTTCTTTGTCTATTGTCTTGAGATTAGCTATCAATCTGGTGCAAATATGTTGCGAGACATGATTTCCAAAGTTTATCATTGATGACAATTCCACATTTGCACCAAAAAGTGGTTAACCTTTGTATGTTTATGCAAGAAATGCTCAGGTCATCTCGGTTCAATTATACCCTAATGCTTGTGTTCACTTGTTATATCAAAAATCATGAAAGTTGTCTCAGGTCATCATCGGTGCTAATTTCCCCTCTGATGCTTGTACATACTTCCAACATTTTAAAAGGCTCTATGATGATTCAAGAAAGCTAACAAAAGGCTCAACAAATGGTTTGTTTCATTTAGTTGCATTTCATTCTAGATCAGTGTATATAACTGCATAATGGATTCACATCAGAGTTTTGAAGGGCTAACAAAAATATCAATGGCTGTCATATCTACTTGGACTACTAGTGGAGGACATTTGGACAAATTCTTCATTCCATTATCATTCATTTCATTATCGTTTCATCTAAGTCCTATCATTTATCATTTATCATTCATTTGCATATCATCTAAATCCTTTATCATTTCATATCATTCATCTCTTAGGTATATCATATCATTGTCATATTATCATTTCATTATCGTTCATGTCATTATCATATCACTTTCATTTTCACATTATTCAAATTCCTCATCATTTCATTATCGTTCATGTCATTCTCATATCATATCATTTTCACCTTATTCAGATTCCTCATCATTTCATTATCATATCACTCATCATTTCATTATCATATCATTTATCATCTCATTATCATTCATTTCATTATCATTTCATTTCATTATCGTTTATCATTTCCCTTTATTCTCTATCATTTCAGTTCATTTCACTTATCACTCATCATTTCGTTATCATATCATTTATCATTTTTCGTTAATTTCACTATCATATAACTTTCATTTTCATATTATCATTTCATTATCATTATCATTTCATATCATTTAAAATCATTCATCATTTCATATTATCATTTCATTGTCACTATCATTTCGTATCATTCAAATTATTCATCATTTCATTATCATATACCCTTCATTTTCATATTATCTATCATCTTCATATCATTAACGTCTCACTTATCATTTTCATATTTATTTCATTTTCATTTTGCACATTTGCATCACATAAATCACTTTATTTCATTTCACTTATCACTTATCATTTTATTATCATTTCATTTCATCATCATTACAAATCATTACATTTCATCACATATCATTTATCATCTTATCTTACATCTCATTATTATTAATCATTTCACTTCATATCATTATTCATATCATTTATCATTTGCCACATTACATTCATATCATATCTTTAATCATCCTATCGTTTTTCATATCAATTCATATTATAAATCCATGATGCATATCATAAACACAACATTCATTTTCCATCATATTATCATTATTTACTCGCATTTGAAAATCCAAAAACAAACATTCCATACATACATTTTCATATCATTTTCCAAACAACATTTTTCATAAAACATATCAAATATCCCATGACATATTCTCATAATCACATCATTAGTATGCATCATCAATTATTTTTCATCATCATCATCATAAAAATATCATATCAAATCATCCTGCATATCATGTTAGTCATCAAATCATTCAAATGCATATCAAAATCTGTAACATATAGAAATAAATGCATATCACATCATCATCTCATACATGCACATCAAAAATCATCACCGCTACATATCATCGCTCATCACAAATGATACAAATGTCCAAAGAAACTGAAAAGTTCAAAGAGGGGTACATAGGATATGATCAAAATCAATATACATGCTCCAAAAATGATATACATGTGTGAAATATATCTGCATCACAACATCATAAACTAGCTGGTCGATGCCCCTGATGGAGCTAGTCCGAAAGGAGGTGGCCTGCCACTAGTACCTACGTCTGGATCCTGCTAAGACCCAGTAACCCCCATGCTCTGTGTGGCTATATGCAACCTGCTCCTGGTCCTACTACGAGACCATGGAAATGGCTCCCTGCGCTCAGGAGGACACAACTCCTCATATCTAACATAGTAGTACTCTGCCTCCCTCGCCATCTCCATGCCCTCTGCAATAGCCTCTTGCAAGGAGGCACTCTCTACAGTGCCCATAAGCCTCTGAGCAAATCCCTTAGCCTCCACTACGCTCTATCTCAATGCATCCCTCTTTGTCACCAACTTGGCTATCTGTGGGTCTGGGGCAGGCTGAGATACCTATGTTGGTGCTAGAACCTGAGCCTGTGCCTGTGCAAGTTGTGCCTATAACAGTGCTATTAAACTCTGTGCCTGACCTAGCTGACCCTAAACAATTTGCACTTGGGCCTACAACATGTCTATCTGTGCCTACTATGATGAGGAGGAAACCCTGATAATGGTCTATGGTCTGCCCCCAGATCTAGGCCACTGTACAATCTGAGC
Organism: Sequoia sempervirens; assembly: GCA_007258455.2. Taxonomy (NCBI): domain Eukaryota; kingdom Viridiplantae; phylum Streptophyta; class Pinopsida; order Cupressales; family Cupressaceae; genus Sequoia; species Sequoia sempervirens. The sequence continues at coordinate 66,638,390 of VDFB02373365.1, read as the reverse complement.
ACTGACTAGGCTACCTAACCTCTGCCTCACTGCCGTCTCCTCCTCCCCTCCACCATCTACCCCATCATCCCCATCATCTGAGCTATCTTCATCTCTGACCCCCTCCTCCTCATCTCTGCCAACCTCCTCATCTCTGTCCCCCTCCTCCTCGTCTATGCTCTCCTCCTCCTCTCCTCCACCCACCGCCTGCTCTCCGCCGACCACCTCCTCCTATCTCTCCACCCCTGGCTACTGTGCTACTACAATGGGCCCTGGCTCATCTGGGCATGTAAATCATGGAAATCGATGTGTATGAAAATACACCAAGTAATCATTCGAAATACCTGGATATGTCACCTCTGGCCTATATGCCCATCCCTTTGGCTGTAAGCTAGAGTACTCTGTATATGCCACCTGGTATGTAATACATCATCCCCATCCTAGATCATCCTTGCGCCACCCATAGTGAGCAACGCCCTATGGCATCCCCTACATGTATCTGTATTGTCTCTGAACCCGCAAGGCCAAAAATCTCTCAATAATGTATGAGGTATGTCCCATCAGATATTGGGGCATACAAACAAATGGAATCTCCAAATGATCTGTGTCCCAGGGCTCGCAATTTGTATACGACCTTCATATAATTGAATCCACATCATCTAACACGCACCGCTAGTACTCCAACTTGCCCAGCTTGGGCTGAACAAGTGCACCTGAATATGCATGTACATACGGCCTACCTAGTGGCCTCACCCTAGCACACTCTGGCCTTTCGTAATCGCAATATGCTCCCATGCCCAGATCTGGAGCAGAGTCACACCACTGGCCAAACTAGTCGATCCTCGGTATACCACCTAATATAGATCATGATACAAATGAGCCAAAATACAGCTCCCCTAGGCATACCTCCATAGCTGGGTCACCATCCACTCTAGCATCCTACCCCAACCAACTGAAAATCCCTTTGACCGATGGTCCAGTCCAAGGAAGCCTCCAATGAATGCACTCAACACAACAACTAAGGCTGGATATCTACTAAAATCTGCCCACGGCACCCAATATCCTACTATCACCATATCACCACAAATCCTCCTCAGTGCCTCAGTCTGTCCTATCTCCTTGTGGTCATAAACCAAAAGGGAACCTACCACATAAATCCCTAGAATCCTATACACATCCTCGGGTGTCACAGTCATCTCACCAATCGAAAAATGAAAGGTGTTATGATCAGAGTGCCACCTCTCTTCCAATGCAGTCAACAGTCCCCTGTTGATTCAAATCCCTTGCGAGATAGTCAACAAAGATCCTAGCCCACAGTCACCTATCCATTGTATCTCTGCTAGAGTCAACTCTCCTACTCAATCCCAACATATCAAGAAACGCTCTCTAATCTGGAGGTTGTTGAAAACCTCCTTTTTTTTTTGTGGTCATCACAAGGAAAATTAATCAGACTCATACCAATGACTCATATCATGTGCTCTATCTATCAATTGAACTAGATCAGTGACCCATATCAAATTAATCAGCAAATCATATCAATGCATCATATCAGTGACCCATATCAGTGACCCATATCATGCAATCAATCATATCCTGCAATCATTGCTACATCTATCTATCTGAATATCAAATCAATCTACTCTATCATCATTATACTATTTGGTTTCTATCATAGAAAGAAAATTTACCAAACATTTACTCTTTGTTTTTCATTCATGTGCAACAAAATTATCAAGCAATCAATCAATCTACTCCTTGTTTTACATTTATGGAAAACAAAGTTATCAGTTATCTACTCTTTGTTTTCTATTCGAGGAAGCAAAGTTATCAGTTAATCATCATATTTTCTATCATTTCTATCCATATCAGCATGATGGAAAAATAATTTATCTATCTATTGACCAAGGAAGCAATGGATACACCATCATTTTTCATCACAATCACATTCTGCCAAAATTTTCTCAGATGCACTAATCTGCGCCTCAGATGTGCTGAAACTCGAAAGCGTTACAGTTCACCTCGAAAGCACTAAAACTCATGATGCACGCTTTTGCACCCTAAAAGTGCTAAATTTTTTCCTATAAGCGCTAAAACCCTATATGCGCTAATCCACCTCTGTTGCGGCCAATCCCTAAATGCGTGGCTCTATGCCCTAGATGCGCTAAAGTTTTCTAGCTGGACTTGCTTCCTATAAATGCTAATCTACACCTCGTATGAGCTAGAAGACCTAAATTTACCCTGCACCTATATGCGCTAAAGAACATCCTATATGCACTACGAAAATTTTTGAATGTGCTAAAATAGATAGGCGGATGCACTAAAACGTTATTTTTATCCCTACATCCTCGCGAAAAAGTTTTGAAATTGCTCAAAAACACAAAAATTCAACTCATAAAGGGTTAAATCGACTCACCAATGGTCCATACGCGACTGGTCTCTGGAATCGGCAGGCCCACTCGAATCTATGCCTGTGAAATGGAATCTGCATCTCGCCAAGTCACTGTTAGAGCATAAAAATCACTATAGTAAAAGGGTGAAAATGACTTCCACTTTTACCCCTTTTACCTTATATAGGTCAATGAAGGTGGGTTTTTGGTGGCATTTACTTTATTTTTTTCACCAGGGGCATTTTTTACACCAATTATTGGGAGCTAAATCACTGAATCCCCATCATAATTTCCTCATCCAATCAAGTTTTTTTCAAAACTCATATCATCATTCGTGATTTACCTCCTGAGGGGGCATCATCAGCATCAGCATCAAAAACATATCAGGGGCAAAAATTTTATTTTCTTCGAAGCAATGTATTTCACACATCACTTCAAAGAGGGGCAAAATGTATGTGCATAAAATTGGTCATGTCTAATTAATCCTGGCATTTAATTAAATATTTATTATTTAATTAAATTCTCTAAAGTCTTCTACATGTAATTAAATTTAATTAATTTAATTATATTATTCATTCATTTTATTCTCCCACCATAATTGAATAAATTTAATTTATTTAATTATTTCACATGTCTACTTGATTAATTAAATGAATACATTTTATTTATTTAAATTAATTATCATCTTTTGAATTTAATTAAATCTCTTTTTTTAATTAAATTTAAATATTTCTTTTCTTCTATTTAAAACTTTCTTCTAATTAATTAAATATTTTATGTAATTAATTTCATACACATGTCATTTCTTCAAATTTAATTAAATATTTTATTTAATTAAATATCTTCTGCTTTCTTCAAATCATAATTAAATATTTCATTTAATTATGAAATCTTCTGATTTCCTCAAAATCTTAATTAAATATTTATTTAATTAACAAAAATCTACATGCACCCATAATTAAATAATTGAATTAGATAATTCATTATTTATCTTCTCAATATCTTTCCATTATCTTCTAAAAAAGATGATTTTTTTAATCATCTCATCTTATCTCTTCCACGAAAATGAAAAAATCCTGCTTTATTTGTTTTCTTCTATTTTTCTCTCCAGTCTCAACCATCTTCGACCATTCAATCTGTTAGGAATTATCACAGCTGTTGATCAACTTAGCCAATCAAAATCCTCGAAAAACTCTATAAATGCATGTGCGAATCCAAGCATTGGTTACACACACACAAATAGAGACATAGACACAGACACGCAATTACACTTACGCATTTAGCATTCTATCAATAATCATATCTTAGCAATAATCTTATCATAAGCATAGCATAATATTGCATCTTAGTATAGAATGCATTTTAGTTTAAATTTCATTCTCTAGTAGTCCATTTCATTGAGCTTGGCATACTAAATCTGAGAGCAACTAGAATCAACGAAACGTTGGAGATAGAGAGCAATAAAATGACTTTGAGGAAGTTGCACTGAGAGTTTGTTTATTTTTCTTTAAGCTTCTTTGATATAGGGTTTTATTGAATGTGTTTTGAATTCATTAAGATAGGCATATTTTCATACACACACATGTCCCTTCAAAACTTTGAAATAAAGAATAAAGGCAATAAGATCAAAGGGAAATTAGGATATCGGTGAGAGTAAAATCATAGTCCCTTCGACACAGTGAAAAGGTATTGTATACATCCAAATTTTACCACTTCCATATTGTCAAATTCATCTCCTTATTCATCCCTTTACTCATCTAATTCATCCTCTTTGTCAATATTAATTAAATCATTCATTTAATTAATATTTCATGTCCTACATAAAGTTCCTAAAGTATTTAATTTAATAATTAAATACTTTTACCTTTTTTCCTCTCTAAATTAAACAAATATACCACTTTATTTAATTTAGTCATGTAACCTCTTGGAATTTAAATTAATTTTTAATTCCTCACTTTCTCTCATTGTCACATCCTCCAACTTTTGCAAGTTGGTCTCTATTCCTCTTAGCCATATAACCCTCTTCTAATCATAATTAATTTAATTAATTTATGGTTAGGATGTGTCACATCCTCCAACATTTGCCACTTGTTTCTAATCTTTAGTTAATTATCTTAATCATGTATTTGCACAACCTTAATCAAGGTCATTAGCCACATTTAGCATGCCTTTTTAGTCAAACTTTTCATTTGTCCTTCTTCGTATCGACCTTCTTTTCCATGTGAATTTTAAATTCACATTTATTCCTCCTAGAATCTCCTCTTCCCATACATCTTCTAGAATCTTTTGACTTGTCACATCAAGTCACATGTGGACAAAGGCTTCCCTTTTTGGAACCTTGTGTTGTCCATGATATTCTTTCAAGTATGTGAATTTTTAATTCACATTTATTTCTCCAACTACTTTCCCTTTACCCATGGATATTTTTGAGGAATTCTAAAATTCTTCAAAAGTCACTTTCATTCTCACTTGGGGACAAGAAGTTCCTTTTTGAGGAAATCTGCTCATTCCCAAAGGTACTTGTAAAGTACTTGTCCTTTTTCCACCTTATGTACCGTCCTTCCACCTCATTTACACATCACCATTCCTAAGCCATCTCACATTCCACATGTCAAGATTTGAGGTCTTTTGAGTCCTCAACTCACCATAGCCCTTCATCTTGACCTTGTTGGATGAATCTCAATCGTTGAATTCTCTAGAGAATTCAATTTCCTCTATAAATACCCCCTCTTTTCTCTCATTTTAGAAGGAGATCATTGTGCTAACCAAACTCTTGAAAAAAATTCATTTGAGCCATACTTAGCTAGAATTCTCATTTGCTTGCATACAACATAGCATCCTCATCCATTTTTCATCCATATTGCATCTCATCCATACATCCTTTTCCATCAAGAGGAGCATATATCATGTCAACAATTGAAGGGCCAACCAAAGGAGCAACTTAACAAGGTATTAACGTTCTATATATTTTGTTAGGTTTAACTTTTAGACCAATCCCAAGGTGTTAGGTGTTTAGGTGGTTTCTTGTATGTTTTGTGTTGCTGCTCATTTTCGGGACCACTTTTATTCCTGATCACATGTACCTCTCACCCAACTGACATGACTAGTGAGGCTTTCAAAGAGACAACTGACATTAATGCCACCATTAATTAGCAAGTTGGTAGGAACACATTTATGAACCAGAGTCAGATGATATGTGCCAAAACTTGATCATATTTTGATTGTAAGATTTCAGGAGCATACATGAGTTGGAGCTAAATTTGGAGAACGCGGGATTGATCGATAGTGGGAAACTCAAAGGAGGTGACATTGGTTCAAGTAAGTATTTGAGACTCAACTAAAGATTTTACCAAAAAAATGTTTGAATTATAGAAGAGCTAGGGTTTTTAAAAGCATGGAAGGAACATGAGAAAAATCTAAAGTAAAAAGACAGAAAACAAAAATAAGGTCATTAAATCAAGATTTAATTGAACAATGTCTCAGCTCTAGACCAAAGTCCAGACGAAGAGTATAATTAAATCTTTTAGTTGAGAAACTAGCAGATAAACACAAAAACCTAGGAGATGTATGGACTCCACAATGAGGATATGATATATTCATGTACTATTATAGAAAGAAGTATAGGCATAAGCCTGTGTCAAATCTGTGGAGGATGAATTTAGGAAAGCTTGTGATTTCAAATGTGTTTATCAATGTGGAGTTGACTAGAGTACTAGCCAAAATGTATAATACCAAAACAAGGATAATTCATTCACATGATGGGTCAAATTTTCTCCCCATTACCAAGGATTATATTTCTATGGTTTTCCAATTGGATTCATCTATGAATATGCCACTGAGAATTATAGATCTTTTCGAAGAATATCATACTATGGACACAAGTTACAAAAGATGGAAACTACCTTTGCATAGACCTTGGGACACATGAAATCAACTTAGAGATTTTCTAGTAATGAACGACCTCCATTTTATGTCAGATTGTTTAAAGAATATTACCAGTATACCTATTACTCAGTTGGAAAAGTCTTGGGAATAGATGTTCCTACCGAGATGGCTATAGATCCTATGGTCCTAGCAATAGTCATTCAAAACCAAGATGCTAGACCATTCAACTATGCAGAATATTTGGCAGAGGTTATGAACATGTCACTTGCTTCTATAAAAAATAATAGTGATGCAATCAATTTTAGACAGTATTCTTTTCTTATTCATATGATCTTATATGAAGGAAAATCCATGGGGATTTGGGGGGAAGAGCTAAGAATCAAGGAAATGGATGAGGAGAACATAAGACCAATACAAATGTGGACTTCAATTTGGGATACTGGGTGTGGGAGGTCCCATTACTTGTACTTTGAAGAATACTTTGTGAAGCCCTTGTAAAAATTGTTTGGCCATTCTTGTGATTACAACCTATCCCCAAAAATATAAAGATTTCTTATACCCAAGGAGAAGGATCCAAGAGGAAAAGTAAACCACAATTGGGGAGAATGGTATGCGTATGATGATTGCACCATGATTAGGGTTTATGGGTTTGAGGCAACACTATTTATCTTACCTAGAACAATTCTTGACAAGATTTCCTACTTAGAAATAGTGAAGCAATTGGCTTATTCTGACTACATGCATCTTAAAAGTTATGGAAAACAGTCCCTCATGCTTGAGACCTTATGTTTTGGTGATTTTGTTGTTGTGTCTGAGAAAGTATATGATTCTATTGGCAACAAATTAGATCATTATATTATGCCACAAAGAAATAAGAGAGAAAAATTTGATCTTGAGCACTTTATTCATAGTGCTCAAATGACACAAAAACTAAAAAAGTATGAACATGAATTCTTTGTTGATGGGTGAAACCACAATAGTGGTTTACAATTAAATGGAGGAAGGAAAATCCATTTTTGTGTGATTTCACTAGGTAAGGGGGTTCAATTGAACTCTCATGTTCGAATGAACCCTTCAAGGTGTTCGATCGAACCATATGGTTCACTCAAACTACAGGTTCGAGCGAACCATATTTAAGTTAGCAAAAAAAGTAATATTTTAATGGGTTCAATCAAACCTAGGTTTGACCGAACCCCTTTGAATTAGGGATTTTTTAAAAGCTCATACATCACTATCAAATGAACTGATAGTGAATATAAGAGTGGCTTGGCAAACATGAACAAGGAGCTTCATCTAAACGGCGAATGACAAGTGCTTGAGAAACGTGGACCACCATTTCAGTGTGCACCACCATATCAACCTCGACCTCCATAGCTTAGCAAGGTTGGTATTATTTGTTCCAGAAGTTGATTTAAAATTGCATTTGTTTGAAAGATTGTAAACCGTAAATGATTAAAATTTTATCATAGGATTCCATGAGACCAAATTTTCCATTTAAAATGAGGGAAAATTCCATGAGACTAAAATTCCAAACAAATTTTTCATTTAAAATAAAGACAAATTCCATGAGACCAAAATTTATTGTTTAAAATGAATATACCCTATTTCAAAGCTCCCATTTTGGCTCATGGATGGTGAAGGATGTGGAATTTGGCTTTACACCTGCGAATTGCATTTGCTTGAAAGTTTCTAAAGCCTTTTAAACAATACCCATTTTTTTAAATTTGGATTTACAGCTGCCAATTACTTTTTCTTGAGAGTTTCTAAAGCCTTTTAATTTGGATTTATAGCTACCAATTTCATTTTCTTGAAAGTTTCTAAAGCCTTTTAATTTGGATTTATAGCTACCAATTGTTCCCTTGAAATGTGTAATATCCTCGATTATGATACTGCATTTTTTTTATTGATTTAACTTTACAATATACGAGCTATTGAATCTTAATTTGAATTAGATATACTCCAATAGGTAATACACTTAATATAATATGAAAAAATGAATTATAAACTCTTTTAAAATGAAAAGTAAATGAAATAACTTGCAATAACTAATTACTCTTCTTACAACAAAATTTGCACTTACAATCAAGTCAATTTGCATAACTTTTGAGAACAATAAAAACAATATTATTATCAAAAAATATTATGAATCTAAAGCCAATGGTGCTATAAGAACCACCTTAGAATTACAAACCTTGCGGCTAAGAGAACCACCTAAAGCTCAAACAAACAAGCATTGTAAGAGCCACCCAAATAGCAACTAAGTGAAGTTCAATTACAATCTATATGTGGAATTTTCCATGACTAGTTTTGAGGATTTCATAGACTAACTATCTATGGAAATTAGGGGGTTTCCATCCTCCAATACCTCATGGTAGACAAAAAAAGGTGTCCAATATATTGGAGTAAAATTAATGGATAAATAAGCATGTCTTCTCTCAAAACCTATCTTGATTAAATATGTAATTTTAAAATTCTTTTATTTCCCTCTAAACTACATGTACAAATAATCCTTGGTCAACACCCTAATTGAAATTATCAACTTATTAGATAACACCTACAGCCCCATCATTAATTTTTAAGTAAACATTTACACTTAGCACATGGTGCAAACCCAGGGATTTATTAAGATTTTTGGAATATATCAATCCATCACAATTAAAATCTTAGACATCATGCAAAAGTGTACCATCTATTGCATTCTATAAACTTCTCGAAGATTTCAATCCCATAAATGATAAACTAAAAGTTAAGTTATGACCTACACCAAAATGACATGAAATTATCTTTCTAAGATGTCATATTTGCATAAATCCCTCAAAGAAATTTTTTAACTAATTTTAAACACTCAAAAAAATACATATATATGAATATACTTCACTTATAAATTCTTGGAATATATCAGTCCATCACAATTAAATATTAGACATCATGCATAATATTTTTAATGTATTCACAAAGCTACCTAGGGTCTCATAAGACTTGAGTAGGTGAATACCAATATGCATATATCTAATTTGGTGGGGTAAATGGAGGAGGATTATGAGTAAGTTCATATATATCTATTACTTATTTTGCAATCCAATATATTGGTTGGAGAGGTTGCATTTGAATAGAAGGAGTGAAGATAAGGTATATTAAAATATGACTCACCATGTTCTCTATTCTTAGGATTTTGGAGTATATCAAAATATCCAACCTATATTTCATTGTCGATCTCAACCAATCTTTGCTTCAACTTCCAAATCATCCACACAATCCTCCCTGAAATATTCAATATATGTGAAACATGATTATGAGGAAGATGCAAATATCCTTGACATAGCTTTTTGTATCAAAGGATAATATGGTTCTATAATTTTAAACTATTTCCAATTTTGAAATCAAAATACAATCAATTATATTTAATCTCAATAATCATAATTTTTAGGCAAACATAAATTACTTGAATCTTTTTAAGGTCTCTCATTAGATTCTACTTACTCTAACTCAAACTTAAAAAACAACATTAAAATCCACATAACAAATTTCAAAGACATAATATTATTACAATATTATTTAAAAATCTAATTGTAATGAACATGTTATAGTAATAAATATTCAAATTTTAAATCTATGAAAATATATAACCAAATGATCCTTAGTTTTCATATATCATTTGTGATAAGAGTGATGAATATTATAATTTTTTAGGCCAATCTTTAGGCACTAATTCACCATTGTTAAAATGATCCTTTAAAGTTTATTCATTGTTTTTTTTAGGATTATAAATTTTTACAATTTCTATTAAACCAAACTCAAAATAATGGTATAGATTAAGATTCTTGTCTTTATCCTACATTTGGGTCGTGTTTGATTAGATTTACTATCATATTTAGAAGTTGTATTTTGTTATTATATATTTTTTAACATATATAAAATGTATGGTTGGATTAGTGAGATGTTTATAACAAGTGTACAATATGAAGTCAAACTTTATTAGATTGATTCTTAATAAATTAGGAATAACGATTAAATTTATAGCTTTATGCAATCTATAAGTATAAATAGTTTAATAGTAGAAACTTTATACATATAAAAATATGATAAATGTGTGATTATTTTGCTTTCCAATCTATAAATTTTTTATGTGTTGGGCTATATAATTGAGATGATTTACCCATAATGTAATGATAAAATTCATCCTCATATGGAGGATTTTATATTATCTTCCATTAAATTCATCCTCTTTATGAGATTCTTATGGAATATTGATATTCTAGTGTGAATTCTTAATTTTAGGCATATCTTAACTAGATAAATTTAGGTTCAATGAAGGCAATAGAACTTTTTTTTCACTTACATAATCCTATCTTGAAGTTCATTTATGTTAACAACTATTAAATTAGATATTTTTATCCCCAATTATTTTCAAATAATTTTACACTATTCTTTGTTTTTAGATTACTCCTCTTTGATCTAGCTATGCAATTTTTTTATTCTTGATTTCATTGTTTCATTTAAAATTTGAACCATTTAAGGATGCTATGTTATAGATTATAGTTGTCTTCCAATTCTTTATAAATTGTTCAACCCTCTCATGGTCTAAATAATTTTACATTCAACAACCATGTCTAAAGACATTATCTACCCAACCTCTTCCCCTATTTAACACACTCATAAACCTTGTTACTAATCTCATTCAAGGAGGTGGAACATCCAATCTTAGAGGGATCCTCATCTATGGGTTTTTTTTATCTTTGTTCTTGACACTGAGATCCACCACATGTTTAGGTGGTTATCAATAGAATTAATCATTTTAGCAAACATAGGAGAGACAAGGGAGCCATCAATCTAGGCTCTAGTACTATTCTAGAAATAGTAGAACTAGAAGCTAGAATCCTAATAATGATAGCCTTTGGATAATACACAAGTTTTCCTTTTGAAGGGATTGAGGAACACTTATTGGATGGGTTTTATTTCCCCTTCACCACGTTTTGATTACGATTAAGAATTGAAATAATAAAATTCTCAAATTGGTATAAGAAAAAAATAAGCCCTTGATGGAGGGGAGCTCATTTTTTTCCCATGTGCAACTCTAATAATAGATATCTTAAATTACATGAGTAAATGAAAAGGGAAGCTAACAAGTCACATGCATCTAAGATTATTTATAAGATAAAAGTGATAGGATAAACAACATTTATAGTTTCCTTCTAGGATGAAATAAATAATCAAGTAGAAACATTTATATACTTCTGAGGAAATCATCTATATGTTCCCTCCTCTTGTATTTACTTTCTTTATGAGACTTCAAGCACTTCATGGATAAACCACTTGTAGTAGCAATACCTTCCTAAATGGATTTAAAGGTTAGCCTTCTTACTTTTTAACCAAAATTTTAATAACATTCAATTTTGTGTAATTTATGGATCACTATTATCATTTAAATTCAAAATAATGTAAGAAACTTATATAAATTTAAAAATTAAAAAATCCTAAAATAATAGTTTTAAATTAATTGAAAACATGGTTGGACCCCTCTAATTTTGTGGAACTATTTCTTAAAAGATATTTTAATTGAATTTTACATAATAGGCAAAGGAAGCCACATATGACATTAAGACTTTCCTTGATAGTCTTTACTAGGAAGTTTGTAATTTCATTCATAGGTCTTGAGGCATTTTTAAAAAAAATTGTGTTTGGAAGTATTTGGTACAAACTCCCAAAAAAATTAATGTTATATGTTTATGCTATTAACACATGAAATTTTGGGCCTTAAAATAGCCACATCATCCCCATATTTTAATACAAATGAGACATTGAGGCTTTATGTCACTTATAATAGATCTACTATTCTTAAATTATTTGATATAGCTCCATTTTGATCAATCCATATATCCTAATTTATATCAAATCATAAGGTGTCAATTTCAATAATTGCACAATGAAGCACATACGATTTTTCATTTGCTAGTAGAGGGTTATCTTATTATGCCATTAAAATAAAATATAGGTCCTCAATACTTTTCATCTTTATTTTCCATTATTACATTGAACCTTATAAGGGGCATCTTCATTGGTAATCATCTAATGCATAAAGACAAATAATGTCAAACTTAAGCCCTTAATTTTATAAATAACTTAAAATAATTTATAACATGGGTAAACACTAGAGTCAATCGCATAATCTATCATATACCTATCAATCAAATTTCATATCATGTATATCATTCTAATTACTAGCTTCCAAATAAAAGCATCCTTCTAGATAAATTAAAGTGCTCAATTATGGTTACATGTTACCAATTTTACTTGTAAAATAATATAATCAATCTAGACTCATAAGATCTTCTATGTTGAATAATGAGGTGTTTCTTAGCTTAATACTCTATAAAACTTTAATATTGCTGATCTAAGTAAGTCTTTTCTTTGTTACATATATTCTTTGTGGGTGATTATCTTGATTAATCCATTTTATTGTTGTAGAATGTAGAGAGAAGTTGATAGAAGAACTAGACATGATATTAGAAAGATTACACAAGATGTACCGTGGAGAAACCCTTTCGAGAAAAAACTCCACCAAGAATTATTCTATTATTCAATCTCTGAAATACAATAGCTCCAATTCTTGCTTGAGAATGCTTCTTGTCTTTACCAATCTTCTTCACACCTGTAATAACAATTATAAAAACTCTATTCAACTTGAGATATAGAGACAATATGCAACCTTGTAATCTCCAAATGGTGATAATTACAATGCATAAGCTCAAGCCCTTGAAAAGGTACGCCATATTCCTTCAAGTTGAGTTATTCAATGAAGACTAAAGCTTACAACATGTGCTTCATGCATTTGGGTGTCCCAAACTGAAGCTACAACTTCTCCTTCACTTCGGTGATAATTCCAAAGCTCTTCCTCAAAGTTGGCCCCTTAAGTAAAGCTACTTAATTGATCCTTTAGAAATATCTTATCATGCATGAGAGGTAAATCCAATAAAGCATCTTGGGTGCCCAAGTTGGCTTCAAGTGCTTTATAGTTAACTGAAACATTTACTCAACACCATTCCCAAAGAATGGTCATCCCTTGTTAACCGGAGGTAGTCCCTATTATCTGTCATACAACTCAATGTTATTAGCCATGCATTACAAGTTAACTGAAGCTAACTACATGCAACTCAAAATAACCAACATGCATGCAACATGCACTTGCATTCAATTGAAGATAAGAACTGAACTTAACTGAACTTAACTGAACTACAAGCATGCAAACATCAAATCCTAACTCCTAGGATCTTTACATTCATTTAGAAGTGTTAACCGTTACTCAGTATAGTTAACTGGACACAAGGTGAGTTTCACCTTACCATGTGAGTGTCCCATGTGTCCCTATTATTTAGGAACTCACTATGGATGCCCTCACATGCTTCTTACATTTAGAATTAATTACAAATGTCAATAATCATGATTATTTCATCAAATATTAATCTCATCTTAATCTTAGTGTTGTTGAACACATTCCAAGAATCTAGGAGATACATGAAATAATTAATGTTTAGGATTTGCAATTAAATGGCATCCTATTTCCAACATTCTAAACATACAATCAATAGCTCTCTTGCTAAGAGATTCTTTACCTTTTACATTTAAACTATTAAAATTCATAATTAACCATGGTAACACTTAATATAGTCTATTAATAAAAATATAAAGCCTTCATTTCCTTCCTCTTTTGGGAGACTTGGATCTACAACCAATTATGTGCATCGCTCCATATTTCATCAATGATTTGGAACATCAAGAATTCATCATTGTGCATCATTATACAAAGCTAGTCCATTATATCTAGTTGTAGAATTTGTATAGGCAACTTTTTAATTTTAAAAAATGTAAGAATTGATTTATTTTACTATGATATCCAAGAAATTTATAAAAATAAGAGTAATAAAATAATTATTAATATTATCTAAATGAGTAAATATAACCATATTTTCATATGGAGGATTTTATATTATCCATAAGATTTGAGGTAATAGAAAAAAATGTACAAATATTAAATCTTCATTTTCTCCTATTCTTTCATTATTTCTTTCTTTTTGTACTAGGGTTAAATCTCCATCTAGGTTTGTTGTGTACTTATAAGAAACCTTTGTTCCTTAGTATCATGTTCTTGTACATTGTATGGTAACTTTCATGATAAATATTATGTGCATGTGTCCCTTCCTCATATAAAATTTTATTTATGCATATGAGGAAGTTTATTTCTAATTTTTTGGTTTCCTCCTTATCTAATTATTGTTTCAATAATTTTAAAATCATATTTACAAGCTTATCATCTCTCTTATTTTCTTCTCTTATTTGTACCTTCAATAATGAATAAATTGATTTTACATGACCACCAATGTTAAGTAATGATGCTTTCCCTTTATTACAAGTTGTAGGAAATAAATCTTAGATGCAACCTTTATCAATACTTTTTAAGTCTTTAATGGCACATTTTGTACTAGAGTGCACAGTTGTAAATTTAAATTTTAGAACTGTTTTAGATTATGTTTTGTGTGCAATCTAGTAATTTGAATGTTTTGATTATTAAAAACTATGATAGATGTTGAATATTTTTTTGTTAATGGTATGAAAATATTATTGATGAGCAGATGAATTATTATAACTATTTTAGATTTCTATTCCATATATCTAGATATATTATTTACCAAGGTCTCATTGCTCCTTTAGGTGTACATACATATATAACATGGAAAATGCAAATGTTCCACCTCCAAAATATTTGTTTTCAAATACCACTAATGAGATTAAGAAATTGAGAGACTCATTAGCACAGGGTGCAAACCCAGGGATATATTTTGAACCATGCATGTCAATATTACATAGTCTAGAAAAACTAAGAGATGAACTTGAAAGGACTAGTGAATTTTCCCCAGATAGAGTAGTTGTTATTCTTTCCCGCATGCAAGAAGAAGTACATGGTGAGGTTCCCCTTAAACAAATATAGGATAGTGTGACCAAAGAAATGATAAAAAAAACTTGTTTTCTATTTTATCAAAATCTATGTAAGGTTAGGGGATATCAGGTCACTAGATGTGTTGATTGTGTTATGGCCTCATTAATCTACCCATGATTTATCGCAACACATGGTCAATACCCAAACAATGACCAGATTCCATTGTACTTTGTTCAACGGTTGTATGCTAAGGTCCATTTGGGCCTCAAATTTAACTACCTAGACATTCCACCATATGTTGGTCAAGGGCATGGCAAGATTGCCAATAGGCCCACCTATCATCGAGCAAATAGACCAGTCCCAGTGTTTAGGGTATTGGTTGGTGAGAGGTCTCTTGCTCTCACCCCAACTCTAGCCCCCATAGTAGATGAGGTTGTCATTGTTTCCCAAAAGGAAGCAATTGACACTGTAGGTGACATTGCAGTTGCCACCACTAGGATATCTACTGATTGTGTAGGTCAGTATTTGATGTCTAAACATTCCCAATCCATGCCATTTTCAGCACAGTGGACCACCATGGATGCTTTTACAACGGACAACATCCCTACTCCCATAGAGCTTGAGGCACTTACAAGAGATATGGTATGTAGGACTCTGCATTGTTTGGCTGAGGACCTCTTGGAGGCATATGCCTTCATTGCATCAGACTATGGGATTAGTGTAGATCATGTAAAAGACTATTTGGCAGATGGATCTCATTCACTTCCAGGATCCCATCACTCTCAACCCAATACTAGTGCATGTCAGGATCCACCTATAGATCATTCAGCAGCTGCATGGACTATGGGTTTTACTGAGATGTTGATTGGTTCTGGTTTGTCATCACTGATTCCATCTCACCTACATAGTCCTCTTCACTCATCATTTATGGAACAACATGGAATAGATCAGATGGATGCATATGTTGGTTTGTCACTTGACCGTATAGTTGATATGGTGGAGGCGGCCGTTTCAGAGGACTCGGGTCATCCAATATCAGATGATTTGCATGTATGTGTGCATGTACAAGTTTCAATTCCTTTTTAGTTATTTTTAAATTTTAGTTTTAACTAGATATTCATGTACTGATATATATGTATATATATTGTAGGTGGACATCCCTCATGTCACTCCTAGCCTTGGTCCAAATCATGTACATCGACGTGACTTTGTGGATAAATCTGCTGCTAGTGGACATGTTAATTTTAAATTTTTATATACACATGTATATGTACATGCATATGTACATATGCATAGATCTAGATAGATATTTAAAAATATACAAGTACATTCTTAAAAATAACTTTCATAAAATTTATTTAATATAAATTATATGTATTTAACACATTTTGTACACAATTTTATTTGCAGGGCTCAACACATCCATCAGAGCAGGACCGTTCTCATTCAGATGGTCATTCAACTAGGAGTTGACATTCATATTAAGCCCTACACTAGATTTATGATCTTTACTACATGTATTTTCTTATATGATGATCTTTAGTATTCGACATTTGATGGTCTCTAACTTACATTTGCTTATATGATATATATACATTTGCTTATTTGATGATCTTTAGTATTCAACATTTGATGATCTCTAACTTACATTTTCTTATATGATATACATACATTTTCCTCTTTGCTTATAACATGTTATGTTTATACATTGAATCTATTTACATGTATGTATGTGTTTGCTTATGTTTACATGTTTATATGATATATGTATACATTTTCTTATATTCAATATACATACATTTGATTATTTGATGATCTCTTAGAACTTACATTTCCTTACATGATATGCATTTGATCTCTAGTACAATTTTATGAAATGAATGCCACTTTATAATTAAGTTCATTCATGTCGATCACAATAAATATTTTGCACACACACCCATTTAATTTTATAGTAAGCAGTAAAAAAATTATAATAAATGACTCCCAATCTCAAGTAAACTAATGATATTTGATAAATGAGTGTATTTACAAGCCTATTTATTAATGCACATGCTCTTCTAGTTTTAAAATTTGATTAAAAATGATGAAATTAAAATCTTGATAGAAAGTAAGAACAAATAAAGTGCATCACTTTGTGGTACACAAAACTCCTATTTTTTAAAAATGACTTAAGCAACATGAACCATTGAGGAGTTGAGAACAAAATATAATTATAAAGAAGAGGTAGAAACATTCCTTTTGTAATTATATACCATCCTTGAAACAATTTCCCTCTAAGTTATAAAATTTTATGTTAAATTATTTCATAAATAATATCTTAATCTACACCATTATTAAATTATAGGAAAATTTTATTATTTGAAACATTAAGAAAATTCAATTCAAATTATACCTCTATTATCTTTTTGACAAGTAACAAAATTCTAAAATTACTAGATATGTTGCATATCTATACATTAAATAACAACAAACTCCACAATGAAATAAGTTGTTTGATTACCACTTGATTCATTTAAACTAGGATCTAGTTATTCTATACACTAGAATATTTTTTTTCCCATATGCATATGAATACAAGCTTATTTTTCATTATTCCATATCAAATTCGCATTTATATCACTTGGAGCGCAGATTTTGGAGAAGAGGTTTTTGCACATTTGTCAAGGAGGCAAATATTGGAGAAGACAACTTTTCATTTTTATCAATCAAGACAAAATTTGGAGGAGACTTTAACTAAGTTGGTAGAGGATTTTTTTTGAGTCATCTTTAACTTGAATAAGAAAATGGCAGAACAAAGAAAAAGAAAAAATGCATCTCAATGAAAATTGTCAAAAGAAGAAGAACAAAAGAGGCATGAAGAAAACTTGGACAATTTTCATAGAAAGAAACAAGGTACATGCTTGTTTCTTCTCTCTCTCTCTCTCAAGTGTGTGTTTAGGACTTTTATTAACACCTCAATTTGTTTTTCTTATAAGTATATTTCCAATTATGAAAACCATGTTAGATTTAACTTGGAAACTTTAATACTAAAAATAGTCATCTTACATAGACATTACCTAAATTTCTTATCATCTATTTCCAATTGATTTTGTTCCATGGAATTCTTAAGTTCAAGAATCTTTGATTTTATTTGTTTCAACTCCACTTAAATAACTCATAGTCTCTCACTTTCTTTGCTTGCATGTAAATTCAAACAAGAAGGAAATTCTCAAGCTGAAGTCGTGCCAAATGTAGATATTGGATCAAACGATTCCGTTGAAGAACACATGGACCTTGAAGTTAGGGAGGAGACCCAAGTTCAAACAATGCTTGTTGGAGAGGGGTCAAGATCACTTCCTTCTACTGGTATGGATGAGCATATAAAACTAGCTAAAACTTCTCTCACGTATAGCATCATGTCTTATCACTTTGTTTGCTTGCATACATAAACTTCACTTGTATAGAATCATCTCTCACTTTCTTTGCAAAATATTTTGTGACATGTAGAAAGGGCTCAACAAGTAGGAAGTTCTCATGTTGAAGTTGAGCCAAATCTAGATATTGGATCAAATGAATTCATTGAAGAACACATGGACCTTGAAGATAGGGAGGAGGCCCAAGTTCAAACAATGCATGTTGGAGAGGGTTCAGGATCACTTCCTTCTACTCGTATGCATGAGTATATAAAACTAGCTGAAAAGGTGATGAAACAAATTTCTTATAGAAATTTAGATCATTGACTTGAAATGGATATGGAGAAAATGAAATGTTATGCCAACCAGCCTTGTAATAAGAGAATGAGGTCAATGACTAAATCTATAAATGGAATAATCAATGATCATTTCAATCATCTTGATACACTTGAAAAAACCCAATTGTTATTAGGTTTACCTCTTCGTAATGAGCTAAAAGAGTCATTACAATTGTTGGGTGTACATTCGGCACCAAATAAGAAGAAACACATGGGATTACAAAAGGATATTGCTAAAAATGTTAAAAAGGATTTAGATTCTATTGGGAAAGGATCTCAATTAGTGGATAAGGCCACTACAAGAAGGGTGATGTTGACATTTATAGTACATCAAGATATAGCAAGAAAAAGAAAAATGTCTGCACTTTCAGCTGAAATTGGTTATAGTAGAACCACATTAATAAAATATGAGAAACAAGAGAAAGTTTTTGGATGAGAGTTTAGAAGGAAATTGGGCAATTATGTGTAAAGCTCCCCATTTTGACAGGATTGAAGATGTTGTTAGGAACTTGATCTCAAGTTTTTGGCATGATCAGACTCGTCCATCATCAAATACTAGAGATGTTATGAGACATAGGATTGGGCCTGGTATTTATGAAAATCATATCAAACATTGGCTAGACATAACAAAATTTGAGATGTATATGAACTTTTGTAACACATATCCTCATATAAATATTGGGAAAACAATGTTTGAAAGGTTAAAGCCATATTATGTGAAGATAAACAAGTTTTTTGAAACTTGTTGTTGTCGTTATCATATTGAATTTGATCTCTACTATTAGGTGTTTCGAAAGATGAGAGAAGAAAGTTGTGGGTTTCAAAATGCACCTCCTAAACAAAAAATTTTGTTCATAAAAGTTATATTATGTAATCATGAAAATGGACCTCAAATAAACTGCATAAAAGGAATGTGTGAGACATGTGGAAATTTGGCTAAATTTCATTCAAGAAATGAGGATAGTGAACTAACAAAGACAGTAAATTGCAAGAGGTAAGTACTTTTTTTAGAGAGTTTATTTGTTTCAATTTGATTATATTTTTATTTGAATTCTCTAATGTAATGTTTCATTGATTGCATGGTTTATTACTTATTCACATATTTTACTCACACAAGTACAAGTATGTAAAGTTTCAAACAAATTTTAGGAAAGAATCCACAAGGTTGAACTATGTAGAAGAGGAGATTTCTATTGGAAAATTTATGGAAGATTTTTGAAAATTGATACAACCATACATACAACATTCCTTTTTTGCTAAGTGGCAAGCACAACAATTCCAAACATTGAGAGACACTTTCCCACTTGGAATAGTTCTATCAGTAGTTGAATTTGCAGAAAATTACTCCTTTGTACATCAAAAGGAGATTCAATCAAAGTATTACTTTTCAAATCATATCAATATTATGGTTCATGTGTGCTATCAACATGCACAACTAAAATTGGATGGTGTTGAGAGTACAGATGAAGAACGAGTTATTAAGAAAGAATATCACTTTTATATTAGTGATGATAAAGAGCATGACACACTTTTTGTACAACATTGCTTTACAATTTTTTTTTAGAATTTGAAAAGCATTTTGTATGGTCAGATGGATGTGCAACACAATTCAAATCTTCACGGCCATTTTATGCACTTTGTAGATATCATAAAATCTACAAAATACCACATGTTTGGAGTTTTTTTGAGAGTGGGCATAGAAAGGGTGAGCATGATGGAGCAAGAGGTTGCATCAAACGAGCTTTAACAAATCATCAAATGAGTTATCCAAAAGATCATATAGACAATGTGCATGATGTTGTTGAATGGTGCAAGAAACACTTTGCATCAAATGTGGTCGACACATCTTCGAGAACAAACCCAAACATTCCACGTAGAGTGTTTTGGGAGATATTGGGTATGTATAAATTACATTTTCAAAATTTTAAATTTATTTAAATTTAATATATATATATATATATACATATATATATATATATATATATATATATATATATTATACATGTTTGTTCACATAAGTTTGTTGTTGTACATGTATCTAGGTGTGGACAAAAGATCAATGCATGGATGCAAGCAGGTAGAAAAAACAAGATCTTTGCATTGTGTTAGGAGTTCAGATAGTCACCATGGATGGACATTACACACAAGGGATTACTCTTGTTTTTGCACTGAGTGCATTGCAGGAAACTCTGATCATGCATGCAACAACCAAGAACTTGGATATGTTGGTAAATGGGATATAGTGCCACTAGTTGTTTCATAAACATATGATGAAAATAAGGAAGAAATATTTGAAGACATTCCTTTGATTTCAATTGATTATGACCATATTTTAGGATTGGTTAGAAAAGGTACATGTATAAGTTTTCAATAATTTAAATATTATATATATCTAGTTAATGATCTTTAAAGTCTAGAGACATTTCTAAATTTTTTAGAATTTTTTTGTGTAAATTTGGTGTACAGGAGATGTTTTGCAATCATAGCAGATCTTGGAAACATAGAAGGTGTTAGCTATTATTTATTGTGTTGCACAAAAGAGAGGAATAACCTAACACAACCTGAAACAAGTGATGGAATGTTATTTCTCACAAGTGAGTTTGAATTTAAAATTATATATACAGTGTGTTCACATGTGCACATTACATTATAAACATTAAATATATATTGTATAAACCTTGAGCATGAAAATGTTGTACATGTTCATATGTCTTACCTTAGGTTCATGCTTACCATGCAAGTTCTATTGTAGTGCAAGGGGCATATGTAAAACAAGTCAAAGTTGTTCGGCATGGGATTCATTTTGTTGACTATAAACTTGATAACAAGGTATATCAATATAGTCACTTAATAATTGATACCATCCTACATCTTCATGCAATTCCACATGCATGTGGCCTAAGAAAATGGAGACTAGATAGTGATGATCATCAAAAAAATTTACATGTTATTGAAGAGTGGGCTGAACCAAATCTTTGACTTAGATATATCCATGATTTTCAAGCTCACTTGTAACCCTATACATGTTCAAGTGAGAACTTATAGTAACTTGTACATAGTTGTAAATCATTTTGCGTAAATTCTAATTATATGTACTATTTGTTCCATGGAATTCTTAAGTTCAAGAATCTTTGATTTCATTTGAAAGTTCAAAGTTACACTTATAGAATAATCTCTCACTTTTTTTGCTTGCAGGTAAACCCATATGTATGCTTTCAATACTTATTTGAAACCTAGTGAAGTTTTTTAAAATCATTTTGCCTAGAAATTACAATTATATACAACTTATATTTGTTTCATGGAATTCTTAAGTTCAAGAATCTTATATACAATTATATACAACTTATATTTGTTCCATCGAATTGTTCCATGGGCAATTATGTATTTTAAAATTAAGTATTATCTAATTATAATTTTTTTGCACACATTTAAAACATAAATCAATGCAAATAAAAAAAATAAAGTTGTCATCAATTTAATTCACAAAAAATACCACAAATGGAAATAGAATGTTCCCATCCAGTTGCCAAATCAATATTTAAATGACTTCTATATGACTCCCTCTCTCCCCTCTACCCTAAACCCTTAAACCATAAACCCTTGTTCCCTCTATCCTTTATCTCTCTCCTACTCCCCCCCTCTCTCTCAAGTCTCTCCCTCCTACCCCCTCTCCCTCTCTCAAATATCTATCTCTCTCTCTCTCTCTCTCTCTCTCTCTCTCTCTCTCTCTCTCTCTCTCTCTCTCTCTCTCTCTCTCTCTCTCTCTCTCTCTCTCTCTCTCTCTCTCTCTCTCTCTCTCTCTCTCTCTCTCTCTCTCTCTCTCTCTCTCTCCTCCTATCTCTAGATCCCTCTACCCTCTACCCTTAAGCCTTAAACCCTTAAAACCTCTCTCTCACTCAATCCTCCTATCTCGAGGCTCCTCTGCCTTTAACCCTTAACCCTTGTACCCTCTACCCTTTATCTCTCTCCCACTCCCCTCTCTCTCTGAGTCTCTCCCTCCTACCCCTCTCCTCTCTCCCTCTACCCATGCCTTTTGCCCCTACCCTTTATCTCTCTCCCTCCCCCCCTCTCTCTCAGGTCTCTCCTTCTGCCCCCTCTCCTCTGCGCCCTCTACCCTTAACACTTAAACCCTAAACCCTAAACCCTTGTACCCTCTACCCTCTATCTCTCTCCCACTCCCTCCCTCTCTCTCCTCAAGTCTCTCACTCCTACCCCATCTCCCTCTATCCCCTCTACCCTCAACCCTTAAACCCTAAACCCTTGTACCCTCTACCCTTTATCTCTCTCCCACTCCCCCCTCTCTCTCTTAAGTCTCTCCCTCCTAGACCCACTCTTTGTCTCTGTCTTTGTCTCACTCCTTCTATCTCTAGATCCCCTCTACCCTCTACCCTTAAGCCTTAAACCCTTAAACCCTCTCTCTCTCATTCACTCACTCCTATCTCAAGCTCCCCTCTACCCTTAACCCTTAACCCTTAAACCCTAAACCCTTGTACCCTCTACCCTTTATCTCTCTCCCTCCCCTCTCTCTGCAGTCTCTCCTCCTACCTCTCCTCTCACCCTTGCCCATAGCCGCCAAGCCCTAAACCCTTGTGCCCCTACCCCTTTATCTTGTAGAGTTGTCAGGATCAACTTGAGGCCCAAAGAGGCCACAGCCAAGTACAAAGAGATGCAATGCAAAGAAGAGATGGAGAAAAAGAGAGAGGGGTTTTGGAAGCCTACTGAAATATGAAAATGTATTGGAGGAGTAAAGGCTGTAAAATGCAATGATCAATCCTTGCAAGGAGATTGTGCAACCCTAAAGAAACCCTAATAGGAGGACATTTAATAATTAATATAATTATTAAATGTCACAATATGCAAACTAAAGTGAAATCTTAAGAGTAGAATAAAGGTGACTTAATTAATATAATTAAGTGAAAACCTTTACTCTAACATATCTCTCTCCCACTCCCTCCTCTCTCTCAAGTCTCTCCCTCCTACCCCCTCTCCCTCTCTACTCTCTACCCTTAACCCTTAAACCCTAAACCCTTGTACCATCTACCCTCTATCTCTCTCCCACTCCCTCCCTCTCTCTCTCTCACTCACTCCTATCTCTAGATTCCCTCTACCCTCTAGCCTTAATCCTTAAACCCTTAAACCCTCTCTCTCTCTCTCACTCACTCACTCCTTCCATCTCTAGATCCCCTCTACCCTCTACCCTTAAGCCTTAAAGCCTTAAACCCTCTCTCTCTCTCTCACTCACTCCTTATATCTCCAGATCCCCTCTATCCTCTACCCTTAAGTAGGTTAAACCCTTAAACCCTCTCTCTCACTCACTCACTCCTATCTCAAGCTCCCCTCTAGACTTAAACCCTTAAACCCTCTCTCTCTCTCTCACTCACTCACTCCTATCTCGAGCTCCCCTCTAGCCTTAAACCCTTAGAACCCTCTCTCTCCTCTCACTCCTTCTGTATCTCGAGGCTCCTCTCTGGCCTTAAAGCCTCTCTGTCTCACTCACTCACTTCTTCTATCTCGATCTCCCTCTGCCCTTAAACCCTAAACCCTTAAACCCTCTACCCTCTACTCCAACCCTATACCTCTATCTCTCTCCACTCCTCCATATCTCTCTTTCAGGTCTCTCCCTCCTGCCCTCAGGCTCTCTCTCTCTCTCTCACTCACTCCATCTATCTCTCTCCCCTCTAAACCCTCCACCCTTAAACCTCTGTACCCTCTATCTCTCTCTCACTCCATCCCTATCTCCCTCTCTCACTCACTCAAGTTCCTTCTATCTCGAACTCCCCTCTACCCTCTACACTTAACCCTTAAACCTAAAAGCGAGGTCTTAAAATCCTCTACCCTCTCTCTCTCTCAATTCTCTCCCTCCTACCCCTCTCCTCTCCCTCTACCCCTTAACCCTTAAACCCTAAACCCTTGTACCCTCTACCCTTTATCTCTCTCCCACTCCCCCCTCTCTCTCTCAAGTCTCTCCCTCCTATACCCACTCTTTGTCTCTCTCTCTCTCTCACTCACTCACTTCTTCTATCTCTAGATCCCCTCTACCCTCTACCCTTAATCCTTAAACCCTTAAACCCTCTCTCTCTCTCACACACTCACTCACTCCTTATATCTCGAGCTCCCCTCTACCCTTAACCCTTAACCCTTAACCCTTAAACCCTCTACCCTCTACTCTTAACCCTATACCCTTTATATCTCTCCCACTCCCTCCCTATACCCCTATAATTCATTTGAATATGTAATTAATATAACTGATAGAGATATAATGTTCTCAATATTTCTTCTTTGTTGTGAGTTTCTATTCAATTCCAATGGAAACTTTAAAGATTATTGTGCTTGTCACATACTCTAAAATTTCAAGAAGAATGAGGTGAAGAAAATACAATTTTTTCTTATTTCTTCTCCACTTTAATATATAATCTCACACCAAAACATCCATGTGAAACCTCCACCAACTTCTCAAAATGGTTGTATTTTATGGTGGACTAAATCCACCAAATGCATGAAATAATTTTTATGCATCTATAATCATCATAGCTCAAATGCTATGATGAACTTCAAACTCATTCATGTTGCCATATATTTGGATACTTAACCCTTCTTTCCACCTCTCTACTTGTTATAAGTTGCTTTAATATGCCCTACTAGAAGCATACAAATAGTGCCTATACTCATTAAAGAGCTTATATAAAAGCTAAACTTCATTGGTTGAAGATTCCTAATAAGTTTTATTAGGAGTTGTCCAGTCCTAGAGATCTAAAATAGTTCCTAGAAACTCATGTCCATTTGGGTAGCTAACAAACTCTTGAC
Organism: Sequoia sempervirens; assembly: GCA_007258455.2. Lineage (NCBI taxonomy): Eukaryota > Viridiplantae > Streptophyta > Pinopsida > Cupressales > Cupressaceae > Sequoia > Sequoia sempervirens. Next base: position 66,612,670 of record VDFB02373365.1, on the reverse strand, counting down.
ATTACTACCTCATCATTTATCTCTAGAAACTCATGTTCATTTGGGTAGCTAACAAACTCTAGTGTAGTCATTCTATCATGTTTTCAAAAATAACATCAAAACCAATTATAATATCTTTTCCAAAGCCACATTCTCATGGTTCTCATGGTCAAAAGCTAAGGCTAAGCATAAATTCAACAATCAAGATGAATAGTCCTAGTAGGAAATATTTGAGCTTATCCTTCCTCAAATTTAACACAAGATTGTAGCTCAGACTAGAGGTGACTAAATGGGGTGCAAGGATTGAAAGTGGTTGGGATAAAATGAGCTAGCAACCTCTAATTGTTTTCTTTTTATTAGAGGAAAAACATGATTTTATGAGAATTAAAAGCCATGTCCTTTTCATGATTTAATTTCATATATACAGGATTCATTATCTTACAATCACAAAGGGTTAAGAACATGTATTGTTCCCATTTGCCTCTCTTTTTCATAATTGCATTCATTCACACCTCCTCCATGTTAAATAAGGAGAGAGTGAGAAATTCTAGAACACCAAGAATGAGATTATTGGTAGAGAATTTGTTTGGAAGTGATTAGAGGTGTGAAATTGAATCAAAAGTCCCTAGGTATTTAGATTGACCCCTTTGTTTCATGTTTGATCTGTTGTACATTTCAATGTTTTGTATCATCGTTGTGCCTTGTCTGTATTCTTACATTTTTGTGCTTATTTATAATATATAAGTATATAATATATTATTTATAAGTATTAATAATATATAAGTATATAGTATATTATTTATAATTATTAATAATATATATGATTTATATATTCTTAATAACTATTATATAGATATAATTTATAATATAGAGATTAAAAAGTATATAATTATTATATATTATATAATTAATATTATAAGTATATATTTAGACACAAAACACGATTTTATGAGATTTAAAAGTTGTGTCCTTTTCATGATTTAATTTCGTACATGCACAATTCATTATCTTACAATCACGAAGGGCTAAGAAAACGTATTGTTCTCATTTGCGTCTCTTTTTCATAATTGCATTCATTCACACCTCATCCATGTTAAATTTCATTTCTAAGATTTATAACTAATTCTCATCTATTCACGAAAACATGAGAGAGGTAACATCATAAATAAGGAGTCATAGGGGAAGTAAGGAAGTAAACTATTAGAAAAATGGTAAATAAAATAAAATAAAATACAACTATATAATTAATATATAAGTAATATTATATATTATTATAATATATTATAATAATAAGTATATTATATATTATAATATAAAAAGTATATAATTTTTGAGATTTATATTAATATTATATATTATAAAAATGACATAAAATGGCAAAAAAAATGACAAAGTATTATATATTACAAAAACAGAAAACAAATAAAATAAAATTGATTCATGGCAGGGGGTTCGACCAAACACATTTTGTAGGTTCAACTGAACCCCCTTAATAAACATTTTTTTATTATATTTTGAAGAGGTTCAATCGAACTTGGGTTCGACTGAACCCCGGTTCAATCGAACATATTTTTTAGGTTCGACCGAACCAACCTTTTTCCCCCTTCCCCCTCCCAAGCACCAAAAATGTCTAGAATTTTGCACTTCAAAGCTTGATTTGAGAATGAAAATGGAGGAGATTTCACAAACCCAACTAGAATCAAGTAGCCCTCAGAACGAGCTATCCAATGAATATAATTTTAATATGTTTTGGTTTTATTATCTATTTGTTTTTTAAGTTTTATTAAATATAGGTTTTTCACTGAAAAAGAAGCTCTTTGTTCTACACGTGGAAAAATAGAATATTATCAAAAAAAAATTGAAAAATATGAGTGCACCAAATATTGGAGTCATTGATCCAACAAAAAAAGAATTTTGATACATACAATAAAAGTTACACGTTATACGGCCGCACTATGTCTGAATTGTAATTGGTTTGACTTTGAAACTTGATTAAATAAAAAGTATTCAATAAAAAACTATCTAACCAAGTGGAAGCACTAGATATCGGAGTTACAAATCTAAATTCGAAAGAATTAGAATTTTATCCTTCATGGAAAAAAAGTTACGCGTTATACGGTGTGCATCACTTTTTAAAAGTGTTGTTTTCTGAAAAAAACAATTTTCATGGGAGATGGAAAAAGAAGTGCAATATAAGTCCAAAAATTTTGAAAAAAATATTTTTAGAATCTAAATAAAAAATGTGACGAGACTCTAATTTGCATTATCTTTAAATTCCTCATGGTTTAGCCGCTATAGGTGCTCGAAAGTGAAGATTTAGTTAAAAAAATTATTTCAGTGTCCAGTTTGGCCAAAAATTGTAAACCACTATTGTGGGATCACCCTCATGTCAATTTCACCAAAAATGTAAGGTAGGGAGACCAACCACACCAAGGCTCCAAGTCATGGAGAGTTGAGAGTGAAGGGCTTCCCTATCTTACCTTAGGCTAAGGGGTGTTTAGGACAAGAATCGAGAATGAAGAGCACTCTCAAGTGCTCCTGTCACTCTATAGATCCAAAGACCTAAATGAGGCTAGACGAGCTAGTTTCTAGAGTCCATACTGCACCTCAGACAACTCTCTATCTGAGGATGGCAACGCGTGTCTAGGATGTCAACGTGGTGCACTAGAATCTCTCTGGCATGCTGACGTTTGTATAGACAAAAAACATGAAATACAACAAGGAAAACAAGAAAACCTACTAACTATCTAGTTGACTAATTTTAACGACATAAAAAAAATAATGAAATACAAGAAATAGCTATGTAAATAATAAAGAAGTTAGATGAAGATAAGGGTGATGAATATCAACCCACTGGAGCTCCAGTTCGTCAGCAAGCTCCACACACATGTTCACCTACACACAACCAAGAGAGGGAAAAATGTTGGGTTTTATAGGCATTTGCCTCAACCAAACCCTTGCTTTGGTGTTTCCACCTCCATAGATAGCCAAGAAATCCATAAAGTAGAAAATACGATAAAGGAAATAGAAAGGAGAGTATTGAACACTACAAAATATAAAATGCTACTCTATCAAACCACAACAAGAAAGGGAAGTGAAGCAATACCACCTCCACCCAAAGGCTCTCAAAGCCAATGAAGGGAAAATGCAAGATAACGAGCTTGACAAAGTCAACACGGCCACAACAGTGATGAAGGGAGGTCTCACAAGACTCCAAAATCGCAGCTTCTATGGTAACAAAACACGTACAAATGAAGTTGATGGAGTAAAAATCTGTTGTAATGCTCTATGGAATTGTGAAAATGCTCATGAGGTTAAGTTAGGTTGCTAGAATTGTGAATAAAGATGAAGTAGAATACTCCCGAGATGAAATGATAGTGAAAGATGGGAATTTCAAGATCGAAATGGCAAGGAAGGAGTCATTTTCGGGTCGGTTGGTCATCATAGAGGTGTTATGCTTCATGCCCAATGGAGAGTGTAACATCCTTGTGGACACCAGAGGCAGGAATCTGTCAGGGATGATAGTGCACTGTGTAGACATTTGCATGTTGCACTCACGTCCCTGACAAATATTCCCCCACTAACACACAGGACAAACCCCAAGCGGATGGAAGGTAGGTGGGTGATGTGGAATTTTTCCTTTGGGTTTGATTTTCTAAGGTGAAGGGATGCAAAAGGGGAATTTACATAAGGGGTGCAAATTCACTCCTATACATTTTCCCCCCACTTTAGTGAGTATGAGTATCAATGAGTGTTTGGTAAAGTAGATCAGAGAGTTAGAAACGTATATCTAAACTTTTGAGGAAGAAAATCATGATTTGGAAAGCTTGAAAGCATAGGGCTGGAAAAGGACTCCATAGGTACTCTCTTCTAAGGGGACTCCACAAATTCAAACTAGATAGCAACTTCACAGGCGCACTTGCAAAGCAACATGTTAATCTACAGATAAAACATGTTAGAAAAAAAAAAGGAGCCACATAGGAAAACAAGAAGATAGTCAAAAAGTTGAGGGAAGAGCTTTCAAAGGGGTCCCTTGGGAACCCTTCAAAAGAAGAGGGGTCCACTCAAGGGACACAATATTTGAAAGTGCAAAAATGTTTTTCACCAATCAATTCAACATCAAGGAATCCTTTCGAAAGATGTTCACTTCATCAAGGAATTCAAAAGGAAGAAAATTCCCCCTCATGAGGCGAAGGTCAAGGATTTTCCAGCAGGAAAAATTGCTCCCTCCTTGGAGGAAAGTTTTTCAAGTTCTTTCTTTGTGAACCCATGACAAAGGAAACACATTCCACTAGGGGTCCTTGTTGAGAATGTGATTTTTTAAAAAGCTTGCAAAGATTTTCAAGAAAATATTCATTGGCTATTGAATGCATTTTCTAAAAATCAAAGTTGACATGATAGCCCCCTTGGGATGGTGCATGTTGAACACAAGGCATGTGACATCCTAAGGAGAGAAAAGAAAGAATGAAAAGGTGATGTTGTGGCCCACAGGACATAGCGATATGTCACTTTGGTAATGTTTTCACACACACGAGGGACAACACATGAGCACCATAACATCACAACTCAAGCAAAGAAGAGATAAAGATAACCACACTGCAAAAAGAGACAATGACATCACAAACAAAGGGCATGGGGCAATCTAATATTTTGGGGTCAAAGCCACTCATAAATACATATAAGTATAATAATAGTATATTTAATGAGTTGTCATCAATCCCATACGATATCATACCATATGAAGAATGCACGAGAAAACAAAGTAAAAATACAAAATTGGGTCAACATGGAAGGGAAGCCTAAATTCCCCCATCACTTCGCATCATCCCCAATGTTTCAAAAATAAATACACATAATAGTGGAAGAATGATGACACAAATAGAGGAAGTTTTATAACACATAATCACTCATATATCCAAGCACCTACAAGGGTGACAAGGGTCATCCAGGAACTCATAATGCAAGCACGGGGGAACACAACACAACACACATACATCTAATCTAAAGGTAAAGAAGAGGCACCCCCTAACACTCATCAACCAAGAGGTCATTAGCCTCCCAATCTAGATCATTATATGGGGAAGGAAAAAGATCCTAGAAGGGAAAAATGTCAAGGGGGGAACCTTCCGACCCTCCCACAATAAGAGCCAAGGAAGGAGACTCCTCGGGGTCTTCTCCACTCAGTTCCTTGGAGCAAAGGTCAGTGACTTCGTGAAGATCGCTGACAAGGTCAGGACCTCATCCAAAGAGTTAAACACGCACTTCATAGGAGTGCCATGTGTTACCTCAATGGATGAGGGAGGTGGTGCTCAAGATTCACTATTAGGCTCACTGAGTGACTCGAGAGCAATGACAAACTTTGGGGACACCAGAACTTCCTCTATTACAAAGATGACACATGCTAATGCAGAACCACCATTTGAAGACGGTGGACTCTTCTTTTGACCCCCATTACTAGCAGGGCCATCCTCCACCTTCCACTTCATCAAAGGGTGTGAGACCCCCACAGATGAAGTAGAAGGTGTAGAGGGGGAGGAGAAAACCGTAGCAGACACCACTAAGGTATTCAGCATGTCCATGAGTTTTGAAAATGGTGGGATGTCTGGAAGAGACATCAAGAGAGGAGGCTCAACCAAAAAAGCAATAAATGCCTACACCTTTTTAGGGTCAGGGGTGTTTATGCTCAGAGCAAGAGCTGGAAACAACACAGAGGTTGTTTCAACTGAAGCAGAGGGGATGGGAGAGGAGGACACGATGTCAAGTCCTAAAATAGGGGTGGTCAACTCCCTTTCTTTCCTTTGCAAAGCAGCCTACTCATCCACCAGATCCTTTCACTGACGCTTGTGTTCATGTGCAAGGCAGTTTCTATAACTCCAAGATCTGAGATGGAATAGGAGGCTCCTACTCATCTTTCAGAGTTTCCATCACAAGTGTTTCTAATGGTGGGAGAGACTCTTGGACGGGAGCAGGAGGGAGAGACTGAGAGGAGGTTGGAACAATAGTGGGGGGAGTCAGCTCTAACACCTCAGCGGTGGGCCTCTTCCCATTCACTGTCTTAGGAGTAGTAGCAGTAGGAGGCCATGGAGGCCAATACATAGAGGACTCCACATGAGAAGCCTTCCCCTTACTATATCAAATGGGCCTAGGCACTATAGGTAGAACAAGAAGTTCAAATGCCAAACGCTTGGGCTTTCGCCAAGTGAGCACCATAAGATTCTCTATCAATCACTTAGGACCAGAATCTGATGACACCGCAGTAGGGCAAGAGGAATCGACAAGCGAGACAACAAAAGAGGAGGAGGAAGAAGCTCGAGAACACTTCTCTTCCTCCCTTCTTCAAGCCAAGGTAATGTCACTATCAACTTCCAAGCATGCCCTATGCAAGACAACATAGGGAGATGGAGGGTATCTCACCTTAGGCGTTAAGTGCCCTTTCTTGTACTTCTCATAGGTCTAGTACAAGAGGTCCATCCTAGGTGGAAGTGGACCAATGGTTGCAGGCCAAAAGTGATCCAAATATTAGCTACCACGTGCAATCGACGGTTTATAGCCAATGTCATGGATCACATGCACTGAACCCTCATGGATAAATTTAAGACACTTATGCATGACCGAGGGAATTGCATTCATAGCGACCAACCAAGGGATACCTAGTTCACTTTGGAGAGTTCAAACCCCAAAATTATATCAAAGATCAAGTTTATTGACTTAGGTGAAATAAGGACTGTCAAGGTGATGCTTCCAAGGGGAGGTACGAAAATTCCATTATGTGTACGGATGGTACTTTCAGGTGCATTGTACCCATCTTTGTGCAGAGAATTGATCAACATAATCTCCTTAATAATTACATTCACCCAACATGTCAGGTCAACAAGAACACATGTTACAGTGTTTTCGTTGATTCATTTGGGGATGTATAGAGGAGATGGCTCTTTGTTATAACCCATCGATAGGTCCTATGAGGTGAAATTTGTACCAGGAGAGCTACTCACAGGTTGCACAAAAGGGATAGGAAGATGCAAAAAGGAGACCATCACATACACTAAACAAAACTTTCACAGAGCCCCCAAAGGTTTTTCAATTGGACAGTGACCCAATTGAGGTTTTGGAACCTTCCAACTATGCCACTAGGGGTCATAGGCTGGGTTGCAAGGTGAAACACCTCACAACACTCACACCTACAACATGCCTAGGATACGAGGAAAGGACCCTTCAACACCGCTAAATAGAACTAGAATGTTTCACTTCAGGTTCACCAAAAATGTAAGGTAGGGGGACCAGCCACATTAAGGCTCCAAGTCATGGAGATCCAAGAGCAGGGGGCTGCCCTATCTTACCTTAGGCTAAAGGGTGTTTAGAACAAGAATCAAGAATGAAGAGCACTCTCAAGTGCTCCTATCACTGTATATATCCAAAGACCTAAATGAGGCTAGACAAGCCAATTTTTGGAGTCCAAACTGCACCTCAGACAACTCTATATCTGAGGATGGCAACGCCGGTCTAAGACTACAACACAACACATTTTCATTCGTATAACAAAAAAAATGTGAAATACAACATGCAAAACAAGAAAACCTACTAACTGTCTAGCTAACTAATTTTAACAACGTAAACAAAATAATGAAAAATGAGAAATAGCAAAATAAATAATAAAGAAGGTAGATAAAGATAAGGGTGATGAATATCAACTCACTGAAGCTCTAGTTCACCAGCGAGTTGCATGCACACGTTCACCTATACACAGCTAAGAGAAGGAAAAATATTGGGTTGTATAGGGGTTTGCCTCAGTCAAACCCCTACTTTGGTGTTTCCACCTTTATGGACAGCTTAGAAAGCCACGAAGTAGAAAATACGATAAAGGAAATAGAAAGGAGAGTATTGAACACTACAAAAGATAAAAATACTACTCTATCAAACCACAACAAGAAAGGGAAGTGAAGCATTACCACCTCCACCCAAAGGCTCTCAAGGAAATGAAGGGAGAATGCAAGACAATGAACTTGGAAAAGTTGACACGGTCGCAACAGTGACGAAGGGAGGTTTCACAAGACTCCAAACTCCCAAGTTCTATGGTAACACAACATGTACAAATGAAGTTGATGGAGTAACAAGATCCTGTAATGCTCAATGGAATTGTGAAAATTCTCAAGAGGACAGGTTGCTAGAATTGTGAATGAAGATGAAGTAGAATGCTCCTGAGACGAAGTGATAGTGAAAGATAGGCATTTCAAGATCAAAATGGGAAGGAAGGAGCTATTTTTGGGTCGGTTGGTCGACACAAAGGTGTTATGCTTCATGCCCAATGGAGAGTGTAACGTCCTTGCGGACACCAAAGGTAGGTATCTGTTATGGATGGCAGCGCACTGTGTAGACGTCTACGCGTCGTGCTCACGTCTCTAACAAATATTCCCCCACCGACACATAGGAAAAATTCCAAATGGATGGAAGATAGGTGGGTGATGTGGAATTTCACCTTCAAGTTTGATTTTCTAAGGTGAAGGGATGAAAAGGGGAAATTTACACAAGGGGTGCACATTCCTTTACAATTATTTGTTGGCAATGATGGTTAAACAAGATTTTTCTATGCATATATTAAATTAACAAGCATAATCGATAAGAACAACCTTAAGCTGATGGAAAGCAACATGAGGTCTAACATATTAAAGACCGCAATAACTATTATATGGAATATTATTATGTTAAAATATAATAAATTGCATAGAATAAGATGTAGTAAAATAGCATTCTATATTGAATAACCACCCACTGAAAATGACGAGGATGACATTGGGTCTAAGGATTCTAAGGAGGAAACTATGGTGATCACGAGTATGGACACTTGTGTGGAACCTGTTAGTGTGGGTAGGTCTAACCACTTGGCTAAACATAAGTAGGAGGTCCTGGTTGATGATATTTCTAGCAGCTTGGAACATGGAAAGGATCGTGATGAAAACAAGAATGATACAGTAGAGGAAACCGAGGAGTACAAGGAGGGACCTAGTCACTTCTCAGAGCTTAATCAAATGATCCTAGAGGAGTCCACTCTGGACTCCTCCAATCATCAAGCTCTAGATGAAGAGACTAACAAGTTGGTTGCTACAAAGGATGAAGATGTCAATGGCTTGTTGGATTATGTTTGTAGCCTTGAATGGAAGCTCAACCGAGTGACCCAATTCACTATGAAGATCATTCATCACTCAGTTGTCACTATATCTGTGGTGTTGAAGGAGGAAGTTAAAAAGAATGTTGCGGAGTCTAATCCCAAGGATGTGTTTAAATTCCTCATGGAGGAATGGGAGAATCTTGCTCGATGATGGTTTGTGTTTTATTTGTTTTTTGGGGGGTCTTTTATTATGTTGTCTTTGTGTTGTTTCTACAAGCTATCTATCTATTGTAACTGGTTATGTTTTTTTATTTTGAATTGATGAACTCTGGCCCATAGAGATTTTTGGTGTTAAGGGTACTACACTCTATAAATGCAGCTTATATTATTAAAAACATTATAACCCCTACTAAACACACCAACAAATTTATTTTCAAAATAATGTAATAGGAATGTGCTTACTATGCCTTATTTATATCAATATTATTAGAATGATCATGTTAAATATATCAATATTATTAGACTGATTATGTGCTAGAAAAGGATTTGTGTAAATTTATGTATTTGAGTTTGGGAGAGAAAATGAATGATTTGTCCTATAATTTATGCCCGCAATATGTATAATATTAGTATCAAAGAGATAGTGTATCAGATTTGTTGTTGAAACACAATGTTACATAGTATGACCATTAACTTTGATAGCCATAAAATGCTTTATCATCAAAACACTTAGGCACAAACATATTAGATAACATTGGACAAAAAGAATGATGAGCTCATAGGTTCTAGAGCTAAACCTGGTAGCTCTGATACCACATGTAACATACCAACCCTTCAATGAAGTAAAAATTTCTATTTTTTTTCCATTCAAGTAAATTAACTAAGTAACAAGCCATTGCAGTAAAAAAAATTCTTTTCTTTATTGAGAATTTTCAAACAAGATGCATAACATAATACAACATGGATTCTATTTCATTTCAATAATTTCATAAGTTACAACAATACAAGAAAGCATACATTTACATACATAGCTCAATGAGCTTTGGAACAAATAGTTGTAAGATAGTCCAAGACCCTTCCTTTCAAATCTTGGTTCTTTTGTCACTTGTTGTGAAGGAGAAGCATCACTCAAGCACTTTTCCTCCAACCTCATACTCTTAATGTATCTAATGATAGAATATGAGGAAGCTCGTAATCATATTAGCATCAATCAAACTTTATGACACAATATACAAAGGATTATGAATTTGTAAACTTTTTTTCAACTTTGAGGCCTTAAAGGAATAACACTAGAGGAATTTCCTTGACATGATGAACATTTGGACATTTTCTTGTTTCTTACTATCTTTGGAAACTCTTTTTTGTTAAATTTTTGAAGGGTTATATTATGAATCAGAAGCATGAGAAGATCCATTTTTTAGTGCATTATTCAATCAATTTCAATTCAATATTCCTCACATTTTCAAATAAAACCATGAAAGAAGTATAACTATTTAGATAATTATATTGAATATGAGGTAACAAGACTTTAACAAATATTGTTTGCAACTCATCATCAATATTTTGATAGTGCATATTAGTCCAACAACCATTGGTATTTAATAACATCAACATGAATGTGATCACTTGATCCATTAAATTCTTAATGGTAGCTTTCAAGTTATTATTAACATTTAAATAGTTCATCAAAGCATTTTCCAAATCTAAAAATCAATGTACAAATCCATGAGGAAGAGAATATAGCCATTCAATTACACAATCTTTAAAGGTCCTTGGGAAAATATTAACAACAAGATTATGATCATAAGAATAGTCCAAACATATAGCATTAAATTATTTCATATGAATCATAATAGGGTCCCCTTTACCATTGTACATCTCAAATAAGGATCCACAACAAGTAGAAATCGATAAGAAAGTGGATTGTTCTTGATCTCACTAGTACTATGCGTAAGGTATCAAGTTTACTTTATATTTCATCAAGCCCTTTAAGGACAAAATCAAGGGAATATGGATGAACATTAGGAATAGGAAGAGAAATAGAAATAGTAGCACAAAAAATAATGGGTGGAATTTAGGTAGGCTTTGGGATAGTGGATGAGAATATGGTGGCAACACAAAAATTAGGAACAAGATTAGTGGGAATAGAAATAGGAGCAATAGCAATAAAAAAATGGTGGGGAGAATATGAAAAGTAGGAACAAGGAGACAATCAATAGAAGGATTGATAAATCATGGAATTTGTGGAATACTTAAAGTGGGAGAAGAATAGCCAAAAATGATAATAAAAGAAGATGTTTAGGAGGGAGGGGGATGGGACACACCATACAAATATTTTGATGAACTTATCCTTTAGTCTATGTCCTTAGTAATTTCATTATATAAGGCTTGATAATTTATAAAGGACATCAAATAAAGTGTAAGATCTAGCATCATTGCCCAAATTTGGGAGATCTAATGAAAGCATTTGTGTAGACCTAGTCATATCTTGTTTTTCCATTTTTTCAACATGAGTATGATAATCAAATCCATTTTCCCTATTAAAACAAGTATTAGTATTCAAGCCTTGAATCAATACTTTCCTTAGTGTGATTCAAATCCATTGTAGGGTTGAATGTAGGACTTCTCCTTAGTGGAAAGTGGATAGGAGATGAGACCTTAAAATACAAGCAAAAGATTAAAAAAATAATAGGCAATAGAAACCAAGGGAGTGTTTATATATGATACGAAAATTAGAAATGATCAATATCTATAAAAAAAATCATAAAATGAAATCTCAAGACCAGCCCATAGGAATGTAAGAAATGTTGATTTCATCGAAATAAAGAGATAAATTAAATCCTCTAAAGATATCTAGCCTAATTATTCGATTAATCAAGCACTCAACCAATTAACCTAGATAAATAGGTTGAGTAAAGACAAGCATTAAAACATATATTTAACTTGTTAAAATCAATAAAGAAGGTTAGAGATGATTACAATTGTGTGTGGTAGTGGATCTTTTGTTAAAATGCATGCTTTTGTGAACCAAATCAAACATTTTGTTTTAAATCTTTGATGATAGAGCTTCGCCATATTGTTATATGACCTTCACTTTGTCAAGGTTTTGAACCACACTTGTAATCTTGATCTATAAAATCTTATCTTAAAACTTAAATTTGTGGCCTTTGACTAGGAATACCTAATCTTTAAAAATGTATTCACCTATATGTACTTGGATTATGTGGTGCTTAAATTCACCAATAGAGCATGCTATCAGGAGTGGGTAATTTGTGTATTGTCTTGATGTTAGTCAAGTTGTTGGTGCCAATTCAATGGTGTATGAATAAATTGAAAGACACGCCAAGTAAAATATGAGTGCCTATGTATTTGTCCTTATGATTGTAGATGGTGTAATTTTCTCTATTTTTAAAATGATATGTGAATGATGGTGCTATCAAATGATCAAAATGACCTATGCTTTTTTTTTATACAACTCCCTAGCATTCAAAAATGAATATTTCAAGTTGAAATCAATGGGTAGTGACTAGTTGGAAACAAGTCGTCTTGGGCGCATGATTAATTTTAAATTTAGAACTTGAGGTTTAAGGCCCCACTTATATTCAAATAGGATGAAGGTCATACTTATAGTCATGTTCTAAGATTGAGAACATAGAAATTAAAGATGGGATTTGGTTCAATTAGTGAATAAGACTTAGATTCACCTTATCTGCTATGATGAATACCAACTCTCACTCAAAAGCATGCCATTTGAACACTAAATTAATAAACTCAGAATAAAAGGTTGCTTTGTATTTCCTACTAATTATTGCTCTATATTTCTTGATGCCAATTGTCTTCACTAGTTTTTCTCTGATCTATTGTTTGTTAGGTGCATTGATTGTACATACACCATTTGATTTTTTTTTTTATCATTACAATAGCATTTTAAGCTTAATCCAATCAAACAAAAAAAAAAAAAAGATCAAAATGAATAAAAAAAGTACAAGCAACACAATGTCGCTTCTATAATTAATCATATTCAACACAAAATATCTATGTTAAACACAAAATACTAATATGATCACCAACCTTCTTGGCTCATTTAAAACCCAGGAAGCCACCCCACCTTTAAGCTTGACCTTCTCATTGGCTTCTTCTTCCATCTACTACATATCACCCACAATCCAATAATAATAATTTTGGAAAATGACTAAATATCTAAATGATCCTTAGACACCTACATCTTTGCCAATATGTTGGACTTTGGGTGGAATGCAAGTATCACATGACCCCGCAGTAGTAACAAGATGTCACCCATACTCCACGGACCCCATGTTTAGGGGTGAAGATAGGGTGCATGTGCCAATCCAAATATGTTTGACTTGAAGGTGGATATCCTTAGAATAAAGATAAAAGTGTACCGACCTCTTTACTTTCAAGCATTCCCAACCACGTTAGAAAGAATTATTATATAGGGGTGTCCCACGTACTTTTGAAGGGCGGTTGGCGGGCAGAAAACTTTACAAGGCTAACGAACAATTTTTTTTTGGAAAAAATAACTAAAAATCAACGTTTTTAACTTGACTTATGTAAGGTTGTGCTGTATTTTCAAGGACGGTGAACCTAATATAAAATACAATGTACAAATTTTGATCATATTTGTATGGTAGAGGTGTAATGTCTATGTCAATAAGAAAATCATGGTATACATGACATTTATGTAACTGAATGGAGATATAATATAATATTTTTATTTTTGAATGTGAATTTTTTTTTTTGAATTAGATTTTTGGATTTGAAAGTTAAGTAGAAAAGTATGTTATAAATAAGAGTGGTATTGTATTCAGAGTAGTATATGATTTATATTATTTGATTATTAGATTTCAAAATTTAGGTGAGTTTTCTTCTTGTTAGGTCTTATTTGTCAAATGTTTGACATGATCTTTCTACTCTTATCATTTGATGTAAACTTCCTTTATTCTAATAAAATATGTTTAGTGGCTTTGCCACTTCTATTCAATAAAAAAAAAAAAGGTGAGTTTTAACTATTTTGAAAATGAAATGGAATCTATTCACTATTTCTATAATAAAAATTCAAATATGAAAAGTTTAAAATAGTTAAAATGGTGAATCAAGGAAAATGGGTGGTTTGTGATGAATGGTAAAGCTTAAATAAATAATAATTCACCTTCTTGTGAAATGAATTGTGAGCTACTAAAAACACTATGGCATTTTAAGGTGGAGTTTTGCCCTCATACATTTATCTTAATTATTTTGTACAATTATATAAATTATTTGTTTATATATTTTATCTAGGATCTTTGGGTTATGTTATTAAGACAAAGAAATAAACCTTTTATAAACCTCTTTAAATCCACATGGTTCTCAAAGTATTGCACAAAGATCTAATATGTTTCTAGAGGTTCAAGAGGTGTTACTAAATGTGAGACACTCTACTTTCTAAAGTTCTTTTTAAATAATTTGATTCATGTGCTAGATATTTATTATTAATAGTAGATAAAGAAACTTCACATTCCAAATTATACATTGCACTTTTCTACTTCACTCTAGTATATTCACCATACATGTTATATAAAGGGATTGTGGACCTTTGTTTGTTGATCTTTATCTTGTGAATTTGAAATTAATAGCTATGAGAGATGGTATCCTCTTAGAAAACTTTAAGCATGCACTATTAGACAACAATGTTCGCATCATCATATTTCACATCCGTTAGAAGATTATATAAGAAATTATGAGAGTAGTTTGAAATTTGTATGAACTCACTGGATCATTCCAAATTACACCTTAGGTGATACATTTTATTATATTTAGTGAACCTCGTGACCTAGAGTTGAATGTGTTGACACAAAAATTGTACCAATGCATAGAATAAATGGAGGGCTCATGTGGGGTTAGAATATATGTATTAGGATGTGTTGAGATGCACAATTGATAGGATATAGTGTATGTTGATGTGATGAAATAATACTCATAGGTTAGGATGATGCTACAAGAAGACAAAAGAAACATATGGTGATATGATGATATACATGTGTCACTTAGAGAATTCATGCTCACTTTGGAATAGGCCTATATAGAAATTCTTTGGGCTAAATGCTAAAGGAGCTTGCATGTGCATTTTGGGCTTAGAATATTGAACAAACTAAGTGTTTATAGTTGCCCCCTTAACCAAATGGGTTTGAGCCCACTTGGACAAGGGGGACTTAATGTAATGACATGGATATTCTTCACCCCTTTGAACATCACCAAAATGCAATGAGTTCTAAGTTGACCATTCATTCTCATGAGAGATGGGTTTGTATGAACCACTACTAATGAAATATGGGTCAATACATTTGACTCATAAACTACATAGTTGAATCCCGATAAAAGAAATTATGATCCAATAGAATTCAATGCACAACTACACTTGAAAACACACATATCAAGGATCTAATTCTTAACTCAAGGATAAATAATACTATTATTTCAATGCACAACCACACTTTAATATGTACACATCAAGGGTCCAATGAATACCCATTTTTTACATCCACCCAACATATGTTGTCCATGTTTTAGGTCTTGATAATTTCCATTCCCATTAATCAACAAGTATCATCAAGTAAATTTCTTGAAAATCATGTTGGTTTCCTGAGTCATATGCCAAGCCTCTTTGTTGCCTCAGCTTGGTCAAATTGAAAACATTAATCTATGTCAACAAGTCTTGGTCTTAAATCTCCAAATCATTTTGTAATATAATTCATATCAACTCAAATTCATCCATTTGTGGTCATAGTCATGAATGTTGAAGTTCAAATCATAAAATATTGTAGATTTATTTTTTCTTGTGAAATGATTAGAATATCTCAATGGTGGAAATACATGATTTCTAATACAATTTGATAGATTTACAATCTCTAGCACATATGGTCAATTCCAAAAGGTGCGAATATAATTTATGGTGTCACAAGCTACCATACTATAGGTGTTGATTCAACTTGTCTAATCAAGACAATTAGGGGATTCACCCATTATAGCCACTTTATAGTGAAGGAAGAGGACTTGGTAATAAAACTAGTTACATTTGTAGAATGATCACATGTGAAAATACCACTTTGATACTACTACAAGCCACAATAATATCAAATTTACAATCAATAAGTATATCCCCAACCACTTTGATAAATAGGTATGTAAAATATGAAAGTCTAGACAAAACACACAAAATGCATGACATAATGTCACAAAGAAATATTATTAAATTAAAAATAATATAGTTTGAAATAAATGCAATACCATACCTCTGTAATGAGAACAAGATGGCTCGATCACATGGAACTCTCTTTAGATTTTGTGGAAAAGCATCCACACATGTTTTCAATTAGTTTGAAAGAAAGTTATCAGGAAATAAGGCTAAGTTTATTGGAAAAATCATACAAAGGCATCTCAAATCTACTGTTTTTTTTTTCCTCTATAAATTGCAATGCGTTTGGTAAAAATTTTCACGTGATAGATGATATAGCCAATTGAACTAAGCCCCCCGCCCCAGATCTACTACTTTATAGAGTGATTATAAAGATGCCATTTCCACACATCTAGCTGACTCTAAGCATTTAAAATGGTGTCGATCCTAACTCTATTCTCCTTGAGACCAATTGTTGAAGATACCTTGAATGCAACTCACTTCACTTGTTGCTTTGATGCACAAATTACTACATATGGTTTGTGTTTGTAGTTGCTTTTCAAATGGTATTCAAAGGATACTTGAAAGGAGTTTCTCAGGTGAACTTTTATCACATGCTCTCATCGACTAAGTTGTTGAGCATCAACACACATGGATCGACATTTTACACGTTCCTAGGAAATCGTCCAGCTCTGAAGCAAGTTCCTAGATTTGTGTTAGTTTCCAATGGAAGTGAGATCACCAAATGCTACAAAGGGAAGACACATTACATACTACAATGAATGAAATAATATGCATGAATTGGAATCATTGAAAAATCTTTACAAACTTTTGAGCAAATATGCAAAATGTGGAAGCATACATTAATTAGGCATTTTGTTGATTTGGCCAGTCCTGGCACCACCTTACTAGCCAAAGACATTATGACCAGGACCCTTCAAAAAGTTGATAAACTTCAAAAGCTTGGTATGGCATAAAGTGGATCCATAAAAATACTATAGAGATAAACATATTTTGGATTCATTCAAGGGGTTATAAAATTTTGAGCAAATATAATAAGAAATTTTGAAGTTAAACTTTGTGACCTCAATAATTTTTTTGCACCACCTAATAAGGTTTTTGAAAAGAGCATGGAAGCCCATCATATATAAGTGATGTGGAAGCAACAGAAAAGGCATGCACATTGCTTTGATTTCTTGGATACTAGGTGGTCCTCTTTCAAGTTCACTCCTCCATTTGGAATATATAAGGTTGATCTTGTAGATTTCAAATTTTCACATTACTCAGTATCATTCCTCCTTCATCCCTTCCTTTCTCTTAATATAAATATCTTCATTTAATTAAGCATAATGTTTTAGATCTTTCTTTCATCCAACCACATCATTCTTAATTATTACATTAATTCAATTGTTCCTAGAACTTCATATCCTCATTTTTCTATCTTATTTGAAAGACTATATGGCAAAGAGTTCAATATCCTAGAAATTTCTAGAAAGAGACAAAGGACTTGGCCCTCATAAGGTACTACTAAACCTATTCATCTTAATACATACCTTCATAAAATTAGCCTAGGTTATTATCCTTCTAATGATCCCTTTCATTCTCACCCTCTCTATGATTATTTTTTTGTATGATTCATTGTCACTAGAAGTATATTATATCATTGCATATCTTCACGCACTATTATCCTTTACTTATTCACTACCAATGATAAGTTACTATGTTTGGCAATATCTTCTTATGTATGTGTAATTCATTCCACCTTTAGTACATTGACTATCTACCATATCACTATTGATATTATGTGACCCTCTGTCTCTTGTCATGACAATTCATTTCTCTAGGCATACTAGTCTTCAATTTTGGATCCTCCACTTGTCATTTAGACATGGTAACATTCATTTGTTTTCCTTATATACATATACTATTCTATGTTATGTTTGATTTCCATGATAAATCAATGCAAGTCCTTCTCCTTCTTCTATTCCCTATACCAAATCCCATTAGTGATTCCTAGAGGCTTATAGGAAAATCACACCTTGTTCTTTCCTTGCCTAGCATTGAGTTCCAATACACATGCTTGTTTCCATACTCCCAAGTGTAGGATTTGGTTGAATTATAGTGGTGATATCCAAAAAGAAAATAAAAATGCATAAATAAAAAATACAAGCTATAAAATATAAAAATTAAATTAAATCAAAGTAAATCGATTCTATAGAATACTTATAGAAAAATCACTAAGTAACTCTAGTAGATCAAGATGTTCATGCTTCCTCTCTTTCCCTTTCTATTTGTATTCACCTTATAACTCATTCTAGGTTGATCATGTGATCTGGATGCCTTCTTTTCTCTTTCTTATGGCATGGACTTAGAAATGGTTTTACTACTATAGTATTTCACATCATCCTTTAATCCCCCACTCTATTATACATTTGTCTTTCCTTATTCTCTCGTGATTCAATATTATATATTGACTACTCCCTTGTATGATTCATATAACAAGATTACTCAATTGATTCATGAAAAGCCTTATACACTCACTTGTCTATTACACTATCAACTATCCCTAATATTCCACATTTCCCTTATCTTACACTTTCACTAAATACTTCTAAAAATTCCCACTTTTCCATATACATGGAATATATTGTTTAAAAGTTGAGATAATTTTATTTACCACCTTGTTGCATAAGCTTAGAATGTTTCTCTATGATTTATTGAGGTATATTGTGAATTGTGGGCCTATGACATGTTTCCATTGTCACTTATTCCTATTCTCCTTTTTACTATGAATCAATTCCTCATATCTCTTATATTCTTCTTTCTTAGAGCTCTTGTTCACACTTATCATTACACTTCTCTAACTTTGGGGGTATTATCCTCTTTGTCTTATCATTATATTTCCTTTTCTTTTTAATAGATACATCTTGGGGGTATCTCTACTTCCCCCCCTCTTGGGGGAACCTACCATAACATTTTAGTTAGTATATGGTTCTTATACATCTCATCCTATCTCCCTCTCTTTTGATCTTCTACCCTTTAATATTTATATATCTATTTATCAATCACGCATATCTCTCCTACATATGTATCTTTCTTGGGTCCATTGTCGACTTATTCTCGGGCCTTTGTGATCATTTTCTCTTGGGGGCATTGTTGATGGTGTTTTCTGCACAGCAACAACTTAGACAAAATGCAATATCCTATCTCTCTTGAAAGGTAATCTTCAACAATAAATTACTGAAAACCACCCCAAGGTCTCTCGGGTGTCAGGTCATGACAATGCATAAACAACTCAGATAAAATGTGAAAATGCTGGTAATCACAATCGGACCTTACTACAAGCAGACTGTATCTTTCCAATTTATCAAGTCTTGCAATATGATGATCTTAAATCCTAAGTTTAACCAATTCAATCCTCAGGGTGAGACCAAAGTCACAAGGCCAACACCAAGACCTTGAAAAGACAAATCCAATAAAAATTGAAGGTCAAAAGACATCACGAAAAAAAGGGTCCCCACCCAAAGTGGGGCGTGTGTGCAAAATTTGCACGACAAATGGCGACTCCGTTGGGGAAATGTTCCAGAGCATTTCGATGACAAACAAGAATCATGAACCCAGAACTTATGGTTTCAACTCATCCATCTTGTTACCACCTATGGTTAAAACAAAGAACCCACTAGTCATCCAAACTTTCCTACACCGGGGTCGAAGTGTGTGCGTATGCATTCATTGCCTTCCTTTAGCTGCAACAGGAACCCAACTTAGTCTGGACAAGCTACATAAAGATTCATACTCTAAAAGTAACCTGGATAGAGCCTCGCTACTAGTCAGGGGTCCATAGCCTCGATGAGGTTATCGCTGTGATTCTCCTGAACATAGCTCTACTTCCAGCTAGGCGTCCATAGCCCCGGTAGAGATATCCAGATCCCCCTGATGAGTTGAATTCAAGCTTTTTTTCTTTTTTTAATTTTCAATATTATATTTTTTTTTATACTGCTTGTCTTTTCACTGCTTTCACTTCAACCTATGAACAATGAAGTTCACACTCAGGGATGAGAAGCACAGTGGCACTAGAGAAGAAAAAAGATTTTTCACTTGTGCAAACTTCATAAGGACCTTCTGCAACTTCAGGTATTTTTAATATTTGAAAATATGAGACCCTAATGTATTCCTATTCGATCTAACTAGAAGACCCTCCACCTTAGACACAAGAACATGTGACATTGGGTGGAGAATTAATACCATGACATTCTGGGAAGGTGATTAAAGTTTGTAAGGGAAATACTAAGAACACCACACCTACTTTTCCACCACTATCATACAAATGCAACAAGGGATTCCCAGAAAGAGAAAGAACTAAGAGTGAGAGCGACACAAACCCAAAACAAGCAAACCAAGGCAAACCTACTCTAACCAAAGCAAAACAGAAAAAACCGAAAGGAAACCTACTCTAACCAAGACAAAACAATAGAAAGCAACCTAAACTAACTATATACAAAGCAAGGAGCTGAAAACAACTCAGGATTGGAAGTAATGTTTCAGATACTGCCCATTGACAGGCAGTGGAATATGTTCTCCCGTGAGAGTCTTCAGATGGAAGGCATTGTCTCCAAGTATTTCAGCAATCTGATATGGGCCAAGCCAAAGTTTTTCAAACTTCCTACGGTCCCCTTTTTGATTATGAGGTTTATCCCAGTACAACACAAGGTTAGAAATCCTAAAGGCTTTGACCTTAGCCCTTCTATCAAACCACCTCTTAACTACCCCCTGATGTTTGGCAAAATTCTCAAGGGCATTGTCTTGTTTCTCCTCAAGGTGCAATAGTTATGTCAACCTAGCCTCCCTTCTGTCCCCCTCATCATAAAAATCATTAATGAATTGCAAGGTTGGGATCTTGAGTTGAATAGGGAATATTGGCTCTAGACCATATACTAAGTGATAGGGAGCTATTCCAATGGATGACTTAAGCCTTGTACGATCTACCCAGAGGGAAAATCAAAGCTGGGTGTGCCAATCTTTTGGGTTCCTCTCCAACAACTTATGGATAACAGTCAATAAGTTCTTATTGATAAACTCTGCTAAGCCATTACCCTGGGGGTAATAGTTGGACGCAAAATTTATAATAATGCCATAATCAAAAGGCCAATTTGAAAATTTTAAAGATGTGAAAGCAGGACCGTTATCACAAACAATAGCAATAGGGCATCCAAATCAATTAAAAATAGCAGATTCTAGAAAATCAATCACTACCTCAGATGTACATTTCCTGCAGGCAAAAGCCTCAATCCATCTTGTAAAATAATCAGTAATAGTTAGAATGTACCTATGTCCCACAGAAGATGGTGGGTTGATGGGGCCTATGAAATTCATACCCCACTGAGCAAAAGGTCTTACCTTAGTGACCGGTTGAAGTGGAAGTGCTGCATACCTTTCCTTCATTGCTGCGGTCTGGAAAATGTGACAGGTCCTAACGTGATGGTGAACATCCTTGAACAATGTGGGCCAATAATACTCAGCCCTTAAAATCTAATTCACTGTGGCAATAGCAGAACCATGGCCAGTACCATACTTTTCATGAAATTCATTCATTACTCTTTCAGCTTTGTGTTTCCCAAGACCCTTCAAGTAAATGCCTTCATGATTTTTCTTGTACAGAACAGCTCCCTTGAGCATGAAACCATCACTCTTTAGTCACAGAGCTCTCCTCTGAACAACATTAAGATGACCTGGAGACCGTTGGTTTAGCAAGTAATAAACTATGTCATCGTACCAACCATCTGGGGAAACCTCGTCAATGTTATAATTCTGAACAGTCAGTTCAGGCCCCATTTCAGCCATAGTCTGAGTAATTCCCTGTCCTCTCACCAACTTCATGGGTTGGATCTTGATGTCATACTCTTGTAGCATTGTCACCCACTTAGCTCTACACTCACCTAACTCATTTTGCATCAAAAGTAACTTGACTGAAGGATCTGGGACAATTGCATAGACCTTATTCCTAAGGATATAATGTCTGAATTTCTTCACTATTCTAACCAGAGCATATGCCTATTTTTCTACACTTGGATATTTCAACTCAGCATCTTTTAATGGTGCACTCATAAAAGCAATGGGATGCTCATTTCCTTCATCAGACTTTTGAGTCAACATTCTCGCACATGAATGGTCTAAAGCAAATGAATAAATGTAGAAGGGCTTACTATAATCAAGACTTACCAATACTGGAGCATCAACGATGGCTCTTTTGATCTCCGCAAATGCCTCCTTTGCTTCCGTAGTCCATTCGACCTTAGCGTCTTGCTTCAACATTGCATTAAGTGGTTTAACAATTTCAGCAAATTCAGTAATGAATTTCCTGACGAAGTTAATCTTGCCAAAGAAAGACTTCATCTCCTTTTTGCTAGCAGGTGGCTGAATTTTCAGTATGGCCTCCACTCTTTCGGGATCAATAGCAATTCCCTTTTCAGATATGACATGTCCTAGCAACTTCCCTTCTGTCACTCCAAAAATGCACTTTTTAGGATTTAGGGATATACCGAATTCCCTACACCTTTGAAACACTTTGCATAAGTCTGAGATGTGGTCCCCTCTATTTTGGAAAAGACAGTTAGATCATCTATATAAATAATGATGCATTTGCCTATGATATCTTTGAAGGCAATATCCATGGCCCTTTGAAATGTAGCCCCTACATTAATGAGTCCAAAAGGAATCCTTCTATAAGAAAAAGTACCCCATTTAGTTGTGAAAGCAATCTTGTGTCTGTCCTCATACTGGACTATTACTTGGTTGTACCCTGAATAACCATCCAGGAAGGACATCAGTTGGGATCCGTTAACCACTTGAAGTACTTCATCTAATGAAGGAACTGGATAGTTTTTTTTTTGATGACCTATTCAAGTTCCTGAAATCAACACAAAGTCTAATTTCTCCATTCTTTTTCCTTACTGGAACTAGGTTCGCCACCCATGTTGAATGCCTGACAGGAAATATAATTATGGCAGACAGTAATTTCTGAACTTCTTTCTATATAAGTGGTTCCAGTAATGCGTTGATAGATCTCTGTATTTGCCTGAAAGGCTTGGCACCTGGCTTCAGAGGTATAGTATGAGTTATGATTGATGTATCGTAAGTTTTCAGGTCCTCATAACTCCAGGCTACTATATCCGGAAAACTATGCAATGCCTCAATTATTCCTTGTCTTTCTTCTGGAGTGCATACCTTGCCAATAAAAATGTTCTTAGCGTTATCCTCAGTTTCCATATTGTAGGTATCACATTGTCCATTGATAGACTCTTTCTTAGACTCTTGCTCTTGATCTTTGATCTTATCCAGATCAAAAATTTGTTCCAACTATACCATCCCCCTTGGAATAGTATTAGACATCAGATTCATCACTCCCTCCAAATCTAGTTCTGCTTCCTGGAGTTATGTTTCATCAATGATCTGGGAAGCGAAAACATCTATGTTTGTAATAAATTCCAAAATATGCTTGTCATCTTCAAATACCTGAAAGTTGGTAACATTGTCTAGAACTGATGGCATAGGAGTCAATTCTACAGTAAACTTCTTCAAACCTGACAAAGATAGAGGCTGCAGGGTGCTTGCTACCTGAGCTAGAGAATCTGCAGTTTGATTCTCCTGTCATGGTATTAGTTGAATATTGAAGGCATCAAATCCCTCAATGAGGTCCCATATTCTATGCCTATAATTAGTCATCCTCCTATCATGGCATGAATATTGTTTCCTTACTTGCTTAACTACCAGCTCAGAATCACCAAAAACTTGTAGAACCTTAACCTTTTTTTTAAGTGCCATAAGAAGTCCATGAATTAACACCTCATATTCTGCTACATTATTAGTACAGTGAAATTGAAGTCTATGGGCTGCAAAGAAGTTTTTACCTTTTGGATTGATTAGTTTGAACCCTGCCCCAGCTCCATGCTTAGATTTGGATCCGTCAAATTTGAGAGTCCAACCTTCAGCAGTTACAGTCCTCTTCATCACATCCTTTGGCTTATTACTGCTGGACAATTCTTCAGACAGCATAGGTTTCTTTCCTTGATGCTCTTCCTGAGGGTTTTGCATATCCGTCTTAACTGCCAGGGTTTTATTTAGGCATTTATGTACTCGTTCTATTGCTGTCTGGCATAGACAACACTCCAACTCTGAATGGGAAACATTATGAACTCTACACCAATTGGGTAAGAGTAATTCTTCAAAGCTTTCCCTTCTGCCTAGGTGAATTTTATTTTCAGCACACTATCTAATGAATTCCTGGAAGCTGTCTAATAGGCTAATCTGATTATCTTCAGATTCTTCTTCTTCATTAATTGATTATGTCGGAATAGTAGCATTGCTAGAAGCTATTTCTACATCAATAGACATTGTATGTAACATCAATACCTCCTCTGAGTCTGACTCCTCATAAGGAGTTGATAGCATATAATTTCCCATGCCTACTTCTGATATCATAACTTCGTTTGAAGTATTTTGGTACTCCGTAATCATGTATTTCATTCTAGGTTCTCTCTCAATTCTGATCTGGTTTGGTACTCCTTTCCAGGGAAGCCACATGTGGGAGTGTTCAATAGATACATATCCATTTAAGGCCTTCATAAAATCTCTTCCTAGAATCAAGCCATACGCATCAGGGATATCAGCCACCTGAATATTGATAACCTGTTGAATTCTTGGGTCAGAAGCTACCTGCATGTGAATCATGTTTAATTCTCCCACCATATTTACTTCAGTTCTATCTAGCTGGGTTACCTTCTTCTGGGAGTCAGCAGGTGTAATCCCTAAGGCTCTACATACTTTGAATGGCATCACATTAGTAGAAGCACCAGAATCTAGTAAACAATTATGTAAATTCTTACTGAATATGCACACAGAGATCAGAAATGGTGGGTTCTTTGTCTTCCCTTGAAACAAAGTTGGCTGAGTATCTACCTGGGCCACTTGAGTCTTGTCCTTCTCCTTTCCTTTATCTCTAGGGGGAAAGTTAGTCTGACTGTGGGCCTGGTTTTGTGTCTTTACAGGCTAAGAACTAGAAATCTTGCTGATATCCTGACTAGGAGATTTATCCAGGGACACTGGGTGTGCATCATAAGTACCTAGAACTGCCTTCCTAATTGCAGGGAACTTCAATAACTCAAATGCTGAAAGATTTACCTTTAATTTCTTGAACTCCTCAGCGACATACGAAGCCATTTGCTCCTCACTTAGATTTGTAGGGACCTCCCTGGAAGATTCCTCCACCTTATCTTTACTTGCTTGAACAACTTTCTCTTTCTGTGAGTCAATTTGAGCTTGTCCTTCCTTTGCAAGGTACTTCCTGGAAACATGTGGAAAGGATGGATTATTACTAGCATTGGGGTCTGGAGGGGTATTGAAATTATTAGGAGGAATGGAGGTGGTGAAAGGTCCCCCAGCCTGTGGATGTCTATGAGGCGTATCTCTCAAACCTGGCCTCTGGAACATCTGTACTTCTTCAACATAAGCTTCTTCCTCATCCAGGGGGCATTATCATTCATTGCTTCCTCATTGAATAATCGAGCGACCTCATCTCCATTGCAGACTTGATCTGCTTTTTCTTTCTGGGAATAGGATTCTTCTTCTGGTACATTTTCTTCACTTTCTAGGAAGGGAGCGTGATTTAATACTAGCACAGGAGAGTCATAAGGGGTGAAGGGAACAATCTCCTGCCCATTTGCATTATTCTCCACCTCATACTGGAAAATAGAGGCTGCAATTTGGAACTATGGACATTCTAACTCTGAATGTTGGCTTGTCTTATGGAGCCTACACCATCCTGACAGGGAAGCCTCAGCTAGATATACACCACTGGGAGGCTTGTCTTGACTGACCGGCTAATTTGCAGATTGGTTGACAATTTGATTGACTAGTTGGTCCAATGGAGTATAAATTCCTCTATTATTAGGTCCTATATTCCACATTCTATTTTGTCCCTGTGGCTATCTCCTATCAAATCATGGTCCACTACTGTGTCCTCTATCAAAATTTTGTCTTTTATCATTATTATACCCTCTGTCATTGTTGTAACCCCTATCCTGATTATATCCCCTGTCATTGTGGAATCCTCTCTCATTACGTTGTCCCCTGTCAAAATTCTACCCTTGTGAAAATTCCCTATTATGGCTGGATTGTATATTTTTTTGAGCTTCTTGTAATTGGATTTTTTGATTCCTTAGGTAGGTCACCTCTAGGTTTAGCCTCTTTATCTGCTCAGTAATTTCATCAATCCTATCCTTATTTGGATCTCCATAAGGGATCTGGCTTGGATTACCCTGAGGAGGAACAGGCATTGTAGCAGATCCCATAGACTGATGCAACACTTCAGAATTCTGAAAATAAGTAGGAAAACCGGTTAGCTGCTGCTGATACAGGGGTTGGTTAACCTATTGCTGGGGGAAATTCATCATAGGAGAGACTTGGTTCATGGGGGGACCAGGATGTGGCACCAAAGGTAATTGAGGTACTAGATTCATGATTGGGGTATGATTGACGAGCGCTTGATTCACTACCTGAACCTGATTGGGATGTGCAATGGGTCCTAAAGAAGGTAATGGTCCAGTCAAGTGTTGTCTTAAATCTGTGCTAAGCTTGACGGCTTCTGTATAGGCATCTGTTAGGCTAGCTGGAGGGTTGGGTCTCCACTTCAGAAATGTTGTTGTAAGACTATCTAAGGCTTCATAATAGACTCCTAGAGCTGTATTATTGTCCAAAACATAAGGGTCTTGAAGTCTGGTGTACGCTCGGTGAAACCTATTATTGAAATTGGATATTGGTTCATTAACCTCTCTCTTGACTCTAGTGAATTGCAGATACAATTCATTGGCACTAATAGGTATTCTGAACTTCTGTAAAAAAACAGTTTCAAGATCATTCCAGTTAAGAATTGAACTAGATGGGAGGTTATTATACCAGTAAAAGGCCTCCTCTCCTAATGAATAAGGGAACAACCTACAGCAAACATCCTCATGAACAATCCCTCTGTCCTTGAGACAAGTTTGGAAAATCCTTATATGTTCTTCTGCGGTCCTGTTTGGGTCATTAACATGGAATTTTGAACAGAAGTGCTCAGGGTTTTTGGGCATAAATTGTAGGCGTTGAAAAACAAGGGAGATGGATTATTAGCAAGGAAGGCCATTGGAAAAAGTGGGGGTGGTGGTTGTGGTTGGTTAACGATAGGCTGGGGTTGCTGGATGGGAACTGCCTCAGGGATGCGTATGGCCTCAACATCTGGAAGTGAAGATGCAGACGATACAGGTGAAGGGATGGGTGATGATGATTCTCCCCTTTCTCGAGTCCTCCTTGACCTAGTGGGGAACTGTAATTCCTGTAAATATTCTTCTCCTGGGGTAGATCTGGTATTTCTTCTATACCTCTCAGGAGAGATGGCGTTTAAGAAATTATCCAGTGTGCTCATTCAGGCCCTCCTTCTAGCGCCAATCTGTTGATGGTGTTTTCTGCACAGCAACAACTCAGACAGAATGCAATATCCTATCTCTCTTGAAAGGTAATCTTCAACAATAAATTACTAAAAACCACCCCAAGGTCTCTTGGGTGTCAATTCATGACAATGCATAAACAACTCAGATAAAATGTGAAAATGTTGGTAATCACAATCGGACCTTACTACAAGCAGACTGTATCTTTCCAATTTATCAATTTTTGCAATATGATGATCTTAAATCCTAATTTTAACCAATTCAATCCTCAGGGTGAGACCAAAGTCAGCAAGGCCAACATCCCAAGACCTTGAAAATACAAATCCAATAAAAACCGAAGGTCAAAAGACATCACGAAAAAAAGGGTCCCCACGTGAAGTGGGGCGTGTGTGCAAAATTTACACAACAGGCATGACCTCGATGCCCTATCTTTCTAATCTCCTCTCTTAGTCCTTATTATGATATTTATTTCTCAATTGAAGGCATCATTCCTTTAACCTCAATCTTTCTTGGTAGCATGACCCACTTATTCCCCTTATGTTCCCACTCTTATCATTGTATTAAGGGAATCACCAACAATGTTCCCCTCCCTCATCTTCTTCTTCTTCTTTCTTATCAAAACCTTGGAATTTCTTTATTTTCTCCCCTTTACCATATTTCTTAAATTTACTATCTCTTAGAATTATCACTCTTTCACCAATCAATATAAGCAAGGGAATATATTCCACATCTCTCACTCTCACTTATATTTACTTGATCTTGATCATTACCATGAAATTTTCCATATCCTATCATCTTGGGCTTGGCCTAACATCTTCTCAAATCGGGTGGTTACGACATAATCATTGATAATATCATCAATTTTTCTTTTTCTTTTCTAACTTGAGCATATTTGGGGTCACAATCACTTGGGATATCAACCACATAACCATTATCATTGGCGGTAACCACATAAATAACTTTATCATCTTTCATTTTTTTGATCGTTGTCATGAATGACTTTTACATTCTGACCCATCCTATCCTTCTCTCAAGTGGTTACATCACAACTCCTATTGTCATCACTAGTATCTATTTTATAGTATTTAGTATCCAATTTTGAATTTCTATTTTATAATTTCCATTTCACCCTTGCTAAGGTTCCTTCTTCATGGATTCCATGCACTTTCCTCTCTAGAGTGGATCTCCATAGATCCTATTAGGACTCAAAAAATCCACCCCAATCTCTCACAAAAATCTATTTCTTTTCCAAAATCCTATCACCCAGCATGCCATTTTAAAAACCTTAATATTTAAAATACTTCACTTACCTGCCCCCTAAGTCATCACCCTAAGAAAATCCACATTTTGCATCCTACCTGCAAATAAAGAAAGTCATGTCAAAGAGACTATACTATGTCGGCGAAATTCATTTTAAGGTCCCTTTGAAGAAGCGATGAAGCAACATAGTATTAAAAATACTGAGGAGAGAATATCCTATCAAGGGGAGTCATCTTGGTGTCTCTATAATGATCCAACTGAACTATTATTGAATACATCTTAGCATATTGAAAGGAAATTTTTTGGGATTTCTTCAATAGCCCGAAGACAAGACCATCAAGGTGTATTAATACTTTGATCACTTTTCTACAACTTTCAAGAAAAATACACCTCTGCACTTAGGAAATAGAAAAACATTTCTCGGACATGACTCATCAATGTATCAAAGTGATGATGAAACATAGAACAAACAATACACATTTGAAGAATCAAGGAGAATATGAAGTATCGGGATGAGCGATTTGTGAGTCCCCTTGATCTCATGTAAGCGGTAAAGTTCATCGAAGAGAAAAATATGCATTGGTGGGACAAGGAAACTTGTCTCTTCAATAAGGAAATGTCAATTATCACAAAAGGTAACAAAGGGTGTCAAGATAGTTTTCGAAAGGACTCCGAAGTATCAGAGTAAGGTGATTAACAGTCCCCTTGAAAAGGAAAAGGGAAACATCAATTGAAGTAATATTGGGGAGAAGGATCTATATCGGTAAAACCCAAACATCGGTCTCTTCGAAAGCTCTAAAATAAATGAGTGAATGACTAAAGCAGAGGACTCCATGGAAGGGAAGAATATAAATTGGAAGAACAACACCACTAGTCCCCGCGATAAAATGATAACACTTGCTACCTCAATGGGTCAATAAACTTGTGAAACATATCGGGGAAATAGGAAGGTATCAAAGAGACTACTCAACAAGAAGGTTTCGAGAGGGAATTATGATATTGGTATGATTCCATATGAAGTCTCTTCAAAATCTAGAAGGGGAGAAAAGAGTATACCAATAGAAGGAGATATCTGGGGAATAAGGAAATATCAGTGAGATCAGAATTTTGTCATCCCAATGAAGAGCAAAGGTTGACAAGACCGCGGCATGGAGAAGAGACAATTTGGCAACGATGATGAAAATCAATGGTGTACATTTAAAATTAATTAATAACACCCTTGATGGCACAAAATTTCTATCAAAATGACATTAATGAATCAAAGGTATTGAAAATAAAATTTTGAACATACTTTGAGGGAACTAAGACAACAGATAGGAAGGAAATGAAGGAGAGCAGTGGACAACGACAACAAGAAAGGAAGAAGGAGCTTGTTGTCTAAGTAAGTACCCAAGTCTTAGTTGAAATTCATATTTTTCTAATTTAACCAATTCAATTATTAAGGCAAGGAAGTAGGGTTTTTTCTCTACAAAATTCATGGAAAGTACATTTGAAAACTCTAGAAATAAAGACAAAAATTGGATTAGAGACATTTGAATCAAGAATTAATCAATTAGTGCACCAGCTCTAAACAAAGGTCTAGGTGAAGCGCTCAACTAAATCCTCAAGCTAACAAATTAGAAGATTTAAACAAACACATGGGTGACACATGGACCCCAACCAAGGGGTACAATTTGTTTATATATCATTACAGGAAAATGCACAGACACCAACCAATTTCTAACCCATGGAGGCTTAATCTAGGGAAATTGGTAGTGCCTAATGTGGTTGTCAATGTTGAATTGATCAAAGTACTAGCCAACAGATACAATCCTCAAACTCACATGATCAAGTTGTTAGATGGATCTTCTTTCATGCCTATCACCAAGAACTATATTTCTATGGTATTCCAGTTAGACACCAATATCAATATGAAATTCAGAATCAGGGACCTCTTGAATAAATATCACAACTTGAGCACCAGTTATAAAAGGTGGAGACTGCCATTACATAGGCCTCAGGAGGAGGGAAATAAGCTCAGTGTATTCTCAAGGGAGGAAAACCCTCCATATTCTGTGAACTTGATTGAAGGATATTTTCAATATTCATATTATTTTGTTTGCGAAGTGCTTGGCTTAGACACCCCTATACTCACGGAGATAGCACCGATGGTCTTGATGGCTGATGTACAGAGTCAGGATGCTCGACCCCTTGATTATGTTGAGTATATGGAAAATGAAATCCACAATGAGCTTGTTTCTGTTAGAAACAAAAGTGAAGATTTTAGATTTATGCATTATTCATTATTTATGCATCTTGTTTTGTATGAAGGACAGAGCTTGGGAATGTGGAGTGAACACTTGAAGATAAGAGACATAGATGATAATGGAGATGTTAGACATGTCTAAATGTGGACATCAATTTGGGACAGTAGGTGTGTGAGATCACACTATCTATATTTTGAAGGATACTTTGTGAAACCTATATACAAGATTCTTGGTCATCCATGTGAATATAATTTATCACTAGAGGTACAAAGATTGCTCGGGCCAAAAGATGAGAATGATAGAGGAAAATTCAATAGCAATTGGGGTGATTGGTACGCCTATAGTGATTGTAAAAAAATTAGAGTATATGGATATGAAGGAGCCCCATTTTTGCTACCCAATACTTGTCCAAACAGGGTAGCATACTTGGAGATTGTAAGGTAATTAGCCTATTCAAATTTTATGCACCTCAAAAGTCATAACAAGCAATCATTGATTCCCAGGACATTATGTTTTGGATATTTTACTGTAGTCTATGAGAAGGGTTACGAGTTGATTGACAAGAAGTTAGAGCAGTACAACTTGCCTAAAGGAAATACAAGGGAAAATTTTGACCCTGAACATTTCATCAATAATGTTAAAACAAGCAAGAAACTGGGAGGCTACTTTCACATACTCTTTGAGGAAGATGATTTAATAAGAACTATTGATGAGCACTATGTCGTTAGGAGAAGAAACTTGTATAGTAGAGTGATGACAGTTAAGGCTTGGAAAATAGGAAATAACCCTCTATATAGGGGTTCCTTTTTAGAGATTGAAGATCCTATAAGTAGATTGGATGCACTCATTTAAATGCATGAATAAGAGTTGAATACGGATGTGCCTCCTTGGGTATTCGTGAAGAAAAGGATTGAGAATATTAGGGAAGTACAAGCTGAAAATGAAACCCCATTATGTCAACTTTCTCCTTAGCCTACACCAGAAGTTAGTTTCTCCATTAACACATCCATTGCAAAACAAGAAGTGGGGAGTGGAGATGAATATGTGCATGTGATTGGACCTATGATTAGAAATTATGAGCCATAGTTGTGATGAAATCACTAAATGAGATCTCAAATGATATAAGACATGGTGCCAATCAAAAATTTGTCTTTGTTGATTCTTTTGTCGAAACTCTTGAGTTTAAAACCATTTATTTATGAGTATAAGGGTAAATTGGTCAAAGAAATAATTAAAGATGTCACTCCTGAACAGGAAGTAGAAGCTTTGAAAGAATTATAAGATGAGATTGATAGAGAAATGGAGGCTATTACCCAAAGAAGGGGAGAGCACTGCTAGAAAGGAAAGGATTATGTTGCTCCCTAGATGGGACATGGGCTTAGAGCCAGAACAAAGGCTTGCAATTAAGTGTAGAAGGGTTAGACAGGGTATATACTGGATCAGGCTTCAATCTAGATAATGCAATTCTCTATTGATATGGGACTTGTACCTACATAACCAAAAACCTTTAAGCATTGATGATCATTATAAATAATCTAGCCATCTCCTTGTGCAACAAGTCAAGGATATTGATACCTTGGAGACTGTAGACCTAAATGTCAATGTGGCTAGGTTTTCCAAAGCCCAAATCAAAAATATTGATGAAAAATAATAAGATATATATGACTAAGAATGAAAAATTGAGACAGGAGATTGTTGGATATAAAGATAAATTTTCATCCTCTTTGAGTACTTACTCTCCATGGTTAGAAGGTGATAGTAGGGTTCTGGAGGCCATGGTCGAGACTAATTATTGGAAGCACAAAGTTGAAATATTCCAGAAGAGGAGTGATAAGTTAGAAGTGGAAATAAAATCCATCAAGTTCAAAATGGTCTCAGAGCTAATAAAGAGAAGATTTGAGAAGATGCTTGGGAATGCTAACAAAGTTTGGGAAATCCATACAAAAACACATGTTGCTTACCAAGAACACAAAAGGCTACACCTTAGGATGATGGAGACAACAAAAGAATTGGAAACCAACGAAAATATCAATTATGAAAGATATAATTTCCAACGCAGACACATATGCCAGCCAGGATTATATCGATCATCTTTCCAAAATCAATATGTTTATTTCTTGAGCAACATAAGGATCGAAAGCATTATTGAAGTCACTCGGCATCAAATACACCATCATGGAGAGAGGACCTTGAACAATCCTTAAGTGGTCATGGGTGCCTTACGGAGACTAATGAATTGTAGTGTCACGATTGTTGTGTACTTAATTGTTGTTTGTTAATTAATTTTAGGTATGTTTATCAAAATGTAAACGAAAAGTCATCACTTTTCATGTAATGGCCTAAAGCTTGTTGCTTCATGTATATAAGGTAAACCAAGGTCGAGTAATAGCATTATCATCAATATTAATATCATTATTATATACATTTTACATGATAGCATATAAAAAACTTCTGATATGAACTGTACTATCTCTTGAAGTAATATAATGGAGAAGAAAGTTTAATTTGGTGGCCAAATTCTTTGGTGTTCAATTGTTTTTTTGATTTAAATTCATATGTGTTATCTTGTTTTCTCCATAGTGGTCTTTTCATGTTATTTAAATTGAATATATCAAGGATATACTTAATTTATCAGGGCACATTTATTGTTCTTGTGCGATTAATTTGACTAGCTCCTTCAAGGAAGGATTAAATTCTTTTAATTAATTACAGTAACTTGGAAAGATATCATTGGGATTTAGAAGAAGATCTTGGTAACTAACAACTTTGCACATTTATACAAAGGATAAACTCCTAAAAGTGTCAAAACAATTAGAGTTAAGCCAAGAAAGAGGATCCGCATATCATACATATCAGAACTCCATATACCCAATAGGAATAGGCATCGATACCACTCATCTAAAAATAATACTTCACATAAAAAAATTCTGCATTTTTAAATTTCAACATTAGAAGTAGGAGCAACTGTTAAAATTGTATATATTTCACATTTACATGCCAGTGTGGATAGATCACGGAAGTTAAATAAGTCACATAACCCTTATCTACATTAATTATTAAGGTACACCTGCCTAGGTCTAGCAGAGCTTGAAGCGCAGGGAGTTCTCAACCACATCGGTTAACTTCATTTTTTAGCCAAAAACATTGTAAGCCTGACCATAGATCTTGGCATCCTCTTAGGGTTTGAAACCTACATTTTTGGGAACTAGCAGATCCCTTATCCCTTCAAAAATTAGTGTTTACCTCATGCACTTAAATTGTTTTGTTATCTATGTAAATGTGTTCATGAGTTGTAAAATTATGTCAGTGACTATGTTATGCACTCTTCCCATGTTTATTATATTTTTTTTTTTTCATTTCCTATGCATTTTGGTAGGTAGCATTTATTTTGTATACATACAATGACTACTTTTTGTGGATGCTTTATAGGACTAATTACATATACAAAAATGGAGAACAAAACTTGAAGACCAATATCTCTCCTTTGGTATAGTATTGCTAGTAGTTACATGGTTATATATTTTTATGGTACTCTCTACTTTAGCATGCTTCTTCTCCTTTAGTGTGTCATTGACCCACAAAAGTGGGATTAAATTATAATAACAAAAGTACATAATTTAAAATTGTTTTTATTATTTTTTGCACCCATTTTAGTGTTCCTCTTTAGCATATATGCAACCCCTTTATCTCTTTCATTTCCTTTAGTTTATCCCTATCCCTTTCCTTCATATGCTTGTGTTTTTTCCCTCTTTCCTATATAAATTTACCCCTTCATCTAATCCTTTTTCATCCTTACAATGTTGTATTTGTTCTTTTATACATCTCATTTGATGTGGTTGGCTCCTCATGTATATTCACCCCTCTTTTTAGACCCCCCCATTTTTCTTTGTTTTGGTGGCTAATAGTTCATTCTTCACTTAGTATATTTTTCCATCCATTTATCTAAAATATTCAAAAATATATAAATATAACCTCTTTCTCTCATTTCATAATCCATAATTATCATATCCTCTTATTCTCTTGAGCTATTTGTACTTATGATTTTTTACTTTTTGATAGGTCTTGGAGCTTTGAGTCTCTTGGATTAGTTTTTTTCTTTAGAGCTTCATTTTTTTAATCTATTTTTGGATCATGTCTTAGCTCTTTATCACCCCTTTATTATTTCTCTCATATTGTTATGTTATCATTCTCTTTCATTCATTAAATTAATCTAATCAACATTTTTCATTTTTAATTTTGCATTATTTTATCCTCCCTTTTCCTCACCTTATCCCCACTCCCTTGTTAAGTCATTTCCTCTCCTCTTTCCCTTGTTTCTCTCTTTCCATGTCCTATGGTTTTTCCATTACCAATAAGTTTAGTGTGTTTCCAATAGTCTAGCTAGCATATACTCTTGTTTCAATTGTCATATTTTGATTATAATATTGTTTAATGTTTTATTTTTTTGGATTTGTATTGGTAAACCACAAGGGAGTTAAGGAAGGCTCCCCTTTAACACTTTTTTTTTTTTTTAGGTTTTCCCATTTTATAGGTATTTCTATATGGATACTATAATATAGGGAAAATTCAATCTAATACAAAATTTATTTATTTTGTAAATTATATTTTTTCCTATATTATATTAGAATTAATATATTATTTAGAAATGAGATATTTATGTCATTTTCAAATATAAAATATTCAAATTCTAGTAGAATTTTGTTTAAAACTTGGAAATTAAATTCACTAAGCTAAAACAAGAGATTTGAAAAGAGAAAATTGATGTTTAATACTAAGATATAAATTTAGAAAATTACTACCAAAACATAAAATAACAAGAAATATGAACCTAGATCTAGATGATAGAGCTCTCTAGTCATGATGTCTACATAGCATTTCATTTGTATGGATGATGCAATCAAATATGATTGAAGTAACATGTTAATATTTCAAATTTGTACCCAACTACACATAAAACGAAAGAGAACACACAAAATTAATGCAAGTATGAAAAATGGACCTAATTTAACTAGATATTTAAATAAAAATGAAATGACAAAAGAAAAGAAAAAGGAATGAAAACCCCTATTTTGTGAAAAGAACAAATGAAGACTTGTAAACTGAGAAGAGAAATTTTAGGGTTGTTAAGGAGTTTTCTATGAATGGTCAATCCTTGATTTGGTCTTTCAACCTCTATGGATAGCCAAGATGTATAAACAAGTAATATAGTGTGCTTTTCTATCCTAAGTGTGTCTAGGAAATTAAAAGTAGTGGCAATTCTATGAACACAAAACTAGTGTGTACAATAAAGATAATAGTAAGGAAATGAAGATCCCAAGGTTTTAATTACATTTTAAAAGGATTATACACTATTGAGATAAACAAAAATGGAGGTCAAGAGAAAAATAAATAAATAATGTCACCTCACAATCTTGAGGAAGCCAATGAATAAAATATTGCTAAAACCTCAAGGAGATTATTGTGATAATGATGGAGTGTTCACATGGAGTTAAGAAATGCTAAAGGATACTAGAAATTATTTTGATTATATGGGAAAAACAAGATTTGAATGGACTCGAAACCATTTACAAGCAGTTTTTGACAAAGACCCGAAACCCAGTCAAAGAACAAGCTACACAGGAATATAACATAGACAACTAATAGCAAACCAACAGAAGATCACCAAATGAACAGCATAAAAACCCAAATATGTACAAATCATAAAAGGTTTTAACAAGAACCTTAAACCCAACACAACCAAGTTTGACAAGGGATCTTGAACCCAAACTAGGTTTAAAATGGAACCTGAAACCCACTTACAACCAGATTATAGGGACCAACATCCCTCACAACATACCAATAATTTACGGGGACCTTAAACCCACTACTCATGTGAACACAACCTAGGTCCACAAGGAAAGAAAACCAAGAAAGCTTGATTAGTACAAACAACCATCCCACCATAATAGGGAAGGAGACCACCCAACCACACCAACGGGGAGAAGAAGACCTCTTGCAGCACTACCAAACACGAAGAGCCAAATCAGACTCCACCTAAAAAGGAGTAGGCTCCCCCTATAGGAGAAAATTCCATGAAGAACCTTACCACCATTACAACCAATCTATAACGAATAAAAAATCCACCTCTATAGGAGCACACACCACCTCAAAAGGTATTGTAACAAAAGGGACTAGCAGTAAGGAAAGCACCTCCACAAATCCACAAACCCCAACTCTACCTCTAAAAGAGTGGACTCTACCTCAACAAGAGTAATATTCACCTCAATAGAAGAGACTGACTATAGAAAAGGGAAGAAAGCCACCTAACCAACAACAAGGAGAACCATGACAACCACTGACAACTTGAGAAAATGAGCCAGCAAGAGAAGAATAGGGATAAACCCAACCACCACACTAAAAATAAGAACATGGGCAATTAGGAAGTACATAAGAAGTATCCCAAACAGAGGAGACTTGAAAAAACCCAACAGCCAAAGGCCCAATAGGGTTCCCAACCAAAAAACACACTAAGAATCCCTCCTAGGCAAAGCAACCTCCATAATAGAGAACACCCCCAAAAACAATAAAAACAACACATACCAAGAGGGAAAAAAGATAACATGAACAAACAACAATGTCATCTCAGCAGCAAACATGAATAAACGGTCAAACAACAATGCCAACATAATAGCAGCCAGGAAAAATAGCAGTGCCAACACAACAGTAGAATAGAGGCAAGAGGGGAAACCTTCCACAACTATGCCAACACCCACAACAGCAACATGGAGAGAAAACCACAACTCCATCACAGTCTAAATAGTAAATAAATCATTAAGCCACCCCTCTTGAGACAAAGAGAACCCATGACCACCACAAATGGCCAAGGGAGTTGCATGGGGTTAGTACTAAAAAAAGAAGGAAACAACCCACCCCGTACTCTAAAGCGGACCCCTGGAAGGAAAAGATACAACATAAAGAACAAAATCCAAGGATAATCCAACAACCAAGGATGACCCATTAAAAGAGCAGCAACACCCATGAGGAAAAATGAGCCATCACAAGTGCCCAAATAGCTGGCAAAAGCAAAAAACTACCACCCACTAGGCCCAAAATAAGTGCCAGAAGCAAAAAAGAGCACCACAGCTTCCTAGAGGGATGACCACAACAAGCATCCATGTATCAACACTACTCTTTAGGCCAGAGATAGTAGCCAAAACCACCCCTTCTCCATTCAACAAGGCGACAATAATAACCACTATAAATTGTTGGTAAGAGTATTGTAGGTTTCTATTGTTGAATACACATAAGACAACTAAGAGGGGGGTGAATCAATTGTACATTAAAACTTAAAAACCCTCATAACATTCAAATCAACATCAACTTAGTTAACCATTAATCTGTTATACTAATTAAGCATGAAATAAAACAATAGAAACTAAAACACATCAACACCATGCACAATAGAACTCCAGATTTACATGGAAAACCCAAGAAGGGAGAAACCACAGTGAGGATTAGCTCACAATATAAAGTAATTGCAACACAAAATATAGGAGGCTCACTTCTAGAGGGCTCACTTCCAAATTACAGAAAAGAAGAAAGAAGAATGCTACAATGATAAATTCATCTCAATGCAAGAAAAAGATCCACCACAACATCACCAACACATTCACAGCCTCGCTAAAGATTGTAGATACATTTTTCTCACTGCTTCTAGTAGTCTAACACATTAAGCTTGCACCACACTTCACAACTCTACAATTCACATCACACACTTCACTTCATAATTCTCCATCAACTCAACACTTAATTATACCATTTTCAACCTTGAAAACATTCTCCAAGGTCAACTATGCACCTCAACCATGAAAATTAAAATTAGGTTGGCACTAAGCATTCCCATAATGGAAAGGAATGAAATCATACCACATCACATCTAAAATTGGACCCAAACCATACATATGCACCACACCACACTTCCACAATTTTTGAAGCAAATACACAGTTAGTGTAAACATCTAAGGTCAGTCAAACTTGTGTAAACACCATTAACATTTAAGTACACGCTTCTTCAAAACCAAAGAAGAAACATGGACCACACACAATAATTGAACACAATCTAGAATATTCCACAAATACCCTAAAATCCAAAAAATTCCTTCACAACAACTTTCACTTGAAGAATGTACACACCCAATACACTTAGACAACCTTCCATACATTGTAACTCAAGAAACCAACTTTTGAAGCACTAAACCATGAACAACTTTGACTGAAGATAGATATGATCATTATTGGAACACTTCTAGAACTGTAAGAGTAGAAACTAAACTACAGAGAAATGTGGAGCAAAATCGTTTCTCTCAGACATCACTGAAACATAGTTCACACACTGGTGAATACAACTTCTTCTGCACAATGATCCAAACCAAGAAATTTTGGATATAGAACCTTTGAAAACCTCTAACTAACATATTCAAACCACACAAGCAGATCTTCAACCATGAATAAATGAAAAGAAAAACTAGAACACCACATTTTACCCTAAAACACCTCTGCAACACACTGTTTTCCTCTTTTATTCAAATTTTCTCAAAAGCACTTAGAACCAAGAACCAGAGACACATACTCATCATCTTTAGCACTTCCTCATCACCACTAAACCTACAACACCACAAATAGAAGATTATCAAAGCAATATTAGAGGTTGACACCAGTAGCACTTACTAATGACAACATAATGAAACTAATCAAAGTATCATCACAACTTCTCAACCATTATTAGTCATCAATGAAAAAACAAACATAGGCTTGCAAAAATCTCCCCTAAGCTTGTTGACATCAATGAAAATACCACCTACTCGTATTTACAATAATCTCCCCCTTTGTCATTGATGGAAACACATGATGTGAAAAACTATCAACAATAAGCATAGCAACTCTGATCACCAACATGTTGTGAACCAACATAGTACTCTATACCAATTTTATTCCTTTCACCCCCTTACATCATACTCTCCTTTACTCTCTAATCTTTTCACATGCTCTCTCCCCCTTTGACAACTGTAATTTTTTTTCACTTTATTTTTCTCTCCCCCTTTGATATTAATGGAAAAGGGCAACACATGCATCTATTTCCCCCTTTGTCATCAAACACACATACTTTCTATCTTTACTTCTCTACATACTCCCCCTTGGGAGCAAACAACAAACTACATCAATCGTCAACATCTACACATATCCTTTGACATATCTGACAAAGAACAACACCAACTTGCACCAACACCAAATCCCCCTAACTGCAACTACCAACAAGGCACTACCTACTCCCTTTGAGAGGTAGGCTTCAACATCAATTCAAAACAAGGAATGAATCTTGAAATCCACTAGATTGATGCATATCCTTATGCATCTAGCTCCAAGGAGGGGCAATAAACCCTAACTTCTCCTGGAGATACTCAAAAGTATCCTTAGGAAGAGCCTTAGTGAATATATCAACAACTTAATTTTTGCAGGCACATAATCAAGCTTCACTTCATTCTCTACAACCTTCTCTCTCAAAAATTGATACCGAATTGAGATATGTTTTGTGCTTGATTGCATCACCAAATTCTTTGAAATTTTAATAGCACTTATATTATCACAAAAGATAGAAATTGGTTCATCATATACCACCTTGAAATCCTTCATGGTTTTCCTCATCCACAACACCTATGTGCAACAAGATGTTGCTACAATGTACTTTTCCTTTGCAATAGATAAATATACTTAATCTTGCTTCTTGCTCAACCAAGACACCAATCTGCATCCAAGAAAAAATGCACCACCATTTGTACTTTTCATGTCATCAACACATCTTGCCTAATTTGCATCTATATAAGCACTCAAAGAAAAATCAATATCCTTTGAATGCCACAAGCCATGATCTACAGTGCCCTTGGAGTATCTGAGTATCCTCTTCATTGTTGCAACATGTGACTCTCTATGATCTTGAAATCTAGCCACAAGACAAATTGCATGCATGATATCTAGTCTTGTAGTAGTTAGATATAACAATCCTCCAATCATTGATCTATATTTGCTCTAAT
The DNA here is from genome assembly GCA_007258455.2 of Sequoia sempervirens. NCBI lineage: Eukaryota > Viridiplantae > Streptophyta > Pinopsida > Cupressales > Cupressaceae > Sequoia > Sequoia sempervirens. Next base: position 66,571,367 of record VDFB02373365.1, on the reverse strand, counting down.
TAGCCTTAGGATATTCATCATTCTTTCTTAGCTTGCAACTAGTAACCATAGGAGTACATACCGATTTAGAATCTTCCATTCCAAACTTCTTCAACATTTACTTGACATACTTTGATTGTGAAATGAATATACCTTTCTCTATCTAATTGATTTGCAACCCAAGGAATAAATTCATCCCAAGCATAGACATCTCAAATACTTTATGCATCTCTTCTACAAATCTCTTACACATCGCTTCATTTCCTCCAAAAATTATATCATCAACATACACAACCACAATCAAGATTTGATCTTTTCAACTTTGAAATAAAGATTACTATCTTTGGTACCTTTATTGAATCCTTGTTGTATCAAGTACCTGTCTAGCCTTGCATACCAAGCTCTGGGAGCTTGCTTCAATCCATATAATTCCTTTTTTAATTTGTAGAACATATCCAATTTGTGTGATAACTAAAATTGTTTTGGTTGTTCAATGTATACCTTTTCTTCTAATTCACCATTCAAGAAAGAATACTTCACATCCATCTAATATACTTCAAAATATTTGTGTGTTGCAAAAACCAAAAGCATCCTAATAGCTTCCATTCTTTCCACCGGAGCAAATATATCCTAAAAATATATTCCTTCTACTTGTGAGTAGCCCTTACACATAAGCCTTTCCTTCTTTCTTACCACTTCTCCATTCTCATTAAGTTTTTTTTGGAATACCCACTTAGTTCTAATCATATTCTTGTTTGTTGGTCTTGGGACAAGTTCCCAAGTCTAGTTTTTCTAAATATGCATTAGTTCTTCTTCCATTGACTTGATCTAGTACTCATCCTTTCATGCTTCAATCACTATTTTAGGTTAAACTTTAGAGAGTAAATGTAGATTTACCTATTCTTCAGCCATAGCATCTTTTCTTCTTGTCAATACACCCTTACTTTTGTCACCAATGATCTAATATTTAGAGTGATTCTTTTAAACATAGTTAGGAGTCTTAGGAATCCTTTTTAGATCTTCCTCTTCAATCTGAACTTCTTTTTCCTTATCCTCATCTCTATCATTTTATTTGCTAGAGGATTCATTTGATTCATATACATCTATCACAACAAAATTATTCTATAAGTCTTCATACACTTTGACACTTGCACTCTCAACAATCTTCTTTAATCTTTTGTTGTAGCACTTGTAAGCTTTGCATCTTGTAGAATATCCAAGGAAGATACCTTCATCGGATCTTCTATCAAACTTTTCTAAGTTCTCTTCATCTCTTTTGATATAACACGTGTTTCCAAACACTCTAATGTATTTGATAGTAGGAATCCTTCCATACCACAACTCATAGGGAATCTTTGCATTGTTTGCTCTTGCTTGAACTCTGTTAAGAATGTAGATGGCAATATGAATTATTTCTCTCTAGTAGACTTCTGATAGGTTTTCTTCTTTCATCATAGTTCTTGCAACTTCCTGAGCAATCCTATTCTTTCTTTCAACCACACCATTCTACTAAGGAGTCCTAGGGGTAGATAAATGTCTCCTTATTTCATGATTCTCATAGAAACTATTAACTCATTAGAGGTGAACTCTCCACCTCTATCATACCTCAAAAATTTAATTTTCATATCCATTTCATTCTCAACCATAACTTTGAATGCTTTAAACTTCTATAGCTTCTTATTTTTCTTTGAGAAAAGTAACCCATGCCATTCTATAATAATCATCAATAAATAGCATGAAATACCTATCACCTTGAACACTTCTTACTCTAGTAGGACCACAAAGGTTTTTATGCACCAATTCCAATAGTCTAGTAGTAGATTGGTCTTTGACTTTAAAACTCCTTCTTGCTTGCTTCCCAATTTGACATTCCTTGCAGAAAACATTAATGGGCTTTATAATCCTTGGCAGATATCCCATAGCTTAAACTGAACTAATCCTATCTAGGTAATCAAAATTGATATTACACATCCTTCTATACCATAGCCAACTTTCATTAATCTAAATCATAAAGTAGTGACCATCAACACCTTTAAGTTGATAAACATTTCCATCTATCCTTCTTCTAGCAACAACCATAGTTCTAGATCTTTTTCTGATATCACATACATTATCCTAAAACATAAGATTATATCCTTTGTTACACATTTTTTCGACACTCAAGAGGTTATGTCTCAAACCCTTAATGTAAAGAACAACATTTGTATTATGTTGGCCATAAAACTAATTGAACCTTTTCCACATATCTTAGCAGATGTATCATCACCAAACTTTACTAGACCTACTTCATATTTCTCAAGCTTAACAAACTCTTGTCACCAATCATGTGATTTGAGTATTCACTATCAATAATCCAGTAATTCTTCTCCTTTCTAGCATGAAGAGCAGTCACCATGGCATTGTGACCTATTTTTGAATCACTTTCCTTCACACATCTCTTAGAGTTAGCAAAATCAATTTCATCTTTAATAGCCATGAACAAGCATTCACTATCTCCATCATCCCCATAGTCAGATTCATCATCATATATACTGGCATATTCTCTAACACAATAACTATTCTTAATTGCTTTACCTTTTTTTTCTTTGTTATTGTCATTAAAAGCTATGTTTGGAAATATTGAAGCATAATGACCTAGCTTTCCACAACTGAAACATTTGAAAGATAACTTTCCTGTATATTTTCTAGTGCCTTTTTTCATTTTCCTTACAAAGTTTGCTTGAACGTCATCAAGATCCTTCTAATCTGATTCCTCAATCTTTTATGATTTTCCAACCTTAAAAGCAATCTCAACTTTTTCATTACTTGTACCAAATTCTCTCATTTCAAAAGAAAATAAAGCATCATACAACTGATCTTTAGAGTATTTTCTTAAATCTTGAACCTCCTCAATAGCATAAACTTTATGAATATAAGACTTAGGAAGATTTCTCAATAACTTCTTTACCACTTCTTCTTCAAGATTTCCACCAAGACCTATTATGGAATTAACAAATTCATCCACCTTTGGCATGTAGCTTGTAATGTTTTCATCTTCAAACATCCATAGGTTCTCAAGTGTGATCTTTAGATTTTGCATCTTAGCTTGTTTGACCTTATCATCTCCTTCATAAATACTTTCCAACTTTGGCTAGATCTATCAAGCATATTTTGAACTCATAAATTTCACAAGTTTGGTGTTATAAATACCACTTAAAAGAGCATACCTTGCTTTACCATTGTTCTCATAGGACTTGATCTCATCATCAGTCTTTGGACCATCAATAGGCATAGTATATCCAATCTCATCAGACTTCCAAACTCCAAATCCAAGAGATATTAGGAAAACCTTCCATCCTTGTCTTCCAAAAACCATACTCTGATCCATCAAACAAAGGAGCATCCCTCTTATGTGCCATCCCAAATCTACCTCAAATGGTTAAGCTTTCTTCCAAGGAACCTTTCTCTGATACCAATTGTTGAATGTACACAAGACAACTAAGAGGGGGGGTAAATCAGTTGTACATTAAAACTTCAAGACCCTCATAACATTTAGATCATCAAATTAATTAACCCTTAATCTGTTATACTAATTAAACATGAAAGAAAATAACAAAAATTGAAACACATCAACACCATTCACAATAGAACACCATATTTACATGGAAAACCTAAGAAGGGAAAAACCATGGTGAAGATTAGCTCACAATATAAATTAATTGCAACACCAAATACAATAGGCTCATTGTCGGAGGGCTCACTACCCAAAAGAAAGAAGGGCTCAATGCTAGATTATAGAAAGAAAAAAAAAAGAATATTACAATGAGAAATTCATCTCAATGTAGTAGGAAAGATCCAACACATTCACAGCCTCACTGAATATTGTAGAAACCTTCTAATCACTGCTTCTAGTATTCTAACTCATTAAGATCGCACCACACTTCACAAATTCATACTTCACAACTTTGTAACTCACTTCACACACTTCACTTTATAATTGTCCATCAACTCAACACTTAATTATACCATCGTCAACCCTGAAAACATTCTCTAAGATCAGCTATGCACCTCAACCATGCAAATTTAAATTAGGTCAACACTAAGAATTCCCAAGGTGGAAAGGAATGAAAGCATACCACATCACATCTAAACTCATATCGAAATCATACATATGCACCACACCACACTTCCAAAATTTTCAAAGCAAATCTATAATTAGTGTAAACATCCAAGGTCAGTCAAACCTGCATAAACACCATTAAAATTTAAGTACACACTTATTCAAATCCAAATATGACTCATGAACCACACACAACACTTTAACACAATCTAGAATATTCCAAAAACACTTTGAAATCCAACAAATTCCTTTGCAACAACTTTCACTTGAAGAATGCACACACCCAGTACACTCAGACAACCATCCATATATTTTAACTCAAGAAACCAACTTCCAAAGCACCAAACCATGAACAAATTTAATTAAAGGTAGATACGATCATTATCCCCTTACTTTCAGAACCGTGAGATTGAAAACTAAACTACAAAGAAATGCAGAGAAAAAACATTTCTCCCAAACACCACTAAACATAGTTCACACACTGGTGAACACAACTTCTTTTTCACAATGATCCAAACTAAGAAATTATGGATATAGAACCTTTGAACACCTCTGACTAACATATTTGAACCACACATGTAGATCTTTAATCATGAAGAAATGTTGAGCAAAACCAAAACACCACACTATACACTAGACACCTTTGCAACACACTATTTTCTTATTTTATTCAAATTTTCTCAAAATCACTTGGAAACCAAGCACCAAAGACACATACTCATCATATCCAGCACTTCCTCATCACCACTAAACCAACCACATCCACAAACAAAATCTTATCAAAGAAAAACTAGAGGTTGACACCAATAGCTCTTACTAATGACAACATAATGAAACTAATCAAAGCATCATCACAAATTCTCAACCATTACCAGTCATCAATGACAACACAAAGATAGTCCTCCAACAATCTCCCCCAATCTTTTTGACATCAGGGACAACACCAACTACTCATATTTGCAACAAATATAATGCAATATTTTGGTAGATTGTAAGTGATATAATATGATATATAGTGATATATTTTTAAAATGGGAAGAAATGAGGGAGACATGGGAGATGGAGAGTCATTAAAATTGACTCCAAAGTAATCACCAATAGCCTAGGTAGGTGTTAGGTGCTAAAATTATTATGAATGACTACTAAATAATAAAATACTACAAGATTTTATAATGTCATGTTGACATCTACACATCACACTAGCATCTAGACAATTTTAACTCCATATATTCAAAAGAGGAAGATCACTAATCAAAAAAAGAGTCGAGACAACACTATGAATATATAGATAGGTAAAAGCAATTAAATATTAGGTACAATTTGATGGAGTGCAAAGTATTTCCACTTGAAAGGAAGGAAGGTATATAGAAATGCTTCCTACACTAAAATTTTGAGGAGAGTGTTGTGCAAATTCTAATATTTTAACAATTACAATAGAAGAAAAACACATAAAAATAAAATAAACAATATACCATCACAAATGTATGTGGGGAAAACCCTTTCATGTGAAAAACCACACACCCAAAGCATCTTAATGTATTATTTAGTCAACAGCATAATTACAATACACTTGAAAAGCAAGCCTTCACAAGGGTGTCACCAACTAGAGATCTAAAGGAATTATAACAACTTAACAATATCTACAAAAATCACTCACAACCTCCCTCTCAATAAAATAATATATATGAGATATAATGCATGAAACCATTAAATGATAATTAGAAAACCATGAGTAAATCCAACCAAAAATTTTATTCCATGCACTTCCCAAAACATATTAAACTCCTGGGAGGTGAATTCTCCACCTTTGTCAGACCTTAATAATTTTATCCTCAAATTCACTTCATTTTCAACCATAGCTTTGAATGTCTTGAATCTATCTAATGCATCTGATTTATCTCTAAGAAATGTAACCCATGTATATCTAGAATAATCATCAATCAAAAGCATAAAGTACCTTTCACCTTGTAGACTTCTCACTCTTTTAGGACCATAGATATTTGTATGAATTAAATCCAGTAGTCTAGTAGTATATTGTTCCTTTGATCTGTAATGGCTTCTAGCTTGCTTTCCAAACTGACAATTCCTGTAAATAGCAATAATAGGCTTTGTAATCCTTAGTAAATCTCTCATGGCTTGAACTGCACTAATCCTTTCCAAGTTATCAAAATTCATGTGACACATTCTTTGATGCCATAACCAACTATCATTAATCTGATTCATAAAGCATTTTCCATTAGCACCTTTAAGTTGATAGATATTTCCTTCAAATTTCTTTACTATAGCAATCATTGTTCTAGATCCTTTTCAAATCTCACATCTTTCATCCTCAAACACAATATTATATCCTTTACTGCAAATTTTTCCAACACTCAAGATATTATGCCTTAAACCCTTAACATAGTAGACATCATCAGTATTATGCTTGTCATCAAAACTTATTGAACCTATCCCACAAATTTTATTACCAGTATCATCTCCAAACATAACCAAGCCTCCATCATATTTTTCAAGTTTAAAAAACTTACTCTTATCACCAGTCATGTGATGTGAACAACCACTCTCAACAACCCAATAGTTATTTTCCTATTTAGCATGTAGGGCAGAGATTACAGTACCTTCATTTTTTGCCTTCTCCGAAGGGCATTCCTTCACTTATTTTTTAGAATTAGCAGAAGTAGGTTCATCTTTTATAGCCAAGAACAAGCATTCATTGTCATCAGGATCCTCATAATTAGAATTCTCATTAGATATACTAGTATTCTCATTCACATAATATGCTCTATTGATCTTCTTACCTTTCTTTTCTTTCTCATATCTTTGTTTATTCCTCTTAGCTCTTTCCAAACACTTTGCAACATAATGACCTATTTCTCCACAACTGAAGCATTTAAAGACTAACTTACCTTCATACTTACCAGAGCCTTTCTTCATCCTTCTCAGAAAGTTAGCCTCTATTTTATCTAGATTTTATTCATCCAAATCTTTAGCTTTTGTAGCCTTAAAAGCAGTCTATGATTTGAATCCATTTCTCAAATTCAGCTTTCTCATCTCATAAGATGTCAAAGATCCAACAACAGATCTTTAGTGTAAATCTTATAATCTATACTTTGTTCAATAGCACATAACTTTTCGCTATAAGCATCAGGGAGAGTTCTAAGAATCTTCTTTATAATATTGGTTTCATCTATAGTAGCACCAAGTCCTCACATTCTAGCTACTATCTCATCTAATCTCTGTACATAAGCTTTAACATTCTCATCTTCAGACATATTTAAGAGCTCAAACTATGTTTCCAGATTCTACAATTTTGCCTCTTTGACCCTTTCATCACCTTCATTCTCCATTTTGAAAGCATCCCAGACCTCCTTAGTAGTCTTCATATTTTGAACCTTAATCAACTCAGAATGTATGAGACTATTCTTCAAAATGTATTTCACCTTATTTTTCACTTCATGTTCCTTGATCTCATCAGCTGTACTCAAACCATTAGCAGGAGGAGTGTAAGAATTCTAGTCAAATTTCTCCACATCATATCCACAATACTCTAGATATTATTCCATCAATATTTTCCAAATAGCATAATTAGTTTCATCAAACCTCAGATAATTATAAATAAATTTTTCATCCATCCCGGACCTTCCTTAAGTGGTTAAGGTCTACTCCAAGGAACCAAGCTATGATACAAATTGTTGAATAAGAAAACTAAGAGGGGGTGAATCAGTTGTAGCAAATTAAAACATTTAAATCATTCGCCAAAACTAAACCTTAACATTACTTAAATGATTGAACATTAAGTGCAAGTGTTGAAATTGAAAACCATCACACAAACACAACAACACCATATTTACATGGAAAATCCAATAAGGGAAAAACCACGATGAGGATTAACTCAAACTATAGAGAATATCAAAACTGATTACAAAGGCTCATTGCCTAAGAAACAAGGCTCACTACCAAAACAAGGACTCACTATCTAGATCAGAACTCACTGTCCAACAAGGCTAACAACCTGGAGGGCTCACTACCATAGAGATACAAAGACAATAGAAGAGATATGTTATAGAGAGAAGAAAATCTCAATGCAACAGAGAAATCCACCATAATTTTATCAACCACTTGCAAACATGCATGAATGATAGGGTACATCTTCAGTTTGCTGCATCTAGAAACTTAGTATTTAAGCTTCACACTGATCTTCCACACCTGCATCACACACACTCACTAATTTAAATAAATCTTGCATCTATCTACTCTATTTCTTTGCAGTTATCTCTCTTTGTACATCATTTCACCACTAACTCATCCTACATTTATACCATCTTCAACTTTGAAACATATCCAAAGTAGGCCATCCAATATTAAATTCAAATTAGGTTGATGCCAAAACATCCTAGGGTGGAATTAGAATGAGGGTGACCCAAACACATGCTTAGTGAGGACCCAAATAGATCCAACATGCTTCATCAACTCTGAAGATAGTGTTCAACACAAGATCAACCAAACTAGTGTAAAACACATAGAACAATTAAGCACGATCCTTCCAGATACCAAAATTATCTTCAATACAATCATAAAAACTCAACTCTAGAACTACAAGTCATAAGTCTTTACCAAAGAGAAATTCAGACCAACAACTTTTCTCTCAGACCTCAACCAAAAATACAGAAAACCACAATTCACAACTGATGAACATAACTTGCACTATACAGTGTATCAGGAGCCAAAAATCTAGATATAGCAATTTCCAACAACCATGACCAACATATCTAACCCACACAAACATAGGAGCCAATCCTAGAGAAAAACTTGAAGCAACCACTAAATACTTGCAACCATGACATCAATGACAACAACAACTAGTTGATAACTGATTGACCAGTTGACATCAATGACAACACCTTCATTCTTTCATTCTTGCAACAGTCTCCAACCATCTTCACATTCTCTTTTGCATCCTTCTCTTCGGTATTGGATGCATTCATAGTATTTTTCTCATCATCAACAAATTTATCAGTGTTATCTAGAGGCATATTCATCTTTGGGCTTTCCTGTATTACTTCTTCAACACTCTTTTCAGGTTCTGAAGGAGGGTAGTTATGGCTTATCAATGCATCCTCCTTTTATGTTTCAGTAACATTTCCTTCTATAGTAATATTTTATCCAACTATAGGAGCATCACTAGTAACTACTTCTTTTGAAATATTTTCTTCACTAGTAACATTTTCTTCTACAACATTTTCTTCCACATCTGAAAGAGCGTCATTCTAGACATTCTCCTCTTTTGTTCCATGCTCATATTATGCTTCTTCTGTTACATTATATTCTAGAGCTGGCATATCATCTTGCATTTCTTCTTCACTATCTGGAGCTAGTCCTAATCTTTGTGCCAAATCTACAACCTTCTCCACAATTTTATTTTGGACCCTCTCAAGATCATTCTATTCTCTACTCATAAGGGTAGTTATCCTTTTGTTTGTTTGAAACTCCTTATTATATAACTAAGCCAATGTGGCTTTATTTTCATCTAAGAGGGGTGCACTAACCTTCTCCAAAGAAAAATATCTTAACTTTTCTTATTTATCGATGGCTTCCTATCTTCTAGCATATAGTACATTCCTCAACTCCACAGGAAATTGTTTTTCAATATTCTTCATATTTACCTCAAAACTAAAAATGTATTTTATAACTACCTCATCAACATCATCTGCTATAGTATACAAAGTAGCAGTCTCTTCTAACATCTCATGTTCTACAATACCATTAAATAAATCAATTAATTTCATGGGGCTATGTTTCCTTACCAAAGGGGAAGACTTATATTTCTTCTTCTTTTCTTTTGGAGTAATTTTCCTCTTACTAGAATCTATTTTCTTCTCCCTCATTTGTATCTTATAGCCTTCCTTGTTTTCAACTTTAGCCTCACTATCAATTGTTGAGATGATGGATTGCATAGCCCCTGAAGCTCCAAAATCTTCAATGAAGGACTTTAGCCATGAAAGATAATCAACCACAAAGAGAATTGTTGCAACAATGGAATGCTAATTAAATATTCTATTGATAATATAATTGATATGATATTGATATGATTGATATATTACAAATGAACAAGATGCCTGATTATATAGGCAAGAAGTAAACCCTAATATGCATGAGATGTTTCCAAGTGTTAAAATCTAACAACATGTGACAACATGTGAACCCTATTTTGATGATCATTAAATGATGAGATAAGTTCTAGAAGGAATCTTATCCCACAAACTAGGAAAGGGAATAATATCCCATTTATTAAATTATTTATCTAATAATGCAACATAGGACTTAACTAATTGAATGCAAGACCTAAGTTAACTTATGTTAGTGTAATAATTAATTAATTAATTACACCAACACCCCCCATAAGTGAAACTTAGGGAGGAAAATGCAATGATTATGCAAGATGATAATGGGTCCTGGCTACGAGGCCATGTTAGGTACCCATGTACATGAAGATGCAGAAGATCTCCCACAACCGGAGAAAAGGGGAAAACCTAGTAGGAACAAAACCCCTCTCCAAAAAGGAGATGAAAAATAAAAAATGTGAGAGAGGATGGGAAGGATGGAGGACTCCCAAATACCCCTCAAGTACACCATCTGTCACATGGATAAAATAGAGAGAGACTAAATAGCCCCCCTAGAAGATGTGATTACCTGCAAAGATGGTAAGTGTCTGAAGACAGAACAAGATCCAATTTCGACAAACAACTTGTCTCCCTTTTGGAAGAAACAAAACCAACAACAAGTGCAGAGATGCTTCCCATTTCAGATAGGAATTGAAGGAAGGAAGGATGAAAATGGATGATGATGTCTCGGAACTCTGCTTAAATGTCTCCTTGCTGGAAGATGAAGATGCCACAATCAATGAAGAGAGTGACAAACCAGGTTGATGCAGAAACTGATGTTGAACAATATCCAAAGATGAAGATAGGATGAATATGATGGATGTGATGGAGACTTGATAGCCCCCCCTGAATGAAGTGTTCTCAAAACCACTGAAAGAAGTCTGAAGCAAATCCAATGGTGGATGCTGAAGAAACCTCAAATCCTGAATGGAATAACAAGGAAGAAATCTCGAATATGAAATCTCTGAAGAGAAACCAAGTGCCTCCAAGATAGTCTTTGGATTCCCAATCAAGGTCGAGACAAAAGAATTAGGAGACTCAAAACAACTCTTCAAAGACAAATCTAAATAGAGGAGTGATATCCCCTCAAGAATGTCCTCCAAACCTATAGAAGTAGCCAAGTCAGTGATGCCTAAAATGAAGCCATCCTGTGATGTTAAGTCTAGAAAATAGAATGTGTCCTGATGAAAGATGATAGTGGAAGCCTCAATCAATGATTCTGGACAAGGAATCACTGAATGTGAAGGGATACCAACTGTCTCTGATGAAGAAGAAGCACCAAAAGGAACCTTGTCAACCTCTTCAGAAAGATCAAGGCAATCAACTTCCTGCACAACAATAGCATCATGGGTTACTTGATCTGAAGCATGACATTCTAAATCACGACCATCGGGAAAGGGTGGAGTGTCTGAATCTCCATATATCTCCCAAAGCTTATTCCAAAGAATGTGAGGACAATCACAATGATCAATTGATCGCAAAACATCACAATTAACTTGCATAGCAATGATCTCCAAGATAGTGTACCAACTGCAACTCCAAGCAAATTTTTCAACACCTTCACTTAGATAAGGAACTATACCATATAGATGAGGCAATAGACGAAGTGACTAAAGATGGTGGCAGAACCCATCTCCCCATATCTGATAGTTACCCTTGTGCAACATAACTAAAGAAGGAGAGTAATATGCAAGCCCCATAATGAAAATTTCTCCAAGAAAACAAAGACAATGACCTTCAATGACAAATAAAAGACTTCCAGATAGATATGCAACTTAGAATATGCCTCCAAGATCAATAAATTCTTCTTCAAGCTTCAGGATGTCTCAAGAATCAGGAAAATGCATCAAATTGCAAAAAATCAATAAAAGATACTTGGATCTAAAACCAAAGAAGATGACTGGACTGATGAAAAAATGCACTGAAAAATCTCTCGAATGCCACTAGAATCACCGAAATCTGACAATCTGATGTGAAGATATGTGCTTCTGAGTCCAGAATGGAGGATTTACTTCAGTTGAATTTAGAAATTTATAGTAGAAAAATCTTGTAAAATAGATGGCACCACTAGATAGTGCTCTAAATTCTCTTTCCGTCGATATCTTGTTTGCAAATTTCTGATATCGTGGCGCGAAGATATGGCCCTTAGAAAAAAATACAATGTGATCTATACTGGCTAACAAGGCACAAAAATGAGGCACTTCGGGGCTGAAAAATCAGGGCCCTTGGTCGCTGATGTAACCGTGGGCGGCACTAGCAGTTTAAAAAAAGTCTCTGTCAGGTGGGCGACATCGGAGCAGCAGTTTGGTGGCAGAGATGGTGGTGCAACCGGGAGGATGCACAGCATGGTGGTCGGCGGAGCCCACGGTTCTGATGGGACCGGGAGCGGAACGGTGGGGGCTTGGTCGATGAGTGGTGTCGAAGACATCGACGACCGGTGATAGAATCCAGTGGTCAATAGGAGGATGAGCGGTCGCTGAATGTCGGGAATGAATTCTGGGAGTAGTGACGGCAACGGTGACGACAACGAATGGGCTGACAACTCTGCGGACTATCGGATGATGCAGGATGACGGGAGGCAGTTGGGGTGTAGACTGGTCAGGTGATGCCGACTGAAAAAATTTAAATATTGCAATTGCAATTGCAATTTTCTTTTTAAAATGCCGATAGAAAATTTTGAATGCCGACCAACGATAGAACTATAGCCTGCGGAAAAAAATAATTCTACCGACGGCCAATTTAATTGCAGGTCGAACTCTGCATAGTATTAATTTTTGCGATAACTATAGAAAATTTTTCCCAATAATAGCCAAAAAAAAAAATTATTTTTCTAAAAAAAAATTGCCTTGATGGAGGACTTACAGGGATGATTTTTTTCTACAAATGTGTACGGATTTGTACAAAAAATGCAAACCCTAAGATGTACCTCACAGGCTCTCAGTTGAATCTACTCTGATTTTGGCAAATGAATAGGCAATCTATGGGTTTTGAGGCCTTCTAGACACAATGGAGAGGTCAGAGAGGTCCTGATTTGCACCAAAAATCAGCTTGGCTCCTAGGTAGAGCCAACTAGCCTGCAACATAAAACTCCAAGCCTACTTGAATCTTGCACTCCAAACTTCCTGGATCAAGGGTTGATGTTTCAATGGACTAGCTCTGAATACCATGTTGAGATGATGGATTGCACAGCCCCTGAAGCTCTGGAATCTTCAATGAAGGACTTTAGCCATGAAAGATAATCAACCACAAAGAGAAGTGTTGCAACAATGGAATGTTGATTAAAGATTCTATTGATAATATGATTGATATGATATTGATATGATTGATATATTACAAATGAACAAGATGCCTAATTATATAGGCAAGAAGTAAACCCTAATATGCATGAGATGTTGCCAAGTGTTAAAATCTAACAACATGTGACAACATGTGAACCCTATGTTGATGATCATTTAATGATGAGATAAGTTCTAGAAGGAATCTTATCCCACAAACTAGGAAAGGGAATAATATCCCATTTATTAAATGATTTATCTAATAATGCAACCTAGGACTTAACTAATTGAATGCAAGACCTAAGTTAACTTATGTTAGTGTAATAATTAATTAATTAATTACACCAACATCAATTTCCATGATGTTAATCTTTTATTTCTTTCCACTTTATTCTCCTTGTGACATATTGGTTTTCTTTTTCGAACCAACTGTGGTCCTTCTTCTTCCTCATCATCAACATTCACTCCTAAGTATGTCTCTCTTGTTTCTTTTTTATTTATTCTTCTCCTTTGAGGAGCTCCTTTTTTCTTTGTCAGGGTTGCCTTTTCCTTCATAAGCATACCTTGTTCCTTTCTCGAAGTATTATTTTCTTTGATAGGGGCATTTTTCTATTTTGCAGTACTTGGCTCCTTTCTTTTCATTCCACTAAATGATGGAATAGTCGCAGAGGACATGGGAGCCACCAAAGAGGTGGTAGTTTTCCTACCAAACTTCCTAGCATTGGATGAGCCTCTCAAAGGGTTAGACATGCTCTTGAATTTTTCTACTTACTCCTTTGTGAGGCCCATTTCCTTCACAAATTATACAGTCATCTTCTTAATATATTTCTTTATCTATTTCTCACCTTGTTGCATGTGTAGCTCCATAGACCTCTCCTCATAGGTTCCATACCTGTCCTCAAAGATGTCTTTAGGTTTGTTCAACATGAAGTCTATTGAACCAATAATTTTTTCCCCTATAATCTCATATCCCATCTATGGGATCCAAATGGGCCTAGGCTCAACAACCTATGTGATGTAAATATCCTTTATTACCAAGAATGTGATTTCATTCTTGTACTTTTCCACCATGCTTCACGGAATCCTTTCTCTGGACTATATGTTCTTCAAAAAAAATTTGAAAAATCCCCATAATGTTCCTTCATGTGCATCCCCATTACCTAACCCCCTTAGGTGGTCTCTAATTTGATGTGCCACAAGTCTATCCTTCAACCATAATATATTTTTTGTTCCAATAAACTCATTGAAGAAGTAAAAAAATAAATAAATGATCAAAGTACCAAATTTGAAGGGGTACTTTGAGTCCTTGGTCTTCTATAGGTTTTCAATCAATTGTGCCTTCAATAACTCACATATATCATAATTTGCACCATTCACAACCATCTCATGTGCTATATTAATTATAGTTGTTGATACTGAATTCTCCTTATTAGTGAAGTATAATTTATATCCAATCACCATTGAGGCATACTTAACTCCTATATTTCTAATATATTTGATCATTAGGGCTCTCCTATCACATTTTACACTATTTAACTCCATCACCATTTCATTTTTCACTGACTATAGCATCGGAGCTGGTCTAGTTGAACATAAAATCGTAACAACCCTAATTGAATCTTTGTTAATCAAGTGAGGTATATCAAGCTAGATAAATCTATCATGGATTCTATCTAGGGTGAACCTTACCTATGCATCATTACGACAAAAGTTAGGGAAATAGTTCCACACATTGAGCTTCTTCTCCACCAAGATCTCAAAAAAAATTTCAATTCAAAGTTGTCTCCAATGAGTTCATTAATCCACACATCACTTAATTTAGAGTGATCATATTCTTCCAATTTTGCATGTATGTATACCCTTACATCTTCTGTGTGCAAAACACCATATGGGATATGCCAAAATGCACTGTCTGGATCATCCATCGGGGATTCCTTGGCATGTGGTTTGAATTTAGGTCAAGGATGATCCACTACCTCAACTACATGTGGTGTATACACTTTCCAACACTTCAAAACACTTTTGAAAACTTATGGCAAGATAGAAGTCGATAAATACCTTTTGATCAATTTTTGATAAGGATTTCATGTGTAAGATCACTGAAATGCTTTCACGTCACTCTCCATTGCTCTTCCCTCTATGAATACATGTTTTCAAATAACTTATATTGAACATGAGATCACTTATAAACCTTTTTGAACTGACCTAATTCACATTGAGTGCACAATTTGAAAAGTTGGTAAAAACCTTAACTATGTGCATAATCGACTTAAAATACTTTGCAAACTTTCATAATTCAATATTTTCCACCAGTTCTTTTACCAATAGGTTAACCATGTCAACCTACGCCTTATTCTAATGTGTTAAATCATTAGCACCATTCCTCTGGTAGGGGATAAAGGATCTTCTATTAATGCTCCCCCTAGGCCAAAGCTTTCTACTTAGTTTATGGAGGAAACATATGCATCAGATGTTGGTACAGACTTAGGCTTAGTCTCACTATCTTCCTTCTTTCTCTAAATCTTGTCCATCTCTTTCTTCATCTCTACTGGATCAGCCTTTTTCACCAGATCATTCTTCTTTACCAAATTTTTCTTCTTCACATTCTTGCTTCTACAAAATTTGGAAATGTGTCTTAGTCTATTGCAATTGTAACAAGTGACAACATTTTGAACAAGCTTATTTCCACCCATTTTGGATCTACATTGATTAGATTTATTCCCAAATCCATTACATGCATAACAATACCCATTGAAAGATTGACACCTCATACCATTGTTATAGCCATTCATCATTTGACTTCACCATTCACTAGCCTTATGACCAAATCTTTTGCATATAAAATACTAACTGAGAAATGATTGAATATTCGGATTCATTCTACTTCTATATTCCATAGTTTTATGTCAAAATTTATTTTAGGAATAACAAAAACCATTAAAAGATAAGTACCTTTGTGCATTTGGTTGTCTGATAGGTGGTCTTTTGAAGTCTTTTCTTTGATTCCAGAACTTTTTTCCATTTATATTCTTGTCCTCAATCTTCTTTTGTTCATTGTTCTCCTTTTCAACATTTGGTGTCTAATCTACCTTTGAACTTTCTCCTTTTTTCAAACCCTAATCCACCTTTGTATTTAGAATTCTTTTGATTTGCAATAATTTCATCAAGCATTGTAAATCTCTTGAATTTTTCTTCTTGATTCTTTGATTTCTCTAGATCTAATCTCAAGGTTACAAATTCTTCTTCATGTTTTGAACATTCTTCATATTTTCTATTCATCTTAGCATTCAAGCATTCTTCAACTCTTTTTTCTTCTTCAACTTGTATTTTCAAATTGGTAACTATTTCATTTGCTTGCTTCAATTGCTCGTTAACCTCTTTATGTCTTTCTCTGAATTTATTGATTTTTTCTCTCAATTTTTTGATGCATTAATCTACTTCCTTGACATTTTCCTTTAGATCTTTGTTCTCACTTTCAGTTCTTTCCAGATCTTCAACAGTTGTTATGAGTTATCCATTCATGTCAACCATGCAATATTCTTTAGTGAATCTAATAGCGGGAATTTATTTTGGAGTAGTATATCTCCTAATAGCCATGTGTTCAATCTCCAAGACCTTCCTCAAGCAGTTAAGCTTCTTCCAAGGAACCAAGCTCTAATACCAATTGTTGAACACCCAAAATACTGAGAGGGGGGTGAATCAATATTCTCTGAAACCACTTAAACATTTAAACATTCATTCCACATAGCATAATAAATTTACAATTAGAAAGGAAAGCATGAAAGCATCCATCAAAACCACATAACACATGAAAACCAAATTTTTATGTGGAAAATTCAAAAGGGGAAAAACCACAATGAGGATTAGTTCACAATATATTGTAACTGGTTATAAGATATTATAAAAGTGCTCACTATAGGTGGGCTTATTTTCCTAGTGGTATCACTAGCCATAAAATAAGGAAAGGATAGAAGAGAGGGATGGAACATGGCCAAAATTAATTGTTACAAATGCATCTACAACATGTTGGAATACAGTTCCATTGAAGATCAATATAAAAATTCAACACATTTCATATCACTCTACTCTATTTTACACTCGTGTCACTTTCACACAATTCACATCCAAAATACTTGTGTTCACACACTACAACACTGAAATAAAATTACATATATATCCATCACATCTATAAACACCTACAACATCAATTAGGTTGGCCTAATTAGATGTATCATGCAAAACATAACTTGTCATCTCCCATTCAAATCATACACACCTTGCACCTTAATTCAAAAACATGTAACACCTCAAATACGTCGAGATGGACCCATAATAGTTCCCTTATAATAGATCAATACTTACTTAAACTCTGTAATACCCCAAATATATTAGGTCAACACCTCTAGTGACCTAACATCAAAATTAACCAACTGATTGATCACAAACCAACACGTAAACCACCAAGATTCACACCACTTGGAACATAAGTGCACTTTGACACCTGTAAACACTTCCATAAATCTGTAAGGAAAAATACTATTCTATGGTGAAGTGCACACTCATCAAAGCATACACTCTACTTAGGAAACATTATCACTTGCAAACCAGTTATTTTTTCATTCATAGATTCTACACCAAAAGATAAAATAATGTGAAAATATGGATTTATACTCCTCTAGAATACACCAAAATTACATTAAAACTAAAGAGAATAATTCTTTAAGGTGAATCAACAAGGACCAAAACTAAAGACCAGAGGCAGGGACCCTCTTTTGGTGCTTTTGCTTTGTTTTTTTTTGCTTTAGGTCCTACCTTTTTCTCCCTAAGAGATAGGTTCCTTGAAATTTTAATGATCATATTTTAACTTTCGGTGTGTTATTTTTTGCAACATTTTGATCTTTTTTGGATGCATGGAGTCATTGGTTTTATGAAATTTCATTCTAGTATCAAATTTTGCTAAGTTATAGCAGGTTTCACAGAATCGATGGAAGGCCAAAATCCCCAAAGTTCTAATGTTTGCTAAATCCATGGAGGGACAGATTCCTTGAAGACCACCTTGATCGCTAAATCTAGACCTTGGCAGAATCCATGAGGTTCTCCTTTTTGTGAAATTTGTGTCTTGATGGATTCCTTGAATCCATGTCTTGATGAAATCCCTGAAGCTCGGCTAAAGTGTCTTGTTAAGTCATTTATTATCTCTTGCAGTTAAGTACGATGAAATTAGTGGGGGTTTGTGAGGTGATTTATATTCCATTTGGCATCACTTTACACTCAACATTTTGAGATTTTGTATCCTGAGGAATTGTGAAGTGCTTTGGAGATTTGGGAGTTTGGATTTGTGAGTATTGTGCTTTTGTTCTTCATCGATTGTTGACTAGGGTTTCATGTAAGTGTGTTTGTGCTTTATTGCAGTTATCCACATCGCAAGGTATGGGATTTCTAGCTATTTTGTTAAAATTTAAGAGTGGATTTAGTGTGGGTTTGAATGATTTAGATGCCTTTGTGTTGTAATTTGAATCATAGTTTATATTTTGGTGTCAAAGGAATGAATTTGTATGAATTTCGCTTTCATTTTTTTGTGAATTTGAACTCTATTTCGATTTAGTTTTGAAATGGTTAGTATTGTCGTAATTTTATGTATTCAAAACTAAGAAGTAGAGCTAGGGTATCATTCGATAAACTAGGACTTTTATAATGGTTAATGTTGGCTTTGAATTGGCACAAATTAGAGCATTGACGCGTTGCATTTGAATTGTATTTCGAATTGATTTGATTGCCCTTATATCAATTTGAGATCATGTGATACATCCTTTTTGGAACCCTAGGTTGATTAGTTTTCAAAACAAATATAAAAAGATTAATGGACTAAACTAGGGTTTATGGTCAATTGAAATTATTTGAGATTTATAAATAATTCATGGTGGCCAGTGACAAAGTTGGGAAATTAGGGAGCTCAGTTGTTTTATTCAATTATCTTTGAGCACATGGAGCTTGGTGTTCATATTTCATGAAATCCTTCTTTCGAGTAATCTGAGCCATGAATTTTTTGCTAAATCCATTTGGGCTCATATTACAAAAAATATAGCCCTTTTGCAGATTTTATGTAGCTGAGAATAACCCAAATTTTATTCTTCATTGGATCCATGCATCAACAAAAAGAGTAAAATTCTTCCTTTCACAAAATCCTATGATACATGGAAAACCCAAGAGCTGGGACTTTACTAAATCTGATTGTCTATGGAAAGCCCACATTTGTCTTTCATTGATTCCATTCTACCCTAGATTGCCTGAACCACTTGGGTTTCATAGATTCTATCCTTGTGTGGATTCCCCGAGCTTTGATGATTCTCATTTTATTGGGTCATACAATATAGTGGACATGTAATTTTCACTATAATGATTTAATCTATGGTTCTAAATTCTTTGAATATTATGAATATGGTTTTATGATTATTTTATTTGTTGAAGCCTCTCTTCTAAATCTTCCTAATCATGAAAATCTTGAGAAGTCTATTTTTGCGAAATCCTTAGGAACCTAGATTTCTCAAAATCCGCTAGAGCCTAAACTCTGTGAGGTTCTCAAAAGCCCAAAATGTGCTTGAAGTTTGATCTTAAGGATTTTCAACTTGGTTTTATGAATTTTAATGATGACTTAAGTGTGGTTACATGTTACATATTAGTTATAATGTTAAATTTAATGATGTGATAGTTTTGCTTGGTATTTTAGTAATTATGGTATTTCTCCTAACTAGATGTAGGAAAAGTCTAGCAAGACCAAGGGTTATAAATAAAAATCCATTGATCCTGTCAAAAAGAAGCCTACAACCAGAGCAAAAAAGATGAAGTATGATTTCAAGGGTAGACTTCTTGAGTCAAAGATCATCTCACACTGGGCTAAGGTCGGGGATTAAAACATGGGTCATGTTGACTATGAGGATTTCAAGCAAAGAATGTATTGTTATGCTCCTACTCCATTGGCTAAGAGATTGGTGGATACAGGATTGGCACAGGCCGCTAGGTTTCCACCTTCCATACAATGTCTTGAGTTGATCATTAAGTGTGCTAAGCACTATGACTCTGACAAAAGAATAATAGTTGGACCTCAAGGGAGAGTCATGGAAAACTTGATAGAGGAAGCAATTGTTAAAGCATTAAACATTGGATCACATCATAAGCTAATCAAGGTGAACTTGGAAATAGCCAATAAGTTATACAATGATGATCCTAATCAAGCATTGGAGATGATGAACAAGTCCTGGATTAATAAGCCAAAGTCTCATTATTCCAAGTTGCCAAAATAATTGCACAAGAGTGATTTTCAAGCTGGAATATAATGATATGATCACTCTTCTTAGCTGAGTAGTAGGATTGGAGAAGGATTTTATATTTAAGGATTAGATGTTTTATGTTATATCATAGATTAAAGATGGAGTTAACTACCATTGTGCAAGAATGATCGTGACAATCTAGATAGATAATTGAGAAAGGTGTAGATACAAAAACATTCACTATGACATCTTATGTGTTGTACATTCTTGCTAGGACTTACAGATACAGAGGTTTGAATTGTAAAGGCATCATTGGTTAGGATAGATTCTATGATGTAAACCCTCAATCGCATTTGAATACTTCCAAATATAGGAGGGTTAATGATGCCTCAACTATGTATATAACTAGAACCTTGCAAGATGATATTCACATGAGAATTTCAGCAGAGGCAATAGATTTAATAAAGAAATATGGCTATTGGTTCATTCAATTTTCAAATTTTTCATACATCAAAGTTCATGGATCTCCAAAGGTACCCTACAGACTTCCTACGTATCCTACAGATAAGGTTATATTGTTAGAGTTGACAATAAAACTTGCAACATTTGATTCAATTTTGAAGTCAATGCATAAAATAGGAGTTGGTGGAGATTTCCCATGAGGATTGGTAGTGTGGAGGCTTGCCCTTCTATTCAGAGTGCACATCATTCTAAGTCTATGTGCGAACCTTTTCCTAGTACCTACAAATCAACATGAATAAACAAGTTAAACAAGGAATTGCAAGCTAAAACAAGGATTCCCCATTAAATCCATTTACAACATTCAAACTAGGAAGAAAACACAATGTAAATGACAAAACAAAGATTGAATCTTAATTTAAATGTGCAAACTCAAGTTCCCATGGGGGAATTTGTGCCAATTTGATGTGAAAATTGGCCCTTTCCCAATTCCTATGATGCAAACTTGATGTGTTGATGAAGGTTTGATCCACTTTCTTGATGTTGAAGAGTGATCCAAGCCAAAATCTGCAAAAAAACCTAGCTATGAACTCAAGCATAATGGATGAAATTTGAGAGATATTTGAGCATGACAACTTTGCATAAATTGTGGATGTTCAAATGAGGATATGAGTTCTTTATTTATAGAATTCCAAGATGGATGAATGTCCAAATTTGAGAAATGTGGGACTAACATTCATCCAATTGCAAGATGCCACTTGTCGAGCTATGAATGGATGGAGGATGTGCAATATTTGGGGTGTGTGCCAATAAATGCATAATTTTGAATTTAAAATTTGTTGAAATGACATGTAAGAGGGAAGGGAAAATACAATAAATGCCACTTGGCTCAAGGCAAATGACATGTAAGATGAATTTATTGCCTTGTTGGATGTACATGTTGACTTGGAATTTTTGAATTCAAATTGAGAGAATATTCCAAAAGATGCCTTGTGAGGAAAATAGAGATTTAATAAATGAATTAAATCTATTTTCATGTGCAACTTGCATTATCTAGAGGATGGGACATGAGATGAGATTAAATTAATTAAAGGTTAATTAATTTAATGAGAGAGATTAAATGGTGTGACCTATTTGACTCAAATTTATGGATTTATTCAAATCAAATAAGAGAGGAATATGATAAGAGGCTAATTAAATAAGGATTTTGATTTATTTAATTAAAAGAGATGGTGTTAGACTAAATCAAATAAGGTTTTAATTTATTTAATTTAATGGATAGACTTTAGAGATTTAATCAAATAAATTGATTATTTAATTAAATAGGGATAATTAGATCAGATGGATTGATTTAATTAACAAAAGGGATTGACTTAATTAGATAAAATGATTTATTTAATTACGAGAAATATTGATGAATTTAATCAGATAAGGAGGTTTGATTAAATGGTTAAACTAAGGAATAATTCAAGAAGAAATGATGTTAGTAGGTCGGGATTAAGTGCACAATGTCAATCAGTATATTTTACGTGTCTACATTTTTCCCCTCTTTGAAGCAATGCGCTTGTTGTGTTGGTTCAAAGAATAAATGATATTGATCAAAGCCAACAAATTTCATTATTTAAAAACTTTCCCAACTGCTACCTGGCGAGAATATACCACTATGATGCCCCCTCGAGAGATTGGACGAAAATTCCAATTTTTGGGTGATCTCACGAAAAAAGAGGACAAAGTACTTGATAGGTCCGAAAAAGGCTCCAAAGGTTAAAAACATGTCTAAATGCAATAAAATGATGAAAAACAAGCCTCAACTAGACAGAAAGTGGTTTGAGGGTCCAAAACCCTAGCATGACAGCCAAACAGGGTAAAAAACCCTAATTTTTAGGTTTAAAAGGGGCCCAAGGGGTCACTTTCAAGTCATTTTCACACACCTCCGCTAGCAACCTTGAGATTTGAGTTTTGACATCCTGATGATATGGCGCAACAACAGCTTCCCCTGCACATTTCAGATCAAGTTCAGACATACCAACGGCCACCTACAATCGTGGGACCAATATGTGACCCTTAACCAAGCTTCATATTTTCATTTAATGCCTCATTTAATGCTTTAAAGGGTCGGTCCGCCTACAGCGCCGCTATATAGCACCGCTTGGCAATCAAACTGCGCCGCGTGGTGCTATTTTGCGCCGTAGCAGTGCAGTTCAGAGTTTAAAAACTCTGACACTGACCTCGAGGTTGGTGGGTTGATTTGAAAAAGTGCAACGTGGCGGCGCTGAATTCACCCAAACTACGACACTAGAAGGGAAAGTGCACTGCAGCGGTGTCATTTTGTGTTTTTAGGCTCTAGCATCGAAGTTTGATTTAGAAATCAAACTGTGACGCCATCGCAAGTTGCACTACTGGAGACATTTTTTGAGCATTTAATCAAGAATTTTTCAAAAAAATTAACACGTTGACCTTCCTTAATGCAGGACGCGGTGAGGGAGCTCTACTCTCGGGAGCATAGGTCGCAAGATTTGGCGGGCATCTTGCGAGACCTGACCAAGATCAACTCGGGGTTGCGGAGTTGTGGCACATTGTGTATGCAGCGCCCGTGCGCACTCACCTAGGGATGTTGTCAGTGTTGGCCGAGAGGTGGCATAGCGAGACATCCTCATTTCATCTCCCCACTAGCGAGGCCACCGTCACTTTGGAAGACATTTGGAAAATTTACGATTGCCAATTCATGGCCGACGGGCAATTTTTGATATAGATGAGGGGCACAAGGCCTGCTGCAGAGTCCTCACCACACGGGACATCATCTTCTACGAGGGATAGATAGAGCTAGAGCGATATAGGATCATAGCACCTCCCTACCACTGGGTGATTGTAGCCATCATTTTGGGTCTTGTTGCCCTAGACAAACAAGGGCGATACTTCAGTCTCGGCTAGGGGTACTACTGGGAGCAGATGGTCTGAGACAGGCCAGTTTGTTTTGCATGGGGGCCTGTTCTGCTAGCTTCACTATACAGGGACCTTCATGAGTATGCTTACATGGACGGCAGAGCATTGGGAGCAGGGGTGACCTTACTTCATGTTTGGGCATGGGAGCACATTGTTGTGCTTCAGCCGCTCGTCGTTCCAGTTCTGATGGGGGCAGACGATGTCCTCGTGGCATGATACAAAGATGGTGTGTCCTTTACACACACCGGTGAGCATGGGATCCCCCATTGGAGGTGGGTCTTAGACGAGATGTTGGTTTTCACTTGGCGACCATACCTTGGTCGACCTGGAAGGGCTAATGATGTCGATCAATTATTCTATTACTACCAAGACCGATATATGCAGGGGCGGGAGCATACTATGATTGAGAGGTACCTGCCCAGGCGCATGCAGCGTCAGTTTGGAGAGCCACAGGATCGTCCTAATGATGACTACGTAGCCATCTTTGCCCGCACCATGGCACAGCTTTCGTGGGGGCGGTAACTTCCTACTTCAGAGGTAGTCGACAGTTTCCGGCAGTTGGTAGCCTGACCATGGGCTTATGATCAGGGTTTAGCAAATCTAGGTACCACGCAGGCCTACAGGGATTGGTTATGACCTCCTCTTCAGTTGACGATTTCAGGTGTAGACCCTGATGTGCAGAGAGTCAGAGATAGAGGGGAGGATGAGGACGGAGAGACGATATTCAACAAGATCCACCACTTGTGCCTCCAGTCCCGCCAGGTCACAGAGACGTACATATGTAGGACCAGCAGTAGGAGCCACCACGAGGCGATGATCATCCTCAGGTGCAGCCACAGGTGCAACCACAGGGATAGGAAGACTCTCGAGATGCACTGATTGTGTAGTTATAGGCTCAGATCTAGGTCATGATGGCTGAGAGGGATTAGCTCAGAGATGAGAGAGATCAGGTTGTATAGCAGAGATAGGCTGCAGAGCTACAGGCAGCCACTGAGCTAGGTTGAAGATAGCAGATAGTGAGCATGACAGCCTCCTCCTCCTAGGGTACAGTGCCAGTTCGATCCTACAGGGATGCCATCCAAGAGGTAGAGTATTACCGACAGGCCTACCACGAGATCGTACCCAAAGTAGAGTGGGTCCTAGAGTATTCAGATCAGGCCAGCCACAGACCAGCAGAGGGTCATGGTGATAGAGGCAAGGGAAGCATTCACAGGGACCGAGCTTGATCAAGATGTTATGATACTTTTTGTGCCTTATGGGCTCATTTTTGATAGCCCCGATGGGCTTTTTGTATTGATTGACACATATGTATAGTGATCCGATTTATTATTGTATTATGACAGTTATGACATTGATGATATATATAGGCCGATTTTGATGTGATGCAATGTGTACTCCTTATTTATGCATGGATGATTTCACTTTTATATGTTATGGATGCGTTTATTCCTAATGATGTTTATGCAATGATTATGACTAACAGATCTATATTATGCTAACCTATGATATGATGTGCTATGATGTTATCTATATGATGATCTATTTATGATAATGCAAATGAGATGATCGATATCTGATGTGGATTTTAATATGATTTATGATGTTCATGTGAAATGATATGTGACCTATATTTGTTTATGGATGCATATATGCTTTTCTTATAATGAATTTTAGACGTTTATGCCTATGTGGAATGATTTATAAAATAAATGTTTAAGATGCTATTTATGAGATGATATGGATGATGTAATGGTCGTGATATGATGCAAATGAGATGGTTCTATGAGATGCTTAGAATAACAAATGTTTTTATCCTAAACGTAATAAATGATGATGTAATGTATGCGATGCAATGTGATATGAGGATGCGATGTTATGATGAGATGATGTCATGATGTTATGCAACTATGTATGCAAATGAATTAATTGCCTAAATACCTATTGTGTATGATTATGCAAAAATGGTTATGAAATGCTTCTGTAAATGTTTATATGATGATGCAAGAAATGGATGAAATGCAAATGAAATGAATCTATCTATGAATAATGCTTATGATGACATGTTTATATGATGATGGAAATGTGATGCGTATATTTCCTATATGATATGTTTATACAATATGCTAATGAGTTGTGGATGCAGGATAAATGACGACGATGATGATGATGATGATCAACTGTCATAGTACCTTGTTAGTGCGTTTAGCAAGGAAAGAAGAAGTCATTTCAACAAGACACAAGATGACGCAAAATGCAAATGATGATGATGATTACTTGCCGAGGAATTGGGATTTTCAAAGGGTCACATTTTCTTATGTTTGATAATGCACGTGGTATGATGCATCAAGGTATAGAAAACCAAGATGGCGTTGTACCTAATGTGATGGGCTTTGACTTAACAAGCAAATAGGAGTATTCTTGCTCACACCTGACATACGGAAACGTTGCTAGGATGCACTTTAGAAGTTTCAAACACCTCAAACCAAAACACGGAAAGGTAAACCTATCCATGCAATAGTCAACAAGTTGCCCTAGACCTCCTCCATACATACCTAACAAAGCAGGTATTCACCGAGTTTATTTTACAAGAACTTCCAACAAGCATAGCAGATAAAAAAGGATAATGATCATTGCCCCATTCCTATTTCTCTAAATCCTCTTGTTCAAATATCATCGAGAAGTCCTTGGAATGAGCACAATAAAATAAATCAAAAGGTAAATACAAAGTAAACAAACAATTTGATGTTTTTCAATACCGCTAACCAAAGAAGGATGTGTTTTCTAAGGATAAGAACCGAAACTTATTACCAAAAGATAATGCCCATTGTAGGAAGGATTCATCCTAGGACATGTTGGTGGATGGTAGTACATCATTTCGTTTGTCCAAAGTGTTATTTCTAATAAATAATGTCCATTGTAGGAAGGATTCATCCTAGGACATTGATGTTATCAGATGATTGATATGGAACTGTTTGGATGATGAGTTATGGATACGAAGAGATGACCAACTTGCTTATGCACTAACTTAGACCTATAACTTGACATTTTGAGTTTTCTCTTTCAACCTACTGGACTTGTTTCCAACTGTTTCACCAAAGATTGAGGATGACGATTAGTTTATTATGGATGGTGTTATTGCAGGTGCAAGCGAGATGAGGTGGATGGATTTTTTCAAATATTTGGATGTTTTTGGAGATGTTTTGAGGCTGTTTTTGGGTTTTTTGAATTTTTCAAATGTTTTGATTTTTTTGATTTTCCAATGTTTTTGGGATTTTCTGATATTTTGACCAAGAGACTAACCTAAAACCTATCCTAGGGTCCTCGAGGGTTGATCAACAGATGAACCTTGCCTATGTTATACACACAGAGACCACATAGTTCGACTGACGACTTGACCGATTTACAGATGGAGATATACATGATGAGATGTCAGTTTATTATGACAGACTCCTAAAGGACTGACCTAAGTGTCTCGGGGGATGATCAAAGATCAACCTTGCCTACGTTCAAGCTTAGAGATGACATAGTTCAACAAGACAACTCTGTTTTTGAATTTTTGACTGACTTTTTGATTTGTTTTTGGGATTTTGATATGTTTTATGTTTTTGAATTTTCTGATTTTATGATGTTTTTGGATTTTCTAATTTTGAGGATTTTAAGATCATACACGAATCCGATCCAATGAGAACATTCCCCTAGCGTGATGCAATAGACTACTCTGATAAAGGTAGAACAAACTGACCTTGAGGATGGGCCAAGTAGTACTAGGAGGGATCATGATACAAAAATAGGACCAAGCTATGGTGTAGATGTGAGTGGATGAGTGATGGATGGAGACCTAAATGTGATGGATGATGGAAGCGAAATGGATGGATGATGCAAAACAAGCCATAAAGATCCCGATGGATGGAAAGTGCTTATTTACGGAAGGCGCCTGTTTGTCAGGTTTTCAACAAGGTACTTGCCCAAAGTGCCACTGAAGTGGATTTTACTAGAGGACGATTTTTTTCTCTTTACTATTTTCAATAAAAAAAATAATTTGGATTTTTTGCTTTTTTATTTTTTTGTTGTTACCAAGATGCCTGTTTGCTTGGTTTTCGTCAAAGTAACCATTTTTTAAGGACCTTTTCTAATGTTTTTGATTTTTGGTTCTATACCTTGAAAGATTTAGGCATAAAACTTTTTGAGATGGGAGCTATTCATGGGCTCCTGCAAAGGTTCCCCTTCAGGTGTTGATAGTTGATATGCCCCTAATTTGTAACTTGTTGTGATGATGAATGGTCCCAGCCAATTGGGTTCAAATTTTCCTTTGCTGCTTGGGTTTGGGACATTCTTTTGATTTTCTTTTAAGACTAGTTCTCCAACTTGGAATGTCCTGCTTCTAATTTTCTTATTGTAGCTCCTTTTGAGTCTATTCTAAGACTTTCAAATGATTCAAAGCATCTATATATCGCTCATTCAATAGCTCCAGCTCATTTAGTCTTGATATTCTGTATTCTTCATCTGTGATGAGATTTTGCAATGATATCCTGAGGGATGGGAGCTTGATCTCTATGGGGAGTACTGCTTCTGATCCGTAGACCAGGGAGAAAGGGGTGGCATCGGTGGGTGTGTGGATACTGGTCCGATAGGCCCAAAGGGCGAGATTAAGCTATAGGTGCCAGTCATGACCTACATCATTGACTATTTTCTTAAGGATTTTTAGAATGGTTTTGTTTGTAGCTTCGACTTGGCCATTGCCTTGGGGATAGTATGGGGTGGAGAAGCAATGTTGGATTTTGAATTTCTCGCACAAGATGCGGACATCCTGATTCTTGAATGGTGTCCCATTATTTGAGATAATAGCTTGTGAAACACCATAGCGGCCAATGAGATAGTTCAAAATGAACTTTGAAATCTGCTTCCCAGTTATGTACGTCATTGGTATGGCCTCCACCCACTTAGTAAAGTACTTTGTTGCGGTTATGATGAAATTGTGGCTGCTAGATGAGGTCAGAGTGATCTTTCCAATAAGATTGAGTCCCCACTGCGAAAAGGTCCATGGTGTGACGATAGGATGAAGCTCTTGAGCTGGAGCATGGATGAGGTCCCCATGCTGCTGACATTGTAGACACTTTCTAGCATGATCATGTGCTTCTCTTTCCATTGTGGGCCAATAATACCCCATCCTCAGCAATTTCTTGGCTATGGTCATTCCACTCGAGTGTGAACCACAAATACCATTATGTACTTTAGTTAGAGCGGTTAATGCCTCCTCAGTCTTTAAGTAGCGTAGTAGGGTTCCTTCTATGCTTCTACGGTATAGGGTATCACCTAGAATGAAAAATATGGATTCCTTTTTAACAAAGGTTCATTTTAGGTTTGATGGTAGGTCAACGGGTATGACTCCTATACGAAGGTATGTGTAAATGTCATGATACCAAGGATCGCCAGGACCAAAAATTTCGCACACATATTCTGAATGCGGGAACAAGAAGCTACTCAATCAAGAATTCATATTTTAGAATATTGTGAGGGATGTCTAATAGGGACCCAATTGTTTCCATGGCGTCTACTACTCTGTTGTTGGTTCTAGGAATTTACTCAAATGTTATTTCGATGAAGGATTCTTTGAGAGTCTCCACCAATTTCTTGTAGGGAGTGAGCTTGTCATCCTTGGTCTGATATTCATTATTGACTTGATTTATGATCAACTGGGAGTCTCCATACACTTTGAGAGCCATGATATTCCATTACACTACTATCTTGAGGCCTATAGTCAAAGCCTCATATTCGCGATGTTATTGGTGCAAGGAAATGCCAGTTTGTATGACCTTGGTATGCAATCCCCTTGTGGGGTAATGAAGAAGACACCAGCTCCTGATCCATGTTGTGTGTATAAACCATCAAAGTATAGTTTCCAATGGTCAGCTATATTGAGATTAAAAATGGATTCATCAGGAAATTCTGAGACGAGAGGGTTCCTAAATAGATTGGTGCCTCTGCCAGTTGATCTGCAATAACCCGACCCTTGATTTCTTTCTGCTCTACATACTCGATGTCATACTCTGACAATATCATCACCCATTTTTCCATTCTTTCTATGAGCATTGCCTTTGATAGTAGATACTTGAGAGGGTCAATTTTGGCGATGAGCTTTATCTTGTGTGCCAACATGTAACGTCTAAATTTTTGAGATGCAAACACTACTGTGAGGCATGCTTTCTCGATGAATGAGTAATTTAGTTCATGACCAACCATTGTACTACTAACCATTGTACTACTGATATAGTAAATAGCCCTCTTTGTTCTATTTTTGTCATGTTGAGCTAGGAGAGCTCCAAGGGCTGCTATTGTTGTTGATACATATAAGATCAATGGTTTCTTTGGGATGGGTGGCATTAAGACTGGCAGTGTCAATAGATATTCTTTGATTTTGTTAAATGCCTCTTCACACTTGGTATCCCATTTGTACGATACTCCCTTGTGGAGTAGGTGATAATATGGATTATGTTCATCTTCCAGTTGTGCTATGAACCTTCGAATGGATTGAAGTCTACCTTAGAGGCCTCTCAATTATTTTAATTTCTTTGGTGCTTCCATTTCGAGGATTGCTTTCACTTTTGCTGGATCCACCTCGATACCCCTCATGGATACTATATATCCTAGCAATGTACCTGATTGTACACTGAAGACGCACTTCTTGGGATTTAGTCTAACTTTGTACTCCTCCAGTCTGTCGAAGATGGCACTTAGGGTTGCTATGTGATCTTTTCTTTTTCTTGACTTAGCTAGAATGTCGTCAACATAGTCTTCGACTATCTTATGGATCATGTCATGGAATATCAATGTCATGGCCCTTTGATATGTTGCTCCTGCGTTCTTTAGGCCGAATGGCATCATGTTCCAATAGTATGTCCCCCATGGACAAGTGAAAGTTGTCTTATGTTGGTCCTCCTTAGCTATCATGATCTAATTGTATCCTAAGAATCTGTCCATTAGTGATAGCATCTCGTGTCTTGCTATCATGTCTACTATCATGTCGATGTTGGGAAGTGGGAAATCATCCTCTGGACATGCCTTGTTCAAATCTCTGAAGTCTGTGCAGATTCTGATATTTTTGTCGGGTTTTGAAACAGGTACCAAATTTGACACCCATTCCGGATAATCGATTGGTCGGATGAATCCAGCATCTAACAACTTTTTAAGCTCCATTTTGACCAATAAGGCAATCTAAGGGTGCATTTTTCAAAGCTTTTGTTTGACTGGATTTGCTTCTGGATACACTGCTAAGTGATGATCCACAGTCTCTGGATTGAGCCCTGGCATGTCAGCGTAACTCCATGTGAATTTTATTTGTCTTTCCCTTAGGAATTCCGCTAGGAGCTCTTGCTCTTCTCATAGTAGTGATTCTACATAAAATGTGATATGCGGGATCTCCTCTATTCCTAGGTTGACTGGATTGCATTTTTCGGCCAAAAATAATGACTTCTCCTGATGAATATCATAAAGGAAGATTGAATCCCCCATCCTCAAGTGCCTCAGAGAGGTTTTCACCATTGGATGTATCCTTTCTTTTTACTTTTTTCTTGTCAGAGAGTGCCACAGTGTGGTTTTCACTCAAGGACTTGGATATGATTCTTAGTTTCTCACTTTTGCAACTGAAGGATTCAATTGTTTCCCCATAATAGGCATGTGTGTCCAACTCTATTATAAACCCTACTTTATGATCTCCATCTGGAATGTTATCCCTCAATCCCATGAATTTTGAGAGTGCCTCATCATTTTTGAATGTATCAAGAACTGGTGGTCTTCATTGGTTGTAGTCGATCAGTTGGGGGTATACTAAGTGGATCTCATGATTTTGATGGTCTAGCTCAAAGGATAATGTACTAATCATGCAAAGGGCAGTATCCTCAAATAGCCTAGGTATATTGGATGTGGGGTCATCATCATTGCTACTACTACAGACATCGGTTATATCAAAGGTATACTTGTCTAGAACACGACCTATAGATACCGGTAATCGTAGTTCTGTTGTAGTTGGTTAACAAGGTTTATTAGCTGCTCTAACTGAAAGACTCCAGCCATGTATGGTTATACTCAGAGGAGTACATCCAAGGCCAAGATTTGTTATGGGTCGCGTCTCTGGCATGAAAGGTATTATGATCCCATTGTCATTTTGTCCAAGTCTTTGGTTTCTGTTGTAGCCCATTGCAAGCATCATTTGTAGACCCTTGCTTCTGTCATCCATTGGTAATTCAGGTGCTGGTCTTTCAGCTTGATATAGCATATGTGATAGATCTACCTCAATAACCTCCTAGCCAAGGTCTCCCCAGCTTGTGAATTCGGGATAGTCTTCAGGAGACGTTTGTGATGTGGAAGCTTGATTTTCTTGTGGACATCCCCATGATCTAGGAGATTGTGGTAACTCTCCTAGATGATGAGTTTGATGTCAGAGATGGTGGGAATGGTGAGTGTCTCTATCGCAGAAGTGGATGCAAGAGTGGCAGGGTTGATGTATGGTGTGGATGGGCCCTCATCATTTTTGGGTACTTGAGGGATCTTGTAATATTTTGCTTCAACATTTTTGCAATACAAGAAAGGTTCTGGATCTCCATGGATGGTAACTTCTTGTCCATTATGTGTAAATTTTACACATTGGTGGAAGGTTGATGCTACTGCTTTCATCGCATGGATCCATGGACGTCCTAAGAGGATATTATATGGCAAGTCGAGGTCCAAGACCTAACAAATGGTTTCCATGATGATGGGCCCTACTTGAATAGGGAGTTTGATTGTGCCCTAAGACACTCTTTCTTGATCATCATATGCTCTTATTGTGATACCTTTCCCTTTGTCGATAGAATCTTTTGATATTTTCAACTGCTTGATGAGGCTGAGAGAACAAATATTCAATCCCGCCCCTCCATCCACCAAGACCCTTTTGACTTTGCTCTTATGTACTATGGCTTCCAAGTGAAGTGCATGGTTTTGAGATGGTCAGGTGGGGAAATCTTGGTCAAAGAATGTAAGAAGATTAGGCGTAATGATATTTCTGACCATAGCTTGGAATTGCTCTACATTGAGATCTACGGGGATAGTGGATGAGACCAACGCTTCTTCAAGAATTTTCCTATGGGCAGATGAGATTTTTAGCAACTCCATGATGTAGATTTGTGTTGGCGTTCTCTTGAGTTGATCTAGGACATTGTAGTCATTAGGAACAGGTCTGGATGTGGGGATTTTGTTTGGCTAGGATGATCCTGTGATGGTTACTTTTCTGCCTCTTGTGGTGACTCCACAATCTTTGGCATAGGTACCTTTGATAGTAATGACCATGCAATCTTCATTTAGGGAGGCGACAACTATTTCATATACATGATTTACGTTTGAGTGGGTGCCTTTCCCTTTATCATTTTTATTCCCTTTGTTGCCATGATTCAGCATTGGATTCGTATATATCTTAAGGTCCTAATTTCCAGTAGGTTGTTCCACATTTATGATTCTTTTATCGATGAGATCTTGAACGATGTTTTTCAATCTCATGCAGTTGTTTTTGGTATGGCCTTTGATTTTATGGAATTCGCAAATTTGATTCTCGTTATACCAAGGAGGTTTGACATCTGGTTCTTGGTAATTCTCAAATGTAGGTGCTTTGATGAGTTTTTCGTCTATCAACTTTTTCATTATGTCCTCAAGTGGTTCCCCAAAAGTGGTGTACTTTTGCTTGGGATAACTCTTGCATTGGGGTGGTCCTCTTTTCTCATTGAGATTATTGATTATTGGGTTGTTTTTATTGTGCAGTTGGTGTGTTGTGTGATGAGTTTTTTGGTGTTGTGTTTGGGTTTGTGATGCAGGTGTGTTTTGGTGAGGAGCACTAATTACCACCTTGGCATCAATGACACCATCATTAGTAATGTTTTTGTTCCTTTCCCACGTGCGAGGTTTATCATTGTAATTGGATGGTGGGCGGTTGTTTTGTTGTTTGTGGTATGATGTTGATTCCGCAGGTTGAGTCACAAGGGCTCTTTCAATGCTGAGCACCTTGGGGATCAATTGATCATATGTGGTGATGCCCTAAACCTTGAGATGGAATGCCAAACGGCCTTCAAGGTTGGCTATGGTGGTACAAAATTATTGTTCTTTTGGCATGGTCCACTTTCTCTAATTGGCCTTGGATCGCCATCGTTGTAGGAATGAAGCGAAAGATTCACCCTTTCCTTGTTTCAAAGCTGAGAGTTCTTCTAGACTAACATCCATTGCAATGTTGCATGTGTAGTTCTTAATGAATGCATCTATAATTTCTTGAAATGTTCTCATGCCTGAAGGTAGGCGAGAAAACCATTCCATAGCATGGCCTACCAAGCTCCTAGGAAATAGCCGCATTAGATAAGTATCATCATATACGACTTCCATACAATGAACCTGGAATTCCCTAATGTGATCTTCAGGGTTTCCCGTCCCTCGATATTTGTCAAATTTGGGGATCTCAAATCCCTTGGGGAATGGTTTCATCTCTAGGCTCCTATCAAATGGATAGGGACACAAGTTGCTTGGTGTTTTCGTTGTTCGCCCTGATTGAAGATCAAGCACTTGTTCCGAGAGCAACCTGAGTTGTGTCATCACATAATTTTGGGGATTAGGGGGTGGGATGAAAGTGTTTTGGGGTATTTCAATCATGGGTTGGATGGGTGGGTTGCTCGATGTGTTATTTGATGGTATTTGTATGTTTTGTCGAGCGAGGTAGACTTCCACCTGCTTTTGTATGAACAATGCTTGTTGTTGATCTTCTTGTTGTTGTGCTAAGATTTGTGCTTGTTGTTGTGCTTTTTGTTGTTCCAACAATGCTTGTTGTTGTGCTTGTTGTTGTTCCAACAATGCTTGTTGTTGGGTTGCCAATTCTGTTGCTTCTTGTTGTTCTTGATATTATTTTATTGCTTTTTGATATGCTTTCAATTGTGTTGCTTGTATTTGTGCAAGGAGTTGTGCTTGATATTGGGCTTGTTGTGCCTAATATTGAGCTTGCACTTGTGCAGCTTGTGCTTGCGCTACTTGTTGTTGCAATAGGAGTTGTGCTTGAGCTGCCTTTTGTGCTTGCAATGCTTGTGCGGCTTGTTGTTGTTGTTGTTGCAATAAATGTTGCACTTGTAATGTGGCTTGTGCAGCTTGGGTAGCTTGCACAGCTTGAGTAGCTTGTTGAGCAGCTAGTTGTATGGCCTTTTGTTTTTGAACTTGTTGGTATCCTCTTTGGAAAGCAGCTTGCAATGTTGCGTTGTATTGGCTTGATGTGGTGGAAGTTGGTGGTGGTGGGGGTGGTGGTGGATTTGGGATGGCATTTGTGGTGGTGGTGAATGGTGATCTCGTGTTGATTATTTGATTGGTGGATGGTGTTGTTGGTGTGGTGGTTTGAGTGATAAGTGGCACCGTTGATGTGATTGGCCCTTGAGAGACCACGCTTTGCAATGTTATGGGTGTGTTTGATAATGTTGCAATTGCTTGTGCATTTGTAGTTTGTTGTTGCGATGTCGATGACAAGTTTTGACCGTTTGACATAATGCTTTGGTTGATATTTGGGATGTTGTTTTGATCGATACTTGGTAAAGGGGGAAGCCCTAAGCCAAGGAGTGGTGCGAATGATGATGGAAATGGTGGAAGTGGTGGAAATGTAATGGGTGTGAGTTGTTGTGAAAATGTTGTGGTGCCAAAAATACCCCCAGGTCCGAACATATCTCCTTCCTCTTGTGAATTTGTGAGGAGAGGTGTTTGAGGTGTTGCGTGAAAAAATGATGATGATGGATCATGATGGAATGTGAGAGGAACATTTTTGTGTAATGGTTTTTGGGGTATGTTTTGTTCCAATGTGGTGTTTGCGTCCAAGTTTTGGTAATTAACAAGGGGGTGTGTTTTGATAGCATTAGAAAATGCATTTCCCTTATTAACATTAGGTTGGGTTGGAGCCACAAATGTGATTTGCAGAATGTTTTGTGTGATGTTTTGGGATGGGGGTGTAGACGAAATGGGAATGGTGGATGAGATTGGAGGAAAATATGTCTCCAATATAGTACTCACATCAAAATCCAAAGGTAACTTGGCCCCTTGTTTTGCTAACTCAAGCATGTATAACGAAGGGTTAAGCCTCATCATGATATTGATGATTTTATGGTTCTCTGTATTTTGGAGCATTTCAGTCATTTCTTCGTGAGACATTCCAAAGGTAAGGTCTTCTCCTTGGTTTTCTTCTTGTATATTTTGTGATGATGAGATGGCCAAAGTATTACTTGATTCGGCGGGATTCATTTCTACATTTTTTTGACTAAGATCACTTGAAGCGGGTGTTTCTTTGTTGGCTTTCATACTCTTCTTGTATTGAGATCTAGTTAGAACCATAAAACAAGGATCAATTTTCAAGAATAGGAGAGATGAACCTCTTGATTCTTTTGAATTGATCTTTACTTTATGTCCCTAAGTAGAGAATTTTAGGATATCTTAAGGATCAAGAGATGATATGGTGATGATGTAAGGGATGGATGATGTGGATGTTATGATCCTTTGGTCAATCTTGAAGGAGATACTAGGATTTTTGGGACTTTCGGATTATGATTTTTGATTTTCCCTTGGGATTTTTCCTTGATTGATTTTGATTTGGATTTTGAACAAATAGACCCTAAGATGTTTGGATGATTATCTAAGGGATAGATTTGATCAAAGGGTGATAATTTGAATATGTGCAGGAATAAGGATGCATCTACCCACACCTATCCAAACAAGATGGTAGTTTCACTAAGCATGTGAAGAAGGATTCATCTACAT
Organism: Sequoia sempervirens; assembly: GCA_007258455.2. Lineage (NCBI taxonomy): Eukaryota > Viridiplantae > Streptophyta > Pinopsida > Cupressales > Cupressaceae > Sequoia > Sequoia sempervirens. The sequence goes on along the minus strand of VDFB02373365.1, from coordinate 66,534,391 downwards.
ATACTAAGATATACAAGATGACTTTGACTAAGTATATGCAAAAGGATACGTCTACACATTCCTAGCCAAAGGTGATTTTGATAAATGTTTTCAAGGATTTTGATGATTTTGATTTTGCCACAAAGCCTAGCATTTAGGGATGATTTCAATATTTTCCAAAAGGTGATGGTGAGATGGTGATGTTTTTGAAGGATGGATGAGAATATTTTTGGTTTGCTTTGACCCCAGAGGAACCCTAAAAAAACACTTTGTTTGCCTAGACCTAGGTATTGAAGAACATGCAAATGCTTTCTAGAGACCTTTATAACCAAAGAATGACTCAATTGGGACCTAAATTTTCAACCAATGATTTTCGTTTTGGACTTTTTTCAAGAATTGTGGGACTTCAACACATATGAAAATTCATTTTGTTTAGCTTTGCTTAATGGCTTCATTTTACCAAAAACACTTTCTTTGATTAAGTTTTCAAACTAAGGTGTCCAATGTCTTAGTTTCTTCAAACCCCACAAGCTATGTTATGTGGAAATTCAATTAACTTAAGGAAAGGGTCTTCCTATCGTTTACTTAAGGAAACAAATCAAGATGTAATCCAATGTTTAGAAACCTCTAAGGACGCGAATCCCAAGGGAAAGCAACAACATATGGATTGATTCAATTATATTTGTCTCCAAAAGGGTTTGAAATTTGGATGATGTTAAGTGTTTGTTTTTGAGACGTTTTTGATCAAGCAATGCATTTTGTAACCCAAGAATAAGTACAATCCTATGGATGTGTAAGAAAATATTTTTTGGATTCCCACTTGGACAAGTCTAGCTATGCTTATCTCTAGTGAATGGTTAGATGCTTGACCCCACTGGCTCCCCTCCCCGACACTCACTTATACGGGGCAGCTTAGCATCAACACCCATGAAACTCCCATGGCATGTTTTCCATTTCTACTACAAGACCGTAAAAGTGTGGGGTGGCTTCAAAATGATCGTTCTTGCACCAACAAATAGATTAAAGAATTTTGGAAAATTCTAGCAGATGGGTTTTAATAAGGACTTTTTGATTTTGGAGATTGACCCATACGGCAAGAGTCCCCTTTCGGATCCATCTTGTCGAAATCAACCACGTGATATTGGCATTTCTTCCAATATCCACATTTATATCCCGATTGGAAAAACTCTTGGATTTAGAGTGTTATCGGTTGAGTCATTCCCTTAGGTGAGTACTTTTTCCCCAAGGCAGGCCCTCTAGGATAAACAAAAGCGAGTGAAGAAAAAATCCATAATTCGATCAATCTTTGATGGCAAAAAGAGAGAGAATATACGCAAAAATTCCCCCACTCACACTCGCATAAGATGTTCAATTTTAAGCCCAAATCAAAGTGTGGAGGTGATTACTTTGTCTTAACCTAAAATCATGAAAAAGGCCTTTTGATTCTCAAGATCGCTATAAAGCGTGAGAGAAGCGCATACGTCCTTTTTCAATGAGGTTAGTTCAAGTAAGCTTTCACAAAAAAACAAAATTGCACTTGTTCTTTTTAAATCCCCAAAGAAAAATTTGAGTTCATTTTAAGCACCAAATGACAAATGAGAGACACTTTGTTCAATTGTTAATCCAATAAACAAAATCTAGTAAGTTGTGATCCTAAAGTTTGTTTTAAACCTTTGCAAAAAATTGGAAAGATTCTTTTTAAACCCAAACAAAAATTAGTGTCCTAAGAAAGAGGAGATAACAAATTCTTAAAGAAGTGTTAAACAAACACTAAAGTGTTTAAAAACACTTTGATTTCGTAAGACCTTGTCCTCATGCTTCTCCTTCCTTCGATTTCAATTTCTAACCTACAAGGAAGAAAAACCAATCAGATTCTGGAAAAACATAGAGACAAAAAAGTAGAAAATAGAGAACAAATTAATCATCAATCAAATAACACGTGCTAAAAATTAAATTTCCCTGTTTACTCCCTTCTAGTGTTGCAACTTCTAACTACGTCGTAGTTTGATTTCCCAACGGTGCTCTCACAGCGCCGCTTGCCAGTCAACGTCGCTCCGTGTCGAGATAGAGAGCTCAACTGTGTCACACTTTTCGTCTAGCGTTGCAGTTTCCTTCCAGCGTCATAGTTTGATAAATTTTGAAAATTCCTGCAAGTCAACGAGTCCAGCGTTGCAATTTTGATTTTAAGCGGTGCCAAAATAGTGACGCTGAGCTCCCAGTGTTAGAATTTTTTGTGTGTGAGGAGAAATGTGAAAATTTTGGGAAAATATGAGAAAGAATGGTATCTAGCCCTCCTTCTAGCGCCAAATGTGTGAACCCTTTTCCTAATACCTACAAAACAACATGAATAAACAAGTTAAACAAGGAATTGCAAGCTAAAACAAGGATTCCCCATGAAATCCATTTACAACATTTAAACTAGGAAAAAATAATGAAGAACACAATGTAAATGACAAAGCAAAGATTGAATCCTAATTTAAATGTGCAAACTCATGTTCCCATGGGGGAATTGGTGCCAATTTGATGTGAAAATTGGCCCTTTCCCAATTCCTATGATGTAAACTTGATGTGTTAATGAAGGTTTGATCCACTTTCTTGATGTTGAAGAGTGCTCCAAGCCAAAATCTGCAAAAAACCTAGCTATGAACTCAAGGATAATGAATGAAATTTGAGAGATATTTGAGCATGGTAACTTTGCATAAATTGTGAATGTTCAAATGAGGATATGAGTTCTTTATTTATAGAATTCCAAGATGGATGAATGTCCAAATTTGAGCAATGTGGGACTAACATTCATCCAATGGCAAGATGCTACTTGTCAAGCTATGAATGGATGGAGGATGTGCAAGATTTGGGGTTTGTGCCAATAAATGCATAATTTTGAATTTAAAATTTGTTGAAATGACAGGTAAGAGGGAAGGGAAAATGCAATAAATGCCACTTGGCTCAAGGCAAATGACATGTAAGATGAATTTATTGCCTTGTTGGATGTACATGTTGACTTGGAATTTTTGAATTCAAATTGAGAGAATATTCCAAAAGATGCCTTGTGAGGAAAATAGAGATTTAATAAATGAATTAAATCTATTTTCATGTGAAACTTGCATTATCTAGAGGATGGGACATGAGATGAGATTAAATTAATTAAAGGTTAATTAATTTAATGAGAGAGATTAAATGGTGTGACCTATTTGACTCAAATTTATGGATTTATTCAAATCAAATAAGAGAGGAATATGATAAGAGGCTAATTAAATAAGGATTTTGATTTATTTAATTAAAAGAGATAGTGTTAGACTAAATCAAATAAGGTTTTAATTTATTTAATTTAATGGATAGACTTAAGACATTTAATCAAATAAACTGATTATTTAATTAAATAGGGATAATTAGATCAGATGGATTGATTTGATTAATAGAAGGGATTGACTTAATTAGATAAAATGATTTATTCAATTAAGAGAGAAATATTGATGAATTTAATTAGATAAGGAGGTTTGATTAAATGGTTAAGCTGAGGAATGATTCAGGAAGAAACGATGTTAGTAGGTCGGGATCAAGTGCACAATGTCAATTAATATATTTTATGTGTCTACAGTCTGAAATGGATAATGTGCATTTATACTCTCATTCAAATAGAGGTAGTTTTGACCCTTATGGAGTGGCACAGAAAATGGCCAATAGAGAATATAGGAATAAAGATTATATAGAAGATTATTGGGAAAATTGTAGAGATGAATTTGAAGTGATTAAGAGGAAATAATCTAGGATTCCATTGAAATTGATCAAAATTTATGGAGTAAAAAATGTGTGAGATTAGGTGGAAGAAGAAGAAGAAGGTGTAGTGTAATACCATGACTACATGCAATTCCAAAATAAGCCTCTTCCTACAATAAGTTGGGCAGAAGATGAAGTGGTGGAGATAGATCAAATTAATGCTCTAGTGATTGGATATTCTAAGAAATGGGTAAAGCATAAGATTTAGAATTGGAAGCAAAAGGAAAGAAATTCACCTATGATTTGATGGGAGACTTAAAGTCTCAATCAGAAGAAGGTGACTCTAAAAAGAAAAAGGATGACACTTCTGCTCCTCAAGAAGAAGAAGATTTTGAAGAAAATCCTCTTATCATTAAGAGGAAAACAAGAAGTCAAACTAAAGATAAAGGGTCCAAAAGGCAGCCAATTCCTAAAGGAGGCCTACAAAGGAGACCGTTGAAGGAGCTACAGAGGCCTAGCCTATGAAGAAAAGAAGACTTGTCAAAGGAGATAAAGGTTCACCTTCTAAGAAACAAAGGAAAGCTAAGGGTAATGAACAAGGTGCAACCTAGGCCAGGGCAATTGAAGTAGAAAGATTTGGAGATAGAACACACGTATATGTTAGAAAGAATTCTCCAAATCAAAAGGTTTCCCCTTCCAATATAGAGAATGTTGAAAAGGTGGTTGAAGAGCTAGAGGAAAATGTAAATGAGCCACCAATCAATAAAGGTGAAACTACAAAAGAGATTGTTATAGAAAACACTCCTCCTCAGTCACCTCACCGACATGTGCAATCTAACAAGGATGAAGGAAAGGTAGAAAATGTTGAAGTTAATGCTTCCAAAGACCCAGTACAACCAGAAGAAGAAGAGGAGTTTGAGACTCCAAAAAGTGGAGATCTTAGAAACTTTGGGATATAGCTAGAACAAAAGGCTTCTTAAATGAAAAGTCAAGAAGACAAGGAAGAAAAAGAACCAAAAAAGATAAAAGAGGTACCCTCTCAGTCTCCTAAGAAAGAGGAAACACATCAATCTAATGATGAAAACAAAGGTGAGGAGCAGAATCAAGAAGAAAATATTGAAATAAATCTACCTGAGGACCATGGGGAGCAGAATAGTCCCCACGATGATACAGATTTAGAAGAATCAATTGCCCCAAACTCGTTGAAAGAATGTTTGAAGCCAAAGCCAATGGTTTTTGAAGAGGAAGCACCATATTGGGACAAATTCTTGGCTAGCCTAGGTAAGACCAAAGAAAGAAAGAAATTTGGAATAGTTTCAAAGACGACAAGAGATGAGTCAACAACAAGGTTTTGCATATTTCTAATCCTATAGTTGATAAACATAAATATGAAGCCACTCCAGCAAATTATAAAGTTGAAACCATCAATTTGGGTCCATCCACAAAATCATAGGAGAAGGAAGACCTAAAAGAACCAATGGATACTATACTGAAAAGATTAGATAATGAAACTCTACCAAAGGAGACGTTACAACAACAAGTGGAAGAATTATAGAAGTATATCCAACACTTGGTAAAGTCTCTACAAACACAAGATGGTGTGGATACTTCTACTTTAGGTGACTTGTTATCTAAAGAAGCAATCAATGAAATTGAGAAAATGAAAACATCTTTACAAGTCACACAACAATGGATAAGATATGTTGGTCAAAAGGGAGATGATTTGACTAAGAAGGTTTTGCATATGTATGATAAGGTACCTTCTTTCTTGAATGAGGTACAACAACTAGTAGAAGAATGTAAGGCAATAAATAATGCTTCCCTAGCTAAATTAATGGAGACAATTAAAGTTCCATAGGAGAAACTTACAGATGAGGGTATCCTTACATCTGAAGATGTAAATAAGCCAAGGGAATGGATGGAGGCATTTGAATTAAAGAAATAACTCATGGGAAAATCTTTGGAGAAAACTGTGAAAGTCCAAATCAAATTGAAAGACATTTTGAACAACTGCATCTCATTCTTGGAAGTTGCAACTCGGAGGATGAAGTTTGGTAAGAAAAACTTGAAGATTGATCAATTGAAGAAATGGCGACATGAGGTTTATTTGCTAGTTGAGGATGGACCTATAACAACAGATCACCTAGATGATGTATCTATGTACATTTCAAATCTGGATAAATTCAGGGGTTGCAAATAGCGTGGAATAAGGCCTTGGCTACACATGAAGAGGAAATAAAATCAATTAAGCCAAGGTTAAAAGTTATTTTGATTCCTAATCAAGCCGACCTTGATGGGGTATTTTCCAAAATCCAAGAACTTCTTGGAAGGTAGGAAAAGGACAAGGATGACAACCCAACATGACTACATCAAATTTTTTGCATACTACATCAAGCTAGTTGGAGTTACAAGTCAACCATGCCTAGAAATTTGTGCCAAAGGGCCTTTTATTTAATATTAAATGTATCTTTTCAAGTCAACCTTTTGATATTGTATTGTAAAATTAAAAGGGAAATTTAAATTGTACAAGTTTGGCTTGTTTAGGCTAACCTAAATTGTAAGCCCTAATTTATTTTCTTTTAGGCCAACATGTTCTTGAAAACTCTATATATTGGAGCTCTCTCCTCATTTGTAAGGATTGGATACTGGAATTGTTGCAAAATTGGTGAAGTGAATACAAGAAGGCATTGACTTTGGTGTTCTTTCCTGTGTTGTTTCATCTATATGCATGGTTCCTATGTTTCAAAGTTGTTTCAAGTTATTTTGAGTGAGTAATTTCCATATTTAAATTAGAGCTAGTTGCAGTTTGTTCATGTTTATGATAAAGTATTTAAGGTGTTTGAGGAATCTTCAATCCATAATTTTAGCAATTTGTTGGTTGTAAGCTATTGTGTAAAGTTTCCTAGGCCTACTCTTTATTGCACTAAGTTCAATTGTGATTGTTTATGCATTTCATGCTACTTTGGCTAAATGTTTGAATTTTTCACAATATGAAAATCTTTCATACCTTTGGAGATTGCACTATTTTTGTGATACTGTAGATTTAATCTTAGTTAAGTATGAATTGGTTTTGAAGATTGGTCCACCTTGAATGCTCAGTTGTTTTCATGATTGATCTTAGGATTTAGATTAGAAATCTCTCAAAATTGTTATCTTTTGATATATTTTTTTTAGATCATTGTTAGATTAGGAATTTAAAACCATCATTGAATTTTTGTATTTGATGAAAATATAGTTTCCAAACTACAGATGTGGGAAAATTTTCAAGTTTATTGTTGTTTTCATATCTTGCAAAACCCTCATTTTTTACTTGAGAGTTTTGTTCTTTTGTTTTACCATAAATGCCCCTTGTGATAACCAACAAATCACATTTTCACTAAGTTGTTTGTGCATTGTCAAGATCTGACATTAGAGACCTTTTGGTTATTTCTTGAGGCATGTTGATAGAAATTTACCTTTCAAGAGAGATAGGATACTTGTATTTTTTCTGTGTTGTAGTGTTAAAAACACCATCAACAAATCTAAGCATTGGATTAACATCTTTATGCATGCTCATGATTCACTAATTGGTCTACACATCGATCTTTGTACCAAATCACAATGTTGACATCAATGAAAACAAAGTATTTGCATTTTGTACAACCCATGCTCATACTCATGCTCATGTTACCAATAGACATATCAATGAAAAATTATTTAACCTTTCAACAGATTATTCCTACCCTTGTGTTATCCCTCACATGCCTTGGTTTCCTCTCTATTTTTATGTTTTCATTATTGTGTATTATTCTTTACTTCATTTTCATTGATGTACCATAGTAATCATTAATTTGTATGCTTTATGAGTATTTGCAAACCCTTATCCTTCTCGGCCTTGATAATTAATCATACCCCCTCCCCTCCCATTGATCTATTGTGCTTGCTATGTACAAAGACACTTAATGGAGGTGAGTGGGTCAAACTCAAGCAAGCCCTTGGATGATGGGAAAAATGAATTAAATGTCCTTTTGGGATGGTATTCAAATAATATTTTCAAATCATTTAAAGATATTATTTCATATGGAGAAAGGTGTTCATCCCTACAACTACAAGATTCATCTTAGTCGATGATGGCATCCTCAAAGGAAACCAACAGGAAGATGGAGAAAGACATAAGAACCCTCCTGCAAACCCTAGGAAAGATTGCTTCATTCCCAATGTCGATATGGCCAGAGTTCTTGATAATGAAGAAAAAATATTAAAAAATGTAGCAATTTTATTTTCTACCCTAGATTGCAATAAAATCCATTCATGGAAATTACTAAATGATTAGATAATAAATGTTTAGAATAAAAGGCTAAGGTTGCAACATACCTTTCATAGAATAATTCAAAAGGGTTTATTTCTGGTTTTTTTCAAAAATAGTGAAATGTAGAAGAAGGTAACTGAAACGGAATTCTAGACAATAGGGAATTTGGTATTTAGGGAAATAGCCTGGTCATTGAACATGATAAATGAGGAGGTACTTGCTTTCTCATACCCCAAGTGGATAAATGTTAAAAATGTGTCACTACTGCTTTGGTCATTTTTCCTTAGCTTCTTTCCAAGTATAGGAGAACCATTAGATTAGAGGAAATTTTGATTTTACTATTAGGATTTGACAAGAAGAAACTAAATCCAAAAATAAAATTGTTAATAATTTTGAAGAGATTGTAAGTGAGGGAATGAAGGGTTTCAAAATCCTCGAAGGGGACCCCCCCAATTTTGATAATAAAAGGGAAAGCAATCCTAAATCTTGAACATGGAAATCAAGACACCATTAATTCTTGGACATACCCTCTAGGGGGCTCTGAATTAGAGGATGATTTAACTCCCAATGAGAATGATATGATCTTTGGGAAGAGTAAAATTCTAAATGAAAATATTATTTATGTTGAAAAGGAAGAAGAAAATGATATAACCATCCCAAGCCCTATATCTAAGGAGTCGAGATTATCCCCACCTGAGATAGGGAGCCAAATGATGGATAAGAATTTACTAAATAAGGAAACAACCAAATCTTTGGAGAACAAGAAAAATACCCAAGATTTAGTAATGGATAAAATTAAACAACAAATTGTAATCAATAACAAAATTCAAAATAGCACTAAACCTAAACTGACTAAAAATGATAATGTAAGGTCTCTGATTCTATAGAGACTCATGATAATATAAGGATGGAAGAGTTGAAAATAGAGATGAAACTCCATATATCATGTTAAACACTCAAAAAGGAAAAACCCTACACCGTATTAACAAGAATGTGGAACAAAAATTTTTGATTCCAAGGCATTGTTGATGGGTGTTTTTACATACTTTCTCAACACAGGTAATGCGTATGTGCACTACCTCTCTTGAAAGGAAATCTTCCAACAGCAAGTTGCTAAAAATCTCCCCAAGGTCTCTCAGGTGTCAGGTCATGACTTGTATGGAATTTCTCAGTTGATATTCGATGTGATTTTGCTAGTAATCACAGGGCTGAATTACGTAGCTAGATGTAGAATGGATCTTAAATTTTTAAGTTTCTGAAGTGGGAGTTACGATGTCATTTGTTGTAGGTTCAAATAGAAATCTGAAACTTCAATGTTTTCTTTAACTTTGGCTTTACAATGTGCAAAGAACCTTAGCATGGACTATTTCTAAAAAAAGGAAAAAGAGTAGGGAAGAGGGAAGGTTCCTGGATCTTCAACTAACTGTGAACAATGATCATGGAGGTTCTGCTATGGACAACTCCCTTCAACAAAATTCTACTTAACCAAGAAATCTACAGTATCGTGAAATTTGTGTTATCTTCAAAGGTTTATAGATATTTTACCATTCATCCACCATTTACATGCATGAATAAAGATAAATATTTAAAGAGCAGCTTCAAATTTCAGCCCAAGCTAACTTTGCAAGGCCATTTACCAGCAACAAACAGTAAAAAGTATGGGCTGGAAGGCATCAACACAACAGAAATTTCTACAATCACTGAACAGCATGACTAAAGTATATCTAAGCACTTTGAATCTAACTAAAAATAGCTATGTAAATCTAAACAAAGCATTTAACAATAGAGATTGAACCATGAAACATGTGGAGAAATCAAAAAATACACCAAGTCAATATATTTTCATTATAAATTTCAGCAGCATGTCTTTACAACAACTCAACTCTCTTTGAAATGAGAGGAGACCCCCTATTTATAGTGTTCAAAAAGCTAAATGAATGGCCAAGATTGATTTTCATTATGTGGCCAAGATTCACTACAAAATAGGGTTTCACCTACCCCAAATATAGTACAATTTAAAATTACATTCTTGTCTTTTCCCTATTTTGTCCTTTAGTGACAGCACTGTAGCATTTTGTCTTTTGTTAACTACTCTTTTTGTTGTAGCTATTCCATTAGGAGCTCTTCACTAATAATAGGGCTACCCTCCTGCTTCTTCAAAGTTGCATACTCCATGAATTTCAAAATCACTGGTTGGAATTTTTCAACCTCAATTATCTTGAACCACAGTATCTAATAACTCCATTCTTTCAAGTTGTCCTCAAGCTTCTTCCAGTCTTCGTTATACTTTGCAGGTTGATCTTGGAACAGCTCTGACTGGGTGAAGGCACGGGCAGCAAAACTCATGAAATTTATAGTTATTTCATTGGACATCCCATCCTCCATCCTCTTCTGGAAATAAGGCTTTATTTTCTCCGAATCCATTTGCACCACAGGCATGTCATACTTCGTCATCAGCTTCAAATATCGAGCGCAGTCTACCCTAATTTCCTTGACCCATTCGATGTCTAGATCCACTTTATCCATTATTTGTTCCAACCTCTCCCTTCTGTTATTGAAATCCCGCCTCCATACGTCCACCAGCCAGTGATCATCTCTTTTGAATGCGAGCTCATTTTCCCATGTGGCCTTTGGTAACTAGAGGATGGTCTGAATCTTAGGATAGGTGGAATCATATGTTGCAGGGAAGTCTGTGTAGAGATTCTTCATGCTCTCCAGAGATTGTTGTAGATTCAAGAACTTGTTGACTATCTGAACAGCCTGGCTGATACCCATGTTCCCGACATATAGGACTTGTCGGAACTAGCTCTCTGTAGTCTTGTCCAAGTTCTTTCTCTTCTCTAATTTTTCAATTTTTTCTTTGGACAGTAGTTGGGGTGGAGCCGTGGATGTGGTATGCATTTCATCCACTAAACACCATTGTTGGATGTAATCCATCAAGGTGGCCACCTGTGCTTTAAGTTCATCCTTCAAGACCTTGTCCTGTCGTATCAAGTGCACCATTGTAGCTACTGATTCTTCAAGATGCCCCACCTTCTGCTCTCTGGTTGTAGTTCCCAAATTAATGGTGGAAACATTATAGCTTACACCCTCTTGACCTACCATGGGTGTTGCTATCTATACGGTTTGGGACCCAAAAGCATCCATTGTTATCTTGGATCTAATATTGGGCTTCTTCTCCTTCCTAGTTGAGATTTGCGCTCGAGCTAGGATAGCCTCTAGCCTCACTCTCGGATCCTTCAGAGCAAGATTCTTCTTCTCAAGCTACCTCTCCAACCACTCGAGCATGGTAGACTCTCCTTTTGGTGACTCTTCACCGTCTTCGCCTTGCCTCGTTCGAACTTCTATTTGTGCACCTTTCATTTTGGTGTTGTCTCCCTCTTCCTCATCAGAATTTTGGATGAATGTCAGGAATTTGATGGGAGGTTTAGTAATCAATTTCCCTTGGGGACTTCCTTCTACCTCAATTTCCTTTTCCTTTATTTCTTTAATTTTTCCGTCCTTGTGCATGTATTCCTTGAGCTGGTCTTCTTCTCTATCTTCTTCTCCTCTAGGAGGAGGTGGCACAATCTCCAGTTGTTTTTCCCCTACAAGTATTTCTACATTTTCCACTATCCTGTCACCCTCCTACCCTTCTCTGGGAGGTGACTTTTTTATTTCTTCCTCATCATGTTTTAGTTGCCTGGCCATTTCTTCTTCAAGATCATCATCAAAAGTTTGTATAATGACTTTACCACTGGCGTCCTCCTCATCTCCATTTTTAGAAGAGCCTATTCCTTCCTCTTCGTAGGCCACCCTGTCAATTTTTTGATGTTCATACTCTAGGTGTTCATTGTATTCATCGGCCTCCTCTTCAATTTTCTTTCATGCTTCTTGTTCCTGTCTCTCCAATTCTTTAGAGATTAGCATTGTGGCCTCCATTTTTGGTGGTCCTATTGGAGGTTGTGAAGGCTTAGCAATAGCGAGGACTTGCGCTAAGGCAGCCTGAAGGGTGGGGTCCATAAAGATTTGGGAGAGCTCGAGAGGGAGATTTTGCATGTGTTTTGAGAAAGCCTCAAGTAATGCGAGAGCAGGAATTGGTGTTGTTACTGTGGCTAATGGGAGTCATATGGTAGGTGACATGGTGGCGGAGGAAAGAGGAGTAGTCACAATGGAGGAGGATTCAATCACTATTACGAGCCTGGCTGGAGGTGAAGGGGAAAGATAGACTAAGATATCTACTGCTGGTGAGGACGTTCTTTAATCTAGTGATCGAGGGAGATTTGGATGTCTCACCATTGAAACTATAGTGGTGAAATATTTGGTGGCACTGTGCTCACTTTTGAGTCCTTCATACGTTAGGACCACTCCTTTTTGCTTTAGTTGGGCCACTTGTCTTTTAACCCATTCTTCAGTTCGGGCCATGATGGGTTTAGTCACAATGTCAAGGTCATCAACCTCCTGTTTGTCCCAGTCAATTGCAGGCAGCGACAGATTGGAGACTACGTTATATTAGGGATCCATGATGGTTCTTTCATCTTCCTCAACTTGATCCGGTATAGGGAAAAATTATACCCTTCTTAGGAAGTATGCAGTCATCCTCATGTAGTGCCTAGCACGCACCTCTTTGTCGTCCTGGCAGTTTTTCCAGAAATCATCAACATGATGCAAGTGGGTGTATTCTGGTCCTAGTACTTTTCTCATGTGTCCATGCAAGTCCACCTGTGGGTGAGTAGTGTGTAGTCAGAAGTGGTATTCTGCCAGTTCCTTTTCTGAGTTCCCAGGACACTGGGAAGTTTGCAATTTATACATTCCCTAACCGAAGGTCAAGGGATAAGAGATCCCTGCCAAATTTTTGTTGTTGAGGATGGTGTGCACATGTTGTAGTTTCCAAGAGAGTTCCAATAGTATAATCCAGTCATTGGGGTACCAGGGTAGCTTTTTTGGTCTTTCAGTGAAACCCTGGGCGCGAATATAGGTGAATTTGGGAAATTGTAGGAACAGGAAAGCGTATTGCTTTAGGAATTCTCACGCACTGTGAGAGACCCTCCTCTCAAAATCCCCTCTGAGCAACTAGATAATGTGACCAATAAAGGTGTCATTCACCCTGCAGTATTCTTTCTTAAAGTTCCTGAATTAGAGTTGGGGATATCGGTCATAGGCTTTCAGCTTCCAGCCCGACTCCTCTTCAGGTGCCACAAATAGTCTGCTATACTGCCTTTGCTCTACCAGTGAATAGACCAAATAGGAGGTCATGTAGAATTTTGAGCTATTTTTTACATTCAGAAATTTCTCATGGAAGCAGTTGCTAATGATGCCTCCCCGGTAGAATGAGGCTTTCATGGTGACATCCTCGCCCCCACAAAGGATTTGTTCAAAAAATTACACCATCCATTCCTAAAAAAATGCAGTAGAAGGAAGGCCCATTACCTGGCTCAACATGGTGAATAGGTCATGGTATTCTTCATGGAAATCGTTGTGAAAGAGTTCCTGAGGGGCCTTTGCAACACTGCCTCTTTTCTCCTTGAGCCAGAATTGGTTTATCAACCTTTTGTAACCCATCAAGTCTTCATTCCAAGTCGCTTTTCCCTCTTCCATCATGGGCACTTCCATTTCCTCAAAGGTAGGAACATGGAAAGTTTTTGTGATTCCCTTGGCTAACATGTCAGCTAGAATATTCCCATCTTTGTCAACGATGGTCCTTGTCTCGGGTTGGTAGGCCTGGTGGCAGGCCATGACTAGCTCAGGGGCAATGAGAAATGGGGGGAAGCTTGTAGCTTTTGCAATTCCACTCTACTTGATTAATCTGGCATTGTCGATCTTTGGGTGAATTCTAACCCTTTCTTTAAATTCATCAATATCGACATGGCTGATATTGGTGTCTGTGATTTCTTTCCAGTTCGTGGCAATTTTTGAATGTAGAGGTTCACCTTGGAACTAGAACTTCATTTGGTCTTTATCTTCCTTCCCATGAAGATTCTTGCCTGATTTCTTTCCTTTGTCCCTTTCTGTAGTTGTCCCCGAGGGTCCTGCACCTAATTCCATATATCATGCAGACATGGACATAATGAGTACAATCGTTTATAAAAGCATTAGTGTTAGTCAAAATGTCGTAGACTAAATCCAATTAAACATCATTTGGTTAATGAAGTTAAACCTTTTCCTTTTAGATGTTGTTGGTCACATTTTAAAGAATTTTAGACAATCCGGGTTCAGGGGGCGGAATTCCCTGGCAGGAATGTTGCTTTGAAAGGGGCAAATAGGCCAGGGTGATTTGGGTGGTTTCTCCTGTCTTCACATTTTGATGGTTTAAAAGGATTGAGTTGAAGAGGGCCAAATTTGAGAACATGAGTCGAGGTTAGTTTTCAAATTTGAGGTCATTTAGGTTAATTTTGGGGCTCCCATAGGTTTAGGCCCGGAAAGCTATCTGCAGTTCGCTGTCTCCAACAGCCTAGGGGAGATGGAGTTTCGGGGTTGAAACTTCGAGGTCTGGGACCCGAAAAGCTAAAGGATGGTAGGTGGTTTGGGCCCAAAGGGGTGGAAAGTGGTCAATGTCTCACAACTTGGAACAGAAATCTAGAAACGAAAAACTTGGATGGAGCAACCCGGCGGACTGGACCCGGAGGAGTGTTCAGCTAACAGCTATCTTCGTTAAGTTTTCTGAAGGCAATCAGATGCTCGGACCTCGAGGCCCAAAAATTTGTGACTGTTTTGCATTTTCATAGTGGGAAAAGGTGAAGGGAAACACGGCGGGTGAATTCCTGTAGGCAGTGACGGCGAACGGAAGGTCAGGTCCTGGGAGGTGGGGAGACGTTACCACTCAACCATTCGAAATGGCGAAACCTCCACAACAGCCCGCAGACGGAAGTCTGTGGTCTGAGGCCTGGAAGAACAATGGCAGAGAAATTTTAAAGTTTGAAATTTTGAATAGCAAAGGGAATTTCGGAGCCCAGGGTTCGGGAAGGCAGAAGCCTTCCGCCATTTGGGAACAACGGATGCCCAGAGGAAATTCAGTGATGAAAACCCGAAGGGCTAGGTCCAGAGGGGGGGACGGAAGTTGTCTTTGAGTTAGATTTTCACAGTGGCTGGCCTGGGGAAACCCAGGTTGGTAGGCCCGAGAGGGCATTTCGCCGCCTGAAATTTTATCGTTTGAGTTTTTTAAATGACGGAGACAGGTTTCCAACCTAGAGAGCGTGAACTCCCTACACGACAAATGACGGTGGTGGTGTTTAATTCTGGTTTGATCAAAGGAGGCCAATTTGAAGGTTTTTTAGATTTCCAAAATGTGGGTTTTGTGGGTCTTAGCACACTCTACCAATTGGATTCATTTTAGTTCATGTTTGTTTGTCTTTTTAAATGTAAAGTGATAAAGAGTTTTTTGATGCAACGAATGGAAAACCTACCTCAAAAGCCCAAGAAAAGATGAGGTGGGATCGACGACAAGAGGTCCAACAATGATCTTGGACGTGCGGGTTGTGGGCGGTGGATGGTTGATCTCTTCTGGAAAGCACTCTAATCTCCTTTGAAATCCTAACAAATGAAAATGATAGGTTGGGGCCCAATATTTATACCTTGTTCTACAATTAATGGCCTCATTTAATGCCTATACAGCCAACCCGTCGATTGGTGAATTTGAAATTAGTGGACGGTGGCAAGAGGTTTGGGGTCCAAGGTCCAAAAGGACATGGTGAAATGGTCGTTGAAGATTTCTTTTCATACCGATGGCAAGCAGGGACCCAAAGTCCGGATGGCAGAGCGCCAGTAAGGCTTCGCCGCTGGGAACGATGAAGGGCAAAGGGAATTTCGGGGCCTGGGGTTCGAGAAGGCAGAAGCCTTCCGCCATTTGGGAACAACAGACGCCCAGAGGAAATCTGGTGATAGAAACCTAAAGGGCAGAGTTCGAAGGGCCTCAAAGTCATTGGTAAAAGAAAACTGCCAGGGAAAGCCTGGAAGGCTCCAGGACTTGACCAAAGTGGAGTGGAAAAAACATGGTCAGTTCAAGATGATACTTTGGAGGTGTTTTGACAGCTTAGGAAACTGAAAATGGGGGCACACAAAATGAGACGGTGACAAAATGACCCAGCAAGGTGAAAGAAAAGAGGGTCCCCATTCTGAATGGGGCGTGTGTGCTGAGGGCACAACAGGCATCAACATGTTTGTATGAGCAGGGAAGGATTACTCACACCCTAGAAAAAAGGAATTCAAAAAGGAACTCAATTGGACAGGGATGGTCTAGGGGATTTGAATAGGAATAATGAGGATTCTCCTAAGTCTATGATTAATTTGGGGAATTCCATGACTCCACTTAGACCAACCATGGATATGAAGAATCCCATTAATCATAATAACTTTAGTATCATGAAGAAAAATGAAGACTCCCAGAAAGGGAAAAACCATCCTATTGAGGTTGAATGCTCCAAATATGGGATTAGGTATTGTTCTAGTAGCAAACAATAAGTTAAATCCCAAAACCTAAACTTAGAAGAAAACCAAGCATTGAAAAATGACCAAAGCTTCTTGAATAAATTGAAACCAGTAGGAGATTCTAAGGATTTAAATAACGGAAAAATCATAGAGAGGCATGTGCCCTAAGAGAGCTTGAACAACACTCTCTAAAATGAGGAGAATACACAAGATGAAAGAGGAGATAGCTCCCTTGTTAACAATTGGCTAAAGCAAAAAAAAAACAAAAGCATAAGGAGGACTCGGTCCCCTATCAAAAGAACAAGACAAGCAAGGCCATTCTTCCTAAATGCTTTAAAGTATTTAGGAGCTCAAAAGAAGGTCCACAAGAAATTAATTCTAATGACATTTAATTGTATTTATTGAAACATTAGGGGACTAGAGTCCCCAAATAGAAAATACAATATAAGAAGATTCTTAAATCAAGAAAAGCACAAGTATGCAGTGTTGTTGCAAGAGGTAAAAGCAATCAATTTCAACCTAGAAAGAAGTGTTAGTTTTATATGGAATGATTCCTCCCACTATGTAACAAAGCATGAGAAGGGCAAAGGTGGGGTTGTAATCCTACTTGTAAAAATGGGTAAAAACCCATGGTTCCTAACCATGCAATAGAGCTATATGGGCCATAATTGAAAATGAAAATATAAAATTTGGCATATGCTCTATATATGCCCCAAATGACCATAGAAAAAGATGGGAGATGTGGGATTGGTTGAGCAATATTCCAAATGTGCCTTGGATTATTAGAGGCGACTTCAATATGATAAAGAATTTGGAGGATAAATTTGGGGGATGTGACATGGGATGGAAAGGAAATGAGAAATATTTCTGGTATAAAATAAAAAATAGGATTAAACTATTGGATCCAATAGAGGGATCAAAGAAAGAAAACAAAAAAAAATTGGTTCACCTAGTGAAATTATCAAAAAGGAAGCAAGATACTATATTATAGATTAAATAGATTTTATGCAAACAAAGAGGCCTTTCAATTTGATTAGGTAGAAAGCACTAATAGTAGGGTGAAGGTCATTCCTTAAACACTCTGGGATCACCACCTGGTCTCAGTTAAAATAATTCTTGAAAAGGACCCTCTTATAGCCTTAAAAAAGGATAAGAGATTTCTGCTAAATACAAGTCTCCTGAATAATGAGGACTGCAATGATGCAGTATTCATGGTCAAGGAGATTAACAAATGGATGTCATGGTCAGGGAGATTAACAAATGGATGCATAATAATCTCTCATGCATAGAAAGATGGAGTACCAACTTTGAGGCATCACAAAAATTCTTTCAGATACTAGGTGAGAAAAAAGCAAAAGATTTGAGGATGAAAGAGAACTCTTTGCAAGAGGGGTTACTGAAGTTTGAAGGGTTGATCCAAGAAGACCCCAAGAACCTAGAATTAAACAAATATTTGATAACTATTAAAGGAGAATTAAGGAAAATCACAAATCACAAAGACCAAGGACTAAAGTGGAGAGCTAGGGTAAACTGGGTAGTGCATGGTGACAAAGGCTCTAAATTTTTCTTTAGAATGCTAAAGGATAAGGAATCAAAAGAAGTAATTGGTTGGATTTGGAAAGATGGAAAACTGGTAAAAGACCCCAAGGAAGTTCAAAAGAGTTTCTTCCAATTCTATGAAGATCTGTTTACATTTTAGGGTAAAAATCCTCACAATATAAAGGCAAGAGAGGATTGCAAGAGGTTCATCCCTATAAAGGTTTCCATAAAAATATGTTGAAGCTTTGAATAAACAATTATCAAAGGAAGAGGTCAAAAGGGATATCCTAGCCCTTAACAATGAAAAATCTCTAGGATTGGATGGTATGCCTATGGATTTTTACAAGAAGAATATATAATGGATAAGTTATGATCTGCTTCAAGTATATCAGGGGGAAACATTATTAAAAAATTGGAGGCCTATTACACTCCTAAATTTCTCCTATAAAATATTTGCAAAATCCATTGCCTTCAGACTCATAGAAGTCCTCCCAAATATCATAAGAAAAACTCAAACTGGATTTATAAAAGGAAGATATATATTTGAAAACCTTTTGACAAGTTGGAAAGCTATGGAGTGGGAAAAAAATTCCAACCAATGTATAGGAATGTTGTTGATTTACTTTGAGAAGGACTATGGCAGAGTAGAATGGCCTTTCATAATTATGGTCCCTGAAGCTTTTGCTTCCCAAAGAGACTCTACCAAATGATTAAAGTCCTACTAAAGGATGAAACCACTCAAATTGAAGTTAATGGATCTTTGACACAAGAGGTTGAATTACAAATATCTATAAGGAATGGATGCC
The DNA here is from genome assembly GCA_007258455.2 of Sequoia sempervirens. Classification (NCBI taxonomy): domain Eukaryota; kingdom Viridiplantae; phylum Streptophyta; class Pinopsida; order Cupressales; family Cupressaceae; genus Sequoia; species Sequoia sempervirens. Next base: position 66,515,659 of record VDFB02373365.1, on the reverse strand, counting down.
CCCTAGCTCCTTAACTATTTATAATTGTTGCAGATGCATTACATCATACCCTAAGGGATCCATCATTGAGCCCAAAATTCAAAGAATAACTCTTTCAAATAAGGATGAATTAATCAATCTATAGTTTACAAATGACACTACCCTCTTCATAAACTTGGAAAAAGATAAATTTGGTAACTTAATGGAGAAACTGAGTTTTTTAGCCAAGTTGTAGGAGCGAGAGTCTAAAAAGCTAAATCCACAATTTTAAGTTGGGATGATACCCAACCTGAATGGTTTGGAGAATATGAACTCCAATGGGGAGGACCAAATGAGCTTGTAATGTATCTAGGAATACCACTTGTAGTTAGCCCAATCTGAAGGATATGTGGGATTGGGTGAAGAACAAAATTGAAAAGAAACTAAACTGCTAGAATAAACAACACCTCTCATTAGCAGAAAGGAAACAATTTTTTTAGAAAATATTGTCATCCTATCATGTTTACTATGCCTTAGTGTGGCTTTTTAGAAACTACCAGATTGATTCAAAAGAATATTAGGCAATTTATATGGTTGGATGGAAAAGGAAAAGAAAAAAGAAAAATGTAATAAAATGGGATGCATGTTGTATGGAAAAGGAAAGGGGTGGGTTGGGACTAAAAAGCCTAAAATAGCAAGGTACAACCCTAGCAACCAAATGGATTTGTAAGGCCCTTAAAGTGAAGGAACCATGAAAAGTAATAATCAAAAACAATATAGAAAGTGTCATTCTAAAGCAAGCTAAATCCTAGAAGCACATACCCATTTGTCATCTAATCTTTGGTAAATGTGTACTATCCCCCACTAGATCCAACGTATTTAAAAGTATTTGGAAAGCTTGGGAGGTCTATAAGAATAATATAATAAATAAATTCCAAGTAGATCAAGACCGAAATAAATTATTTCATTTGAGATCTATCTGGTGGAATATAGATTCCACGAAAATAAGCCTTTGACACTTCTACAAGGGTGCTCAACAAAGGCTTTGCATAGAAAAGGGATCTCTTAATTCTAAAACATAATTAAATATGAATAGTTACAAGATTGGGACACTCTTAGACAAGAGTTTGACATCCCTCAAACTCAAAAAAGAACTTATGATGTAATAAAGAAGCATATTTTTATTCTAAACTCTAATAAATATTTTGACAAGTGTACTATGCAAGATTATTATTAGTGAAAGATAATAGGTTTGTAGGGCTAAAATCAAAGGACATATATAAGATTCTTACTAACACCTTAGACCTTTTTGAAAATTTAAATAGAGGGTGGAACTTGAACCTTTATCATAAACAATGGAGTAAGATCTTTAGTCACATCTGGAACAATGTATTGGATCCTAAAAAACACTAGTTTTAGATGGATGTTGATGTGGCAAAGACTACCAAATGTTGACTCTAAAAATAACACAAGTATTTGTGATATTTGTAAAAAAATTGAATCTATTATGCATATTTAATTTTACTATTTCTTTGCAAGAGAAGTTTGGAAATTGTTTCAAATTGATTTAGGGGGAGGGGGACATGATTGATAAAAGGAAAAAGGAAATTATAATAGGGAAAATACAAGGAATTGAAAAACTAAATAATTCATTCTAATTAATCCTCTCTTCTAAAATATTATGATACATATGGAAAGTAAGGAATAGCAAGAAATACCAAGACTGTAGGAGGGATCTTACTGATTCTTATAGAAGACTCACTTTACATAATGTCTACATGTAGGTATCTATAAAATTTCAAGTGGCCAAAGAAAAATTTAGGAAGCTGATGGAGAATGGAAAGGTGGAGATAAACAAACAAGAGGTGGATTTTGTAAACCAATGGCTCCACTACAAAGGATACATCAAACCTAACATGGGTGTCCTCATGACTAGCAAACCAACAAATCATGCCAAGAATGCAACCGAAGAAAAAAGAGATTAAAAATTTAGTTATAGCTAATCCTTTTTGTGTATAAAAATATTAAAATATATACTTCAGTAGATCCTTTTTGTAATTAGGGATATACATGTACTTACTAAAATAGTTCCTTTTTGTAACTAGAAAGAAATACGGACTCGCAATGCTTGGTCAATGTTTAGTCTTGTGTAGAAAATAGCATTTATCAAACTCCTAACTTCACTAGCATATGACAGTATACTTGTATTCTCCATCTCACTAGGAGAAAATAAACATTGCTTAATGTTAGAAATATGTATTGTCATTGATGCCAACTCAATATGTGTTTGTCATTGATGTCAACTTAAGGTCATGTTTGTATAAAAAAAAAATAGCATAGAATTCGAAGAGGCTGAGAAATTATTAGAGATAGATTGATAGTGGAAAATTTGAGAGAGATGGTATGGCACAAATGATGACATAGGATCAACATAAGCAAACAATCTAAAAGCATGTTGCTTAAGGTAAAATCTACATATTTTCCTAAGTCAGGGGCCCTATTTTTTTGTTTGCATTCCTTCACATTGCATGTTTTTGGTTTTACAATTCAAAAGTTAAGTTTGGCAGCTAGCAAAGAGGTTGTTTCCAAAATTTCATGAGTTAGATGTGACTGTTCTCCAAATTATAGCATAACAGAGTTAAGTATCTTGGATGTTCTCCAGTTTGCTCTACATTTCTCCAAAGTAATAGATATGTTTGTGTAGAATTGGTTAAATTTTTAGAGAGGTTTATGGGTTCATCCATATGTATTTCAAATTTTTTTTTGAACAATGATTCATTATTCTAAGAGTTGTTGTGTCATAGTCAGTCTGGGATGCTCTGTTCTTTCCTATCCAATGGATTTCTTCTTTTGTACCATCACATGATGATCAATTTCTTTAGAATACAGTTCTAAGGATTTTTTTAATAATCTAATTTTTTTACATCTTGGTCTGCATGATGTTTTTTGTTTCTCCTTGGTGGTGTAAAGATGAACAATTCATGTTTTTGGTGGTGTTGATGTTGATTGAGCTGATAGTCTAGTTTCTCTCATGTGCGATTGATCCTAATTTGTTGAACACACCCAGAGATTGAGAGGCATGGTGAATTAGTCTTAACACAAATTTAACCTCTTCCATAACTTAAATCTTTCAACACAATTCAACATTCTTTATCAGCTCAAAACCTTAAAACATAATAGTGACAAAGAATGATATAGCAGTTTGAATCCTTAGCAACATCAACAACCTTTAAGTAATGCTAGATATAGCAATTCTACTTCTAACCAAATCAATAATGGTGAGATAAATAGAGTACACACACATGCACAAGGAGAACACCATATTTACATGGAAAACCTAGTGAGGGAAAAATTACAGTGAGAGTTAACTCACAATATAAAGGCTCACTGCCAAAAAGACTTGCAACAAGGCTCGCTACATTAGAGAAAGATACAAAAGGACTTGCAAGATTGAAGCTAGCACAACTTTAGGTGCAAGGTACATAGTACCTAATGAGATTCACTATCATAGAGCATGATACAAAGATTTAGATAAAGATTACAATGCTTGTCAACATAACACTCTATTGACTGAGGTATTACCTTTCACCCACTTTAGCACCATCACTATTGTATATTCAATACAATTCACACACACACACTTATTCTCACTTTTAAAACTCTATATCATGTTGCATCCAAAATGATCTTGCATTTATATCCACCACAACACTTCAAAACTTCAATTAGGTCAGCCAAGGAAAGGATAAACAATAAAATCAACTAGTCAGCCACCAAAACATAATACAGTCCTATCTAGAAGATAGAGAGGACCAAAAAAAAATTAGAACTTATTCCAATGTGATCCAAAACAATTTTCATGTAGGCACACATCAACCTAAGTCAGTATCAAGGAAATGTGTGGATAAAACATTGAAGCACATAACTAGTCATCCCATAAACATAATTCTTATTGAATTGACTTGATGTGGTCCCAAGAAGGATAGGTCATGACCCAAAACTATCATAACACATCTTTTATTATTGGTGTAGCCCCCCAAGCACATGCCATAAGCAAAGGAACAAGCCCTGTCAGCTAGATATCCACAAATATCCCAGAAATCCAACTCAAGACACAATGTGACACCAAAGTAGCTAATTAGTAGCATGTGGATCACATGGGGATGTTCCTTGAACATCCAACAACAATTTTATACACTTCTTCCATACTATCATGGCATCAACAACCACCACGGATCCAAAGATATATAATACTGCATTTAGGAAGCACAAAATACATAGCCAGATGATGTAGCATTAGTAGAACAACTTGTGGATCACTTCAACACATGAGATTGGAACTGAGAAACTACACAAACTTTGAAAGAGAATTCACCAAGTTAAAGGAGTGAAGACATCAATGTGGAGAAATGCAAAGTATTTTCAGACCAGTTTGGACAACCAACAACATTGCCAACCTTATGCAATTCATAGAGATATCCTCGACAAAAAAGGTGACTTGAAAATATAGGAGTAAAACATCCATATAACATTGACATTGAATACCAAATTTCAAGACCAAAGTATCAATAGTGGAGGAATGTAGAGCATTCTCCCAGATAAACTTCAATGCAACTTCCTGAACCATAAACACTCAAGCAACTTGCGGAGGCCAAAACTTCCTTTCAATAATGCATACTTCATCAAGAACATCAAGAGAGAGTATAATAAATACTATAGACCTTCAACAACATCTCTCCACAATCAGTCATGCTTCTAATCCTGATCTTAATTCTTTTAATCCTCATCCAAATATATCATTATGGAATCAACTCTATTGACTATAATAATGCATTATATGAACTTCAAAAACTCTCCTTTGATAAGGCATGACATCCAATCATGAACTTCAGAAATTATTCTTTAACAAGGCATTGCATCTAACCATGAACTTCAACAATTCTTCTTTAATAATTCATGACATCCAACCATGAACTTCATCACCAATGTTAGCCCAAACTAAACATAACAATGACAATCAATATCAAGGACTAAAAAATTGCTTCTTAAGTGTTGACATCAATGACAACCAACAATCAATTTTGACGTCAATGAAAATAATTTCCAACAATCTCCTCGGTATTGAAATCAATGATAACAACTACAAACAATCTACCCCTTTAACATTGATGGAAACACACACTACTCACTCTCCCCCTTTGACATTAAGGACAAAGGGTCATATATGTCTATATAAAGCAACAACATTTGTTTTGACTTCAGGGAAAAAAGGAAAAAGGATCTTCTATTGAAGCAGTAGTACATACCCCCCCTTTGACCCACAACATGTTTATAACTACATCAAACTCCCCCTTACTACCAACCCCCCCTAAGCAGTAGAATACATCAATCTAGGAGTAAAGTACATGAAATGAATTTATTCCCATGATAGATGGCCCATTTATGCATCTAGTTAGAACAAAGAGGGTCAATAACCCCTAACTTCTACCACATATACTCAAAAGTATCCTTTGAAAGTGCCTTAGTGAAAATATCTGCAATCTAGTCCTTAGTAGGCACATACTCCATTGTGACTTCGTGTTTTGCAACCTTCTCTCAGAAAGTGATGCTAGATTGAGATGTGTTTAGTTCTTGAGTGCATTACTAGATTCTTGGAAATGTTAATTACACTTATATTATCACATAGTATAGGAATAAGTTCATAATAATCCACCTTCACATCCTCCAAAGTCTACTTCATCCAAAGCACCTAAGTACAACAAGATGCTACAACAATATATTTTGCTTCTATTGTGGACAACACTGAATCTTACTTTCTTTCTAAACCATGAGACCAATCTTCTCCCAAAAAGAATGCACTTCCACTTGTACTTCTTCGTTCATCAACACAACTTGACCAATCAACATCAATATAGAAACTTGGAGAGATATTTTGGTCCTTTTTGTACCATATTCCATAATCTAGAATACCCTTCAATTATCTAAATATTATTTTCACAACTTTCTCAACCAAACATACCACTTGCATAGCAAACCTGACAATTACACCAACACATGTACTTAATGTGTTCAAGCACTAATTGGTGTAAGTACCCAAAAATGTGTCTTGTAGACCATATAAATATTGTAGCACACTATTATTTAAAAAAATATAACTTTGTGGCTCACAAAACCTTCTCATACAATAAGATAGTATGCACTGGACATGTCCCCAAATCTATATGGAAAAAACTTTACTTTCAGAAGAATTCTAGAACATTCCAACAAGCCTTCAACATTTCCTTACTATGATAGTTTAGAACTTCACAACTAATATCTTTCACTTCAGAAGGTATAAATACTTGAAAGATTGGATATAATACCTTCACACCTTGATTAACTTAGCTTTTGGATTGCAAGACAAAACCTTTTTCTACAAAGAGAAGTGAACCAAAATACCTTGACTCAGCCGAAGAGAGCATATTATGAATGTCTTACTTTTTTGAGACTTTATCTTTATGTGTGGTACACCAAACTTGAATGACATCAATCAAAATAGTTGTACCAACCTTCACACACCATCTTCCTCCACCAGGATCTTTAATAAAGGTCCATTTATACACTGACTAATTTGATTCAAATCTTCTTTTATGTTGAATTCTTCAGCACCTTTTTATTTTTAGGGGGAAAAAAAGGTTTTGCAAGTGAAGTATCCCCTTGAGATAATACTCTATCTCAATTTGTCTTAGAATCTTGTGCAAAGTGCACAAGTGTAGTATCATCCTTCTTCTCATGGTCTTCTTTCCAGACCTTTTCATTTTCCTTCTTTTGTTGATTATGGTATTCAACCTTTTTCTAAATTGGTGGCTTAAAAAATCCACTTTGTAGTAGTTTCCCATATGTCCCATATTATTGCATTTGTAGCACACCATATTATGCTCTAGAATAGATTTGTTCCTCTTCACCTTAGATCTGCACTCATCAACCTTGTGACCATAGCTATTGCAAGCATAGCAATATCCATGAAATAAAACAGTATAGTTTCTTTGAGGCATGAATGACCTTCTACCCATGTTAATATTCCTTCTTTGTCTAACTCTATAATCATTGACCTTATGCCCAAAAATATTGCAAGAAAATAAGTAACCTTGAAAGGGTTGATTGAACTTGGAAGGAGCATGTTGTTTTGTAAACAAAGAACTTTTAAATCTTATTTTCTTTCAGTTAGGATTGGGTCCACTTTCTTTCTCACTATTTTTAATATTCTTTGCATCTTCGAAGGCACTCTTAGAATCTTTAGTGCAAGCTCTTTCTTCTTTTGTCTCACTTTTTTCATTTGAATTGGAGCTATCAAGACCAAGCTTCTCTCCTTTGTCATTTCTCTCTTTTTCTCTTTTCAAGGCATTCCTTAGAGTGATAATTTCCTCCTCGCTCTTTAAACATTCAACAGTTTTTTCATTGAGTTTGACATTCAAGCAATCTTCAATCCTCTTGCCTTCTTCAACCCTAATTTTTAAATCAAATATCATACCTTCTGCCTCTTTTAGTTTGATTTCACATTCTTTTATTTTTTCAACTTGTATTTTCAATTTTTTATTTTCTTCCTTTGATTTTGCAAGCAAGCATTCATATTTTTGATTTAGTCCCCTTGCTTCATTCAGTTCTTCTAGAGCTGACCAGAGTTTTCCTTCAAAGTCTATTCCCCAATCATCTGAACTAAAGTCCCAACCTTCACATTCCATAGATTCTAGATCTAGATCAAAGGAAAACATATATTCATCACTCAAGGAACTGGAATCTTTGCATTTCTCAATCTTAGACTTTTGTTAGCATTATTGAAATTCATAAAGAGAGTTTCATCATTTGAATCATTCTCCTCATCTTCAGAGGAACCATTGCTTTCTTTGGAAAAGATACCCTTTTTAACCTTATCTCTTTTATTGCTATCATCTAATTCTTTATAAGGTCATTTAGATGCAAAATGACCTATTCTTCCACAATTAAAACACTTGAATGGTAACTTACCTTTGTACTTTCCAATGCCTTTCTTCAATATTCTCACAAAGTTTGCTTCAACCTCATCAAAATCTTCATTCTGATCAGTAGCTTCATCTTCAATATTTTTGTTGGCTTTGAATGTGTCTTCCTTCTTTGGAACATCTTTATCAAATTTTGTCATCTCAGAGGTAGTAAGAGTACCAAATATTTCATCAATTAAATACTGATCCAAGTCCTTTGACTCTTCAATGACACTTTGTGACTATAAGATTTTGGGAGAGATCTCAAAACCTTCTTCACAATTTTACTTTTCTTTACTTCTCCACCAAGACCAAAGATGCTAGAGACAACTTCTTATACCCAGAGCATATAGCTTGCAATGCATTCATCCTTTTTCATCCTTAGAGTCTCAAATTTTCTCTTAAAGATTTGTATCTTAGCTTGCTTCACTTTAGTATCTCCTTCATAGATGTTGTTAAGATTTTCCCAATCATCTTTGGTAGAACTACAGTTCATCACCTTCAAATTTTCTAAATCAACCAATCCACACAAAATAGCATTCTTAGCTTTGGAATTACATTCATATAGTATTATTTCAACTGGATCTTTAAGAGGGGTGGTAAGAGTAGTATAACCACTTTTAACTAATTTCCACACACCAAACCCAAGAGAGTTTAGGTTTCCTTCCATTCTCATTTTCTAGGGGGAGTAATTGGTCCCATCAAACCTAGGACCCTTGTATGAACTATCATGTGTAATCCTGAATCTTTGCCTCAAGTTGTTAAGCTTTTACATAGGAACTTGACTCTGATACCAATTTTTCAACACACCCAAAGATTGAGATGGGGGTGAATCAATCTTAACAAAAATTTAACCCCTTCCAAAACTTAACTCTTTCAACACAATTCAACCTTCTTTATTAGATCAAAACCTTAAAACATAACAGTGACAAAGGATGATATACAGTTTGAATCCTTAGCAACTTCAACAACCTTTAAGTAATGCAAGATATAGCAATTCTACTTCTAATCAAATCAGTAGTAGTGAGAAAGAAATAGAGGACGCACACATGTACAAGGAGAACACTAAATTTTTGGAAAACCCAATGAGGGAAAAAACATGGTGAGAGTTAACTCACAATATAAAAGGCTCACTACCAAAAATACTTGCAAGAAGGCTCACTACTGTAGAGAAAGATACAAAAGGACTTGCAGTACTGAAGCCAACACAACTTCGGGAGTAAATTACAGAGGACCTAATGAGATACACTATCTTAGAGTAGGATATAAATATTTAGATAAAGATTATAATGCTCGTCAACATAACACTATGTTGACTAAGGTGTTATAGAACAATTGATCTTTCCTTTCACTCACTTTAATACTATCACTGTTGGATATTCAATACAATTCACACACACTTCTTTTCACTTGTATACCTCTCTATCATGTTGCGCCTGAAATGATCTTGCATTTATATCCACTACAACACTTCAAGACTTTAATTAGGTCAGCCAAAAAAGCATAAACAATGAAATCAACTTTTTGGCCACCAAAACATAATGTGGTCCTATCCAGAAGATAGAGAGGACCAAAAACACTTAGTAATTCTTCCAATGTGATCAAAAATAATTTACACTTAGGTGCTATTGAATGAATAAGAAAAATGAGATGGGGGTGAATTAGTTGTATCAATTTAGAACATTAAAACCCTCAACTGTAATCAAATCCACATGCATTCATTAAACCCTTAATCTGTTATAATGTTTAAACATGAAAAGAAGATAATAGAAACTAAAACAGCCAACACCATACATAAGAGAACACCAGATTTACATGGAAATCCTAATGAGGGAAAAACCACAGTGAGGATTAGCTCACAATATAAGTAGTTGCACAAATCTGTACAAGAAGGCTCATTGCCAAAATAGGATACATTCTACAAAAAGGCTCACAACCCAGGCTTACTATTGGAATAGAAAGAATAAAAGAAGATAAGATGTTACATAGAGAACACAATCTCAATGCAACAAAAATTCCACCACAACAGCTCCAACAACACTCACAACCTTATCTCACTACATTTAGCAATCTTGCATTATTGCTCACACTGCTACACTTAATTTCATATCACAACACTCAACTCTATTTCACAACCCATCTCACATCAATTCACCTTGCATTTATACCATCCACAACTTGAAAAACATCTTCAAATCGGCTACACTCACTTTACTCTTTTCAAATTCAAAATAGGTCGACACTAAACATTCCCATGGTGGATAGGAACAAAAAATGGACCAAAACAAAAATTAATTGGGAATAAATCAACTCTCACATGCCACACTACGCCTTCATTAATACTTGAACATCTTTGAATGTAGTGTAAACACCAGGTTGACCATTACCTATGCAAACACCATTAAATTGTGAATTACATGCTTCCTTAAATCCAAGGATGACTTGAAAACCACCTACCATGCTTCAACATAATCTATAATATTCCTTTATCCTCTTGAAATCCATAAAACTCCTTTGCAACAACTCATACCTTCAAAATGTACACAACTTGTACACTCAAACTACATTACCAAACACTACAACTCTAAAATCAATCTTTTGGAATACCAAACCATGAATCCTCTTGACATAAGAAAGAGATCAAAACCATCAACATACCTTCACAAGACCTAAAAAGAAACTACAAAGAAACACAAAGCAAAAAAAATTCTCCTAGACACCTCTATAAGCAACACTGCAAAACTAATTCACACTAGTAAACATAACTTCCTCTAACTATCGATCTGAAAGCCAAAATTATGGATATAGAAACTCTAAACACCTCTATCCAACATATCCAAAACACATAATAAAATCTTCAACCTAGAATAAATGTGAAGCAAAACTAGAACACCTCTGCAACACTTTGTTTCCTTATTTTATCAATTTTCTCAATATCCTCGACATCTAAACCATAAATAGAAGCTTATCAAAGAAACATCAAAGGTTAATATAAACAACTTAACCAATGACGACATAATGCAACTAATCAAAGCAACAATCTCTTCTCAACAATTGCACAACTATCATCAATGACAACACCTTCATACTTGCAACAATTTCCCCCTTTGTCATTGATGGCAACACAAGATGTGAAAAACCATCAAAGACAACATGCAACTCTGAACATATCTATTTCCTTTTCTCTTTTCTCCCCTTTGCGCAACTAACTTATTAACACTCTCTCCTCCTTTGATACATACCTTTTTCACATGACTTCTCTCTCTCCCCCCTTTGACATCAATGGAAAAGGATAAAATATTTTGCATTGTTCTCCCCCTTTGGCATAAAACCAAGATACTTGCAAATGATCTAAATACTCCCCCTTAGGAGTACACACCAATCAACTTAGGAATCATAAAAATATATATTTGATACTCTAACAATGTCACTACCTAATCCCCTTGAGAGGTAGCCATCAACATCAGTCCAAACAAAGAATGAATCCATATATCCATTGTACTAATGCATCTCCATATTCATATAGTTCAAACGAGGGGAAATAACCCCCAACTTCTCCCAAATATGATCAAAAGTATCCTTAGGAAGAGCCTTAGTAAATATGCCAGCAATCTGATCCTTTGTAGGTACATATTCAAGCTTTACTTTCCACAACCTTCTCTCTCAAAAAGTGATACTTGATTGATATATGCTTTGTTCTTGAATACATCACTGGATTCTTTGAAATATTTATTGCACTTGTATTATCACAAAATATAGAAATAGGCTCATCATACACTATTTTTATATCCTTCAATGTATATCTCATCCATAATATCTATGTATAGCAAGTTATTGTAATATACTTAGCTCTACAGCAGACAAAGAAACAAAATCTTGTTTCTTGCTAAGCCATGATACCAATCTACATCCAAGAAAGAATGCACCACCACTAGTATTTTTCCTACCATCAACACAACCAACCTAACCTACATCTGTATAAGCACTCAATATGAAATCGGTATCCTTAGGATACCATAAACTAAAATTTGGAGTGCCTTTCAAATATCTAAATATATTTTTTACTGCTACAACATGTGTCTCTTTAGGATCTTATTGAAATATAGCCATAAGACAAACTGTATGCATGATATATGGTCTAGTAGAAATTAGGTATAGTAGTCCACCAATCATAGATCTATACTTGCTCTAATCAACCTTATGGGTTTCATCATCCTTACTTAGTTTGTAACTAGTAACCATACGAGTGCATACCGATTTGGAGTTATCCATTCCAAACTTCTTCAACATCTCTTTAACATACTTTGATTGTGAAATAAATATGTCTTTATCTATTTGATTGATTTGTAGCCCAAGGAATAAATTCATCTCCCCAAACATAGACATCTCAAACTCTTTCCGCATCTCTTTTGCAAAATTCTTATGCATAGCTTCATTGCCTCCAAAGATTATGTCATCAACATACACAACCACTATCAAGATTCAATCTTCCTCAACTTTAAATTAAAGATTACTATTTGTGGTACCCTTATTGAATCCTTGTTGTATCAAATATTTGTCCAACCTTGCATACCAAGCTTTGGGAGCTTGCTTCAATCCATATAGTTTCTTCTTCAATTTGTAGACCATATTAGGTTTATCTAAAAATTGAAATCCTTCTGGTTGTTCCATGTAAACTTCTTCCAACTCTCCATTCAAGAAAGCAGACTTCACATCCATCTAATAAACTTTAAAGTCCTTGTGTGCTATAAACGCAAAGAACATTCTAATCACTTCCATCCTAGCCACCAGAGAAATTGTCTTCTCAAAGTATATCCCTTCAACTTGTGCATAGCCCTTACACACAAGCCTCACCTTGTTTCTTAGTACTTCTCCATTCTCATTTAGTTTCTTTCTAAATACCCACTTAGTACCAATAATATTTTTTTTGGGTCTAGGAACAAGTCCCAACTCTGATTCTTCTCAATCTACATAAGTTCTTCTTCCATTTCCTTCATCAATGTTCATCTTTGCATGCCTCACTTGTTGTCTTTGGTTCAATTTTAGAAAGTAAATATAGATTTACCTCCACTTCAGTAGCTCTTCTTCTTGTCAACATGCCTTTACTTTTGTCTCCAATGATCTATTCTTCAAAATTATTTCTCTGTACATACTTAGGAGTCTTAGGATTCTTTTCAAGAGCTTCTTCCTCTTCATTTTGCACTTATTTTTCCTTAGCTTTTTCTTCTTCTTCTTTGCAAGCAGGTTCATTTGATTCTTATCCATCTATTACAATTGAATTCTACAAATATTCATCAACCTTGACACTTTCACTTTCAACAATCCTTCTTAGCCTTTTGTTGTAACATTTGTAAGCTTTTCTTTTGGTAGAATTTATAAGAAAGATACCTTCATCAAACCTTGCATCAAACTTTCCTAAGTTTTCATCATCTCTTTTGATATAGCATTTTCTTCTAAACACTCTAAAGTACTTGACAGTAGGGATCTTTCCATAGCACAGCTCATAGGGAGTCTTTGTACTATTAGATTTTGCTTGAACTCTATTAAGTATGTAAATGACAATATGTATTGCTTCTCTCTAGTAGACCTCTAGTAAGTTAGCTTCTCTCATCATAGTCCTTGTGGCTTCTTGAACAATTTTGTCTTTCCTTTCAACCACTCCATTTTGTTGAGGAGTACTAGGGCAGACAAGTTCTTTTGTATGCCATGATTCTCGCAAAACATGTTAAATTCATTGGAAGTGAACTCTCCACCTCTATCAGACCTCAAACATTTTATCTTCAAATCCATCTCATTTTCAACCATAACCTTGAATGCTTTGAACATATCTAGAGATTCATATTTTTCTCTAAGAAAAGTAGCCCATGTCATCCTAGAATAATCATCAACCAAAAGCATGAAATACTTGTCACCTTGAAGGCTTCTCACTCTTGTTAGACCATAAAGGTTTGTGTGCACCAATTCCAAAAATCAAGTATAAGATTGTTCTTTTTCCTTTAAACTACTTCTAGTTTGTTTTCAAAATTGACAATCTATGCAAGCAACATTGATAGGCATTGTAATCCTCAGCAGATCTCTCACTACTTTAACTGAACTGATTCTAACCAAGATATCAAAATTAATATGACACATTCTCCTATGCCATAACAAGCTATCATTAATCTGAGTCATAACACAATGACCATCAACACCCTTGAGCTGATAGATATTTCCATCTATCCTCTTTCTAGCAACAATTACAATTTTGGACCTTTTTTTGATCTCACATCCATCATCCTGAATCATAAGATTGTATCCTTTGCTACATATTTTTCCAACACTCGATAGGTTATGCCTTAAACCTTTAACATAGTAAACATCTTTAGTATTATTCTTTCCATCAATAATGATTGATCTTATTCCACAAATCCTAACACCTAAATCATCTCCAAATTTAACAAGTCCTCCATCATATTTTTCAATTCTAACAAACTTATTCTTATCTTTGGTCATGTGATTTGAGCAACCACTGGCAATAACCCAATATTTCTTGTCTTGTTTGACATGAAAATCAGATACCAAAGTTCCTCTAGTTTTATCCTTTTTCTCTGAAACACTTTCCTTCACACATATTTCAAAGTTAGTAGAAATAGATTCATCTTTTAAAGTAAAAAACAAGCATTCATTATATCATCAACATCTCCATAATCAGATTCATCATCAGAAATACCAACATCTTCTCTAACATAGTAGCTTTTCTTGATCATCTTACCTTTGTTTTCCTTTTTATTGTTCACAATTCAATTTGGACATCTTGAATCATAGTGACCTATACTTCCACAACTAAAGCACTTGAAAGTTAATTTACCCTTGTACTTACCGATGCCCTTTTTCATTCTTCTTACAAAGTTAGCTTCCACATCATCAAGATCATGTCCATCTAAATCTTCAACTTTTTTTTATTTTCTAGTCTTGAAAGAAGTCTTCACTTTTGTAACATTTTTTAGACCAATTTTCCCCATTTCAAATGTAGTTAGTGTACCATACAAATGATCTCTAGTGTATGTATTAAAATATAAAAATTCCTCAATAGCAAAAAAAAATTCACTATGAGAATCAAGAATAGTTTTGAGAATTTTCTTTACAACTTTAGGTTCTTTGACTTGTGCACCAAGACCTCTCATAGCACTTACTAGTTCATTAACCCTCTATGTGTAACTTGTGATTGTTTTGTCATCAAAAATTCACAAAGTCTCAAATTGTGCCTTTAGATTTTGGAACTTAGCTTGTTTAACCTTATCATCTCCTTCATAGATACTTTCTATCTTATCCCAAACTTCTTTAGCAATTTTCAGATCCATAACTCTCACTAATTTAGTATTTGCAAGACTAGTCAAAAGAACAAACCTTGCCTTACCATTTGTTTCATAGGCCTTAATTTCATCACTTGTGTGTGGTCCATTTTCATGCATGGTGTATGTATTCTTTACTACCTTTGCAACTTCGTGTCCAAGATAAATCAGATAGCCTTCCATCTTCTCCTTCCAAAATGCATAATTTGTACCATCAAACATAGGGATCTCCTTCTTGTTCGCCATCTTGGAACTACCTCAAGCTGTCAAGCTTTTCACTAAGGAACCTTGCTATGATACCAATTTTTGAATGAACATGACAAATGAGAGGGGGGGTGAATCAGTTGTATCAATTTAGAACATTAAAACCCTCAATAATAATCAGATCCACATGCATTCATTAAACCCTTAATTCGTTATAATGTTTAAACATGAAAAGCAGATAATATAAAGTAAAAAAACCAACACCATACACAAGGGAACACCAAACTTATGTGGAAAACCCAATGAGGTAAAAATCCATACTAAGGATTAACTCACAACATAAGTAATTGCAAAAAAAAAGGATCATTGCCAAAATAGGACACATTGTCCAGAAAGTCTCACAACCTAGGCTCACTACTAGAATAGAAAGAAGATAAGAAGATAAGATGTTACATGGAGAACACAATCTCAATGCAATAAAAATTCCACCACAATAGCTCCAACAACACTCGCAACCTTCAAAAGATCAAGATAGCTCAACTCACTACATTCAACAATCTTGCATTATAGCTCGCACTGCATTTCACACTTCTACACTTAATTTCACATCACAATACTCAACTCTATCCCACACCCCATCTCACATCAATTTAGCTTCCATTTATACCATTTGCAACTTGAAAAATATCTTCAAGTCTGCTACACACATTATTCTTCACAAATTCAAAATAGGTCGGCAATAAACATTCCTGTGGTGGATAGGAACAAAAATCAAACCTAAACAAAACTTAACTGGGACCCAAATCAATTTTCACGTCACACTAAGTCTTTATTAATACTTGAACATCTTCGAATATAGTGTAAACACGAGGTCATTCATTACCCGTACAAACACCATTAAACCTTGAATTACACACTTCCTTAAATCCAAGGACGACTTGCAAACCACATATCACGCTTCAACATAATCTAGAATATTCCTCTATCCTTCTGAAATCCATCAAAATCCTTCACAACAAGTCATACCTTCATAATGTACATAGCTTGTACACTCAAACTACACTGCCAAACATTGCAACTCTAAAATCAATCTTTTGGAATACCAAACCACAAATCCTCTTGAAACAGGAAAGAGATCAACATCATCAACATACCTTCAAAATTGTAAGACTTGAAGAGCAACTAGAGAGAAACATGGAGCAAAAGCATTTCTCCCAGACACCTTTGTAAGCAACACTACAAAACCAATTCACACACGAGTGAAAATAAATTCCTCTGACTGTCAATCCAAAAGTCAAAATTATGGATATAAAAACTCTAAACACCTCTAGCCAACATATCCAAACCACATAAGTAGAATTTTGACCCAGAAGAAATGTGAAGCAAAACTAGAAAACCTCTACAACACCATGTTTCCTTATTTTATCAATTTTCTCAATATCCTCGACATCTAAACCATAAATAGAAGCTTATCAAAGCAACACTAGAGGTTAACATAAGCAACTTAACTAATTATTACATAATTCAACTAATCAAAGCAACAATCTCTTCTTAACCACTGCACAATTATCATCAATGACAATACAAGCTTGTTGACATCAATGACCACCTTCATACTTGCAATAGGTGCACATCAACCTAATTCAGTATCAAGGGAAAACATGTGGATGAAATGTTGAAGCACATAACAAATCATCACATAAACATACTTATTATTGAATTGACTTGATGTGGTCCCAAGAAGGATAGGTTAGAACCCAAAACTATTATAATACATCTTCCATTACTAGCACAGCCCCCAAGCATATGGTGCAAGCAAAGGAACAAGTCTTGTCAGCCAGATATTCACAAATATCCCAAAAAGCCAACTCAAGACACAATGCATCGCCAAAGCAGTCAATTAGTAGTGTGTGGATCACGTGGCAATGTTCCCTAAACATCCAACAACACTTTTATACACTTCTTCCTGTAGACACTTAAAATTGTCCTAATCAATATTGCACATCCAAATTTGATTACTAACACTGTTTTCATCCTAAATCACCCCTTTCAACTATTTAATTAAATAATCTTAATTATTTGATTAAATCCACCATTTTTTTCCATTAATTGGATAATCAATTTCATTAGGTTAATTCATCCCCTTTCATACTAATTTTCATCCTATTTAATTAGATAATGTGAATTATTTAATTAAATTTCTTAAGTCCTCTCATTTGATTAAATAATCTTAATTATTCAATTGAGTCATAAATTACCCTTTTATTAAATGAGTTAATTGTTTAATGAAATTCCTAATTCACCCATCATGCACAATTAAATAATTCTTAATTATTTAATTAACTAATTACCGTCATCCTCCCACTTAAAAGGGAATATTCCCATAGAATATTCCTCCATTTACACTCACTCCTAAATGGAAATATTTTGTAATAACCTCCAAAATTTTAGGATTTATGCTTCTTTAAATCAATTTGAGCCGTTGATTAAATTATCAATCCTCGTCAACTTGCAATCTCATCCATTGATTGGATTCGTGATCCATGCCAACTCCTCTTATTGATTTTCATCCATTGATTGATCAAATCAATCTTGACCATTGATTCAACTATTTTTCCTATAAATAGTCCTTATTTATAGGAGAAAAGGATCCACATTCATTTAGAGTAACTGCATTATAATGAATTTTAGAGCATTCTTCATGAGAATTTTATCATTTAGCATCCATTTTAGTTAAGCTTTGCATCCATTTTCATCAATTTCCATCAATGGCTTCCATCTTCAAGCTTGTTACAACCAAGGGATTGGGAAAGGGATAACATTCCACATAAATTCAACATCAATTTCCCAATGGGATGAGGTTTGATGCATCTAAATAGGTTTCCTTTAAGCATTTCAGTTTATTTCATGCTTAATGGCTCCTTAGTTTATTGTTTTAAAGAATTCCATTAGGAGCTTGACTTAACTAGTTAGATCGTGGTTAATTCTTGTATGTTTAATCACATTTAGTTAGGTTATGACCATGCTCAAAATACCATACATCAATCAAATTCAACTTTATAAAGAACCAGTTTACAATGCAAAAGTATTTAATCCGACACAAAGAATTAGAGTTTTAAATAAATTTTGACAGAGCAAGATGATAACATTGTTATCATTATAGAAGCATAAGAATTTTTTTAAAACAAAGCTTTCAATTCACATTAATTTCATATTGGAAGAATCGTCTATTGGGTTTCATATATAAAATAATTCATCCTTAAAACTTTCTATTCCAAGTGCCTTTCTTACAAAAATGACGCTCACTAAAACAAACAAGACCTTTACTGAGCTAAGACGTATAGCCATTTGAACATAGATCGAGAGATAGATGCTAATTTCAATTCCTTAAGAGAGACTTAGATATGGTCATTAAATAGATTCTTTGTTTTAGACTCAGAAAATTGATTTACATAAGAAAAGGTAGAAACACAAGAGAACTATTCCTTAGCAACATGAACTTACAACATACTCTTATGAACTGTCTGAACATGTACAATACACTAAACAAACTAAGATATGGATCCATTCTAAAATATCTACAAATAGCACAAGAACTCAACCTGGAATTTTCATTGAATGGCTTAGAGTATGTCAGTTAAACATAAATGGCTCCATATTCAAAAGAGTAAGTTATCTAGAAGCATAAGGGAAAATATCATCAAGCAGTCATTATTTAAGAATTGCATGCACTACTAGTAAATATTGGACAGGCTACTACTTTATATTTTCCTAGCAATGAAAGGTTAAAATGGTAGTTACAATAGATTTGTTGTGGAAACTAAAAGCATATTAGACTAGAGTTGTGGCAGAGATGCTTTATATTATGCTCTGGTTTTCCATTAACATTGTTAGTGTTTGAATAACCCTACTTTTTTATAAAAAATAAGACACAAAGACATGTGAGGCCTATTGACAAGATCAAAACTCAACTTTGTACCCATTATTGATCTCTTCTTTCCTTGCAATATTAACCCAAAAAAAAAGTTTCAAGTGATTGTGCAATTCATTGTTCTTCCTATAGCAAGGGATTTGAAAACTAAACTCCACCATAACAAATCCATGTGATTTTATCCATTTTTTGCTCTATTTTTTGCTTCCACCCATTGTTTTAATGTATTTTTTGCCAATTTTTTGAAAATGTCAATGCCATTTATTAGGATGGCACTATTTTTGGCATTTATTTGCGCCGATCAAGACAAGTCGGTGCTAATTAAGGTGCTCATTGGCACCAAAATTAGTGTTGACTTTAGCACTAATATTAGGTTCAAGTGTGGCACCACAGTTAGCGTCACCTTTGGCTCTAAGTTAAGCTTCAATTTTAACACCACTTTTAGCTCTCGCTTTAGCTTTGAGTTTAGCTTTGGGTTTAGCACCGGTTTAGACACCCCTATGTCAAAGAGACTTATTTATATGTCTCATCAATGATGTAAAACAATGAAATGTCAACAAGATACAGGCATATCGAGGAGAGAATCACTTATGTCACATTGACAAGGTATATCTACAAGTGCTTAGTGAAACACAACTCTTGGATATAACAAAGTAGTGTCGATGAGACATTGAGATATCGATAAGACAAATAAGATTGTCTCATCGACACTCTTCAAGTAATAATCAAAAGCATACACCGCTATACCACCAGGAAGGTGAGCAACATATGTGGTAGAGAGGTATACACCGCAACCCTGCAGTAAGAAGCCTTGAGCAAGGTGGTAGTGCAGTAAATAGCAGAAGGGAAGGGAAAAACCCCGCCATACCACAACGGGTATAATAAGAGACAGTGGTAGTATGGTAATCATGGCATCATTACAATTTACAACACTAAATGCAACAAATCACATCAGTCACAATCCATTTGAATAAATAATTTAAGGAATCAAGAATATAGCCCACCAAAATACTCTAAAACTCTAATAAACATACTCTAAATTTTTTGTCAAAATCTTATTTTCAGGCATAGCCCACTAGAATGGAGTTTTCATTTTCATAAACATACAATAAAACCTTTGTTGAAACCTTATTTTCAGGCATAGCCCGCCAAAATCGAGAAGTGTTTCAGTAAAGAATGACAAACAATGGTAAGGAGGCATAGGATTCATTGTTGTTTATCTCATTCCTGCTTTGATCAACAAGGGTTACAATGTTCACGCTACTGTTTATAATCCAAGTATTTAATTAACATATGTTTGCATAATCTCAAATTCCTTCAGATGCTTTGGAAGTATCAATGTAACCTATATAGGGTTTAGAATGACTTCTTTAAATCTAAAAAAATAAATTAGATGCTTTTGAAGTATCAATGTGACCTATATAGGGTTTAGAATAATTTATTTTGATTTAAAAACATAAATAAATGATGTATTATCCTATGATTAGATAATGTGATGCATATAAAGCAAGTCCTTCATACCTGCCATTGTTCCAAACCACCACTCACCGCCTTGCTTAAAATGTTTCCTCCATAAGCACAATAGCATGTTTTAAAATCATGGTTTCCAGTGATTGACCATTAAGGTCACTACTTTCATCAAGATACAATGAGATTTTGTCTTCAAAATTAAGGCATTATGCAAGATAACAATGTGAATTGTTTGTTGTGTACAATTTGATTTTCTTGCACATTTACTACTTTGTTAACTGCATTTAACACTAGATATTGCACCATTAGCTACAATCTCAAATAACTCACTCACTGCCACTTGAAGATTCCTTTCATGAGAATCCTTGTATAAAATCAAACTATGCCCTATAGACTGCCTACTTACTTACTAATATAGGAGACTCATTGTTTCATGGCATTTTGAGTTTTACTTAGAAAGGGTTAATATGTGGCATTTTTATGTGCAGGAAGAATAGATTGTGATGCAATGTTTGAGTATGGATGGTTCAAGAAAAATTGGATTGCTATCGGTGTCATAACCAGGTTGGATTGTACCTTGAGCCGATGTGAAACACTTTCAGGTTTTTTCTCTCTAAAGCAAAACTTGTGTGTAGGAATTTCCAAATATCTGACAAAGGAAATTCCTACATTCTAAAGATAAAATCATAAATCTGCTTTATCCAGATTCTGATCCAACCTTATATATTTAATATATGATAGAGAAAGTTTGTACATTCTAAAGATAAAATCATAAATTTTATTGGTCCAATTGGAGATCCAATTTCAAGTTGTGAAGCTCTAACAAAGAAAGTTCCTACTTTATAAAGATAAAATCATAAATTTGTTTGGCCCAATTTGAGGTCCAATTGTAAGGATTTGTCTTTTTAATTATACTTTCTGGCATTTGTCTTGATACAAATTGTTACTTTAGAATTATGGTATTTCTTTTCTTCTAATGTTTTCAATCCTCATTTCAAGGAAGAGCTCCGAAGATGGTTCCTTCAAATGGAGACTACACTTTTCTACTATAGGTTCCATCTAGAAACACCAGAAGCTCAGGTACTGCCATACTCAGGTACAACAGAGTTTGAGGTTACCTTGTTCTCCTTGATACAAAATGTTGTCCTTCAATCCCTCTTAAGCAACATTCACTATTATGGACTTCATCATTGTAACCTTCATGCATTCGATTTAATTTGTTATGTGGAAACATGTCTTTTTCTTTGCAAGTGGTGACTATTGTGTAAACTTTTAATCTACATGACTACCTCTCATGTTCAATTCTTGTGACTATTATGATGCTTGGGGCTGCTTAGTTTTAACCAGACTATGAATGAAAACTATCTTGGAATCCTTGATGATCAGTTTTTTCAGAATCATGGCTATGTTGATAGTGGAATGTTCTTATTAATAAGGATAAATCTTTATCAATAAGGAGATTACCCCTTACCAACATACTCCACTATCCTTGCAAATATTGATCTTTAATGCTTCATGGATGGTTTACTTGTGATTATCCTTCTCAAATGAAACAATAGGGTAGCAGGCTTGGCTTAGCCCTTGTGGGAGCCACATTTCACCCCACATGTTGTAACCAGATAAACAAAACAACCTAATTTTATCTATACCTTCACAATAAGAAAAAAGGTTAGATAAAACCAAGCATATGATAGATATGTTTGATAACTTTCTTGTTTTCTTGGATATCTATGGTATGCAAGTTATTTGAATGCACATGATTATCAAATTATATATTTATAAATGTATGCACATATTTTGATTGATGATCCTTCATTGCTCTAACAACACTCTTCTCACTCAAATGCAGGGAACCTAGGAGCAGCAAGGAAGACATCAACTTGGATTCTTAGACAAGTGGTAAGACTAAAGATGATGTAGAACAAAGCAACCAGGATTCATCATTGTCCCCTTTCTCTTTTTGTGCATTTTTCTCTTTTGTATCTATAAATGTATAGTTTTTCGATTATATGCATTCAAATAGTCAATTCCACGACTTGTGTGGAACAACATACATTTAAATTATCAATAAAGAGTACATTTTTTAAAGGATTGTGCAATCTTTCCTATATTATATGCATCTGCATAAGTGCAATCTAGTAATGTAATCTTCTAGTTTTGTTTATGCACATGAATGTAATGTAGCAAAAATAAAAATGTACCTTACTCTTCATTTGAAAATCACAAAATCTCTACCTGATTGAGCTATTAACTTTTGTGTCTTCACGAACATATGTTGATACAAAATGAATGGAAGAAGCATCCAAGTAATCCTATTTTTTTCTGCCAATAATTCATACCAAAGATTGAACAATTTAAGGATATTGCAATAGGTAATTTGTATCAACACAAATAATATTACTGAAGCATTTCAAAGTTTAGGCCATAAGAATCATCCTTTTTTAAACATGGATTGTGTTGTAGCCAAAATTCCATCCTAATTATTTTTGCATACTTCCATTTTCACTCATCTCTTACATCCACCATATGCATAGAATTCCTATCATAATAACTTAAATTTAATAAAAAGAACCAAAGTGTATTCCTCCTTTGAAATACTCCTATGATTTCTCATAGCATATCACAAAGACAACACCATGTTGATGAGAGTCCCTCCAAAGTCTCCCCAATATTAGCTCAAAGCACAAATTAAAAATGTAGATGAGACACCCCTATGTCGAAGAGACTTATTTATATGTCTGATCGACAATGTAAAAAAATAAATGTCAACAAGATACGTGCATATCAAGGAGAGAATCACTTATGCCACATCAACAAGGTATATCTACAAGTGCTCAGCAAAACACAACTCTTGGATATAATGAAGTAATTGTCAATGAGATAGTGGCATATCAGAAAGAGACATTAACTTGTCTCATCAACTCTAGAAACCAACATCAGAGGAACATAAGATCTCATGTTGATAAGAAATTGAGATATCGGTAAGACAAATAAGATTGTATGAATGACACTCTTCAAGTAATCATCAAAATCATACACCGCTATACTATTGGGAAGGTGAGAAACATATGCAGTAGAGCAATATACACCACAACCCCATAGCAAGAAGCTTTGAGCAAGGCGGTGGTGCGGTAAACAGTAGAATGGAAGGGAAAAACACTACCATACTATCATATCGAAGAAACAATGGGAATTTTAATTAAAAGTCTCTTTGACAGTTATGAAATGATGATTAGTCTGATTGATGTGACTAACAAAATTATCGATGGAACTACCACTATTAATGAAGAACTTGGTCATAAAGGTGGCGCGAGTGCCATTTATGAACTAGGGTTGGATGAACTGTCCTGAAAGTTGATAAATATGGCCTCAAAGAAGCTGAAATCATTGTGAATTGTAATTGAAGGATTTGGAGAACCAAGTTGGATGACATTAGGTAGCTAGAAATTTACAACATTTATCCAAGTAAGTGGTCTAGACTCAGCTCAAAGTATTTTCTCAACAAATAGATGAAAGCATTGCATGACTAGGGTTGAGATGGAAAAAACCCCAAGCAAATAGAAAGAAAAAAGACAAAAAAATGAAGCTAGGAAATTGAATCAAGACTTAATCCATCAGTGTCTTGGGTCTGGGCCAAAATTCAGAAGAATAGCATAGCTTAAGCCATTGTGTGTGACATTAGTAGATAAACTAAAAAATTTGGGAGATGTATGGACTCCGTGTAGGGGTTACGACCTCTTTATTTATCATTATAGGAAGAAATTCTAGCGTAGCCTAGTGTCAAACCCATGGAATCTGAATTTGGGTAAACTTGTAGTACCCAACATCTTTTTGAACATAGATTTAATCAAGGTGTTGGAAAAAAATTACAATCTGAAGACGAGAGCAATTCATTTTCCTAATGTGTAACAGTTCATGGTCATAAAGCTAGATTATATTTCCATGATTTTTTAGCTAGACACTTCCCTGAAAAGAAAATTACTAATCAGAGACTTGTTGGAGGAATACCGCACAATGGAAACAAGTTACAAGAGGTGGAAATTGCCTCTACATAGGGTTAAAGGTGTGGGTAACCAAACTATGAGGTTCTCTAGTGAAGATAAGCGCCTATTCTCTATGGCTTTGTTTGGAGAATTCTTTCAATACACTTATTACTCATTTGGTCAAGTACTAGGAATTGATGTTCCTGAGAACATGACAATTGTTCCCATGGTTTTAGCCACAGACATCTAGATCCATAATGCCTGACCCTATGTTTATGCAAAGTATTTATCGAAGACCATCAATAATTCCCTCAATATCATCAAGAATGACAGTGAAGCCATTAATTTCAAGCACTATTATCTTTTCATGCACATGATATTATATGAAGGGCAGGTGATGGGGATATGGAGTGAGGAATTAAGAATAAAATACTTAGATAATGATGGAAATTCAAGGCTTGTACAAATGTGGACATCTGTTTGGGACAGTAGGTGTGGGAGGTCCCACTACCTATATTTTGAGGAATATTTTTTCAAACCACTATATAAGATGCTAGGCCACAAATGTGACTACAACCTCTCCCCAAAGATCTTAAGATTTCTTCAACCAAAGAATATGGGTCATGAAGCAGGGATAAATCACAATTGGGGGGACTGGTACTTGTTTAGGGATTGTATTGTTATCAGTGTTTATGGATTTGAAGTTTCACCTTATTTGTTGCCTAAGACTATGCCAGATAGAGTTTCTTATTTAGAGATCATAAGGCAATTGTCATTTTTAGCTTTCATGCATTTAAAGAGATATGGGAGGCAGACTTTCATGCCTTCCACTTTCTACTTTGGTGATTTCACTATTATCTCTGATTCAGGCTATGACTTGGTTTGTGGAAAAATGGATTATTATGGCTTTTCGGTTGGCAAAAAAAGAGAAAAGTTTGATCCTGAACACTTCATTTGTGATGCCAAAATTTCTCAAAAATTGAAAGGGTATGAGCATAGTTTCCTTTTAGAAGATGTCATCAGAAATTGTGAATAAAAACAAAACATGATGAGAATGAATGCCTACAGTAGGGTTATGATGGTTGAGGCTTGGAAGGTGAATAATAACATGGCTACATAGGGGCTTTCCTTGAGGTACAAGATCCCATAGAAAGAATTGAACAGTTAATCCTCCATGAAGAAGAACTAATAAGAGATGTGCCACTTGTGGCATTTGAAAGAGGGAGGGGCATCAGTCCTAGGAGGAAAGTAGAAAATATCACACCACTAGATCACTTATCACCTCAGCCTACTACTAAAGTGAGCTTTTCAATTGGTTCCCCATCCATGGAAGAAGATAACACTAAGAAGGAAGAAGAAGTCTCATGGTTTAATGCTCCTATTATACCTAATATGAAATGTCATTGGAAAGAAGTATGATCACCTTTGAAGCCTCTGATGAGCTATCAGATGATGTGAGTCATTGTGCAAGTCAGGAATTTGTTGCAGATGATACTTTTGTGCAGACCCCTGAATTTAATTCCTTTATATATGAGTATAAAGGAAGACTAATAAGAGAAAGGTTAAAGTACATTGACCCTGAGAAAGAGGCTTATGCCTTGAAATATTTGCAACATGAAGTTGATAGGGAAATGAGAAACATGACTACTAACAAAGGAAGAGCATTATTGCAAGAAGCTAGAGTTATGCTCCTTCCTAGGTGGGATATTAGTTCGGCCATTGTGTTTGACAGCTTTTTGAAGAGAAAGAATTAAACTTTGCAAATAATGGATGAAGCGGGTTACAGGGTCTATACAGGGTTAGGGTACAATCCTGATAATACCACTTTGCAAATTTGGGCTCTTTACCCCCAGGAAAGAAGCCTTCTCTCATTGACCATGATCAGATTTTTGGACATCTCCTGGTGCAAAGAGTAGGGGAGACAAATCCTTTGGATACTACTGACTTGAATGTGAATGTAGCCAAATTCAACAAAGCCCAGATCCAAAAGCTAGTAAGAGATAACCAGTGGTTGATAGAGGAAAATGACAGGTTGAAACAAGAATTAACCAACTACAAAGATACGTTGCCTCCTTCTCCAAGGCTTTACTCTCCTTTAATTAAACATGAAAGAAAAGCATTAGAGGCCATGTCTAAGACTACTCAATGGAAGCATAAATTTGAAAAGGCTCAAAAGGAATAGGAAGAACTAAAATAAAATTGAAGGCTACTACTTTTGAAGTAGCATCAAGGATAATTTGTATGAAATTCAAAGATATGTTCCAACATGCAGATGGTGTCTGGAATGCTCACAGTGGAACATACAAGGCCCTCGTGGAGCATGGAAATCTACTTGATAGGATGAAGGAAATGGAATCCCATATCAAGGAAAAAGATGGAGATAATAATGCTTTTCTCCAAGAATGTCAGAGCTTCATGAATACATATGAAAACTTCTAGAATATCTTGACACATGAATTGAATGACTTCAGCCAGCCACTATGTATGGCCATGCCATATTTCTTTAAAGAAAGAGATTTGAAGGATCAAGAAGCTAGGAAAAATGAGCTATCAAAATATTTTCCAAGCATCCTTGATGAGGATGAGGTACTCAGGAAAACACATAAGCAGCTCAGGAGGATTGTTGAATTGGAGAATGCAATGACAGACACTCTACAGAATGCAAACACTTATGCCTAGGAGAAATACATTGATCACATTTCAAAGGTTAATCTGATCCTTGCACAAGTTGTATGAGGTAGTTAGATTTTGGTTGTTGTGGATGCATTAACATGGTGTTTGAGCCTTGAACATATCTTAGGTGGTCAAAAGTGCTTGTTGATGATTAACGGATTGTGGTGCATCCAATAATAAACTCTTTTTAAGTTTCTATGTTATGTTAATTATGCTTTAGTTAAGAAATGATGTAATTTTTTTAAACAAACCCGAACCTTGTTGCTTCCCATACAACTAGGGAAACCAAGGTTTGATTTTGATCATCATATCATCATCATTTCAATCCATTAGAATAGATACTAGACCATCTCATCCACTTATTCATATCAAAAGAACTCATGTTATGTATGTTTGTATTTTGAGCAATATAATGGAGTAGATACATTATAGCTTGTAATCCATTTTCAGTGTTCAATTGTTGTGTCGATTTTCATGCTTATTTATTGCTTTGTTGTCTCCAAAGTGGTCTTGTCAAGTTGTTTAAATCTACAAGATTTATCAGGGCACATTTGTTGTTATTGTGTGGATGCTTTGATTGGTTTCTGGTTAGGTGTGAATTAAATTCCTTTCAAATAATTTACTTTAATTGGTTTGTATTAAGGATTAAATTCCTCTTAGAGATTGACACCCTCTTATGGTCTAAAAACCTACATTTTTGAGACCCAATAGATTACAAATAACTCTAAAAATTTAGAAGTCTATGAAACAGTGTATATATTCTTGTACTTGTAAATATTCTTTTATTGTTATGTCTATTAAAGAAAATAGAGTTTGAATAAAAAATGCTTCACCCTTTTTTGTAAGTGAGTATGTGAATTATTGTTTAAGAAAAAATCTTACAGTGTTTACATTTTTAGTTTACTAGTTTCAAATCTTCATTTGCTATGTATATAAAATTGTATGTGCTCTTTATCTCTAATGGCATAAAATAGTAATGTCATCAGAATCAGGGTTTACAATTTCAGCACCATCATTGTCCACACTTTTCATATCCTATTCACTTTTAAGTACAATCATCAAAATTTTATTTTTATTTCTTTTCCCAGTTAATCTTGATTCCTTTCAACGTAACACAATATGTTGCATGTTAAATTTCAAACATTTTCTTTGCATTTTTTTGTATATATTATTTTATGAGTGCATCATTATGTAACACCAATTTCACTTCTGAGATATACAGTAAAAATAAATGAAAGCACATGTTTGCTTTGTCAAGGGAAATGTATGGTGAATACCCTGTCTTTTAGATAAGTGTGCAAGTGAAATAAGACATAACTGATTGAATCTAATTTTCTACTGTACAATTTTTTTGTATGTGCTTTTTACTTTTTACATGTGGATTACCCTCAAAAAGAGACTACTTATCTTTTCTTAAATGAATCATTTACATTTGTTGTCTATGAAAGGAATTTACTACTTGACAATAGGTTCATGAACTTCATACAAATTAAGATTGGTGTAAAAAGGCCATCCCCACAAATGTTGTTTGGTCTAGAATTATAATGGAAAATAAAAAAACTTGCTAGGAGAATAAAATAGGTTTTCAATTGTCCAAGTACAACATAATATTACTGAAGCATTTCAAAGTTTAGGCCATAAGAATCATCCTTTTTTAAACATGGATTGCAAATAATTCTAAAAATTTAGAAGTCTTAGTCATTAACATTATTGCCTGCTACAATGTCATCCAGTGTATCATTGTCAATGTTCATATGTTCTTTCAAGTATTTAATATTATCATCATCATCATCTTGACCTGCATCATCTTCATCAGCATTGAAATTTGACTGTAGACCATCTATATTGTTACCAGATGTATTTGGATCATCATTTTCTATACCACCCATATTGTTGTCTACCATAACATCATCTAACTCTGGATTGTTGTCTTCTTGTGCCTGAACATAACCATCTTCAACATCATCATGGATGTCAATTTCTTCAATGTTCTCTAATCCCTCTCTCCCATTTTGTTGGCCATCATTGTTTTGTTTAATATCCACTAATGCATTGTCAAATACATGCCTTATTCTTGGATCATAATGTATGACAAATATCCATTTCAGGTTCAAAATATCTTCATAGAAAAATACCTGCACATGAACGACATACATAAATTAGACGTATGTTATAACAATTTTATTGATTAACAAACACATGTATATATTCACAATAAGCTATGAATTAATAGATTAATGATCACTATCGCTTCTTATTTCAGCTAAAGAAATACCAGCTCACAATGAATTGGTAGAACATAAGGCTCCTTATCCTCTGGTAGGAAGGATGAGGAATCTATAGAAAACAATCCACTATGGGTATCATGTCTTCATGTCCTCTCAAATGCTTCATACCATCTACACTTAAAAATACAACATTTAAAAGAGCGGTAATCCAAATCAATAGTTTCTTGTATTTTCCCAACATATTGTAGATTCCCTTCAATTATATTCTTATCTTTTGAGCTTGATCAACTGGATTGCTCGAAGTCAACCACGATGCCACAATCGAAGGATCATCTCTTTACTTCTACATTTTCTACACAATAATGTCAACCATATGCCCACATTGTTGGATATTTCCTCGCCTATGGAAGACTATTTATTTTAGTGAAAACAAATATAATGATGAATATTAAAATAGTTAAGACTTTCAAAACTGTAAGGAAACAACATTTTGTAAAATTCCAATTGTACCTTTCTTTCACATCCTCTAGACATGTTGATTTCATCTTTTGTTATGTTTGAATCTGTACCTACATCTTCTATTTGATTTTGAATTTGTTCAATAACCTATTCTAGTGGGAAATCTTTCCCCCATTCCCCAAGTAGATGAGTGGTAAATGGAGTATTCCTTGGGTTTGATCTCTTAAACTGTCTCCTTGCTTCTAACACTTCTCTCTTTTTATCATACAAATCAATCCATTTGTTCATAAAGTCCATTTGGTACAAAATGAACTTGTCGAGTATAGAACTTTCGTCTACACCTATTACATTTCAACATTTTTATTTCAAACTCTAAATGTCATGTTGTTAATTTAACAAATAAATTACAGAGTAAATTAATGATTGCAAGAAAAACAACCACACTGATCATGAATTTACTTACTAATTTGTACTTCAACACCATTAGATTTTGGTTTTTATCCATCAATAATATCTGATGCTCGTTCTTCATCCCAAATGCATGGGCCATCTTCAAAATCCTTACCAAGGAATTCACACAGAAAGAAAAATGCTTCATTCAATACATACCCTTCAGCCATGCAGCCCTCTAGACGTGCCTTTTGTCAGGCATGTCTTTTAAGAGTTTTCATATACCTCTCAAATAAAAACATCCATCTCGTTGATATGACACCCCCTAATTCAATGGCATTGACTAAGTGTATAAGTAAATGGACTTGTAGGAAGCTCCTTCTCAAATACACATACAATTTCTGCAATTTCCTTCTTCCACTTTGGCACTTCAAATTCATGGATCTCCTTGGAGGTCACCCACCTAATATAAGAATAGTAAATTAGTATGAACCTTTAGTCATAAATTAAAATGCAATACAATATCTCTATGTCTCTCACACATGAACATTTCATATAACCACATACCTTGTAAATGTTGGCAATCAACTTATGGCATTCCTTAAGTCAACTGTATAACAGGAATCCCCCCTAATTACCATTGGCATGATATGCTATCAAACACATTTATGAAAAGATCATTAGTAATTTTTTTTCACACAAAAAAATATCAAAATAAATTTAGTGCTTAATCAATATTACCAGTAGATGTTAAATGTTGATTTATAATACCTTCATTAAATTATGAAAATCATGTGTTTTAAATCTTGTGATAGGTCCATCAACTGTAAAAGCTTTAGCCAATGATGACCCATAGCCAGTAGGTGTCCTTATTGAACAGGTGACATTTTTTAGTTGGTCTAGCTCTTTTTTTTTTCAAAATCCATGGAGCTTTTGCATATGTTTCATTTTTCCTGTTTGGCCACAAATGTTTTCTATCAAATTTGGTATGTGAAAGAGCAATATCTCTCCTCGAAGACAAGGTGTCCTCTTTTCCTAATATGTGTCGAAATATAGAATCTGGGAAATTTTTGAAGCAATGCATAGGATCTAATAGGTGAGATATTAATATATCCTTCTAGTAAGGGAGCTCATAAAATATGGATTTCCTTTTCATTCCTTTTGGCATATTAACTACAACTTGTTTTGGTTCTTCAATTGAATCACCCTGATCAAAAAAATCCTCCCAAGCTTTCAATTCAACATCTTCATACTTCTTAATCCAATCACCTGGACCCATAATCATGGGAGGGCCTCTATTTTCAACTTCTCCATCAAATTGATTCTTTGAGCAATTTCTAAACCTATGATCTAGTGGTAGAAAAACCCTCTTGTTTGCGTAAATAAATTTATGTAAATCTTTAGAATACCACCCTTGAAATTGTTTTGCACGTCTTGGAAATGCAAATATCCCCTTTGTTTGAAGCCCTGCAATTCAATAAGTAATGTTAATAACATAAAAAAAAAAGTATAAAACTAAGTATGAAAGTTGGGATGAAAATAAATTATGAATATAAATATGTAAATATTTTATCTTACCAAAACAAACACCAAGTCTTGGGAAATCATGAACAGTCCAACATAGCACACCATACAACATGAAGGACCTATTTGATGGAGGACGTGATATGTCATACGTTCTTATGCTTTTCCATAGCAATTGCATCTCATCAATAAAAGGTGCAAGATAAACATCCATGTTTTTAACTTGATATTTTCCTGGAATAATGAAATTCAGCATAAGGTGCTCCTTTCTAACAATCATCCATGGGGGAATATTGTATACTATCAATCCGACTAGCCAAACACTATAATTTGAGCTTAGGAAAGAGAATGGGCACACTCCATCAATTGCAATACCAAACCTAATACTATGGGGTTCATCTTTGAATTTTGTTGGCCATTTTTCCTTTGTGTTTCATTGCTTTGGAGTCGACCAGAATTCGCATGAATACATCTTTACTCCTGTTCTTTGCATGCCAATCCATCAATTGTGCTAGTGAATTACAATGAAACGTTCATTGAAGTCTAGGTATAATTGGCATGTGACGTAAAACCTTCTTTGGAACTATAGGACCTTGTACATTTGTACAATATCTCTTCTCTTTGCATACAAGGCATTCTACCTTGTTTTCGTATTCATCTCTGTATAAAATGCAATCATTTTTACATGAAAGAATTTTCTTATATTCAATCCCCAACTCAACCAACAACAGACGCACCTCTCTGCAAGTTGATGGAAACACATTCTCTTCAAGGAATATTTTAGTTTTTAGTGCCCTATAAGATTGCTAGAGATTAAATCAATTGAATGTTTGACTTATGATGAACATGTTTGATATGTCAATTTATATTAGGACTGTTTATATACAATATATGGTTTTAAAATACCCTTAAAGAAATATAAACGAAGTTGATGAAATTTTATGAATTATGTACACCAATTGACAATGCAAAGTAAGAAATAGATTTCAACTCACTTCAGTAGGGTAGTGAATCCTTTGTCTAACCAACCAAATAGTGACTTGATTTCTAATAATATTAATGTGCATGCTAGTTTTTAGGTTCTACTTGCACCCAATTTGAACATGGGTGTCTTTGCTACTTGCTTGATGGATTCTTTGATGTTGTTATCATCAACATTACGTTGGTGGTAATTACCCCTACTATCATCGTTATTGTCAACCATATCATCATTATTGTCATAATTATTTCCATCCCCAAAGAAACCTGTAAGTATTTCATTCAATCCTTTTTCATGCACTGCATTTTCACTATCATGATCATCATCGTTAAGGCTAGGTGGCATGTCATCAATGTATGTGACTCTCATTAGCTCTTCAAATTTCTTAGGTGGTAGTGTTCTCTTCAATCTTGCTCTTGTTGCCCTGGTATGGTTTAAAGGATGGTTTGGATCATATCGTCCAAATCTTAATAACCCAGTTGAATCTTGGGTATTAGTATGTGTTTCATCAAAATCTTCTACCTATCAACAAACACAAGCATTAGTTAATGTTTGGAAACAATTGGATAAATCATAAATGTATCAATTTCAAAGAAATATAATCAAATATGGATTAAAAAATAAAAATAAAAATTGTATGAACATATATACCTACCTCTTCTTCAATGCAATCATTTGTTGTGTCTACAGTATCCATTGTCATATCCTCTTCCACCCACTATCGTCTACGTGATTTAATAGTTTTAGGTTCATGTCCATGTACATATCTTCTTCTTTTGCTAGTTGAACTCTTAGGCTCTGCATTTGCTCCAATCTCCATCTAAAATAATCAACAACATGCATTAATTTATGTCAAGATTGGATAATACATTATAAATTTCAATAATACTATGAAAAAAGATGGACGTATCACAAAATGCCATCAGATCATTTTTTCCTAAGTTAAGTCAAAATTTGAGTACCTGATGTCCCACTTCATCCGTTATGTCCTCATTTGATATGACACGATTTTTTGCCATGGCCTCGTCTCGCCCCTATAATACACAACATAGTAAATAATGTTTAGTACACCAATTATATCAATTCAATGAGTATGCTATTCAACTCAAAACCTCACTTTAGTCATATATTTGACATATTGATATCTCCTCTATGTTGTAGCATTTGTGAATTCATAAACACCTTCCTCCTTTGGTTGAGGTTGATTTCTCTTCTTACCTCTATTGTATCTGTAGATTCCATTGTCTCATCTATTTCCACCACTTTCCTCTCAGCGATTTAGTATTTCTACGCCATCCACATCCTCTCTCCATGGCCTCCTCTATGAATAAAAATGCTACCATAGAAGCTTTCACTGCACTACCTCCGAGAAGGAAGAAGTAGCTTGTGGGACCATGGTAAAAACCGCTCTACCGCACTGAGCTAATGAAGGAGTCACAAGGTAGCAATGGTCACCACACTACCGCACACCAGTTGTACAAGACTTGCGAGAGTCACCACAACATCACCAGGAATAGAGGGAAGACTCACGTTCCACCACAGAAGCTTTCACCACACTACCATCGAGAAGGATGAAGCACCTTGCGGGACGGTGGTAAAAATTTCTCTACCACATTGAGCTGATGTAGGAGCCACGAGACAGCGGTGGTCACAAAAAAAAGGCAGGAGTTGGAATTATTTCCAACACTCTAGATCCTATGATACACAACAATGAAAATAGTCACTATACAACAAGATAGATGCCCAATTACATGCACTTGGCACTGCCTTAGGTGCCCCAAACAGATTACATTAACGGCCAAAATTCAGCACTAAAGTTGGCATTAACTAACGCCAATTGAAGCGCCGACTACTAAATCAAAATAAAAAAATTTAAAAATTTTCCGCATGAAGGAAGAAATCAAACGACAAAAAAGGGAAAAATGTCGCACAAAGGAAGAGAGCAGGGCGCTACCAACAACTGATGAGAAATTCAATTTAGTTTGCGACACCATAGGTAAGGTTACAATTTTTTTTTCTTCATTGAATTCATGATTGTTTACTGCTCTTTGTATTGCATTTGAATTCGTGATTGTTTACTGGTTCGTGGCCTCTAAATTGTCCCATCATTATAAATTGTAAAACCTTTGAGAAACCAACAAAAAAATTTACCCTACCCATTTGAGCTTTGGCTCAAAATATTATAGCACAAAGCCGAGATGCCTCCATATTCTTTCCCTAACCTAGGTATCAAGGAATAGTGAACTATTTGGAAAATCTGGGAATTGGGTCGGTCACTACTAAGCAATTGTTGAAAATAAATGCAGAAACTGCTTGGTTTTACCTAGTAGCACCATAGTCACCAATGCCATGAAAAATTCATGCAAGATTACATTATGAAAGATTTTTCATGATAAGGTTATCAACACTAAGCAAACCCATCAAACATATTTTCCCTAAGTTATCAACACTAAGCAAACCCAGTGAACATGTCACTACTAAGCAACTACTGAAAATAAACACAGAAATCGCTTGGTTTTTCCCAATCGCGTGATAGTCACTGATGCCATGAAAAATTCATGCAAGATTGCATTACGAAAGATTTTTCATGATAAGGTTATCAACACTAAGCAAAGCCAATGAACATATTTTCCCTAGGTTATCAACACTAAGCAAACCCAACGAACATATTTTCCCACAAAATAAACCTTCCATACCACAAATTGGACAAAAACTTTCATACCTGACAGTGTGTACTTCATTTTCCTCCACAGACTGGATGAAAATAATTTTCCCTAGGTCGCCTCTAAATGTCAAGAAATAGAAGGAAGCAAACTCTGGCCACAATGAGGTAACTCATTGTCAATTTATAGATTTGTAAATGTTTCCATTGTTTCTTTGAATTTTACTTTTTAGTTTTTTATTTCAAATTTTTAAAGAAGAAATATAATTTAAATATATATATAGGGACATGAGACTAACAAAGATAAAGAGGAATTGTAGTTTTTAGTTTTTATTTCTAAATTTAAAAGAAGAAATATAATTTAAATATATATATAGGGACATGAGACTAACAAAGATAAAGAGGAATTGGCTTCCATATTGGGGGTAGATGTAGTGAACAAATTGGTTAATGTGGACTGGACAACACTTTCTAGATACATAGAAAAACAATCTAGTAACTCACCTCAAATATTGCAAACAAATCTATTGTGTCAAAGGGAATCAATTGATTCCCCAACCAATCCTAGATTGAACAAAATATCCAGGAGGAAATCAGTGACAGTAAACTCTAAGAATGTCAAAGAAGGAGCAGAGACTTCCAATGTCCTAGCCACTCCTGGGACATGGACTTCTTCCACCACGCCATGTTATCAATCTTGCATTGGTAGCTACAATACGAAGATAGATTACAAGGTGGTTTCAGGGGAAATTCGAATGACAGATGCTGGGAAAATATTTGTGAATAGGTTGAAGGAATCATGCCTTCAATGATTCAAAGACCATCTACATTTTCCATTCTCACATATGCCCATTCAACTAAAAAAAACAGTTATCCATGACATGGAGACTAATTTTGGCATAGGTTAGTTTGTAAAGAAGATAAAGCTACAAATGTCTCAAAATTGCAAGAGATTTCGATGCAACCAAACAAAGAAGATTAAAAAAGTCCCTCCTGAGCTAAGGCAGAAAAGAAGGACAATTGATGTAAGTGTGAAAGTATGGAAAGAGCTTGTAAAAGCATATGAGAAGTCTGATGCACAGAGGAAGTCTGGTGAGGAGAGTACGCAGGTATTTGAACTTGCTCATAAGATTATATCAAATTTATTAAACGATATTTAAATTTTATTTGTGCATAGTTAAATTCAATTAGTACATGTTTCAGGACAAGGCCTCCAAGGCTAGGCTTGAGAAACTTCGTGTCATGCATCGTAGTGGCCAAAAAGGTTTACAGGCCTTGATCTATACATTTGTAAGTATATTTAATATGTTAAATGATTTTTTTTTTAATTTCCTTGGAAAAATTAAATGATTACATATTAATTAGTTTAAGTAGTCCATGTGCCATGTTTTGATAGGGGGAGAAATATGGCCGCCATCCAAAGCAATTTGAAAAGAATATGTTACTAAAAAAAAAGTGGAATGATTTTGTACTCTGGATGGAGAACGAAGTATCAATAGTTGAGTTTCAATAACTTAGTTGGATATTGTTGTGTTAATATGTCGATTTGCATCTCTTGTGTTGAGTTGTTTATTGATGTGTAGGATGAGTAAATAGAGCTCAAAACTTATGATTACAAGATGACTATTTATGTTCATGAATAAATAGTAGAAGTATGTAGATGAAATGTGTAATGGTTGATTGTCATAGAATTCAAACTACCGAAGTAACAACACTGATCGAGTTAACATATATGCATCATTTGCATAAACAGCTCGAATGCATAACAAATGTTAATCAATACATTGAATTTTGAGATGCGTTGAAATAATAATAAAAACATGTTTTGGGGAAAATATCAGCAGCGTGGGGGAAGAAAGAATTAACCCTAATAAAAGCATTTTTTGTTGTTCTTGATACACCATCTTTAAATTTTCCTTGGATAGCAGTACTAAATTTCTATATGGTGTACCCCTTAAATGTTCTACATGTTACAAATATGGAATAACAATGCACAACTTTGTATTGAGTCCAAAGGCCAAGGCATTCTGAATAAGGGTAGCCAAACTTGATAAGGATGCAGTCACTATTACACATATTGAAAATCCAGAATAGTCATGTAAAGACAACTTCCTGTGAAAACCATAATCAATCAAATTATGCACATTCAAATCTAAGTTTGAAAGATTGTATTTCAATCCATGCATCTAAGTCCTTGTTGAAGATTGAGGGTGTCAATAACAAAGCTAGAATAGCTCTCCTTAAACCATAGCTAGTTTTAAAGTGCAGTATTTCCAAATTCAAATCCACTTCTTAGCTAAGGAAAGGAGGTAGGATTGTCAGGTGCTACCTCAAACAGAGAAGGCCATAGAAAACATTGAAATAGAAGATCCAATAAGTGAGACAATATAGTTGTAGACCATAGATAATAAAAATAATTGCAATGCACATATGCTTGTGATACAAACAAAAGGTGCTTACATATTGGCTGAATATATCCTCATCAAAATGACCAAAAAGAAATTTCAAATTTGTAAGTAAACTCTGACAGTCAAGAAAAATAGTCATAAAAATTGGAAGTAAACTTTGGCATACATGTAGGTGAACTTATTTCATCTAACTTTATGCCTCTTGGTAGACATCAGAATCTTCCCTCCTAAAGTTTGGACCACATCAATTACCTCCACATAAAACTGGACATCCTTGGTCTTCTTGGTTCCCACACCATGATATGTTTATGCAAATGAAAATGAAGCAAAGTAATCATCTCCTTCTCTATTGGCTAGAAGAATGCATGCTTAATGTTTTGATACATGATATCAGGTCTCTCTTCTGCTCTCATGGTTGAATACCGGAATCCATTCTGGTGGGCCTCCATAGTTCCAGTCATCTTTCATCCTCTTCCACCAAATGTTGGCCTAATCTACACGTCTGCCAACCTAATTGGCTTTGTTTTTGAAAGTTGAAGTTTCTCCTGAGTCACCAGTGTAGCTCTCTCTGCCTTTTCAGACTCTTTCATTACTACAGATCATCTTTGGGATTTAATCATTTGTACCACATGGTTGATGTGCTTTGAATCCTTGCATCTAAAGAAAATTTCCTTAACATAAATACTGCTAGGGAATTTCAATGTTGCCATTGTAGTTGGAATTAAATCCGATACCTAAAACATTGAAAATTATCC
Source organism: Sequoia sempervirens (assembly GCA_007258455.2). NCBI lineage: Eukaryota > Viridiplantae > Streptophyta > Pinopsida > Cupressales > Cupressaceae > Sequoia > Sequoia sempervirens. Next base: position 66,476,707 of record VDFB02373365.1, on the reverse strand, counting down.
TTATATAAGAATTCCCTCCATCTTGTTGGCTTGTAACACTCTTGATGGTGGCTACATGAAATTTTATTATGATTCCTCTTCTACATCAGAGGGTTCATATCCTTGATTTGACTCTTCTGAATTATCAGAATTAGAATCACTAGCGTCCATATTCAAAAATTCCCAACCACCATCTTCAATAAATTTATCTGGATCATCAATAATACTCTTCAAAATTGATCACCAGTTCAAGTTCATTTTGCTTTCATAATACTTTATATCCATGGAGTTTAGCCATTCCTTGATGCCATCAAGTGAAGATTAAGGAATGGCATCAATTCGGAGTACATCCTACTTGAAGTCTTTGAAAATAATAGCCATATAAAATTCCTTTTACCCAAGTCCTACTCTCCCAAGGTTAACAATCTCAATCTCACTAATAGTGATTACTAAGAAAGGTAATTCCACCAACTATACCAAACAGTTTACCATAGGAACAATAAAAGTAGAGGCTTTGAAAGGAACTCCATGAAAACCAAGCTCTTTAAATGGTATATCAAACTCTAGTTCAAAATCTTTTAGATGAGGCTGCTCCCATAGCTCTCTTACTCACTTGAAAAATCCTTGATACTTTGTATTGATTTATTTTTCATGTCCCTCTCTTGTTTTTCTTCCTCAATTTTATCAAGATCATACATTGACCTTCTTGCCCCTCCTAAAAATTGAACCACATCCATTACCTCCACATAAAACTGACATCCATGGTCTTCTTGGTTCCCACACCGTGATATGGTTATGCAAATTAAAATAAAGCAGAATAATCATCTACTTCTTCGCTAGCTGGAAGAATGCATACTTAATGTTTTGATACATGATATCAACTCTCTCGTCTACTTGTATGGTTGAATATTGAAATCCATTATGGTGGGCCTTCATAGTTCCATTCATCTTTCTTCCTCTTCCACCAAATGTTGGCCTGATCCACACGTCTACCAGCCTAATTGGTTTTGCTTTTGAAAGGAAACCTTACTGTCTTGGTTGCAAAGTGACAATGCTTGGCTAGTAATCTAATAAACACCACATCAATAAACACATTTGGGACAATCAACTTTGCTAAATCCAACATCCAAGGGTTTGACACTGGAATCTTCTCATTTCTCTTACTATAAAAATACCAAAATAAGTCCCACCCAGATTTGGGAATGAGAGCATCCCTACAACCTTGTGTAGTGTCTACGAGAAATTTCTTATTTCCCTCCTTGGTTGATCCCGGAAGTATATCTCATATAGACTAGTGGAGTGGTCTCTTCTTTACCTTAGGTTCTTCTTCCTTAATTTTGGCCTTACTTTCTTTTACTTCCAATTGGTTTCTTTTAGGAGGCATATTTCAATTTTTCCTACTATGACTTCAAATAACAAAGCTCTACCAAATACTACACCAATCAAGCTTCTTCAGAGGGTTATTTGTGCACTTACCCGAGTGCTCATCTTTTGCTCTTTCGCAGAGCTCCTTTTCTCAACGTCCTTAGCTCTGTCCACAACAATGCATTTTAGTTGAGCACAGTCTTAGGAAAATTCACTTGATTTTGAGGGCGCAGTATTTAGTCGTATTAGTATTAATACCAATTCTTCGCCAGATACTTTCCCAACAAGCTCAAATCCTTGAAATTAATTTTGAAGAATGTGTGAGGGAATTTATTGTTGTAAATTGTAATGATGCCATGATTACCTTACTACTACTGTCTATTATTATACCCACTACAGTACGGCAGTTTTTTCCCTTCCATTCTGATTTTTACCACACTACCACCTTGCCCAAGACTTCTTGTTGTGGGGTTGCAGTGTACACTGCTCTACCGCATATGTTGCTCACCCTCCCAATGGTCTAGTGGTGTATGCTTTATCTTCTTTTTGTTTACCACCTTACCGCACTCCTTTGAATCTCCTTATGCAATATTGTGGTGTCCACTTATCTTCCATTCTTAAAACTCTACCACCTTGCTCAAGACTTCTTGCTACAGGGTTACGATGTACATCACTCTACTGCATATGTTGCTCACCCTCTTGGAGGTATAGTGGTGTATGCTGTATCTTCTTCTTTTTTACCACCTTACTGCACTCCTTTGAATCACCTTATGTAGTACTACGGTGTCCACTTATCTTCCATGCTTACCACTCTACCACCTTTCTCAAGACTTCTTGTTGTGGGGTTGCGATGTACACTGCTCTACCACATATGTTGCTCACCCTCCTGGCAGTATAGCAATGTATGCTTTATCTTCTTGTTGTTTACCACCTTACTGTACTCCTTTGAATCGCCTTATGCGAGATGGCTTAAATGTAAGTCAATTAAAAAATATTATGCCCTGATTATAGGGAGCATTTAAACGATTAACCATATGTGATTGTTATGATATAACTTGCACAATAGAAGAATATGATATGAAATATGCTGCAAATACTTGATAATAACTGAGAATAACAAGCCACTTTGAGGGGGAAAACCTCCAAATATCTCTAATGAGAACACACTTCACACTTGATGATGAAAATAAGACTCACAACCTCCTATATATACCTATTTATGCCAAGGATATCACCTAGGCCGACTTAGACACACCTATATAAGACTTAGGCTGACCTAAAAACTAAATAACAATATACTAATGATAATATGACTTAATAGAGTTAAGATAGCCACAAGCCGACTATTCATAACCGATGTACAATAATATTAAGGGCATGCCCCCTTCTTCAAAGAAGCATTGTCCTCAATGCTAATCAAGTTTGGAAACTTTTGAATGAACTCCTCGTCTTCCCATGTGGCATCTTCAACTGGTAAATTCTTCCATTGGATGAGATACTCAGTGATAGTTCTATTCCTCAGCTTCTTTGTGCGTGTTTGACGAATGCACTCTAGTTCCAAAATGATTCTTCCTTCTTCATCCAGCTTGGGAAGTGTTGTTTGAGTGGGAATATTATGCCCAATTACCTTCTTCAAATAGGAAACATGAAAAGGATGTATCTTTGTTGTTGGTGGCAACTCAAGCTTGTAGGCAACACTACCATCTTCTGCATGATTTGGTATGGACCATAATACTTTGGAGACAACTTATTATTCTTTCTTTTTACTGCTTTAGTGATATTTTCTTATAAGGCTGCAATTGCAAGAGACCCAATCCCAAACTTCAAAACTTCTTTCACTACGATTTGGTCTACTGTTGTTTCATTTGATTTTGTGCCATGGCTAAATTCTCCTTGAGTCTTGAAAGTACTTGTTGTTGATGAAGCAAGTGGTCTTCTACTGCTTGAACTCTTGGGGACACCTTAATTGATGATGTGATGGAAGGAGGATGATATCCATAAAGTGCCAAAAATAGAGACATTTTTGATGAGCTATGAAAAGAAGTGTTATACCACCATTCTACAAGTGGTAGCCAATCTACCCACTGAGATTGTTTCTCTAAAGTGAAACAACGTGATATCCTTCCAAACACTTATTAACAACCTCTGTTTGCCCATCGATTGAGGGTGGTATGAAGAGCTAAGAGCCAATTGAGTACCCAAACATGAGAATAAATCTTTCCAAAAGTGACTAGTGAAGATAGGATCACGATCACTAACAATAACTTTAGGTATACCATGTAGCTTTTGGATATTCTCCAAAAAAGCTTTAGCCACTGCACTTGTTGTAAAATGTGCATATTTAGTGAGCCAATCAACTACCACCATGATGACATTATGACATTTATATTTGGGAAGCCCTGTGATGAAGTCCATGGATACCTCTTCCCAATGGCTAGGAATAGATAAGGGTTGCAAGAGACCTGGTGTCTTAATTGTCTCCCCTTTATGCCTTTGACACACCAAACATTTAGCCACAAATTTTTGAACATCACCCTTTAGCCCTTCCCAAAAAATCTTGCTTGACTCAATGATATGTCTTCAAAAATCCTGAATGACCACCCACTGGAGACTCATGCAACTCTGTGAGAATCTTGATTTTAAGGTTGGAATTCTTGTAGAGATACAAACCCTCTTTATACCAAAGAGTATCTCCCTTCCAACAAAACTTATCTGAACTACTAGGATCACTTTTTAATTGCTTGATGAGATTACTTTTCACAACATCATTTTGCCACTCTGCTTTGGCTTCCTCCACCCAATTTGCTTGTAATATTGAAAGGGCACACAATAAGGCTTCATCTTTCTCATCCTTCCTTGACAATGCATCTACGACAATAATTTATTTCCCTTTCTTATATACAATCTCAAAGTCGTATCCTAACATCTTAGTGACCCATTTTTGTTGCTCTTCAGAAGATAGTCGTTGTTCCAAAAAATATTTTAGGCTATCATGATCTGTCTTAACCTTGAAATGTCTACCCAATAGATAAGGCCGCCATTGTTTCACTGCATGGAGTATTGCTAGAATTTCCTTCTCATAAATAGGTTTTAGTTGATTCTTACCTTTTAATTGACAACTCTGAAAAGCAATTGGTCGACCTTCTTTCATGAGCACTGCTCCTATCCTATTTCCAGAAGCATCACATTCCACAATGAATTCCTTGGTGAAGTCAGGAGTGGAAAGTACTGGAGTTGTACACATAGCCTCCTTCAATCTCTCAAATGTTGTATTGGCATACTCGTTCCAATGAAAGGAATCCTTCTTCAATAGAGTGGTGAGAGGTGCTGCTATACTACCATAATTCTTCACAAATCTTCTATAGTACCCTGTCAATCCCAAGAATCCTCTCATTTTCTTAATGGTTTTTGGAATAGGCCATTCCATGATAGCCTTAATTTTGTTAGGGTCCACCTTTACTCCTTCATGTGAAACTATGTGTCCCAAATACTCCACCTCTGTAAGACCAAAAGCACACTTGGATGGCTTAGCATAGAGTTTATGATCTTCAATTATTTGTAATGCTTGGTCCACATGTTGCAAATGTTCTTCCCAAGTCTTTCTATAAATTAATATATCATCAAAGAATACTAACACAAACTTTCTCAAGAACTTCTTAAAAATGGAATTCATCAAACTTTGGAATGTAGATGGTGCATTGGTAAGACCAAATGGCATCACCAAAAATTCATAATGACCCTCATGAGTCTGAAATGTTGTCTTACAAATATCTTCCTCCTTAATCCGAATTTGGTGATAACTAGATCTAAGATCTAACTTGGTAAAAAACATAGCTCCATTTAATTCATCTAGCAAATCATCAATGACTGGAATTGGAAACTTATCTTTAATGGTGTACATGTTGAGCACTCTATAATCTGGACACATGCGCCAAGTATCATCCTTCTTACGTACCATCACCACAGGTGAGGAGTAAGCACTTTGGCTATGCCTGATGATTCCTGCCTCTAGCATCTCTTCAACAATCTTTTCTATCTCACTCTTTTGTATGTGTGGATACATGTAAGGCCTGATGTTCGGTGGTTGGCTCCCTGGGACTAACTGTATGGCATGATCATGATCCCTCTTAGGAGGAAGTCCTTTAGGCATATCTCCAAGAACAACTAAGTGAAGATCAATTATAGCTTGCAAATTTGGATGAGTAGGAGTATTAGATTGAGAGACTTCTAATGAACATAGTTGGGCCACAAATCCATCCACTCCTTTCTTAAGCAACTTTTGCATTTGATGAGAGCTTACCATTTGTGGATATTTTTCCTTCAACCCCCTTATCTCTACTAGCCTTCCTTTCGATTGAAATCTCATGAATAGTTCTTGGAAGTTCATCTCAATTTTTCCTAATGTAGTAAGCCATTGTACTCCCAAGATAATATCTGTTGCACCCATGGATATCGCATACATTGGGGTATCAAATTGATAATCTCCCATGGATAATTTAATGCTATGACACTTCCCTGAACAACTAACTGTACCACCCTCTGCAATCAAAACTTGAAACTTTGGAGCTGGATATATGAAACAATTTAGACGAGTAGCTAACTTTTTGTTAATGAAATTATGAGTACTACCCGAGTCAATCAACACTGTTACCTTCTACTTCTTTAGGAACCCCACAACCTTGAGAGTTTGTGGAGCGCTAAAACCTGAGAGTGCATGACAAGAAATGATTGGTTGAGAATCATGTGATTCCTCATTTGACTCCCTTTCATCTTCTAGTATGGGTTCCTCCTCTTCATCCTCATTGGGACCTCCAATATAAAATAATTTCTTTTCACTACATTTATGTCCTCGACTGTATTTGCTATCACAATTGAAATACAAGCCTTTTGCTCTTTTCTCCTCAATTTTTTGTGGAGTCAACTTAGTAGGTTGTGTTGAATAACCTCTCTCTCTTGTCACATTAGCCCCTTGCTTCTTAGGAATCAAATACTTCTCCTCTACCCTGCGTGCTAAGATAAAAGACTCATTTATTGAACTAGGGCTAAACATGCGTACCTCATGTTGAATGTGATCCTTGATACCACCCAAGAATAAGTCATTCAATTTTTCCTCCGTAATTGTATCCACCCTTAAGGATAGATTTTGGAATTGTTGAATATAATCCTTAACTGATCCTGTTTGTTGAAGTTTAGCTAGCTGGCTAAAGAAGTTGTCTATGACACTATTGCTATATTGTGCTTGGAGTTCCTCTGTAAAAATTGACCATGAGACGGTGAGCCCCTTTTTACTTCGATGAGTGCAAATCCAATGATACCAAATGAATTGATTTGGTTCTAGATATAAGGAATCCATCGTGACCTTTTGTCCATTTGGGATTTGGTGTACTTCAAAAAAATTCTCCATTTGGTTTATCCATGTTAGAGGATCCTTACCATTGAACTTGCACATATCCACCTTTGGAAATAAATTCCTAGATCCCATAGGAGTACTAAAGCTTGTGTCAGTAGTAGCTGACCTATAATTTTCACCTTGGCCGCTTGAGAACTCCTTTCTTGATTTAGCCTTGTAGGTGCTTAACATGTTTCGTATGTCTGATATATCTCCTCTTAGGTCACACATATCCATCTTAATTGAGGAAATTTCATCCTTGACCTTATTGATTTCCTCATTATGAGTAATATCCTTGATTGTTTCACCATCCTTATCAGGAGTCTTCCCCAAAGTGACATTCTTTTTACCCCTTGTTGAAGGCCCTGGCATGATGGAAACCACTAATATTGAAATAAATCACACAAATGAAACTTAAATTCTCTAAAATTTTTACTATAATCTCCTTTATTATTTCTTCAAAAACCCAATAAAAATTGGACTCCAATTCAACAAGATGTGCGAGATATGTAGATTCCTAAAAAATAGTGTAGAAACCCTAATTCTGCAATACTTCGCTTAATTCTACTCCAATTCTTCTGAAATCTGGATTGTATCTTCTTCAATATGTTCTTCAAAAACCCTTTAAAAATCAGAAAAAATTTTGCCAAAATCTGAAAGATATGCTCTTCCCAAAATCGCCTTTAAAATTGAGAAAAACCTTGCCTCTATGGTGCCAAGATCATGCTTTGATACCACTTGTTATGATATAACTTGCACAATAGAAGAATATGATATGAAATATGCTACAAATACTTGATAATAACTGAGAATAACAAGCCACTTTGAGGGGGAAAACCTCCAAATATCTCTAATGAGAACACACTTCACACTTGATGATGAAAATAAGACTCACAACCTCCTATATATACCTATTTATGCCAAGGATATCACCTAGGCCGACTTAGACACACCTATATAAGACTTAGGCCGACCTAAACAACTAAATAACAATATATTAATGATAATATGACTTAATAGAGAGTTAAGATAGCCATAAGCTGACTATTCATAACCCGATGTACAGTAATATTAAGGGCGTAGCAGTGATGATCGAGTAACTTATAACTCAAGGCTGGTACAAAGAATTATTTTAATGGCTCAACTCATGACTTAAACGACCAATAACTAGATGTAGTAGGTCAACACAAAATTATTGTAGGGACTTCACTTCATTATAATTGCTATGGAAAATTTATCTCCTAAGGCTCTCACATTATGGCAATTTTATCTCCTAAGGCTCTAGCGATGTTGCTCTGCATACTCGGCTTCGTATGCTAGGCCATCATTAAAATTTGAGCTCAAAATTCCCTTCATTAATACTCATACTTATAAAAAATCCCTTATTTTATTTTATTTTATTCATTTGTAATTTGTAAAAAATAATTTCAAATAATCTCATATATATTATTTTCAAATAAAATTATAATGTAAAATAAATAATGTACATTATAATTCCCAATTACAGGGAAAACAATTCTCATAATTAAACAGTTTAAAAATAAAATTAAAAACTCAACTAATATACTGAGAATGGGAATTATAATGTACATTCTTTTTGCATATACATATTGTTTTTGTTTAGTATTTAAATTTTTTTTAATTGAAACAATGCAAATAACACAAAAAGGAGGCAACAACAGTTTCCAAAAGAGAGAAAAAGATTACAACCAAGCTAACAACCAACAATACAGTCACTCACAACCACCAAAAACAGCAGGAGATTGTATTAATCAAAATTCAAAAAATTACAGATCATTTTCCAATGCACAAATATTCATGAAACCCTAATTTTGAGCCTCACTAGAGGCCAAGATCCTGAACCCTTAAACCCTATATATACTTTGGACCCTAAACCCTAATCCTTGAACCATATACCCTCTAGTAGCCTCAACCCTAATCCCTCAACCCTCAACCCTTCATCCCTCAACCCTTAATTAACCCTCTACCCTCTACCCTCTACCCTCTACCCTCTACCCTCTACTCTCTACTCTCTACCCTCAACCCTAGTCAAACCCTAATCCCTCAACCCCTATACCCTCTACCCTATACAATATTGGACCCTCAACCCTAATCCCTCAACGTATGTACCATATACATACCCTCAACCCCTATAGCTACACCCTCTACCCTATACATGATTGGACCATCAACCATATGTCAGCCTCAACCCTCTACCCTCAACTTAAAACCCTCAAGCCTCAATCCTCAAGCCTTAATCCCTCAACCCTCAACCCTTAATCCCTCAACCCTTAAACCCTAAACCCTAGTAAACCCCTATACCCTCTACCCTATACATTGGAACCTTAACCCTAATCGATCTTCAACCATATACCCTCAAACATCCTAGCTATACACTAAACCCTCTACCCCCAATTCTCAACCCTCAAACCTTAATCCCTCAACCCTTAAACCCTAAACCCCTATACCCTCTACCCTCTACCCTCTACCCTCTACCCTCTACCCTCTACCCTTAATACCTCAACCCTTAATCCCTCCCTCCCTCTCTACCCTAATCCCTCAACCCTATACCCTCAACCCAATACCCTAAACCATTAAACCCTCTTGACTTGTATCAATTTGAGTTACATAATTTATCGATTTTATTTATATCATTTGTACATGTATCATTTTCACTTATGTCGACTGTTGGACATGTATCATTTTGACATGTTTTTGATGTACTGGCATATTTGACTTTCACTTGCTTTAGTTATATATGATGATGATCTTATCAGTATTGACTTGTCAATTTATATATATTAAAAGTGGTCGATGATTTTAATTTACTGCTCAAGATGGATGTTGTCAAATTCAATTAAATTATAGATATTTGATTCACTTGTTTTAATTATAGATGATGATCATGTTACAATAATTATATTGTTATTTAATCATATGACTTAAATAATTAAATTACTTACTCTACAATCATATGAGTTATCTAGGCACGATATATTTAACTAATTAAATTGAAATAAAACATATTAAATTAATAAATGGAAGCAAAACAAGAAGCATTTTTAGAAGCAACAATGGAAGCCAAACTAGAAGCAATCTTGGAAGCAAAATTAGAAGCAAAACTGGAAGCAAATCTAGAAACAAAACTGAAAGCAAACTGGAAGTAAATCTGGAAGCAAAACCAAAAGCAAAACCAAAAGAAAAATCAGAAGAAAACCTGGAAGCAAAACTAGAAGCAAAACTGGAAGCAAAATCAAAAGAAAACTTGGAAGCAAAATTGGAAGCAAAACTGGAAGCAAAACTAGAAGCAAAACCAGAAGCAAACTTGGAAGAAAAACCCAAAGCAAAACTAGAAGCAAAACTAAAAGAAAATGTGGAAGCAAAACCAGAACAAAACTAGAAGCAAAATCGGAAGCAAAATTGGAAGCAAACTTGGAGGCAAAACTGGAAGCAAAATGTGAAGCAAACTTGGAGGAAAAACTGGAAGCAAAACTGGAAGCAAAAATTGGAGTAGACACGGAAGAAAAATTGAAAGCCAAATTGGGCACCAATTTTGACACCATTTCTGTCATTACTTCCTGGCGCTATTTTAGGTGCTAACAGAGGTGCCATGATTTTTCAGCACTAAAACTAGCACTAATTCTAGCGCTAAAAATGGCAAAAAAGTCGGCACAAAAAAGGACACCGAACTGACCATGCTTGTTTACATCGAGTTTGACGCCAACCAAATTGTCCAACTCATGTGCTCAAAATACACTAAAATTTGGCACCAAAGTCAGCGCTAATTTCCTATTGTGTTGTTCTCCAAGAGTAGACACTGCAAGATTTTAACATGAATATCTAGTGATAGAGTTTGAACAATGACTCGCTTAGATTGATTATGCTATTGACAAGAAGCAGAGAACATATTTCGATAATCATAGGCATAAATCACTCATCAATCTAAGTAATATTCAAAAGTATGTCGGGAAGAACTAGTGTACCTATGCGAGCTCTTCCTTGGTCTATAGTATCATTGGTTTTCCTTCACAGATTGCGTATGAGACAAAGACTCAAGAACAACAATAACTATACAAGCTTCTGATTTGGATTTGGTAGCGATTCAATTATGAATGTCTTATGTAAATCCTATGAGTGCCTTTCCTTTGATCCCTAAAAAATTCCTCAACATTACATTTTGAACGGCCTCCTCCCTTATTCTAGCTTCCTTCCCTTTTTCCTTTCCAAATATAAACTTTTTAAAATGCTTCTGTCACGATCCCTTTTTCCTTCATGATTTCCTGAAACAAAAATATGGTAAGAATTTCTTCTACGCATGCAGTGAAAAGATTGACTCCCCTTCCCCATCTTGCTTTTCCTCTTTTTAATGCCCCAAGTGGTTATTATTTTCATAACGCTTCCTTCTTCCCTCCTTTTCTTGCCACATTCCTCTTCCATGACCTCCTCAATAAAAAGAGTTATTCCTAAATTTATTTGATATTATGCCTAAAATCTCAACTTTAACTATTTAATGTTATTTGGTCATTTTTTGACCTTAGTTATTCCAATGTAACGAATAATTAATGCATTTTTATCTTTATCTAATATAATGATGTAAATGTATTTTGGAGTCTTTTACAATTAAAAATGATGATAACTCATAATAATTTAAATTGAATGATAACTAAGTTTAACATGATGGTAACAATAATACTCATCATTTTAATACTATGCCCTTTCAAATATTTACTCCATAATTATATCTTAATTCCTTCAATTCTTCGTAACTAATGTCTCATAGATGAGCCATTATAGTATTCATCTTATGGATCATCAAGTAGGATAAAATCATTATTATTTTTATCCTTCAACCATTGTCATTTACACTGGTATTACCATAAATGATGGGGTTAAATGATACCTTTGTAACTATAATGTTTAGTCAGGTAAATTTATTAAAACCATGAAAATATCTATTAGCTAAGCACCACAATGATATAATGGAATGAGGGTCGTTACAATATATATATATATATAAACACACACACACATATATATACATAAATAATTTCCTACCAAATTATCTTCCTTAATTCATGCATATGACACTTAATATATGAAATCATTGGAGTATGCAAAAAATATTAGAGTGAAACAAATTTTAGAGTTAAAAGAGGGTTGTGACATCCTTTCCCCCTTATTTGTGCATCGTCCCAATGCACATAATTTTTTTAATTGTAAGCATTGAGTAATGACCAACATATTTTAGAATAAGTTATCTTGTTGCCATACCAAATATCAGTATTAATGAGATTTCATACCATAATTCATCGTGCCTTATAGTTTGAAAGAATTAATTGTGACATCTATGCTTTCCACCAATTACCTAAAAACTCAAGATAATAAGAGTCCTATATCCAACAATATACAAACATTTTAATATCAGTTACCATGGATTTGTAACTCGTAAACATTCTCAAATTTTGGCTATATCTAAAATCCATAAGAAAACAATTTAAAATTATCATTATTATCTTTACTATCAAAATATTTCTTTTTGACAGTCATTGATAGAATATTCGTTAACCCCCATTATAACTAAAGTTGAAACCCTCTTCACCCTTATTGACTTGGTAAGGATATATCTATATACGCATCATAGCTCAATGCATCATAAATGAACATAACATAAGAAGGAGATTACCATTCATAAGATACCAGTGACACATGTGAATATAATTTATAGAAAGATCACTCTACTCATTGTGCTTTAATGTTTTATTTCTTTCCTAAATATAATTTTCTTAAATAACCCAATTTCTACCCAAGATTCATAAGATACATAGCTAGCATATTGAAATAAAATCTCTAAAAGCAGAAGTTAAAGCTCAAAACCCATGAATCAAGCCCAACGGTTCTACAATTCACTTTTTTATATAATGAGGTCATATTTTAAATGCACATACCTATTGATCCCAATGATGGCTATGTTTTGATTTCTCAAACTTCATCCCCATCTTATCAATTTCCTAAGAGCCTTGATCCATAGTTTTCCTTTTGTTCCCTAATCAAACATAATGCTTCTCCTTTTTAAGTTAGATCATTTGTAGAGGTAAAATTTCATCCATGATAATCACCATCTATGGTTTAAGTAAAATATCCAATTTTTGAGCTACAAGTCATTCCATCTTTTATACAATTTGTATTACCATGATAAATATATAAAAATAGATTAACATTTCAATTCATGCATATAAACTTAATACTCGTTAAACATTATCTACAAGGAATGACATAACTTCAATCTCCAAAATCATACATATCTTATACTGTTTCATTATATCTCTATAACTTTCTCAATATCAAATTCAACTTATTCTTTCATATATCATGTTAAGTGCATTCCTCACAATTTATTACCTTGTACAACTTATTAGAGACCTTCCATGAATGTAGAGAAAGAAAGATTTACCAAGACTCGTGGTATCAATTGAATCATCTTGACATGATCATTTCAAATTTTGAAACTTTGCCACACTGAATATATATTTATTCCTTTAAAATTATCATTCACTTTAATAAGATATATAAGATGACTTCAAACTCAATGTCAAATTAATATAAAATGGTAAACATTAAGTGCGAGGTCTTAACTTCTCGAAATATTCTATAGCATAAATGCTTCGAATAGCACATATAAAGTTGAAAGGAAACCCTAGTTCAAAAGTTATGCTCATCAAGAGAATATACCATTGCACTAAACCTAGATTTCCAATGTCCAATTATTTATTTAGATTATACACAATAATTATCATTCATAAAAGCATTCAATCAAACTTAAGAGATAGGTACATATCGTGTACTAATACCATTCCATTTTTTATACCATATCAATTAACACCAAAATTTACTACTAATTTTTTTGTATGAAATGTTCACTACATATTTTTTCAGTTGCATACTCAGGTATTTCTATCCATATAGGATAGACATTTGTCTATTTAGGAAAAGCATCCAACCATATGAGTTAGGCATTTTTCCATACAAGACAAGAGTTCATCTATCCATCTAGGATAGGCATCTATTCAAATGGAATAGGCATATATCCATATAGGATAGGAACATGCTCTGGTCAGAGACTCAGACCCATCGAGACCGTGTAGATCTTAAGTCACTCTCTAAAGACTACACTTCCTTATTGGAAATGTGTCGAGGTCATTGTCTTTAGGAGTATATATGAAATTAATAATTAGCTCGAGTCTTACCTCAAAATTTGGCCTAAAGCCTCGAGGAGTCGATTGGATCCATCTAGGATCCCTTTCGAGTATACAAAGAACATATGTATTATCTTTTAAGGTTACATGTCTTCTTTTAATCCTTAAAGCTTTGACTAGGAAACTCGTTCCCTATTTCTAGAAGTAAAAGTACAAAACTATAACCTAACCTTTAAAACAAACCAAATAAGAGAATGCCACTTATCCCCCTTCTTTTTCCTTCCTTGCTCTTTTGGATTTCTAATTTATTTGAATATAAAAATTTAACATTTGTTAGATTGTGCAATGTAAATCTTAAAATTTAGTTTTGCAACATAAACATTGGTAGTAGGTCATTAGGCCTAGCATCCAAACCTCGCTCTGATACCACATGTAACAACCCAAGTCAAATGATCTTAAAATTTCCACTATTAATTATTTTTTTTTACATTATATCATATAACAATTATTCCATTATATATATAACACAACTCTACAATCATTAATAAATTTGAACTTCAACATCTTTGTACAAACATTCATAATAATGCTTACATAATTAAGGCTTGCTCACCACCCTACCATATTGGCATTGTGAAGCCGCATGGACTCTAGCCAAACCCTCGAGCAAGAAGAGGGCTATCATCTCTTTAATCCCTTCGTAAATAATAGGAGTACTTCAATTTATTTTCTAATCACACGATCGTGGGTATGTAGTCCTTTCTAGGGTCCCTGCTCCTAGATAGTTTCTCAATGACTACTACCCATGAAAAAACATTAAAGATATGAAAGAATAATAAAAACAAATCCCTTCCACTTTTTCATGACCAAGATCCATAGTGTTCGGGTTAATCATCTACTCGATTAAAGAATAAAAATAACTATACTGTCACATAAAATAAATATCATTCTCTTCCACTTGTTTAGTGGCGAGTGAAACAAAATTAACAATTAATAAAATACTATTCCACTTATTTAGTGGTGAGTGAATTCCACTTATTCAATGGGGTTAGAAAACTAATTAAAACAAATGAAAGAACTCTTCTACTTATTTAGTGGTGATTGATTTCCACTTATTCAGTGGGGATTAGAAAACTGATTAAAAACAAATGAAAGAACTCTTCCACTTATGGTGCAAGGGCATCAGGAGCCTCTTAAGCATACCTTTTTGTTACTTTTGGGTTTTGAGTTGTTTGAGTATTTTGGAGTCTAATAAGTTCATTTATGACCATTTGGGATCATGTTGATCCATTTTGGAGTGTTATAGGATCTTTGGTTTAAAAGTGTAAAAGTTGTCATGTTGCTCAAAAAGTTGTCAAGCAACTTTGGAAAGGTGTCAAAAATCAAGAAAAAATTACAAAATAGTTGGGATTGGTTGGAAGTGTATGAATACACCCTCCAAAGTTGGATTGTTGGTTGGACAAACTGATTTTGAAGTTTTGGTTAATGAAAGCAAGCGTTTTCTGTGTTTTCCTAACATTACATACATGTTCTTTCACTTTGTATGGTCCATATGTTGGCCTATAACCAATTGTATTGTGTTGGCATATGAATCTACTTTAATTTTCTTTTGGTTGCATCAATTTCATTAAGTATTGAGTGAGTTATTGCATTTTCTCTAAAAACTAGTCAAAATCCTACCTAGGGTAACCAGTGAGCAAAATAATCATGTAGCCTGGCCTTCCACTGGTGGAAAATCACCACAATGAGTGGAAAGGTCTATAAATATTCCTTTTACCCTATTTCAAGTTTACAGGGGCCCAAGAAAAGGTTTTCACATGCTTTGAGTCAATAGAAAGTCTGATATCCAGATGTATCAGACTGTGTAGCAGCAAAGCAAGGAAGAATATGTGAATCAAGGTCTGAAACTTGTTTGTTAGTCATTGGAAATAGTAGAGAGATGTAGGGAGAGGTCATGCAGACCTAAACCAAGAGTCTTGAACATTTTTGAAGGATTGATATTAAGTTTTTTATGACTATCCCAAGAGGGCAGATTATGTGGTCTAGGATACAAGAGTTGTAAACCATGAATTATTACATTTTTGGGTCATCACATAGTAGTTGTTGTAAGCATGTAAGCCTCATGAAAATCCTTCCAAGGTACCTACATTGTCCTAAGATTTTTGGATCAAAGTTCCAAAGGAATTCAATGCTAGGGTCTAAAGAAGTGCACCTAGGAGTAGTAATGAAGAAGGTTTAGGAACACCTTGTTATTTGGGTTTGTGTTCAATTAAAAGGTCATTCCTCTACATGAAATTATCTAGTGGTGAGTGATATACTACCCTTATAATTCAATTAATATGATATGCTTGAGATACTTGAAATCTACATTTTTACAATAACAAATAATTTCAATGAATATAAACTTAATTCATACAATTGTTTTAAGATCCATCATGTGATAATTGTTAGGATTTGATGAAATATTGCATCTAACCAAAATAGCCATTATATTTTAGTTCTTGAAAAGAATTATAATAATTAGCTATAATTGAATATCATATATATTGAGTAATGGATCTTTAATTCATTTAATCATGAAGGTAAACAACATGCTCTTAGCATAAAAACATTAATATCCTTTACTCTATTAGTAATATCATCTTGTTGCACAAATATAAGATATTAATCAATCCTAGCTTCTATCTAGCTAAAGTGATATGAAAATATCATAATATAATCATTTAAAGTATTTCAATAACATATACCAATTCTTGAAAGTATTTCATTAGTATACTAACACTTGAAGGTAATACTAATAATATTTGCTATACCAATAACATTCATTTCCTAAAATTGATATCCATGAAGTTAATGCTCATAAAATGATTTAACATATGAATTTGAAAAGAGTTAGGAACAATGTACTTTACCTTTCATGATGAAATATATGACTCTATTGAAAACGAGGAACATCTTGATATTTCTAATCATTTGAACTTTAAAAGCTAAGATACTAGCACTTCCCTTTTCAATCAAGAGCGAGAACTTCATGGTATTATGTACATCTTTGATTAAGAACTCTGCAACAATACCTTGTCATTTATACCAATCTTCATACATGAAGTTCTACGAAGAGAGATTGTTAACTCATCAATCAATAGTAACTAATACGCTTTGTAGGAGTACAAGAATAGCTAAAATTACCTAAGATTGACCGGAATGTTATGATCATCCTAACAACGTAGAGAGGACAATTATGATATAATCTTAAAATGCTTGCAGATGCAAGGAAAAAACCTATAAAGAAAGTTATGACTTACCTATTAACCAACCTAATATAGAATTCAACTGAAAATTCTTTTCGCAAGTTATATGGAATTAACATTGCTACTTATATTTTAGATGAATAAAATTGTACAAATTATCAAAGGATAAAATCTTAATTTATCAAAAGTAGATTCATTTCCTACTTATTTATATATATACTAGTAACAAAATAACAAAATACTGATTCACAGATAAGTAGATTATGTTTGGAAATAATTTGCATTATTGATAAAGATTCACCATAATTATTTTAAAAGTGTGCTTGAAACCATAAACATTGATGATATGCTCAAAGCCATTGAAAAATTGAACTTCATTTCGAAATTAGTGCTAATTACACCCATCCACCCTTACATTCAGGACAATCATATTTCAAGTATTTCTAAATACTCTTGTTCAATCAACATGGGGATTTGATTAAGGTAGATCCTCAAATGTGCCACAAGCACCACCTTTATCTCAAATAGTCATTTTTAGTGCATGTATAGATACAAAAATTATTGTTATAAGTTATAGAGGACCCTCATTACTATATTAGACACCAACACACTAGGAGACCCTAATGTGACTATACAAACATTTTTATTGTGCTTAATAGATTATGATTGCTTGTAGCACCATCATTGAAAATATAGAGTTATAACACAAAAAATAGAAACTAATTTTAATAGTGTAAATCCTCCTAATTCCTTTCGCCTTTAAAATTTTCATCAACAAGCATGATTCTCTCACCCTATCCTTTCTTTTACCATCACTTTAATAAAGACATATTTATAAGCCGAATAAAAAACTCAAATGAATGTTTAGAATAGTCTTTTTATTGCTTTACATTCATATTGCATGTCCAATTAAAGAATAACCAAAATGATAAGTTAATACATAATTAAATATTTTTCAATCTTTTTACTAGCACAAGTTTTTAAAATAATTTAAATGTTGAGCCATTTTTTATCCATCTATGAAATTGAATGGTTCAAAAACCTCAATAAACTAAAATTTGAATAAAACATAAAAAAATAAAGATTATACCAAAAAATTTAAAGAGTAACAAAAAAAATCAAGTTAAAATTGTGCTCCCAAAATTATTGAATAAAATACCTTCATCCTTAACAATAAGGTTGTGGTGCCGGTATTGGCATGTTGTGATGGTTTATAGGTGGCATTGTTGTTCTTGCCACCAAGGTTCAAACCTCGTTGGGGTGGTATTGTTGAATGGTTGTATCTGGTTCATAGCTCCGGTCAAAAGCGTTTACCCCTTGAATAAAAAAAAACAATAAGGTTGTGGTCCTATGAGGGGGGCTTCAAGATCTATTTCAAAGGAGTAGGAGGTCCCATGAAGCAAAAAAATAAAATGCTAGACAAAAATGACCAGTAAACTTGTCTCCCCCTAAAAATAATTTTCATCCTACTGTTTACCACATTTGAAAACAATTTATGCCACACCTGAAAACAATTTATGATTCTAAAATAATATATGATCTAAGATAAAATTTGATTTTGATTGTATTTGGATAAAAAATTAATTTGTTTGAAAGATCTAATTTTTGGATGAAGGAAAATTGGACACGATGGTCGAAGTTGTAGGGCGTTCGCTTAGGGGTTCATGTCGGAGGAGTACTTCGCAAGGCCAGGTGGGGGAGGCTGGCCCTCCCCCACGCAAGTTTGTTGTTCTTGGTACCCTTCATAGGCCTATTTTTTATCTCCGTTTATTTTTCCTTTCGCCAGTAGGGTTAGTTGTTTCCTTTCCTCGTTAATGCTTCTTTTCCACCTCCTACTTTGTTGTTCTTTTCCCGCTTGCTTCTGCAGTCGAGTTGGCCTTGGCTCCCCATGCCTTAATGGCATGGCATACAGACCCCCGACCCAGGGGATAGTGGGGTTAACTCGGCTTAGCCACAAACAAACTAGAGAAGTCCTTTAAAGTTATTGTCTCTGGTGTTGAGGGCTCCTTCCCGGTGAATGTGAAGTTCTTGACTAGCGCCCACAACAAGGTTCTCGACCTCCCCGATGATGTGTCGGTGCCTAGTAAGTACCCTTCTACACCCCCCATCTACAAGTTGTCTCCAAATGATGACACGAAGTTAGTGGTTACTAGCGAAAGATCCAGACTTAAAGACAACTATTTTTTAGGCCACTGTTGATTTAAACAAAATCCCTGCTAGGAAGTTTTTCAATTCTTGGTTTTCCAGCATATGGGAAAATAAATTTGGAATTTTTGTTAGTTTCAGTAGAATGTTACAGCGTGGATTGTTTGCAATCTTCTTCAAGTCTCATTCTATGCAAGAAAAGGCTCTCTCAAAGACCTACTGGAATATTGGGGGTTGTGGTTTCAGAGCCCTGGCATAGTCCCCAACGGCCATTGCCGATGAAATCATAGCCTTATCCTGTCCGCGGTGGTTGGTGATAAAAAACTTCCCACTGGAATATTGGAGAATCATTCCTCTCCTACTCGCCCCATTTGGAAAAGTCCTGAGAATGGATGAAACAAAAGCCACTCTTCCTCACCTTGACGCCTGCGTGCTGGTGTCCCTTGAGCCAAGGGTTGAAATTCCCCAATGCATGGAGGTCAAGGATGAAATTAGTCCCTTCAATTGCCACATTGAGATCTTGGGAGGATTAAATGCATGCTACCCCTGTCGCCAAGAAGGTCACATCCAGAAGTATTTCCCTATAGTTCAGAAGAGCCAAGCCAAGAAGAACCCAAAAAACCAATCAAATTCAAATCCCAATCTGGAGAAACTTGAGATGATCCCTAACCCTAAAGCAGAGCTCCATGCAATAGGGTCTGATCCGCCTCTGTGATCTTTCAGGTCCATGGCCTATGTGAGTAACGAGCGCCCCAAGAAGCTGACAGAGCGAAAAACTATGGAAAATGATGCCAACAAAGGCATGGGAGGAAATCATTCTCATATCAATCAGGACGTCATCCAACCGTCAACCAAATTTTGGCCCCTACACAAGAGGCTTCGGCCTTAGTTACTAACCCTGTCACCTTTCTTGTCATCTCACTCAAAAATCCTTTCGAAGCACTGTCGGAGGTAGGCAAGTTGACAGTGGATGAGGTGATGAAAATTACAACTAACCCCCTCCCCAAGGTTGATTCCTAGCCCCCAGAGAATTCTATGAACACTACCTTGATGGAGAAGCTAAATTCCCAACAATTGGTCCTTCGGGAGATTAAAAAAAGAATTGCTAATGAATTTTTGGCTAAAGACAAAAATGGTCCTTCACCCACCCCGGAAACCCAAATGTATCTAGTTAAAAATGGTGAAAGACACATTAAGCCCTTAAGTTCCAACTCAGAAGTTGCTCTAGGTGGAAAATCTAGTTTGCAAGAGGTTGGTCAGGTTGCCTCCATGTTGGAGGAAGAGGTTATAAGCTTAAAAGGGGAAAAAAATAAGGGTGAGCTAACAACCCCTGGTGATTGTCCCAACTTGGCTATTTCTTCCTTCCCTGATGGTGACACCCCGTGCCCCCTGGACACACCCCATGCCCCTCTATCCAGGTTGTTTGTTCCCACACAGATCAAACTTTTTTGGTTGAAAACAAGGGAAACTCAATAGTGCAGCCTGGTAGTCATAGTACCCCCATTGCCCCCAGGCGCTCCAACACTCGAGGGAGTGACAACCCCAAGTGTGGGCTTGGATGTGGCTATGAAAAGTAGGCCAGAGTTGTAAGCTGCTAGATTCAAGAGAGTGTCACATCTTCGCAAACCGAAAAAGCAATCAGGCACAAGCAAGGGCCTGGAAGGCCAAGGAAAAATAGCTTGTCCATCCCTTTGGCCAAAAATATTCAATTGTCTAAAAAGAAAAGAAGAAAAGCAAGTACGATAATATAAACACATGATGCCAAAAGGGTTGAGATTGAGGAAAAACTTCCCAAATGCTTTGGGTAATTTAAGCAAGACCAAGAGGTTACCCCCATGACCGTGGAAGATGAAGCTTAGATGTGTCTCATGGAATGTCAGGGGACTAGAGTCCCGTGACAGAAAATTCATAGTAAGAAGGTTTTTAAACCTAGAAAAGCATAAAGATGTGGTTTTCCTACAAGAAACCAAAGCAATAGGCTTCACCTTGGAAACTAATCTGAAATTTATTTGGAAGGACTTAGTCATGTTCAACACCAAGCATGATAAAGGCAAGGGAGGTACCTCCATCCTCCTCTCAAGCAATTGGAGCCAATGGGTCACTAGCTTTGGAACTTCCCCCTGTAACAGGGTAGTTTAGATGATTGTGGACAAAGGAGGTACCCCCCTTGGTCTCTACTCTATCTATACCCCCAATGATCACAGAGAGAGGGCCTCCCTGTGGCAATGGCTTTCCAATATGCCGAAGGTGCCCTAGATCTTGGGGGGTGACTTTAATATGATTAAGCAGTAAGAGGACAAATGTGGAGGGGTGGACATGACTTGGAAAGGTAGTGAGAGACACTTCTGGATACGGATAAAAAGCAAGCTAAGCCTGGTTGATCCCATGGAGGCTAGGAAAAAAGATTTCAAAGGGGTATGGTACTCCTGGTGCAATGCTCAGCAAGGGGATAGAAGGATATACTGCAGGTTGGATAGGCTATATGTGAACAAAAATAGTTTCAGCTTCATCCCTAATGAAGAGGGTCTTCCAGTATGTGTTTATCCCTATACCCTTTCTGACCATCATCCTATTAAGGCTAGAATTGTCATAAGCAGCAATCAATCCTGTGACAAGCTAAGGAAGGACGGATTCCTCCTTAACACTTCCCTCCTAAAGGATGAAGATTGCAAAGATGCTATCTCCTCCATAAGAGAAATTAACAAATGGTTGTTGAAAAAAGAGAGTGCAATTGGAAGGTGGAACCAAAATGTGGTTTCCTAGAAAAAAAATGTTTCTGACTATTGGCAAGAAGAAGGCCAAGGACAACAGGTGGGAAGAAAATAAGCTGCAAGATAGTCTCCTAGATGTAGAGTCCAGAATTCAAGCTGACCCAAGCAATGTAAGGCTTGGGGAGGAACTCTCTTTAACAAAGGACAGACTGAGGGGGTTTTCAAAACCAGAAAATACAAGGACAAAAAGTAAGATCTAGGTTGAACTGGCTCAACTGTGGGGATAAAGGATCAAAATTATTTTTTAGTTACATTAGAGAGAAGAAGTTCAAAGAGAAAATTGGTCAAATAAGAAATAATGAGTAGATTTTCACCTCCCAGGCAGAAATCTTGGAGGAATTCTAGAATTACTTCAAGAACCTATTTACATCTGAAAATAATGTGGCTAACAACCAAAGAGCCAGAGACTTGATAAAAGAGATCATCCCAAAAAAAGTCTTGGAAGAGGATGTAGCCCTGCTTGGCACCAATCTGACTAAGGAAGAAATCAAGAGGGCTATTCTTGCAATGAACAATGACAAGTCACCACGTAGTGATGGCCTCCCGGTGGAATTTTATAAATCCTTCCAGGACTAGGTTTGTGATGACTTATTGGAAGTTTACCGAGAGGCAATAGATAGGGGCTCTCTGGGGAAGGAAATCAACAAGGGGCTCATCAAGTTGTTACCAAAGGTGGGTGACAAAACCCTTATAAATAATTGGTGCCCAATTACTCTTCTAAACATCTCCTACAAGATTCTGGCCAAGGTAATGGCCTTGAGGCTTTCTAATATCCTGTCGAAGTTCATCAACAACACTGAGACCGGTTTTATAAAGGGAAGGTACATCCTAGAAAAATTGGTTACTAGCTGGGAAGGCTTAGAATGGGAAAGACAATCCAATCAGAATGCAACAATGCTCTTGTTGGACTTCGAAAAGGCCTATGATAGGGTAGAATGGCCCTTCTTAAGAATAACTCTTGTAGCCTTTGGATTCCCCATGGAATTTTGCAATATGGTGGATACTCTCCTGAGTAATGTTGTGGCCCAAGTAGAAGTAAATGGGACAGTTTCACAGGAATTTGAGCTTGAGAGATCTATCAGACAGGGGTGTCCCTTGGCCCCAACTATTTTTTTCATTGCTTCTAATGCTCTCCATTACCTACTAAGAGACCAATCCTCCTCTCCGAAAGTAAAAGGTATCAAATTGCCAGATCAAAATGAGCTAATTAATATCCAATTTGCAGATGATACTAAAATTTTCCTGGAGCTGGAAGAAAGGAACATGGAGACTCTAATGGGAAAGCTTGACCTTTTTTTTCAGGCCTCTGTTGCCAAAATTTCTGTTGCAAAGTCCTTCATTCTTGGGTGGGAGGATTCCCCCCCCAAATGGTTGGAAAAATATGACTTTCAGTGGAGGGGACCCAACAAAATTGTAAGATACCTCGAGATCCCCTTCTCAGTCAATCCCAACCTGAAGGAGATGTGGCTATGGATAAGCAACAAAATTGAAAGCAAGATTGCAAAGTGGGACAAACACTACCTTTTGTTAGCCAGTAGAATATAGGTTTGTCAGAAGATTTTGTCTTCGTACAACATTTATTTTTCCTCAGTCTGGATGTTCAGTAGCTACCAGGTAAATGAGATCCAAAAAAGGATAAGAAGTTTTCTTTGGTCTAATGGTAAGGGTAAGAGGAAAAAGCATGCTATTAATTGGAGTTGGTGTTGTGTGGAAAAAAATCAAGGTGGACTTGGTCTAAAGGACTTAAGGCTGCAAGGTATTGCCTTGGAAGCCAAGTGGATTGCAAGAGCTTTTGATGGTAATGAGCCTTGGAAGGTGTTGATAAGGAACAACATTTTACTTGCCACCCCCAAGCAAGCAAAGACATGGAAAGGTCTTCCAGTGTGTGACATTCTCTTGGGTCAGTACCCTATGACTCCGGTGGGCTCTACAGTGTTTAAAAGGCTATGGAAGGCCTGGGAAGCTGTTAAATCTAATGCCCTTTGCAAAGCTAGCAATATCCCCTTGATTAATGGACTCAGCTGCCATTCTAGTAGCTCCATATGGTGGAACCTTTGTCACAATAGCAAACCTCTTTCCCTGTTGCAAGGCTGCTCTGCCAAAAGGTGGAATCTCATAGGAATCTAGACCTTCAATGACATCCTAAACAATGGCCAACTCAAAAAGTTGGGAATCCCTCGCCAGTGATTTTAATCTACCCCCCTCTGGCGTAAGAACCTTTAATACTATGAAAGAAGCCTTCAAAGAAATGCATTTCCCTGCTAACTCCTCTGATTCAATCTCTCCAGACTATGACCTTCATTGGAAGGATGGAACTAAGCTTGCTAAGCTCAAAGCCAAATCAATTTATAAAGAGCTTACTATTTCAGTTGATGTTTCTTCTCATGATAACTTGAGTTGGGGAATTGATCTCCCTAGCAAAATGTGGATGAATAATTTTGATTGTATTTGGCATAACATTGGTGATCTTAAGAAGGCCTGTTTTAGGTGGCTAATTCTTCTTCATAAGCTTCATTATAAGTCTAATCATATGGATATTGACATTTTCTCTTTGTGTAGGAATCCGAAAACTATAAAGCATATTTTTTTTATTGTTTATACGCAAAAGAAATTTGGAAAATGTTTTGTAATGAGTTAATGATCTAGGACAATAATGACGATGTAATATGGCAGGATGTTTTATTTAACAATAGAAAGCTCAAGAAGGATCTTCTTAAGTTCTAGAGGTGTTTAAGTACTGACATTTTATGGCATGTTTGGAAAGCAAGAAACACAGATAAATTTCAGGGGTGTAAAAAGGTACTTATGGGGTCTGCAAAGCGACTCACACTTCTTTATGTTGTTTCACAGGTGCATCTACACCTGGAAGTCTCCATGGAAAAGTTGTTAGATCTAATCAAAGGAGGTTCAGTAGAAGTTCTCAAAAAGGAAATACAATTTTCCCATGCACATCATTACAACCAAAGAGAGGCCGAGGATTTCAGAGGGGCTATGTGTGTGAACCCCAATCCAAATACCTGCAAAACAAAGAGAATAAACACATTAGTTAATCAATTACAAGCATGAACAAGGATTCCCCATGAAATCTATTTACAAAACTCAAATTAGGAAGAAAATAAAGAAGAATACAATAGAAATGACAAAACCACGGTTGAATCCTAATTAAGTAAGCAAACTCTTGATCCCATGGGGGAATTGGTGCCAATTTGATGTGAAAATTGGCCATTTCCCAATTCCTAAGATGCAAGCTTGATATGTTGATGAAGATTGATCCACTTTGATAAAGAATGGTGAGTGTTCCAAGCTAAAATATGCAAAAACCTAGCTATGATTCTGAAGCACCATAAAAAATCTGCACAACTCTAAAACCTCAAACACGGGTTAGTTGTATGCAAACTTTATCAAAATGTTCCTATGAAATAACATTTAAATGCTTAAGAAAATGCAACAAATAACAAAAGGGATCAAATAGACATTGCAAAAGTATAACATGTACCCATTCCATATTGGATTTGTGTCAAATGTTCCAATGACCCTTTCCTAATCCTTGCTAAAACTAAAATGATGCAATGCAATGGTGATGGGAAAAATTAGTTCTCAATTTAAGAGAGTAACTTTGCATGAGAGTGTAGATGATTTGATGAAGAATCAACCCTTTATTTATAGATTTTCAAATTGGAAGAAAGCTCAAAATAGAGCAATGTAGGATAATGGTTTGACCAATGAAATGAGGCTACTTGTCACATTATGATAGGTTGAGGAATGTGCAAGTTTTGGCCAATGTGCCAAAGAGGGGGAGATTCAAATTTAAAATTGTGAATTAAATGTTGAGAGGGGGACATGAAAGAGAGAAGTTATTGCAATGTTGGAAGGGACAAGTCAACTTGTCTTCATATTCAAACTTGAGGGAATATTCCATTTTTATGCCAAGTTGAAAGAAAATAATGAATTTATAAATAGATTAAAATGATTTATTGGTGCAAGTGGGAAAAGCTAGAGGATGTGATGGGTGGTTAGATTAGGTTAATCAGGATTAGCTTAACTTAGATGATGATTAGGGAATTTTGACCCATTTTACTTAAATATTTTGATTTATTTAAATCAAAAGGGATGGAAGATGATTCTAGATTTAATTAAATAAAGGTTTGATTTATTTAATTAAAAGGATGATGATAAAGTTAATTTATTTAATTTTAAATTAATGACCTTAGGAGATAGAATTTAATGAGTTTAATTTACCTGATGAATGGATGAATGTGAACTTATTTAATGATTGAATGAATATGAATTAATTAAGTGCACGATGCTAATTTTGCATGTCTACATTTTTCCCCTCTTTGAAGCAATGTACTTGCTGTGTTGGTTCAAAGAATAAACTAACCGCGAACAAAATTCAAAAAAATTCTAATTTTTTTGGATGCCCCAGCAGAAAGTACACTAGTACATTTTCCCCTCGAGAGATCGAGCAAAAATATTATATTTGAGGGTTGATCTCATGATAAAAGGTTCAAAATGGATGGTTATGGATGATGATGCAAATGAGATGGTTTTAAGATGCTTAGAATAACAAATCTATATTATTTTAAACAACTTAAATGATGATATGATGTGAGATGGATGAGATTGATGATGTGATATGCTGTGATTATGCAAATGTATGATTTATGCAAATATATGATTTATGAGATGCTTAGACTAACAGATCTATATTATGATGATGAACATGCATGTCAAATGATATGCATAATATTGATGGTTTGTGGATGTAGGATGGATGCACTGGTGATGATGATTAACTATTCATGACGTGATGTTAGTGCGGAAAAGAATACATTAGATGATGACAAGAGGATCCAACAAGCCAACTTTATGAGAGATGATGATGAGAAATGGATGATTTTCTTATCAAGGATTGGGATTTTAAAAGGGTCACTTACCTTATGTTTGATAACATGCATAAGCGCGATGCATCAATGGTATAAAGGACCAAGATGGCGTGGTACTTAGTGTTAGGGTTAGAGATGGCAGATCTAACAATTAAATGCAGATTTAATAAACAAAAATAGAGAAACTAAAACATTCACAGAATAAATC